>CM066332.1:18649213-19849213 GCA_033807585.1 Hydrophis major | reverse complement strand
GAATTCTGAATGAATAATTAACAAAATTAACAGAGAACACTATTTCTCCATAGGACTGAAAACAGTCCTATGGACTGTTGATGGAAAGTTTCAGTGAAAAAAATGGTAGAGAGAACTGAATTGTTGGTTCCCTGTATTAGAAAATGGTTTTCCTATAGAGAAGCAATTTAAGAGCTAACATTACATATGAATACATGTATGTATATATTTTTAAAACTACTAATCACTGAAATGTATACTGAAATGTATATCTAAATTATAGCACATATTTTATTTTTTTATTCCATTAAATATCCATTGAAACAAATGAACAACATTTGTTGATTTGGTCTTCTAGTTATCTTAAATAAGAGAAAATGTACAATTCTGTATGATTCATAATACTTTGAAGGGATTTTCCCCTTAATTTTTAGAACTGAAAAATGGTACTTCCTATTGCAGATAGATAATATGCTGAAGTGGTTATCATGGTAGAATAATCTCAAGTGTACCTTCAGAAAAATAGAAAATCTTCCAATGATTTTTGGCCCTCACTTTTTCTCTCTCTCTCAGAGCTGCCTCAGAATGTGGCAAAAAATGGAGGGGAAAGATCTGTGCAGTTTGTCTTGAGTTCCCAAAGGAAAAGGAACATAAAACCTATGAAGGCCAAATATGGCTTTTTCAGGCTCATGCTTTGCCGACCATATTTCCCAATGAGACAAACCAAAACAGGAAGATCATTTTATTACAATTTATCAGAATATTCAGACAAAAGGGATTCCTCTCAAAGAGGAAACCCTGAACTTTAGCTTACATCCTCTTTTATAGTTAACAATAACAAAGAAATCTCAAAGAGGAAAGTTGATTGGACAGGATAATAACATACATGCTTATTAGAATGAGGTTTGAACAGGTGTAAATTGTAAGGAGAAAGGTTGTTTGGAATTCATAAAAGAGATAAGCCAGACCCCGATTTGTACTAATAAACTTTTCTTATCTGGAGCTAATCTCCAGCTTGTTTATCAGTTCAGGAATGTTAAAAGCTAATAAATATGAACATCACTTTAAAAGAGAGAATGTCAGATTAAAATACAAAATAACTATGTTAGTTTAACGAATTACAAAACCAATATCATTTACCCCTCACATAACACCCATCTCTTGTCTACAACACAATCTTTTCAGCAATTTCAAGAAGATTACACCCCCCATTTGTACTCTGATACAAGTGATTCTGAGTGAGAGGTAAGTGACGGGTAAATCCCAGTAGCCTCAAGAGCTCTCATGGAGAGTACTACTACCAGGTGAATGCAAAGACATATGATCCTTCCAACCCACCATCCTGTCAGAACTAATGATGCTTATTGAATTAGAAATGAAACATCTTCTTCTTGTTCCTCAAGGATAGAACAGTCCTGTTGATTTTTGAAAAAGCACCTTTGAGATAACTATGACTTAGATGACTGAGAATCTCCCCAGATCTAGCTTACAATCATTCAAATTTCTAAGTGAAGCATCTCTCACCCTGTGTTCATTTTCTTTTCTCATCACATGTTGCTATAATTTTCATGCAGATACTCTGATTTTAGTGTTGTTTTGTTCTTAATTGCATTATAGTTTGTCCACTTTCAGTTATTACAATAATGGAGCTGCATAAAGCTTTCCAGAACCAAATAGGTCTGAGACTGCATGTAAATGGATCTGAAGGACACCAAACACCACACATATTAAACATGGCTGTCAAAATATTATAATTGTATAAGCATAGGGAATGCCCAATGATTTTCATGTAGCTTATTTCATTAATTATGCTTCAAGAAGCCAGGCAAGTTTTATTTTCAAACAGAGAATTTAAGTAGAAAATTGCAGGGATTTTAAACAATTTGATTTCCAAAAAGTATTCATTGAAACTCAACTAAAACTTCAGTAAGGTTTAAAGTAAAAATGCTAAATTATGTATAAATAGTGTGTGTGTGGCAGGGGTGATGGTGGTAAGCATGACCGAAGTAGAGACAATATCTAATGTTGTGATGGAAACCTGCAAAATATTTGAAGGTTATTTGAGCAAATAAATATAAGAAAGGCATGTAAACATCTAAGTATGATAAATATGTTTTAAATTTATGATAACAATATCCTCAACTTTTACAACGCTCAGGGGCATCCCCCAAAACATTGTATCAATAAAAGAATTTAACCTTAGGGTTAAATTGAATTGTGCAGTCCTTGGTGCTCTCTGAGCTTAATTGTTTTCTTGCAGTATTTTTATTACCTGGCTAAATAACATGTTTAATGATAAAAAGGAGTACTGTTTACTCTTTGTATATATACAATAATTTGCCTTGTCAGTATTGATTAGGATGTTGTTTCTTCCTTGGAAGTTACTTGAATAGAGTGCTGTTTACTAATTGATTGTTTGTCTGAGTTAGTAATTTCTTGATTAGGGTTTTGTTTTTTGTTTGTTTGTTTATTTGTTTGTTTTGATATTGCTCCTGGTGTCAATCCCTGTTTATCTGGGTGTTGATTACTGGCAAGGAGTTGTCCTGATCTTTTTGTTTCCTTTTTAGCATTTTAAATTTTCACTTTTGCATGTATAAATGTTGTGTATCTCTATATGCTTGTTGATGGTTGGTTTGTCTGAGTGATAAGTTTCTAGAAATTATTTAGTGTTTCGTTATTTAGCTATGCTAGGATAGTCACAGTTTCCCAGTTGAAACTATGGTTAAATATCTCCAAGTTTTGTGAATTTTTAATTATGTTTTCTGACTGCTAATTGGATGTGCTTTACTAGTCTTCTTGGGCTCTTGGGTCTTTTGGTTTACTTAAGAAGTTTTGGAAGATTTTGGTTGATTTGTGTACTATAATGATATGATATGGTCTGTTGGGTGTTCTAGAGATTTTGATGTAGAGGCAAAGCAATAAAGAGTTGATAAAATATTTGTTCACTGAGATATCCTTCTGAGAGCGAAGGTTGGTTCTCCAAGCTTGTCGGTTGGTTTTTATTAAAGGCAAGGTAATATCTTCAACAAAGTTTAGGGGATGTTAGTGTCAGTGTTATTCTTTTATAAGGGCTTCAGGTGTGGGTGTGTCAAGTGAGGGTCTTGTGGTGGATTATTTATTTATTTTTATTTATTTATTTTGTCAAGCGATTATAAGATTACAGGTGCAAGTATAGTCATAGTTATGAGTACATGAAATGGGTACATATAAGAAAAATAAAAAGAAACAATAGGACAGGGACTGTAGGCATATTGGTGTGCTTATGTATGCTCCCTACAGACCTCTTAGGGAAGAGGTGAGGTCAATAGTAGACAGTCTAAGGTTAAAGTTTTTGGGGTTTGGGGAAGAATCCACAGAGTCAAGTAGAGTATTCCAGACATTGACCACTCTGTTGCTGAAGTCGTATTTCCTGTAATCAAGTTTGGTGTGGTTCACCTTGAGTTTTTATTGTGTTGTTATGGTTGAAGTTGAAGTATTCATTGACAAGTAGGACATTGCAATATATAATTTAATATACTATACTTAGATCAGACCAAAGGCAGCATAGTTCTAGGTTTTCTAGGTCTAGAATTTCAAGTCTGATGGCATAAGGTATTCTGCAATGGGTAGAGGAGTGGGTTAGGAGAGAGTCTTGTGATGGTCTTGTGATAGCAAGGTTACATCAGGTCAGAGTCATTGGGGAATGAACTGCTGATGGGGGAAAGTTGCATGGGTTGGTTGAAGGTCAGTGCTGTTTCTGATTGACTGTGCAGTTGATTTGGACTCTAAGGGTTTCATAGGCTGGTTGTAAGTCAATGTGTCTGTTGATGGAATTGCTTGTAGAAGGCCAGGCTTCGGTTGACTAATGAGCATAGCAGATGGTAGCATGATTTTTGTGTTGTTTCAATCAAACAGGTGCTGTTTGGTGTCGGTGTGGGTAGGATTAACCTACAAGCTCAGAAAACAAACTTCAGAATCATTCTACTGTATACCTGAGCTACAGATATTCACCACTGTTGCATATCCAAGATATTTTGTAAGTTCTTCAGATGTGTTGTATAATGGGTCTCTGATAACAATTTAATGATGAGGAGGTATAATCTATTTTGGGGTATCCATTAGAAGCAAAGAAAAATGAGTCTACTACTTTACATCTACTACTCTTCTTTTGTGATTTGAACTTCTTGGTTAAGAGGTCTCTTGAATAGATTGTTCAGTTTCTGTGCTGTATCATTCTTTATTCTATACCAACAAGGAATCTAATGACTCGCAGGACATATCTGTTGATGGAGTGGGACCTTGTTCTTCCCAATACTAAACTGGCTTCAGGACTTGTCTGATCCTTTGGTGATACTTAGTTGTTGTTAACTAGCTTGCCTCCTTATTGTGTTTCTGTGTAACTGTGGGATATAAAGATACTGCTAGCAAGTTGGTATGTCTGCTACGTGGCCTACTGATAGTTCTACCAGCCTTAACTATATTCCCTCTTTTGACTACCATTTGCTAAACTTCTCCAATCTGAATGACAATGCACAGTGAGGACATTGATGTGTATATGTACATACACATGCAGAGGGAGGGAGGGAAGAGGAAGAGGGAGCAAGAGGAAGAGTGGGAGAGAGAGGGAGAGAGAGGGAGTTTTGTTTGCATGGTTTATTTCCATCGCCAAGCATTATATTATCTGTATGCATATGAGTAGAGAAGTTGTACCTTTCTCAGAAGTGTAAGCCTTTTCTAATCCATAAGTATGGCCACTTCCATGAGACACATATAAAGTTGCCAGCCATACAATATCCTCTCCAATTGTGAACAATAGCAAATTTCTTACCAATTTCTATAAGAGACAAACTGAATTACTATTACAACAAGTAATTTAAACTCATGTACTCGTTACCTAATATTCTATCAAATTCAGTGCAAATTTCTTGTAAGTGTACATGCATAAATCTATTTTTTAAAGATTGGAATTTGTCTACATTTGTATGAGAATCAAGTAATTTTTAATAGTACTTTTTATTTTTCAGTTTCAAAAATACAAACATTACATTTTTTTCCCTCAAAAAATAATTATATATATATATATATATATATATATATATATATATATATATATGTATGTATGTATGTATGTATGTATGTATGTATGTATATGTATATGTATATGTATATGTATATGTATATGTATATGTATATGTATATGTGTATGTGTATATGTATATATGTATGTATGTATGTATGTTTTTTTTGAAGGTGTGATGTAATTCACAGCTTTTGTACTTTTTGTAATGATCAATAAAAATACATGCAAGATTTTTCCTGGCCATAATGCATCTCAGTGTCATTTTAACGCTGTTATGATGACTACAGACTAATGATTCCTGTTTGGTGCTAAGCAGATAGTTTGAGAAGGCATACTCAAGGTAAAAATAATTTATCTTTGCCACAATATTGCAGCTGGAGTAACAATTGAAAACATCTGCGTTAACACATTCTATTGAGCACTCACTAGTATGCTAACTGCTGGCAATATTGTGACAACTAAAATTGAAACATGCTACCAGTGAATATTATCTGTGACAAGAAGAGGAGTGAATCAATTAGCAACTGTAATAAGGATGCCAAAAATCATTTGAATGTGTTCTTATTAATGTCTTTAAATTAGAACTGTAGATAATGGACTGAGAGGTTGGGCAGTTGGCTCCACAAAATCAAAATGTTGTTTTCCCTGATTGTACAACAGCTGCAGAGAGCTGCGACAGAAATACAGGAAATAAAGTTCTGGTTTAAGATCTCATGGTGGTATACATATATACTAACACATGCTGTTATCTTTCTTTTTTATCACTGTTCAAAATTGGGATTGCTGCATTGCCCACAGCAAAAATGAATTGCAATTAGATTTTAGGTTTATTATATAAGATACAACAAGTTGATATGTGTGTGTGTGTGTGTTTGTGTGTGTGTGTTAAATCAGTATATGAAATCTAGACAATTCTAAATAACAAGGAGTTGTGAACAGAAGTGAATTCAGAATTCTGTTAGGAACAGGAGAACCACCATGGAAAAGATTTACTGATCTTCACAGTAAGTCTGTGGGAGTAATTTTAAAAAAGCCAAAATAAGACTGGATAAATTGGTAACATGGATTGCATGCTTCTCCGGTTAATATACTTATACTAACTACAGGAAGCCATTCATTTGGTTTACAAATTTGTAGTTTCCAGACTTATATGCAAACCAGAACATTCAAGACTTTGGAGACTTCTCCAAATGTTGTGGAAGCAGATTGGAATTCAGCAAATAGATATGAAAATGTGTAATGTGCATTCAAAATGATACATATTATCTATGAAAGTGATGCTGAGATAAGCATAAGCACATTAAAATGGTAGGTTGTTCATATTTTTTTTCCCATTCCATTTTATCAAAAGTTAAAATCTTTCAAAGGACTCTGGAATTGTAATCCAGGAGCCTAATACAGACTTTTAACACTAAATTCTTCACTTTTCAATTAGGCTGTGCTATCTTTCTTGGTTATCCCATTGCATTCAATATAATTGCTTTGAATCTTTTTTTTTTAATTATTGCTTTTCCCTTCCAAATTTTATCCTTTGTGATAGTTGGATTTTTTTGACCTTTTCTTCCTACCTTTCTATCATAGAATGCAGATATATTTTGGTAACAATATGTTGATTTTGTTCTTTGTTTCTGATGACAAAAAGCCATTTAGTTAAAGAAAAGAAGATAATAACATTTATAGCTGACACTGAGAAAAAAGAAAGAAAATATGGCCATGTATTCTATTGTATTTTAGAAGCAAAACCAACCATTCAAATGTCAATGCAGGAGAGAAAAGAAGAATGATAAATGGGTAGAAACTGAACAGAACTTCAGATTTGTAAATATTTCAAGACAAAGGAGAATAAGTTACTATTTTAATTGGAGAAATATTCATGCATGTAACATCTGAAGACCTTCAGTTCCGTTGAACATGGAATTGTTTATCAGTTCAAAATGAAAGTAAAACAATAATCCATTCTTGAATCAAGCCATTATCAGGCCATTTTTAATTGTGTAATGAAAAGCTGAATATCAAATGCTGCTTTTAATGTAAACTAGGATTATGCTCCATTGTGATTCTCTCCCAAGATGAAGAAATATTTAAAAAGATAATAGAATGGATAGAAATGGATAGATTGACATTGAAAATTAAGCAGAAAGAGGATTTAGAATATTATCAAACACAGAATTTATTTTACAAATGGTTGGAAAAAAGGGGTGGAGATTAAGAAGATTAAGAGTGAATTTCTCAAAGTAGGTATAACAAAAGATTGATGAATAATAGAAACATTACCAATGTTTCCAATTAGATTTTTTAAAATAACACTTTAGCACTAAATTATTGAACAATAACTCTAAAATGGTGGGCAAAAGAAAACAAATAAATTAAAAAAAAAAAATACCATTCAGATCCTTAGGATCTTCTATTAGGTTTCTTTAGAGCCATGGTAGCAAAGTGGTTAGAATGCAGTATTGCAGGCTAATTCTGCTGACTGCTGATTGCCAGCAGTTCAGCAGTTCAATTTTTACCAGCTCAGGGTTGACTCAGCCTTCCATCCTTCTGAGTTCAGTAAAATGAAGACCCAGTGTCATCGTTCTGAGTATTGAACTCAGGGAGTCAGGAATGTGACACTTTTTTCAGGTTCAAGAGATCTTTTATTGAGTATCATACTGGCATTTAGAAAGATGAAGCTAGCTCTAAATGATTCCCCTATTCAGGGATAGTTAAAATAATAAGACCTCCCCATGCCCCTTTGTCTCTCAGGACACATGCTGGGGTGGGATTCTACCAGTTCACACCTATTCTCTAGAACCAGTTGTTAACATTCTAAGCAGTTCGGAGAACTGATTGTTAGAAGAAATTACTGGCCTAATTCTGTAAGGAAGACAGGAAGGAAACATTCTGGTGTTGCTTGGCAGGACCAGACTTCCTGTCTAAGGAACTTCTCTGGAGTTTTTTTTCCCTTCTGCTGGTACTTTTCTTGTGTGGGGTGACCATTCAAAGTTACAATGGCACTGAAAAAGTGACTTATGACCATTTTTCATGCTTATGACTGTTGCAGCATTCCCAAAATCATGAGAGGCCAGGTGAGGAGATGAGGGCCTCGCTGTGAGTGATATTGAGTTGGCCACACCCAGCAATTAAGCCATGCTCACAGAACCAGTTGTTAAAAAATTTGAATCCCACCCCTGGTCACATGAGACAATCAGTCCAGGTATAGGTTCCTGTTCAACCTTGGCAAATGTCTGTTGAAATGTCTTTGCTTCACAGGCCAGCTGGGAGATCTTGTGACTAGCTGGCTGAGACACTACATTCCTGATTCCCCCTAGGCTCTGCCCCTCCCTCTTGAATGGCAACCAAGCCTGTGCCCCAAAGACACAGTTGACTGTGGAAAGCGGCTTTCAATTATACAAAAAGTAGACCCTGCTTTTGCAGGAATATTCTAGGAAGAAGAATAAGGAGGAGGAGGCAAAGGAGAAGGAGAAAAAAATAATGAAATGAAAGACCTTCTGCATCCCAATATGTACCGCATAACATACCTTGACAGAAATTTGTTCTTCAGAAATGTATCCAACATGATTTGCAAATATTTAGGAGTTGATTTTGGAAATCCATTACTTTCTAAATCAATTTCTTATGTGTCAGCAGGTCATTGTAATTACAACTCCTCCTCCTCCTCCTCCTCCTCCTCCTCCTCCTCCTCCTCCTCCTCCTCCTCCTCCTCCTCCTCCTCCTCCTCCTCCTCCTCCTCCTCCTCCGCACATTCCTGCAAATGCAGGGGTCCACTTTTTGTATCATTAAATGCCATGTTGCATGGTCAACTGTGCCCACAGCTTGCATGTCTTTGTTGATGGTGTTTTGCCATCTCTGTTTTGGATGCCCATGAGGTCGCCGACCATAGAAGTCAATGGTCTGTTTTGGATGCCCATGAGGTCACCGACCATTGACTTCTAGTTGGTAGGCTGTCTTTGGCAATGGTGGAAGGTGCTGCTTTCTGGACATGTCCATACCAGAGGAGCCAGCCTTCTCTCATCTCTGTAATTGGTGCCACACCAAAATGCTATTGAATGGTGTCATTTGTGATGTGATCAAAAGGGAGATGCCTGATATCTGATGGAGCATTCATTATTTACTTCTAAAATATTAAATGTCAGCAAACATGAAGGTTCGGTTGGAACTGATGGATTATCTGTGAAAGTATTAAAAAAAGTGTAAAAATATCTTCATTGCTATTGTTATTACCACCTATATTTTTCTCACACTCTTTGTTCTCATTTAAAAAGTTGATACTGTGTTAGTATTGCTCTATGAATTAAAGTTAAATATGAAATAACTTATATTTGCAGATTACTTACTTGCACTTCAGTAATGCTGGGTTTTGCAGCTTTTAAAACCAGTTCTCCTGCCTGCCCCAGAAACAAGCAAATTACATTCAAAAAGATGGTGACCCTAACTAGAATTTTCAAGTGATAAAGAGGTAATGAATTTCTTTGGAATTAGTTCCATCTTATTTTCTTATAAACCGTCTTGTTATTTCCTGCTGTTTTCTCAGACATAAGTGACAGAATGGAAGAATGTCAAAATTTGCTGAAATTTGCCGAAATTTGCCACCTTGTCAGAATTGCTGCCTCAAGGCTGTGCTCTGAAATCGTTTTGGCATTCCTTGAACCCTGGGGGAAGGGGGAGAGGGAGCGAGAGCACTTGAGGGGAATGTGAAAGTTATGAAAGTGAAGGCAAGATGATGTTTCAAGGTCGATCCAGAATGAGAAGGATGCAGCTGCAAGCCAGCTTACAATCAGAGTGGCTGTTTCCAAAACATGTTCATTTAAATTATTTTTTCTTTGATTGGGTGATGGGGGACTGGCAATGGGAAATGCCCAAGTGGGGAAAAAGTTTCACTTAGAGTTTTGGCATGCAAATTTCAGTTCTGGCTTTGCACTATTGTATGTCATTTGGCTTCTAGTAAACTATACCTTTCTCAACTCGATTGTGTTAAAGATTGTTCTTACTTAGAAGCTCAAGCTGAGGCAGGTCTGACATACCTCACCCAAAAATTAGTTGCAGAGAATCCAAGTTGGATTTTTTCTTTTTCTTTTAAGGTATCCTGAGAATACTTATATCCATATTTTGTCCTGTGTAATTTCTCTTATCAATGATATTCTGAATCAGAATGGTTGGAATTCCACCTACGCAAAGTGTAAAAGAATATGATGCGACCAGCATGTCAAATCTATGAGCTGATACACAAAATAAGTGGACTGTTGACATGAGCAACATACCATATGTGTTGGCAAGACTGGCCTTAGGATATTTATAGATTTTTTTTCTTTTTTTTTTCAAATAACATGCCTTTTTACAACCATTAGTTTTTAGCAAACATGATCAGAAAGGAAATTCCACAGTTCAGATTGTCGTCCGGTAGCTGAATAACATCTTTTTTCCTAATATTATAATGCAGAGAGATTATCAAAATGGAGGAAGGACACTCCTTCTCTGGAATATCTGATTCCTTCCTTCCTTCCTTCCTTCCTTCCTTCCTTCCTTCCTTCCTTCCTCCTTTCCTTCCTTCCTTTCTTCCTTCCTTCCTTCCTTCCTTCCTTCCTTCCTTCCTTCCTTCCTTCCTTCCTTCCTTCCTTCCTTCCTTCCTTCCTTCCTTCCTCCCTCCCTCCCTTCTTTCCTTCCTTCCTTCCTTCCTTCCTTCCTCCCTCCCTCCCTCCCTCCAACCATTTGTCTGAAATTGTATAGGGCAGTGCTGGTGAATCTTTTCAGCACCAAGTGTCCAAAGTGCATGCACATACCCAAAATGCAAAGTGTATACCCCTTGCACATGTGTGACTGCCCCCCTTCATGAGCCCTACCCTGTGCATGCATGGTAGAGACCCAAAGATCAGATGGCCAGAGGGAGGTGCACCTGCATGCACGGTGGAGCTGAGCTGGAGTGACGGCATGGTTGTACATAGAGAGGGCTCTGTATGCCACCTGTGGCAGGCATGCCATAGGTTCATGTTAGGAATAACAAGGTTACCTAACTTAGTTTGGGTAAAATAATATATATAAACTATGATTGTAAGTAAGTGTGTGTCACTTTAACTACAAAGCATGTAATTTTGGGTGCGGCTGTAAAACCGCCATAAGAGGGAGCAAGAGAGCTTATTGTATTACTAGCTTACTGTATTACTGAATTGCTTGCTGACAATGATAGATTGATGGTTCCCTGCTGTTGCTTTTGCTGAAGAGAGAAAGGAGGTTTGATTTCTTCATATCTCTACTGTGAGAAGATTTATTACTGGACTGATTATTTGTAAGTTTACTGATCTCTTTTTCGACACTGGACTTTGCAACTGAATAATCCCCCGACGGACTGAAATAGTGAATGATATATGGACTGTTTGACTATGCTAAAACTCTTACTGGAATAAACTATTTAACTAGCACAGTGTATCTGTTTTAGTGAGTGTAAGCTACAAAAACGTTTATCTCATATATTTTGCCTGACTGCCTGACTGCCGTGCAGATTCTGCTAGGGTGTATCCCTAACAGTACACAACCATGGGGGTTGGATTAGAAGACCTCCAAGTCCCTTCCAACTCTGTTATTTTGTTATTCCTTCCTTCCTTCCTTCCTTCCTTCCTTCCTTCCTTCCTTCCTTCCTTCCTTCCTTCCTTCCTTCCTTCCTTCCTTCCTTCCTTCCTGATACAGCTTACAATATATTTTCAGTACAGTATACAATATATTTTCTGCCATCAATTTGCACTTGATAAACCAAGCTTCACCAGCCAGAGATATTTAATTCAGACCAAACAATGGTTAAAGCTTAATCCCATCAAAATGGCAATGTAGCATTTCACATTTATCTTCACAAAAGCCACCACATAATATTTTTAATAAAAATGCAAAGAACATAAAGCAAGATCACCCCCAGTTCATAACAACTGAGCATAGCAGATTTTCACATTTGTCTTACGCATGCTTATAATAAATATTTCTCTGGCTGTCAGTCTTTTTAAAAGCCTTTTTTTTGGTGTTGGGAGGGGAAAAAAAAGAATAATGGTTGTTTTCAATATTTCTGATGTTTAATTCATTTTTTACTGCCTTGTAATTATATTGCTCTTTGTATGCAATAGAATAATTTGCAGGGTGAAAAAACATTTAAAATAGGGGGTTCGTTTTTTGTTTTTTTTAAAAAAAAAACTTTACAGGGAATTGTTTTAGGAAGAGAATTATTTTAGGTCATCTCTTGTTTTTCAGGTATGTAAATGGACCAAAAAAATATTTGTAAAAAGAATAATCTAGCTGTTGCTGTTTAACATACACAATGGTAAATTTTATGCATTTTCTGCTTGAGGTTATTGTATGATTACATTATCAGCTGAATTTTAACTCAGCATTTGAGTGTTCGAACAGAATGCTCCGGTGCATTTGAAGAAGAAACTAAATATGTAATATACAAAGCTGCAATCTGAAATATAAGGTTACAATGCAAGAGAGGAAATGACATGATTTGTCAAATTAACTTAAATTATTTGTAGAACACTTTATTGGTTCTCAGCAACTTCCCAAATTATAAAATTGGGCTATTGTTCTTAGAGTGTTTCTTGTGGTCATTATTATCAGGACTTTGTGAAGGGATTTGAATGCACAGAAGAGGTTAAACGATTTTCAGGATATAGACCAGGGTGTCCAACTCAAGGCCTGCGGGCGGAATTTGGCTCAGGGGGGCTTAAATCTGGTCCATGGGGCCATCCTGGAAATATCAAAGGACCAGCTCCCAGTGCCTCGGGTGGCAAAATGGGCTGTATATGGCCCCCATGTGCTTGCATTTTTCAGCCCTCAAAATAACCCACAAAGGGGCCCAAAAATAGGCTGAAAATGGGCCAAAAGTGGGCTGGAAAAAAGCTGGCAGAGTCTTGCAGGAAGCTATGGAAGATGAAAACGAGGTGCAGTTTTGCCCCATTTTGGCTTGCAGGGTGCTGCAAAAGGCATCCATCCCACCCACTCCCTACTGCCTCTCTGCCTGGCCTGCAGAGAACTACAATGTTGATCCAGCCCTCGAAGAAATCTACTTTGACACCCCTGATATAGACAAATCAATCTGATTATGTAATGTCTATGGAGAAGGTGCTTTTTTCCAAAAGCCAACTGGACTATCTTGTTGTTGTTGTTTTTTCCCTTGAAAACAGTTCTGAGGAAGCTTCTTGGATGAGAAGCAAAATATTTTCAAGCAAAAACAAAAGAAGCCCAGTTGCCTTTTGAAAAAGCACCTTTGAGACTGATTATGCAATATTTACTAATTTATTATTTTGTTATGCCTCCCCTATCAGTATAAAAAGCAACTCTGGGTAGCTTTGATGCCAAGCAAAATTTGCAACAGACAATGAAAAGTTAATACTTGGAGCCTCCAGACAAGTCTGAAAATCTTCCTACTTGAAATCCTAGAGACTGTTGCTGCTAATCACTACTGTCAACAGTAAATTAGGCATTCTAATGGTGTGATGATATAAGAAAGCTTTGTATGTTCCTGAAACAAGGAGTTATTAAAAGAAATGGTGTAGTCTGCTGTAATATACATACATACTTACAAATGTTTCAAGGACGTCAATGGGGTTCAGTGTGAAATAGATGCTATCACTTATGGACTACTTCAGTAACAACCCTAATAGCTTTACTTTAACAGCAGGCTCGTAATCCTGCACTTCTCATTGGCCCGCCAACAGCGAGTCGTGATTGGTTGTTTCTGGCCAATCTGATTTGCTGACAGCGGGTCTCTCTGATTGGATGCTTGTTAGAGCGGTAAACTCAAATCATTGGTTGCTTTGACAGCAGCCAGCTCTATAAAAGAGCTGCTGCTGCCCAAGTATTTGCTCTGTTCTGAAGTCACGAATAAAGAGTTGAAGTCACAGTTCGATGACTTGTCTCCGTTCCTTGCGCCCATGCTCAGGACTTAACACTGGCGATGAAGGTGTGATATGGAGACAATAGAGCTGACTAAATACTCATCAAACAAGACAGAGCACGTGGCTGAGAGCACACGCAACAAACAGCAGAATGACCAGCGGCACCATACCACCCGCTCCATTTCACCTGGCAAACGAAAACTGGGACTTGTATATAGACCATTTCCAGATGTTCCTGGAGACCAACAATCTGAAAGATGCTACACCTGGCAAGAAACGAGCGGTGTTCCTGACCCACTGCAGCCCCGCCATTTTTAAAATGGCTAAAACACTTGCCAAAACGGCGGAAGTGAAGACCATGGATTGAGATAACGCACCCGCAGTACCTACACTGATACGAAGACACGAGTTTTACCAGAGGGACCAACGGATGTTGGGGACTTCGTAGCCTACCTCCGGAACCTGGGAGGACTCTGTGGTTTTGCAAACCTCAAGGAAGCCCTGAGAGACCGAATAGTTCTGGGATTAGATGACCACAGGTTACAGAGCAAGATCATGGCAAAAGGAGACACCAGCCTTGCAGATGTCATCACCGACGCTACTGCCACAGAAGCAACCAGGAAGTCAGCTGCTCGAATGCGCTGAGTGAACGCACCACACCACCAACTCGCTAGCGATAGTCCGACTTCCTCTGAGAGGCACACTATTACCGCCCATCATGAAGACCTCGAGTCATCCTCAGACAGTGAGGAAGAGGAGGTCAACCGGCTCCGCTCAGAATGAGAGCAAAGGAACCAGAGACTTCCACACCAATGTGTTGGTTGCGGGGCAAACAACCCGCGATCAGACTACAAATTCCTCGATGCACTCTGCCATTCCTGTGGGAAAAGAGGCCACATAGCAAAGGTCTGCAGAAGCAAGCGAGAGTCCAGTCCAAGCCGGAGAGAGAATAACCTCCACCGGGAGACAGGCAAACCACCTGGAAATCGGGACCGCCTGAACCACCAATGGAACAACCACTACTACAGAAATCGAGCACCTGTCTCTTCAATGAGATGAGAAGAGACACACCAAACTATCACTATCGGCCCCGCTTCATCACTAGATGCAAGAAAGATCCACGTGAAGATTACTATTGAGAATCGACCGTGTGTGATGGAAGTTGATTCGGGGTTATCCCTATCGATGGTCTCCTGGAAAACCCTCAAACAGCTGATCCCTGCCATCTGTCGCCAGGACCTCAGCACTCAAAGAATCATCCTAAAAGACTACCAGGGGAACAGAATTCCGGTTGTCAGTTCCAGCCACGTCCAAGTATCCTTCAAGGACAGCACCGCGATGCTTCCCCTGACTGTCATCGATTGTGACCGGCCCAGTTTGTTAGGGTTACAGTGGTTCACCCCACTCGGAATTGAACTAGCCGGCATACACCAAACCGGAAGCGATGACTGGGAAGAGGCCCTCATCCAGGAATTCCAGGACGTGTTCACAGGAACGTTAGGCAAGTACAAAGGGACCCCATATCATTTAATCTCAGTCCCGATGTGACTCCCATTCGCCTTAAGCCTCATCGGGTCTCTTTTGCCCTTAAGCCAAAGATCGACGAGCAACTAGATAAATTACTAGCCCAGGGTGTGTTGGAACCGATTGACCATGCCCGATGGGAAACTCCAATAGTTACACCCATAAAGCCAGATGGCTCATTAAGAATTTGTGGGGATTATCGGGCCACCCTAAATCACATGCTTTAGCAGAGTGCTTACCCAGTACCGGTGGTCCAACACCTTCTTCACTCCCTGGGTGGCGGAAAATTATTTGAGAAATTGGACTTAGCTCAGGTGTACCAACAGCTACCCGTAGATGTGTTGACTGCAGAAGCCCAGACAATAGATACACATAGAGGTGCCTTCAAGTGCAATAGGCTCCAATTCAGAAAAAGCGTGGCGCTGGGCATTTTCCAAAGTTTAATAGAGAGACTATTACAAGGCATAAAAGGCGTCGTGCCTTATTTTGATGATGTCTTAATAGCTGCCCCTACTAAAGACTTATTAGGACAACGACTCAGACGGGTTCTTCAAAAATTCAAAGACGCTGGCCTGAAGGTAAAAAGGGACAAGTGTCAACTTTTTACGGAGAGAGTGGAGTTCCTGGGATACCTTCTCGACAGACAGGGAATTCACCCCACTGCAAAAAAACTAGCGGCAATCAAAAACACCCCAAAACCTAGAAATAAGACAGACCTCCAAGCCTAGCTGGGACTCATTAACTTTTATAACATCTTCTTGCCCCAGAAGGCAACCGTAGCTGAGCCCCTACATAGACTTCTCGACAAAAAGGCTTCCTGGGTCTGGGGCGGCATGAAGAACGAGCATTTCAACAAGTAAAAGACCTCTTAACTTCTGATGCTGTATTGATACAATTCAATGAGACTCTACCCTTAACAGTTACCTGTGATGCCTCACCATTCGGAGTGGGAGTCATTTTAAGCCATGTCCTGCCAAACGGTAATGAGGCACCGATTGCGTTCTTTTCGAGAACTTTGTCCAAAACTGAAAGGAACTATAGCCAACTTGATAAAGAGGCTCTCGCCATTGTATCCGCAATTAAACATTTCCATGAATATGTGTATGGGAGAACCTTTGCCATAATTACAGACCACAAGCCGCTACTTGGCATTTTAGCGGAAAAAAACCCAACTCCCCACATCTTATCACAAAGAATGACACGTTGGTCGGAGTTTTTAGCCACATACGATTACCAATTGCAATACCGCCCGGGGAAAGCCATTCCCCATGCTGACGCTTTGAGCCGCTCTCCACGACGAGACGTCATAAATGACCCAGCTCCAACCCTAGCAATATTGCAAATTGAAACTCTTAAATCACCACCACTGACCGCTCGAGACATCACCTCAGAAACGAAAAAGGACCCTTCTTTGGCACGAGTCCTCAGCTGGGTGGAACGGGGTTGGCCAGACAGCAAACCCAATGACAATTTCAGGCCATTCAGGAATCGACAAACAGAACTTTTCTCTCAAAAAGGCTGCATCTTGTGGGGAGATGGAGTCGTCATCCCGGAGAAATTGCAACATAAAGTTTTAAAAATGTTGCACGATGGACATCTAGGCATCGTGCAGATGAAGGCATTGGCAAGGAGTTACACATGGTGGCCAGGTTTAGACAAGCAGATTGAGACCTGGGTGGCGATGTGCAGCAAGTGCCAGGAGACTCGCTTTGCTCCTCCAAAAACACCTCCAACTCAGTGGGAAACGCTTCAAGGTCCCTGGTCCCGTATCCACATCGATTTTGCGGGACCCACAAGAGGACACATTTTCCTTCTAACCGTGGAAGCCTATTCTAACTGGCTTGAGGTCCACAAAATGAAAAGCACCACCATGGAGGTGGTCATTAAAAAACTGAATAAGCTATTCGCTACCCACAGATTGCCGGATGTCCTGGTCTCCGATAATGGTCCTCAATTCACTGCCCTGGCATTCGAGCAGTACCTAGCAGACCAGGGCATCTGCCATGCCTTAACATTGCCAGCTCACCCTGCAGCCAATGGTAGGGCTGAGTGAATGGTTCAATTTGTAAAGAAGACCTTACACAAAATGGACCCGGGTGACATTGACAACAAGATAACCCGGATGCTTCTTCTCCATCATATTACTCCAAGCAGCACCACAAACAGAACCCCAGCTGAACTCCTGATGGGGCAAAAACTTCGCTCACATCTCGATTGCCTCCACCCTGCTTACACACCTGAACAACCCCTGGGATCCAGCAGCAAATGTCGATCATTCCAGGTAGGCGACCCCGTTTTTGCGAAAAACTTCTCTGGTGACCCATTGCGGGTCCCCGCTATCATAACACAACTTACGGGACCCCGATCCTATCGTCTACAAACTGCAGATGGCAAAATGTGGAAGCGCCACATAGACCAGCTTCGATCCAGACTATCACCTACTCCCATCTCATCCCCTGAATCTCAAACTGGGGAGGGAAGGGACATCGAGGGGGGCGAAAAAGTAATAACAGATGACTTAACAATCGGAACCCAGCAGTCTACACAACCAACCATGAGATACTCACCACCAGAAGGAGAACCGAGCCAGGAAGTTGCCTCGCCGCGTGACAGCACCACGATGGAAACAGATCCAGGGAACCCGGATGACAGCATTGGTGAGAGCAGAGAGGACAGCCCAGAGCCATTCAACGAAACAGCGGGACCATTTTTGCCACCCAGCTCACCAAGCAGCCCACTGGAACCAGAGCCAGGACAGAAACTGGTGGAACAGCGCAGATCAAGCAGACAGGTGAAGCGATCTGCCTATTTACGAGAATAAGTCACCCCACCCCTCAGACGGAACCTTGGGGGGAGGGGTGTTATGGACTAAGCCAACGCTTCAGTAACAACCCTAATAGCTTTACTTTAACAGCAGGCTCATAATCCTGCACTTCTCATTGCCCACCAACAGCGAGTCGTGATTGGTCGTTTCTGGCCAATCTGATTGGCTGACAGCGGGTTTCTCTGATTGGACGTTTGTTAGAGCGGTAAACTCAAATAATTGGTTGTTTTGACAGCAGCCAGCTCTATAAAAGAGCTGCTGCTGCCCAAGTATTTTGCTCTGTTCTGAAGTCATGAATAAAGAGTTGAAGTCACAGTTCGCTGTCTCGTCTCCGTTCCTTGTGCCCATGCTCAGGACTTAACAATCACATTCCATTATCACTCAGATTTATTGGGACCTAATGAACATTATTTTCCAAGGTTCATCTGTCAGTGGCTGCTACTTCAAGTCCTTTTAGACTTGTGTCATCAGTGATATGTAATGGAAAACCTTAATCTAAAGATTTCTCCATAAACACAGGAAAAATATGAACAATATCTTCCCCATGATCCATATTTTTTCCTATGTTTATGGGGAAATCTTTAGATATAGTATAACTGGGTTTAAAATAATAGTTTAATAATATGCCTCAAGATTTCCAATGAAGAATAGAAAATTGGAGTTGAGGAAGATGGTCATTTTTTTTTATACAAGTATAATTTTTCATCATATATTATTATTTTTATATAAAAAATGTATGCCAGCTCATCAAATCTGTCTCACAATGAGATGATATCTAATTCCAGCTCTTGTTCACTCTTTCTTGGAAACTGATGCCTAAGCAATGCTAACACAAGTGTGATTCATAAGCACAAAGAAGTGTGACACACACTAAAGTAACTTTGTCCTCTTCTGCATTTTGTAATGTACAATCTAAGCTTTGATTATTACAGAAGAACAATACATATTATTTTTTTAAAAAAATAATGGACACTAAATAGAAATTACATGACATAACTGTATTGTAAACACTGGTTGTTCAAAACTGCATGTTGGGTACTAGAAAATTTACAGGTAAATATTTATATATTTAATGTTTGATATTAAATAGATAGTGACAGATTGGTGGATTAATAGATAGACAATAGATTGATAGGTAGGTAAGTAGGCAGGTAGGTAGGAAGGCAGGCAGGCAGATAATATTCCCTAATAAAGTTTCAAGCAATGAATAAAAAATAATGGCCATATGAAGAAAAACAACCTCATGATTATTTTTTTAAAAAAACTGTCATTTGTTTTTGCTTGTATAATGATTTTATTTCATAGATGTTTTTCAAATAATGTTAGCATAGTGAATAAGTTTGTTTCTTTCTTAAACTAAAAAGTAACGTTCCTTTAATGATTTCAACATCATCATTTTTGCCATTGTCTATCCACTGCAAGATGAAGGCCTCCTCCACATGTTTCCAACCAAGTAATGATTTAAAGTATATAAATATATAATTAAACACTGTATTTAAACATTAACAAGAGTTTTGAAAGTAAGATCATTCAGAAAGTCTCCTTAATCTGCTTCTCTGATTTTTATTTTTAATACTCACATGATAATACCAGATTAAATATGTATTTCTGAAAGTAAATTCTTTGCATTCTAATTCAGTCCTTAATCTTGGAATCAAATCAGCTTCTACTTAAATTTGCAACTAAATTACTCAAGCATCTTTATGCAGCTCATCTGTAGACTCAGCCTTCTGCTTTATCCATTAATCCATTTATCCTCCAGTACAGTACATAATGGGTATTGGCACACTGGGATTAAATCGTCTACCACTCCATGAGGAAAGAGAGCCTTGTTTTAGATAATTAGGATGTGAAAAGTAGCATGAAATCTGCACCACCTGGTTAGAATCTGCTCTCTGTAACACCCAAATGCATGTACGGAATGCTTTGATTTCTGACACTTTTTGTCAAGAGAAATATCTTTTATTCAGGATGCCATGAGCAAAATAAAAATTGCTTTCTTGGTTTTTAGAAATAGAAATCATTAGAAGTTCTGTTTTTTACAGGTTTTTTTCTAGTAGGAAAAATAAGGTATTTTGGGTGTCAAAAAGTAAATTCTGAATTTACTGACTGTTCTGATGTGTACTTCAGGTTTAGGGTGATTTTTATTGCTGTAGAATTTTATATATGCATATTATATTTTATATGTGCTGTGACCCATCCTCATCCTCCAGCTCTGCTGTATATGCAGGACGAGCTTCCCGCAATGGCTAACCAGACCCTGGACAAACCAGTTGTTAAATTAATCTCAGCTGCTATCAAAATGGATCCTGGGTGCTGCACTGCAATGGAGAAATGGGGAACAGAGCAGCTGGCACAAGGGAAGGAGGAGGAGCAGGGAGAAGAAAGAGGGAAAGTGGCCTCATGTCAGCCGCTCCATTGCCCAATTCTACATTTTAGAGCAGCGCTCAGAATCTACTTTGATAGTGGGGGTGGGGTTTGGATAAGTTAACAAATAGTTTGCTCGAACTAATGCGAACAGATTGAATTCCACCACTGTATACATGTACACAAACATATTTGTACTGTACTAAAATCACATCTCTCTCTCTCTCTCTCTGTTTGTGTGTGTGTGTGTAGGTGTATGTGTACACACGCATATTCATAAACATGTACAACAGATATCTCTCTCTCAATCTATCTCTGCTGTTATGTGCATATGTGCATGTGTGTATAGACACACACACACACATCTATCTATCTATCTATCTATCTATCTATCTATCTATCTATCTATCTATCTATCTATCTATCTTTCTCTATCTAGTTTTCCACTTATCCTAGGAGGAATAGCAGAAACTGACAAGTATTTGCTGTGAATTATTTCTCCTACAAGATCAAAATAAGATCAAGGGGGAATAAAACCATTATTACCCTACATTACCAGCTTTGCTATGCAACCACATCTGATCCTTGTGGGTCAGGTTTTAAAATCTCAGGTTCTCTTGAAGTAAAAGTGATGGGTGGTGGTTTATCCAGTTAGTAAGCAATGCTAGAGACCTAACATTCCACTTGTATTGTCCCATATTAAGTTTGTATGGATGGTATCAGATACTAGCCTCATTCATGAAGCAGTGTTGGATTTATCAATGATGACGGTGCAAAGCATCCTGGGAAATTTTCCCTGAACTAGAAGGAAACACATTAACATGGCTATCAGGAAGGTGCTCAGAGCAAGGTGCAAGAGAACTAGGGTTTTTATCACCTTCAATATCTGAGCAGCAACAAAGATTTGGTAGCTATCATTTGTCATATAAGGCAAAGTTCTTAGGAAATGAACATTTAGCTACTCTAGATAAAGAATCAGAAATGCAGCTGTGAAAGTTGGAAGGAAACTTACCACCATAAATGGATAGGGGTTTTTTTTCAGCCAGTTGTTGTGTTTTCATCCAAAATAATAGATCTCACTGACTATATTTCAAATGAATTGGTCCTGCTGTGTGACAACAATTACTTGTATGCACGACATCAAAAAATAAATCATGGGATATTAAACTGAGATTTTTATGACTAGGAATTCGGCATAATCAAGCAATTCTGGATGTAATTTTTTTATTCTTTTATATGATATTCTGTGGATATTAGCAAACAACTCACAGAGACAGTTCAATAAGGTCAGGTTGATAATATGTGTGCTTGAATCGGGCCATCAAAAACATAAACCTACACAAACAACAACATATGCAAATGTTGAAAAAAAGAGTAACTTGCATAAAATTTTAGGCAAAACACACAGACTTTTTCCATTGAAGTTGAGACAAGAAAAAATAAATAAATAAAACACTTGATTGCATATGGACTTCCCACTGCATTGTGAGGTTCATTTTAACAGAAACAGTAGCCTGATTTATTCTGTCCCCTCATTAGCATTCTTGAGATCCCCGCGCTTTGATTGGCCAAAGCGCGGGGCACTCTGATTGGTTAGGCGAGCCGCGCCGATTGGCTCGCTAAGAATCTCCCGCGATTGGTCGGTTCGAATCGCGGGAGATTCAAAGCAGTGCCATTGGCCGTGGCCGCCGCGGCTAAAGGAATAAAAGCCGCAAACTTTTTCCTTTGCCCCAGTTCAGTTCCTACACTAATAAAAGAGCATGATTTGAAGTTACCAACTCCTGGCATCATTTCGAGGACACAACACTGGCGACGAAGTTGGGATCCAGACCCTGAACCGAACCACGTGTCGGACGGAAGCCAGACGAATCTCCACGATGGCGAAAATCGCACCCCCTGCACCCTTCAACCCCGCCACCGAGGACTGGGAATCATACTCCGACTGATTCTGCATATTCCTCGAGTGCAGCGATCTGAAGGACGCCACCGGCCTCATGAAGCGTGCCGTCTTCCTGACCCACTGCAGGACTGAGGTATTCAAGATGGCCAAGGCACTTGCCAAACCCGCCGACGCAACCGCGATGGACTGGGATGTCCTCGAGCCAATACTTCGGCGGCACTACGCTCCAGAGGTACCCATCCTGATCCGATGCAACGAATTCTACCGTCGGGACCAACGGTCGGGTGAGAGTTTCAGCGACTTCGTCGCCGAACTACAGCACCTAGAGGGGCTGTGCGAATTCGACAACCTGAACGACGCCCTGCAAGACAGAATCGTGCTCGGCCTGTGGGAACCCGTCCTCCAGAGCCGGCTGATGGCCAAGGGCAACATCAGCCTTGCAGACACCCTCACCGCAGCCGCAGCCGCTGAAGCGACCTGAACTTCCGCCGACTGCATGCGCCGGCCGAACGCTGGGGACCGCAGCGGGAACAACCACCCTGCAAGATCGGCCGAGGCCCAACCCGAGACGACCACCCACCAGGGCGATTTCCACTCGGCATCGGGCACTTCCGATGACGAGGAGGAAATTCATCACCTACAGACAGGCCGCGACCCACTGAACCGGCGGGGTCGTAAGTTGAGGACCAACTGTGCTGGTTGCAGAGGCTACCACCCCAGGTCCGAATACTGGTTTTTCGAGTCAATCTGCCGGCATTGTGACAAGAAGGGACACATCACCCACGTCTGCCGCCTTAAAAAGAACCGCAGCCCGCCCCGATGGGACCAGAGCGAATGGAGAAGAGAGAGCACACCACCCCAGACCAGAAATCGCCCCTCTGACAACAGATGGGACCGGAACGGATGATCCCTATGAGGTGACGATACCCGGCGAAGAGAGGAGACCCATCAGATGGTCACCATTGGCCACGCCACAACCAATGACGCCCGGAAGGTACACGTGGAGGTAGGCATCGAGGGCGAGCCATGCAAAATGGAGGTGGACTCCGGGTCCTACCTCTCCATGATAGCATGGCATGAAATAAAGCGCTTGGTGCCTACCATCCAAAGGAGAAGCCTAGACAGCCAGAGACTAATCGTAAAGGACTACCAGGGAAACCGCATCCCGGTAGTCGGAACCGGACAGTTCAACGTGACATACAAAGGGCGCACTGAAAGGCTTCCCCTGACAATTGTCGATCGCGACCGCCCAAGCCTACTGGGACTGCAATGGTTCACCCCTCTCGGCATCGCAGTCACGGGAGTCGACCACGTCACCGACGACAGCTGGGAGCAACAACTGGCCCGGGAATTCCAAGAGGTCTTCGACGGAAACCTAGGCAAGTGCCAAGGGCCCCTTATATCATTCAGCCTAGACCCAAACGTCCCCCAAAATGCCTGAAACCAAGGCGGGTGCCATTCTCACTTAAACCCAAGATAGACGAGCAAATTGACAAGCTCGTCAAGCAAGGGGTCCTACAGCCAATAGACCACGCCCGGTGGGAGACCCCCATAGTCACCCCGATCAAGCCCGATGGGTCGGTGAGGATCTGTGGGTACTATAAGGCCACCCTAAATGGCGCGTTGCAACAAAGCGCCCACCCCGTCCCAGTAGTGCAACACCTATTGCACTCACTGGGAGGGGGCAAGGTTTTCGCCAAACTCGACCTCGCCCAGGCATACCAACAGTTGCCAGTCGACGAGGAAAGGGCAGAAGCGCAAACCATAGTCACCCACCGGGGAGCATTTAAGTGCAACCGGCTCCAATTCGGAGTCAGTGTGGCACCGGGAATATTCCAAAGCCTAATGGAAAGACTATTACAAGGCATCAAGGGGGTGGTACCTTACTTCGATGACGTCTTAGTGTCGGCAACCAACCAAGCCGAACTAGAGGGTCGCCTAAGGGAGGTCCAAACCAAATTCAAAGAGACCGGGCTCAAAGTAAAGAGGGAGAAATGCCAATTATACACGGAATGGGTTGAATTCCTAGGATACCTCCTAGACCATCACGGCATTCACCCCACAAACCAAAAAATCAAGGCCATCAAAGAAGCCCCCACACCCAAGTCGAAGACGGAACTACAGGCATTCCTGGGCTACTTAACTTTTACAATGTTTTCCTGCCCCAAAAGTGACGGTGGTGGAGCCTTTGCATAGGCTCCTGGACAAGGCGGTGACCTGGACTTGGGGGAAATGCGAGCAAGCTGCCTTCCAAAGAACAAAGAACCTCCTCACTTCGGACGCCATCCTTATACAGTACAACGAGACCCTACCTCTGGCCATCACATGCGACGCATCACCCTTCGGCGTCGGAGCTGTCCTCAGCCATACCCTCCCCGACGGAAAAGAAGCACCCATCGCGTTCTTTTCAAGGACCCTCACCAAACCGGAGCGGAACTATAGCCAGCTGGACAAAGAGGCTCTGGCGATCGTTGCCGCAGTAAAAAGATTCCACGAGTATCTCTATGGCCGGACATTCACCATCATAACCGACCACAAACCGCTGCTAGGAATCCTTGCAGGGAACCGGGCCACCCCGAACATTCTGTCTCCCCGAATGACAAGGTGGTCCGAGTTCCTGGCAGCCTAAAACTACGGACTCATACACAGACCGGGTAAGACGATCTCCCATGCAGACGCCTTAAGCCGCTCGCCGCTACCAGAACCTGACACCGACCCAGCACCCACGACGACCAACCTCAGTATAGAGACTCTACCCAACCTACCCATAACCGCGTCAGACATTGCCCGAGAAACTAATAAAGACAAATGTCTGGCGTGGGTGTTGCATTGGGTAGAGAAAGGGTGGCCGGAAAGGGACAACGACGAGTCCGTCAAGACATTCTGAAACCGGCAAATGGAACTCTCATTATTAAAAGGGTTCATACTATGGGGGGATAGGGTGGTCATTCCAGAAAAACTACAAGGGAAGGTTCTGGAACTATTACACGAGGGGCACCCTGGCATCGTGAGGACAAAAGCCCTGGCCAGAAGTTACGCTTGGTGGCCAGGGATGGACAAACAAATTGAGACCTGGGTAGCAAGGTGCCAACGATGCCAGGAAATTAGGCCAAGCCCACCCACAGCACCCGTCCTAGAGTGGGAAACCCCAAGGGGACCTTGGTCTAGGATCCACATAGACTTCGTCGGGCCCACAAAATGACATACCTTCCTTATAACAGTAGACACTTACTCCAACTGGCTGGAGGTAAGCAGCATGAAAACAACAACCACGGAGGCCGTGATCAAGGAACTCAGCAAACTCTTTGCAACGCACGGCCTCCCAGACGTCGTCGTTTCCGACAACGGGCCCCAATTCACCTCGCTGAAATTCAAAAAATTCCTAGCAGAAAGGGGCATCCGCCACGCGCTGACAGCACCGGCGCACCTGGCGGCGAACAGTAGGGCGGAACGGATGGTGCAATTCACTAAGAAAACCATCCGGAAAATAGACCACGGGGAGATCCAGGACAAAATAAACAAATTACTCTTCACCCAACACATAACCCCAAATACCACAACGAATAAGAGCCCAGCCGAACTATTAATGGGGAGGAAATTAAGGTCCCCACTCGACAGATTACACCCCACGTATAACCCGGAGAAGCCCCCAGACTCAAACAGCAAACACCAAACTTTCGCACCAGGCGACCCTGTATACGCAAGAAACCTGACGGGAGACCCGTTATGGGTACCGGCCGTCATCACACAAATAACAGGCCCACACTCGTACCGGCTACAAACAGCAGACGGATGAGCATGGAAATGCCACATCGACCAATTAAGGTCGAGGACAACCAACCAAGAAACCACCGACGCACAAGCAGGCGAAACCAACCCCCACAACACAAACCAAGGGGGGAGGGAATACCCAGGGGACCAAAACCAAAGAAGAATAAACCAACCATACTTACTGGAAAGCAGCCAGCACGACCCCTCACCAGGAAGAAACAGCCAGGCCAGCTCGACCGACCCGGGGAGACCGAGCGGGAGCGGCAAAACCCCCAGCTCAACCAACCCGGGAGACCCAGGAGGGAGCTACGGAGAGCGGCCCGGCCTGACCGACCAGCCTGTTCCCACGACGGCATCCGGAGGAACAGAGACCCCGACCGAACCGGCCAGGATCCAACCAACAACTGAGCTGCGCAGGTCCAGTAGGCTAAGACGGAGCCCCGCCTACCTACGGGACTACGCGACGTAAGGACTAAACCAAGAGGGGAGGGGTGTTTTGTCCCCTCATTAGCATTCTTGAGATCCCCGCGCTTTGATTGGCCAAAGCGCTGGGCACTCTGATTGGTTAGGCGAGCCGCGCCGATTGGCTCGCTAAGAATCTCTCGCGATTGGTCGGTTCGAATCGCGGGAGATTCAAAGCGGTGCCATTGGCCGCGGCCGCCGCAGCTAAAGGAATAAAAGCCGCAAACTTTTTCCTTTGCCCCAGTTCGGTTCCTATACTAATAAAAGAGCATGATTTGAAGTCACCGACTCCTGGCATCATTTCGAGGACACAACATGATTGTTAAGCTGGCCTACTGATTCGTTTTAAAGAATATTGGAAATTATTCCACAACAATAATGGTTTCTATGAGACTGACCCACTGCAAATTAAGAATTATAGACCTATTTCTTTATTGAATGCAGACTATAAAATCTTTGCTTCAATCTAAGCAGAAAGACTTAAAAAATATTTCAATAATTTTATTCACCCAGATCAAAATGGATTTCTGCCAAAGAGACAGATTAGAGACAATATGAGAGTAATTTTAGATACTTTGGAATACTATGAGGCTCATCCTGAAAAGAAAATGGCTTTGATATTCCTAGATGCTCAAAAGGCATTTGACAACATGAACTAGAGAGTTATGTTATTACTATTGGAGCAGATGGGTTTTGCTAAAAAATTTATTCAAGCAATAGAAGCCATATATAATAAACAGACAGCAAGGGTAATGATGAAGGGGGATCTTACAAATTTTATTAATATAAGGAAAGGCACAAGACAAGGGTGTCCCCTATCTCCTTTGCTATTATACCTTGGAAGTGTTGAATAGAAATATTAGGGATAATAAAAGCATAAAAGGAATGAAAATTAAGAAGGAAGAATTTAAGCTACAAGCTTTTGCTGATGACTTAGCTTTTATTCTGGAAGAACTGCTAGAAACAGCTCCAAAGTTATTGGAAAGGATAGAGACATATGGAGAGGTGGCTGGTTTGAAAATAAATAAAGATAAAACAAAGATTTTGACAAAGAACATGCTATTGAGACAGAGAGAAGAACTGGCAGATCTTTTGAAAATTCAAGTTACAAATAAGGTTAAGTATCTGGGGATATATTTGACAACAAGATGTAGCACATTAAAGGAGAATAATTATATTAAACTTAAACAACAGATAACTACAGATTTGAAGAAGTGGGAAAACTTGCAATTGTCATTAATAGGGAGAATTTCAACAATTAAGATGAATATTTTACCTAGAATTTTATTTTTGTTTCAAACAATACCAATTAGGCTTGGAAAAGACTATTTTGAAGATTTAAATAAAATTATGTTGAAGTTTATATGGCAAGGTAAAAAAGCGAGAATAAAGCTAAAGCTTTTGCAAGATGCTAGAATTAGGGGAGGTTTTGGCCTGCCTAATTGGGAATTGTATGATCAAGCTGCAAGTTTGATGTGGGTCAAAGAATGGATAACATTAAGAAAACATAGGTTGTTGACATTAGAAGGGCATGATTTGCTGTTGGGCTGGCATGCTTTTTTATGATATAAGGGAACTAAAACACAGGGTTATTTTAGAAGACATTATGTACGGGAGTCTTTGTGGTTAAATTGGGAGAAGATAAAAAGACAATGTTATTTGAAAATTCCAGTTTGGTTATCGACTATTGAAGCATTTTCCTATCCTATAATTTACAAGAAGGAACAAACAGTTAGATATGGGGAACTTTTGGATGAAAAGGGTGAACTTAAATCGATCCAAAACTTAGAGGAACAAGGTATAAAGATGAATTGGTTTTCATATGCACAAATACATTCAAGGTATGATGAATATTTTAAAATGGAGGGATTCTATGATAAGCAGACTGATTTAGATAAGATCTTGATGGGTACTGATGAGAAGGTGATTAAAAAATTATATGGTTATTTACTGGGAATGAAATTAGAGGAAGAACAAGTCAAAGAAACTATGATTGTTTGGGGGAAGATATGGGATTGATCTAGAGAAATGGCAGAAATTGTGGTCTCAAAATTATAAAATGACAATGTCAACAGCATATAAAGAAAACTTGTATAAGATGTTTTACAGGTGGCACTTTTCTCCGACAAGAATAGCAAGAATGTTTAAGAATAAATCTGAAAAATGCTGGAAATGTCATCAGATACCCGGCTCGTGTGGTGGACTTGTGAGGATGCTAGAAAATATTGGACTAAAATTCGCATGTGGTTGGAAAAAATGACAAAGAAACATATAGACTTGAAACCAGAGATCTTCTTATTGGGAATTTTACTTGATATATATAGTAAAGATTTGAAATACCTGATTGTGAATGTATTAACAGCGGCCAGGATTGCATTTGCTAAAAATTGGAAGAATGAGAAAATACCATTACAGGAAGAAATTATTAAGAAAATATTGGAATGTGCTCAGATGAGCAGATTGACATTTGAAATTAGAGAGCAAGAGGATAAACAATTTTATGAAATTTGGGATCTTTTTTATAAATGGCTAGATGATAAAATACGATAATAAAATATTTAGAATGCTAGATTGTAAGAAATATCTTTATTTTGCTATTTTGCTATTATTTTGTTATTTGATATTATATTTATAAAGGGTTTTTTAGGATTGATTTGGTATGATTATATGATTTGTTGAATAATCTGGTTAAAGTATTGTTAGCTCATAAAGCATGAATGATTAAAAGTATAGTCAAAAATTTCTTTTTTTTAGTGATATTAGGATATATAAGTTTGGATTGATAATATGAGTTGTTATATAACATAATTGTAACTGGGACTACAGAATGAATGCACAAAAATGATGAACCAACTGACACACTGGATGTACATACGAGAGTTGAATGTTTTAATGTTTTGTTTGTCTTGTTTGTTTGTAGAAAATTAATAAAATCTTTTTTAAAAAATAAATAAATAAATAAATAAAAATAATGGTTTCTATGGAAGCAACATTTTGAGAAGTGGTTTTTCATATGAAAACAATGCTTCAGGATGTTTTCCTTCTGAAATATAATTTCACAGAAATGCTGTAAGAAAAGAGGTGCTGCATAACTATATTATAGTCCTTGACCTGGTGGACAGAAAGGATTAATTCATTCAGAATCTAAAAATAACCATTCTGAGTTCTGGTTTGATATAGATTTGTCACATATCTCCATTGGGCTATGTGGAGAAAAGGGAGGAGGAGCAGGGGAGGAGAGGGAGGGTAAGGAGGAGAGGGAATTTGGCCACAAATGTTTATGATTTTGATTCACTCTTTTTTTAAAAGGAAAAAACCCATGTAGAGGCTTCATGCTCTACAGTCTCTGTGCAACATTATCAATTTAATTCCATAGGGATGTCTTCTGTTTTGTTGAGGAAATCAAATACCTCAAGAAAGACTGTTGCTGTGTGTTGTTAATCTTTGTTTGTTTTCATGTGGCCTGAAATCCAGTGGTTTGAAGTAAACTGTCATGGGGTTCAAAAGGATATAACAAACAGAATATTTGGAAAGGGAAGAGAACTATAGGAACAGTTTTGAAAAAAAAAATGTAGAAAGTTGGCTTAGTTTAGTATGTGCTTGTATTTACAAATATACTATTTTCCAAAGCGCCTGAAAGCAGTGGCAAGAAGCAATGGATGGAAACCAATCTAGCAGAGAACCAACCAAGAACTAAGGAGAAATTTCCTAACAATGAGAACAATCAACCAGTAAAATGGCTTGCCTTCAGAAGTTGTGGGTGCTCCAACGCTATAGGTTTTTAAGAAGTGATTGGACAACCATTTGTCGAAATGATATAAGGTTTCCTGCTTGAGCAGGGGGTTTGACTAGAAGACCTCTAAGGTCCCTTCAAACTCTGCTATTCTGTTATGTTATACTGCATCTGTAAGGAGACTGTTCATAGTATTGTATACAACAGGGGAGGGCCAAAAAGCCAATCCCCCTTGATATATGTGTGTGATATTGATATAAGAACAAAGAAATGGCACTTTAATCATGATTTTTGACTTTGGCTTTTGAAACACCATTCCCTGGAACCTTCTGGATATATTACATTATTATTGTGTCTTTGTGGTATTTTTTGATATGTTTACAAGCTGTTCCCTAATGATATAAGGCTTTTTGGCTTGATATTGGAAAAAGGCAAGGTGACAAAGACATTGCCACAAATTGTAGCAGTACTAGTATATAAAAATATAGCGATGACATTTTAAAACAGTGTATTTGGCCATCCAGACAATGCAAGTTCTAGCTATATAGAGTTCAGTTTCATTTTAGGAAATGAAGTTGTCATATTCCATCTGTGGCCAAAATAATTAAAGCAATATCGCCAGCACAACCTGGATGAATGAGTTCAAAGAAAGATTTATAGATCATTTTTTTTTTTCATTTCCTGACTATATCTCTAAGGCTTTCTCTCACTTGAAGGGGATATGGAATGAAATTGGAAGAATTCTAAGGGGTGGATTAGACTGAATATAGAGCCAAACTATCTTTAAAACCGATTTCATCCTCTGCTCCATGGAAATAGATGCAGTGAAGAGAAATTACTTCTCTGCTTTTGCAGCATCTGCACAGAAAATACTTTTTTTTTCTATGTTGTGTGGTGTTTCCTTCATCAAGATTTTGATAAATTGAAGTCTGGGTAGTTTGAGGCTTGCAATCATCAATTTTCATGTTGTTTTTTTTGTTTTTTTTTTGCAGACAAAACCAGATATGATGAAAACAGAGCACCGGTGGAATGACTTGTCTTCAGAAGTTGTGGAGCCATCACTGGAAGTTTTAAAGAAGAGACTGGTCATCCGTGTATCTAAAATAATATAGGGTCTCCTGCTTGAGCAGGGGGTTGGACTAAAAGGCCCCCAGTGTCCCTTTCAACTTTGTTATTCTATTGTTCTGACATGAACCCTGCTAATTCATCTACCTTCTTGGTGGCTTTTCATCTTCAATGCACTTTCCATGGGAGTATCGTTTAGGGTTTTACAATAGTTGCTGTTGGATCCGAAGTTACAATTAGTGCAACTATCTACAGTTTCTAACTGGTACAAAGTACAGGAACAATATATGGTAGCTATACTGAAAGATCTTCATTGCTGCCAATTGCATACAGGCAAAATTCACTGTTGCCTATAAATCTCTAGATGGTTTAATGAGAAAAAAAAGTCTTTTTAAAGTCTGTTAAAAGTTTGACTGTCTAGTGTATGAGAATACATTCTCCCATGTTGCTTCTTGAAGGCCAATGGAATGTTCTGCCTTTAGAGATGTGCTGATTCACTCAATGTTTAGAAAAAACAATTATCTTTCTCTCTCCTATCTGTCTGTCATCTACTATCTATGTATAGTCTTCTGCTTGGGCCAGGAGTTGGACTAGATGACCTACAAGGTCCCTTACAACTCTGTTAATCTTATATAATCTACTAATCATCTATCATTTCTTCTTCTCTCATCTATCTAACCAATCTTTTAATTCTATATTAATTCCAATTGCATTCATATTATGTGTGTATAATATATATAATATTGCCTTAACTGCTCATAAAATTAGAAGGTATATAGTTATAATATTGATAAAGTCAGTAAAAACTTATTTTATTTATTTGCTGCAGTGCTGTACGGAAAGATTTTCACTGCTGCCAATTGTATACAGGCAAAATTCACAGTTGCTTATACATCTCTAGATGGTTTAGTAGGAAAAAAACCCAACACTTCTGAAGATGTGCCCATTGTTAAAAGCTTGTCTATTTAGCACAGGGGTGTCCTGGTTTACCCAATGTGAAGAGGAAAGATTGGCCCCGTCTACCCATTGGGAAGAAAGATCCAAACCAACATTCTCTCAATGTTTAGTAAAATAACTCTCTCTGTGTATATCTCTCTCTGAATCTGTCTGTCTGTTTGTCTCTCTTTCCAATCTTTAACTCTATCTTAATTCCAGTTGGATTCATATCATGTATGTATAATGTGTATAACTGCCTTAATGGCTCATAAAATGAGATGAACGTATATAATATGGATAAAGACAGTAAAAAAATATTTTTATTTATTTATTTTATTTACAGCAGTGCTGATGTTTCCCACCTCTTTTTGTAATTGTCCTGTTAACAACAAACATTGATTAAAATATTTATTATTTGGATTCTTCTCATTAATTAGCAAATGCTGAGATGGGAAATGTTAAATACTGTTTATTGAAGGTTGATTAATGGTAAAGTCTGGCTTTCTTGCAAACCCACCCACCCACATGATCTCACTAACAGAGCTGAACAGTTTGCAGGTAAACAAAGTAATTAAGAGATGAAAAAAGCTCATTATTTTCTCTCTTTATGAGACAAATGGAAGTAAATGAATGACATATATTAGTTAAAGACATACCAGGAACCTGAATTAAACTCAGATTATTCATTATAAATAAAAGGCCTTTAGCTTTCTCTTTCTCTGGAATGTTCATAAAAAGTTCACAGCTTATTTTGAAATATGCTAGAGATAGAACAGGATTTTCCATGTCAAAGTCTGGCTTAAATTTTTAGATTTTCTATTCTTGCACATCAAATTTGTAGCTATCCTCAGCTCTATTCCTAGATCCAGAGAAACTTCTTTCAAGATTCATCATTGCTTCAGATTTCTTATTTATTTGTATACCAGCTATCTTCTTGGGTACACTCTCTCTTGATGCTATAATTTAGAATAAACCTTTGAATAGGGTTCGATCCCCTTTTTTTGTCAATCTATTGACATAAGATTATAAGAAATTGCCCTTGGTTGCTACCAGAAAATGAAAAATTAGGAAACAGACTTTATTAAAACTATGGATATGGTTGCATTGTGTATCTGGACATTTCCTTTATATGGTCACAAGGTTTATATTGACCTTTGAATAATTCTGTCATAGATTCAGATGGTTGATTGTTTTACTTTGCTTATTACTTTGCTTTGCATAATTATAATGCTACACAGGTAAATAAAATAAGCTTCAGATTTAAGGATCATTATCAAATGAGTTCACGATGCTTAATACATATTCATTTCCAAAATCCCATTGAACAAGTTCAAAAGAAAATAGTCTTCGCTCTTCTTTTGGAATATGCAGATTGGCTCTAGTTATTGTGTAATTTAATGATGCAGATAACACAATGAAAATAGCTGGGTTAAAGGAACCAAATTAATGGCAAACTTTATATAGGAATAGTGTTATCTGTTGAAAACATGCAGCTTAAATGTTTTAATGGTTTGAATCAAGAATAGAACTTTCCAAATTTACTATAGATGAATTGGAAAATAATACGTTCAACTGCTAGTACCTTTTTTCCTTTAATTAATAAATATTAATTATGAACTTCATTAAGATTAGCAACTGATGCTTTGCTCTATTTTCATTACTGAACTTACAAGAGCCCTAGCTGATGAATAGCAAATTTTAAATTCTTAGAACAGGGATGTCAAATTCCATGATGTGGTTTGATCTGGCCCACATGGCTGCCCTGGAAACAGCAAAAGGCTGGCCCTTTGGCACCTTGGCCCTGGTCCAGGCTGGCTGGGCACCAATCTAAAATTTAGTGGTGGCTATCCAGGCCAGAATGCAGTCAGCCTTAGATCTGCAGAGCTACTCTGGAGCCAACAAGAGGCTGTCTCTCCCACCCGCTGGGTGCATGCTGCAGCCAATGGATCTCCCAGCCTCAATCGGGCTGCCATAGTCACCCTCAATGTGAGCGATATTGAGCTGGCCATCCCCACCATGTCAATACCCCCCCAGCCACCCCCACATGGCCCCTCAAGGTCAACCACTACCCTTATGTGGCCCTCAATGAAATAGAGTTAAGACACCCCTGTCTTAGAACCAAACAATAAAACAACTATAAAATAAAATAATGTAAACATTATACAAAAGTCAGTGAATTAAGGTAAAAAATAATAAAAAATGATTCAGAAGAGAGAAACAAATATCTTGTGTGTGTGTACACACTACATACTTGTGGGTTTCACTCAAACATGATTGAAAAAAAAGATAATCAGTATTTTTTTTTTACTTTTTAATTATATATGCTCTCTCGGTGTGCATATATACATACTGTACATACATATATACATACATACATACATACATACATACATACAAGCAATATACTGGTACAAGCTATCTTCAAATCAGACGTGGTATTCAGCAGGTTCTGACCAGTTCTGAAGAACTGGTAGTGGACATTTTGAGTAGTTTGGAGAACCAGCAAATCCCACCTCTGACTGGAGATTTTCCAGTATCCTTCCTCTGCCACACCCACCAAGCCACACCCACAGAACTGGTAGTAAAACAGTTTGAATCCCACCACTGCTTCAAATGTTCCTTTGATCAAATGTCATTTAAATACCATCTGGAAAAAAAAAGTGTTTCTTGTAGTAATTCATGACATTACTAAAGGCATGTACTGATGTAATTGTAGTGTTATACTTTGTGTTGTGCATCAGTTGTGCCCTTTCTTGGATTGACAGGTCCTGCATGCAGTTTTTCATAACCTAGTCATCTCCTGATTGGACTACTGCAATACATTGTATCCTTGAACCTTTTTTCGTAATTTACAACTGGTAAGGACACAGCAGTTCAGAAGGATCTAAAAGCCCTTTCGGTGGCATATATGGCACAGCTGTTACACCAGCTGCATTAATTGTCTCAATTCAAAGTGCTGGTCAACATCTTCAAGCACTTTATGGAATGGGGCCTGAGTGTCAAAGTGGTTATCTCATCCTGATAGGATTAGCCTGGCCTATTTGTTCCAGCACAAATGATCTACTTAGAATCTGTCAAAGAATTTCAGCAAATGGGGTCCAGGAGAAAAGTCTTTTGTTTTGTGGTTCCTACTCTCTGGATTATTTTCCCATAGGGTGTTAGATCTACTACCGCATTCCTGGTCTTCTTGAAGAGCCTGAATATTTGTTCCTTAATATACATCAGGAATATCTGAGATACTCAAAAGCAAAATGAATGATTTTAAACTACTCAGTATACTGGAGGAACACCTTATTATCTTTCTTCAGAATAATTCATTGGATACATACACAAATATACAGTGAAAACCTAGGACATATTTGAAACAGAGCAATGAACCTTTATGTTCCAACTTCTCTGTAGCATTTGTGTACCTTGTTGCAGAGCTTCAAGAGAGTTACCATAGCAATAAAGTCATCACAGATGAATATGAAAAAGATGCTGCTGTTTATGATCCAGAGACCTGAAAAATATATGAGAGAGAAGTAAAAAATAGAAATGATGGGTTATCCAACTCTTGATCTTTCTATCACCACCCCTCAGTAATTCCTACCAATTTCACTTTGCCATTGAAATACACAGGTGTGGATGAAGTTTGAAAGGGATTTCAAGTCAAAACAGTTGCTCAGAAAGCTTGAACAAATTTCATGGTTTCTTTTTTTAAAAAAAATGGCCTTAGACCATGATGTTGACAGAAGATGGGTTGCAACCCTTCTAGCATTTCAAAATGAGGGGATCATGTTTGGGGGGATCATGTCAAAATACAAAACTAGTCCCCACCTTTTCATCTTTTCAGTTGTAAAACACGCCTTATATTTTTGTTATGTTTTTGGGGTTCTTTTACATCTTTCATTTCCAGAAGCTATTAGATGTTTAGGTATTGAAATTGTGACCAATCTGAAGCTCTTTGGATGACTTATGGACAGGAGACAATGATATCTAAGTCAACCAGTCTTGAATCAGTATTTTCTAGATTGCAACTACCATCTTGAATCATGCCTAGAATTCATAAATAGCTAATGAAGTAGCCTTTATGGAAGAACTACATACTCCATTTAGGACTGTAATGGGAGAACATATATGGCCCTTCTAGATAAGAACACCACATTAAGAAGAAAGGAGTTAATCTCCTAGGATTAACTCCTAGGATTTTCTTTTAAAACAATTCACTTTCTGGAGATGTATACATATATTTTGGACAGGTTAAGTTTTCCTATTTTTTTTCCCTGTTGGAAATAAGACATAACAGACTTCAATTTAACCTGATAAAAATCAAATAATAATAATAAAAATAAAAATAAAAATAATAATAATAATAATAATAATAATAATAATAATAATAATAATAATAATAATAGAAAACCAGATCAGATAATATACAATGTACATATCACATATTATATTATTTGTAACAATTTTATTAAACTTTACAAATTAGAGGATAAAAAACATAATACAAACTATAGAAAATATTTTAAAAAGAAAAAAAAAAGATAAAAATACAAATGTATTGCATGGAAATAAAAATGTTCAAAAGAAGGCTCCCTCTTTCCTCTAGACAAGTAAATATTTCAGTAGCTTAAAACCTTATCAATAACAATAACAATTTATTAAGGATGAAACCATGGATCACCTTATCAGTGGCTGCAGCAAAATCTCACAAACTAATTATCTACAACAGGGGTGTCAAACTGGTGGCCTGAAAGCCAGATGTGTCACACACAGGCCATGCCCACCCCAGCTTAGTGAAGGGAAAAAATGTTGTGATACATCACGTGATGGCAACGTGATGCAGAGTGTTGTAACTATGTATCATTCATGTGATTGCAACTATGTATCAGTGCAACTATGTATCATTCAAGCATTGCAATAATGTATCATTCTCGTGTAAACATTAGACTTCTGTCTCTTCAGTGATCTTTGCCAGGCATGCATAAGAGACGGAGAGTTAAGCATCTGTCAATACAGAATGATATCCTAACTGACCTGAGCTATTGTAAATCACGCGCATCCTGTTTAACCTGGTATCTTAACTGACCTGAACCATTGTAAATCTTGAATACCCTGTTCGACTTGGGCTCTGAAAAATGTCACCCCCTCCTGTGAAAAAGCATAATAAAAGAGCATGTGCCAAGACATTCGGGGCGCACTCATTCCGAGAAACCTCATCTCTTGTCGTTTCTTCCTCCTTTGCTCCCTCTCATGAGGTGCCCATCTGATGCGGGATAGCAGATACCGCATTATGGTGACCCCGACGTGATTCCCTAAGGGGGATACTCAGCGGCGCGCCCATATCTTATCAGCTCGGTGGGAACTGTGCATCGCCAGGCACCTGAGCGAATTGCACATCATCGGATCTGAAAGACGGTCTCGACTTTAGTAAGTATGGGTGGAGGCTTTTCTCAACAGCAGACGCAGCATCTGAAGGAAATGAGAGAGCTAGTCGCTTCTTCTTCTAAATACTCTGCTAATTTAAAGGGCTCTCCCATAAAAAAGAAACATATTGCTACATTATTGGCTTATGTGTGGCAACATTGCCCCAATTATCCAGAGAGAGGGTCCTTAAAAATTTCCAATTGGCAAAAAAAATGGTGAATATCTCCATAATCCTCCTCGTGCACCTATTGGCATTTTGGTTACTTGGAGGAAAATTATGGAGGCTTTAAAAGTCCATTATAAAATAGAAGCAGGGAGTGTGTTTGAATCTCCCCCGCCAAGTTATGATAACTTTTCTATCCTTCAACCTTCCGCTCCCGATGATCATAAATCAGTACGGGAGCCTCCTTCCATTCAATCCACTTCCTTAAATGTAGAGCCTCCGTGTCCTCCACCCCCCACCCCCCCGAGGTGGGGAGTGTGTTGTAAAAGCCATTCAACAAGCCTTCTATGAAGGAGAAATAGATGAGGACACCCTTGCAGCTGCCTCCCTTTATCCTATCATTCAAGCCGGCAATCCTCCAGCTCCTCAGTATACCCCAATGCCGTACAAAATAATTAAGGATTTAAAAGCAGCTTGTAAGGAAAATGGTATCCAATCACACTATGTACAGGGTCTTTTAGGATCAATAGCCCAACCAGGTGCTGACTTGATAAATGCTGATTGGCGTACATTATTTAACATGATCCTCAAGCCTTCACAATTTTTGGTCTGGGAGTCAGAATTTCTTAAACATACCGCAGCCGCAGCCGCTAGAGGCTTGCCGGCAGCTGTCACTTTGGATATGCTTAACGGTACTGGCACCATGTTTACCATTGCCCAGCAGATTGCCACAGACCCAGCTGCTTTCCCTATAATATAGGAGTGTGCTTTGGCCGCTGCTCGAAAGGTTGATAATGCGGGATGCGTGCCCAACTCTTTCTCTAAAGTTATTCAAGGACCTTCAGAGCCTTTTTCCTCCTTTATAAACCGTCTCACAGAAGCCTTAGAGAGACAAATTGATAATAGGGAGGCTTGTATTGAATTACAAATGAAACTTGCTTATGAAAACGCAAATGCTGATTGTCAAAAAGTTTTGCAACCATTAATTAATAAGAAAAATGTTACCATGGCAGATTATCTTACAGCCTGCCGAATCATAGGAACCACATCCCATTCCATGTCTACGCTGGCTACAGCCATTACTGAAGGCATGCAGCAGAATATGGGCTCTCTTCTTCCCATTTCCCAACAAAATACTCGCAAAATGGGCAATTGCTTTAATTGCGGCAAGCCAGGTCACTTTAAAAGCCAATGCAGGGTCCTGGGCAGGGGAGTAAATATGTCAAGAAACCAGGTAGCTCACCCAATGACACCATGCCCTCGATGCCAAAAGGGCTATCACTGGGCTAGTCAGTGCAGAGTCCAAAAGAATGGACAGCAGAATAGCCCTGCGATCACTCAAAAACCTTTTTTGAATCAGGGAAACTAGAAACGGGGCAGGCAGCCAGCCCCACAACAAAGGCTGCTGAAACTTGCAACTTTTCTTCTTTCGCTTATGATCTTGTTGCTAATGAAACTGTTACTTATTTTCCTGGTGTCGCTGACTTTCTCTTAGTACATCCTGTTCAGCCTTTTCATATGCCACCTGATATTCCAGTGCTAGTCTTTCCTGTAAGGGATTTAGCTGAACAAGGTATTCTTGCCTCTCCTTTTCTGCATGACCCCACTGTATTGTCTGATGTCTGTCTGTCTATACTAGCTAATACAGAAGTTACTATAAATGAGGGGGATGTTGTGGCAAAAATGATTGTGCTCTTAGACCAGCAACAAGAGCAACTCTATGCAATTGAAAGACCAATTAATCAACCGAAACCTACGGTGACATTCTTATTGAATGGTCGATCCTTTCTTGGTCTTTTAGATACTGGAGCGGATATTTCCATCATCCGAACCGCTGAGTGGCCGGACACCTGGCCTGCAGATGTGGCACCAGCGGTGAGAGGAGTGGGGGGACTTCAGGAGACTCGCATTAGCAGAAACTGGGTAAAAGCCCATTCCCCTGAGTCTCAATGTGTTGCTTATATTAAACCAGCTGTAATTCCTCTGTATACTAATTTGTGGGGAAGAGACCTTATGTCACAGTTTAATGCACAACTTACTCTCCATTAACTATGCTTCGCCTATATTTGACTAACAATAACCCTGTGTGGATTGATCAGTGGCCTCTCCCTTCTATAAAACTTGAAGCCTTACATTCTCTTGTTCAAGAACAATTAGATAAAGGTCATCTAGAACCCTCATTGAGTCCATATAATACCCCAGTTTTTGTTATCAAAAAGAAAAACGGCGCTTGGCGTCTCCTTCAGGATTTAAGGGCTGTGAATTCGGTCCTCCTTCCAATGGGACCCCTGCAATGTGGTCTTCCAAATCCTAACATAATTCCTCAAGAGTATGACCTTATCATTATCGATTTAAAAGACTGTTTTTTCTCCATTCCATTACACCAGTTAGATAGAAAATTATTTGCTTTTACTGTACCAACCTTAAATAATCAGAGACCTACCAAACGATATCAATGGAAAGTCTTACCACAAGGCATGTTAAACAGTCCAACTATGTGTCAATTTTTTGTGGATTTAGCCTTGCAACCATACAGGGACAAATATCCTCATTTTTTAGTCTATCATTACATGGATGATATATTGGTATCTGCACCTGGTCCAAGGGGCACGGTATTAAAAACTCTGCCGTGCCTGAACTCCATTTTAGGTAAAGCAGGTCTCACTATAGCCCCAGAAAAAGTTCAATCCAAACCACCCTTTTTCTATTTAGGTCACAAGTTACTTGCTTCGGCTGCTGTTCCTTCCCTTCCCCTCCCAACACTTCCCCCGAAACCAACACTTGTGATTTTACAGCAGTTCCTGGGAACCTTAAATTGGGCACGTCCTTATTTGGGTTTGACTACAGCTACATTAGCTCCTCTCTTTAATGCTCTCACGCAAGGTAAAGCCCCGTCCGATGTTATCATTTTAAATAAAGAGCAGTTGCAGGCATTGAAAGACATTTCCCATTTAATGGCTACTAGATGGGTGGATCGGGCTGTAGAAAATTGTCCTTTATCAATTGCTTTACTAAATACTGCTCAGAGACCAACAGCTGTCGTTATGCAAATTCATCAGACACAGGTTCTGATTTTAGAATGGCTGCATTTGTCTCACACCCCACGGACCACAATTACTAATAAAGCCTCTGCATATTCTCAGTTGATCTTTAAAGGTCGACAAAGATGTAAACAACTTATGGGAATTGAGCCTGTTTGCATATTCACTCCTTGTTCATTGACTACTTGGGAAATGCTATGGTGTAATTCAGAAGAACTGCAATACGCTTTAGAAGAGTGGCCAGGGCAAATTTCTTGCCATTTACCAGCTGACCCACGATTCACTTTTCTTAAAACTCTCTCTTTTGAATGGCATTCCCCCCTCTCAATATCTCCATTAATAGATGCACCTATGCTTTATGCCGATGGAGGGAAAATGTATGGTGCTTGTGCATGGTACCAGGAGGGAGAGTGGAAAACTAAAATTACCCCTCCGCAATCTTCTGCTCAACAGGCAGAACTTGCTGCATCTCTTATTGCATTTCAACAGTTTCAAAAGACTCCTTTTAATTTAATAGTAGATTCCTTATATGTTCCTCAGATTTTGAAAAATATATATCAAGCCTATTTATCTCCTAGCATATCTGTTTCTTTGTTAAAGTTATTGCTTTCTCTACAGCAATGTATCAACAATCGCACACATCCATTTTTTGTAGCACATATCAGGAGCCATCAACCTCTTCCTGGTATATTACAGGAGGGAAACAATGTGGCCGATGCAGCTGCAGCAGCCGCATCAGGTAAATCAATTTGTAATCTGACAGCATCACAAAGTCATGACTATTTCCATCAAAATAGAAAAGCATTACAAAAACAATTTTCCTTAACTCAGGCAGAAGCTACCGCAATCATACAACAATGCCCCACATGTAGCAAGCAAGCACATTCCATTCCCATAGGGGTTAACCCTAGAGGATTAAAAGCTTGTAAAATTTGGCAAATGGATGTAACTCAGTATCCACCTTTTGCCCCATGGAAATATTTACACGTTTCAATAGATACATATTCAGGATTTATCCTTGCTACTCCTCAAAGGGGAGAAGCTATAAAACATGTCATCAATCATTCAATTCGTACCTTTGCTTCGCTGGGACGTCCAAAAGAAATAAAAACAGACAATGGACCTGCCTATACAAGTTCTGCTTTTCAGGACTTCTGTAACAGATGGGATGTAATCCACAAGTTTGGGATTCCCTACAACAGTCAAGGGCAAGCTATTGTAGAACGGGCTCATTTATCTCTGAAGAATGCTCTTGATAGATATTCATTGCGGGAAAACCCCCCGAACCTCCCAGCATTGCAAAATTCTTTTAACATTTGTCTTTACACTCTAAACTTTCTCAATCTGACTGGCATTCCTCCCACTTCTGCTGCTTCTCGCCACTTTTCCTCCCCCTCACCCCCTCCTAACAGACCTCTGGTATATTATCGCAGATTGCCAGATCCTGCCTGGCAGGGTCCCGCTGAGCTTCTCACTTGGGGGAGAGGATACGCTGCGATCTTACTGCCAGACAAAACCACTTGCTGGATCCCTGATCGGGCGGTAAGACCCTATCATGGGAAGTCCTCCGATACATCTGCATCTTAAACTCTTCCGGATATTATTGCCTATATCCTCTTTGCAATTTCTACCTTATTCATATCCTACTTATACCTTTGTTCAATATGGTCATTGGACCACATTAGAATATCGCTTTATTAATTATGATAGTGACTGTCCTATTGTTTGTTGGCATGATAATCTTCCCATAAATCTATCTCCTTATATTCACACATATTTCAACAAAACACATGCTTCCTGTCAAAAGATTATTCGTGTTAAAGCTACTCCTTTAACAGAAGGCTATTATACTTGTTCCATGAGGGTACGTCATGAAAATGCTATCCGTAGCTTTCACTCTGTCACTTCTGTTTTGTTTACTGAACACTCTACCACTCGCTCTTTTGTTCCTTCTTTACTCTTCCTATGGAAAGGAACCTTAAAATCTTTTCCTCTTTTCAATCTAAACATAGGGGGACCTAAATGTCCTTATATTGTATCATGGGTTTCCCCACCCCAATTAACATCCTTGATGAATGATCAAATTAATCTTCATTGTCATTATTGTAATTATTATCCTTTTTCTACTAATTGTATTCCCTCCTCATATCGTAAATGTTCCACAACTAACTTATCCATAGCCCTTTCTCCTACCTGTCATGCTTTTATATACCCAAATTCTGATCCTGTCAACAAACGACGCTTCAAAAGAACTGCCCATGACGATCCACAGAAGCCTCATAGAAGATATAATATTACTTGGACTATAACTGACTTTCAAGGCATTCGTTTAAACTTTACAACCAATTTTTCTCGCATAGAAGACTTTTACCCACCGCTTCAATTTGATTTGGCAGAGATGCTTGTAGGCTCCACCGCTTACAATTCACCTTCTCATCCAACGGAGCCTAATCATAGATTTGTGAATGAACATAGGTTTTATGTATGCCCCGGACAGCCCGTTTCCGACACTCAGTCCCCTGCCCAACAACTTCTTGACTGCGGGGGGTTGTCAGATTACTTTTGCAAAGACTGGTCGTGTGTTTCAACTGGACACATTTATTGGGATCCGGGCACTAGGGGTGATCTCATTACTGCCACTCGCACCACATGGAATATTCCATGTGGTGGTAAAAAATTGCCCAAATGCAATCCGGTAACCATAAGGTTCACAGACAAAGGCAAGAAAAGTACTCTATGGGACACTGGCTTGAAATGGGGTGCTCGCTTAAAAATAGCTTGGCCAGGAGAGCATTATGGAAATATTTTTTACATTCAACGTCACATTGAACTCCCTCGCTCTGACCCGGTGGGACCACATGAAAAGGTTATTAAATCCCCTTTCTTGCAACCTATAACACAGGAAGTTAACCCATTGATTCCATTGATCAAAGCTTCCTATGCCTTGTTGAAATCCTCAAACTCATCAATTGCCTCCACATGTTGGCTTTGTGTTTCTGCCTCTCCACCTTTTTACGAAGCCATCGCTTCCCAAGAACCCATTGTTAATTCCACATCAGATGAACGTTGCCGTTGGAGAAACTCCACTATTACTGTTTCTTCCATCACTGGGGTTGGTTGTTGTTTGGGAAATATTCCATCCAATTACTCACAATATTGTCATAATGTTTCTAATGGCTATCATTGTCGATTATATCTTCCTAAGCATCGCCTTGGCCGCTACCACACCGTTGGGGGATATGCTCCAGTCTACACCTCTTCAGGAGGAAATTTAACATCACGCCTAAAAGGAATGTATTTTATCCCTGGCAAAAATTCTGTCTGGGCTTGTAACACTGGTCTCACAGCATGTGTCCATGGGGATGAACTTGTTAAATCCAAATCATTTTGTATTCAAGTATGGCTTGTACCAAAAATTAATGTGTATAACTCTGATGATTTTATATCCCTACAGGCACCCATGGAATACCCCCTCAGAGCAAAACGGGAAATTATTAGTACTCTCACTTTAGGTCTACTGCTTGCTCTGGGCGCCACGGGTGCAGCCACGGGCATTGCAGGACTAGCTGTTTCTGACAAAAGAATTACAGCTCTGGGTTCAGCCATTGATGATGATTTATTACGAATTGAAAAATCAATTGTAGCTTTACAAAACTCCTTGACGTCCCTCTCGGAAGTAGTCTTGCAAAATCGTAGAGGTTTAGATCTGTTATTTTTAAAACAAGGGGGATTGTGTGCTGCGCTTAAAGAAGAATGTTGTTTTTATGCTGATAGCAGGGGGGTCGTGTTGGATTCTATGAATGAATTAGAAAAATGCTTAAAAGATAGAGAAAAAGAAAGGTTAAACATGTATAATTGGTATCAAGGTTCGTTTTCCATTTCACCATGGCTCACAAGCCATACAATTTTTGGTACAAGCATTGGCAGGACCATTAATAATCATTATATTGATATGTATTATAGGACCTTGTTGTTTTAATAGAATATTGCAATTTTTGAAAAATCAATTATCTTCCATAACTGCTGATGTTAATGTGTTATTGCAAGCTCATGTTATGTCTTTAACACCGGATGAAGAAATGTCATTGCTGAGTTACCGCTCCTTGGACAACCCTGACGCTGACGGGTCGCACACCTGCCTAGATGACGGGGACGGAGAACATTTCAGAAAAATAGTTCCTGTCTTCTTGGACAAGGAAGAAGACTCGTCATAAAATAATAAAAACAGAGGAGATGTTGTAACTATGTATCATTCATGTGATTGCAACTATGTATCAGTGCAACTATGTATCATTCAAGCATTGCAATAATGTATCATTCTCATGTAAACATTAGACTTCTGTCTCTTCAGTGATCTTTGCCAGGCATGCATAAGAGACGGGGAGTTAAGCATCTGTCAATACAGAATGATATCCTAACTGACCTGAGCTATTGTAAATCACGCGCATCCTGTTTAACCTGGTATCTTAACTGACCTGAACCATTGTAAATCTTGAATACCCTGTTTGACTTGGGCTCTGAAAAATTTCACCCTCCCCTGTGAAAAAGCATAATAAAAGAGCGTGTGCCAAGACATTCGGGGCGCGCTCATCCCGAGAAACCTCATCTCTTGTCGTTTCTTCCTCCTTCGCTCCCTCTCATGAGGCGCCCATCTGATGCGGGATAGCAGATACCGCAGCAGAGAGTTTGACACCCGTAATCTACAATGCCATGATCAAGTTGCCAAAATCATACATTGGAAGATTTGCCAGAAGTTTGGGTTTGAATGCAGCAAATATTACTGAAAACACCAAATTGACAAAGTTCTTAGAAACGAACAGGTCAAGATCTTGTGGGAGTTTTGAATCCAAACAGACAGACATCTGCGCCAGTACACCCTTTCATGACTATTATGAAAAAAAGAAAAAAAATGTCTGGCAAAATTAGGTGATGTACAAATTGAAGAGAAACAACTAGAAAAAATAATGAAATACTATGCTCTGCAAATCTTTTACATTTTGGAGTTTCTAAATCTATTTTCAGATCTATCCATATTGTTTATCATTTATAATCCATTTTTAATCCAAATCCACATTAAAATTGATCTTAGTCTCTGTTTTAACCATTTTTTTTTTATTATTCTACATCCTCTACTATAGTATCAGACAATCTTGTAAATAATTTCTAGGTACATTGTTTCCAAACAAACTTAATTTCCTTTATAGACAAATAGTATAGTTCTTCTGTATTAATATGTCACTTCTATAATTATAATTGTTTACTCTATCTGCTTTTATCTCATCAACCTTCAAATTATCTCTTATATTTATTTTTCAGTTCAAAAAACTTTCCCCAGGTAGCATTTTTCACAATTAATTTCAAAATCTTTCCATTTTTAATTTTTTTAAAAAACACCTCATAGAAAATATTCTTTAGAGTTCATCTATCCGCCTAATTTTCAAAAAATTAATACTCTAGTTTCCTTGTTGCTATTCTCCAAAAATAAAACCTCATCTTGCTAATTCTTAAAGTTTAAACTAAACTCTTAGGCAAAAAGGAAATTTCCCAGTGTAACATAGCTTGTCTTTCAGAAGGTTCTTTACATTCAAAATTCATTAACAAGCAACTTCCTAAATTAATCAAGAGAGGAAGCAGACAAGCCCAGAATCCTTTGAAGGTGCTGAATCATGATTTAGACAGGATGTTTTCTCCCCTGGCTTTCAGAGCTCTCAAACTCACTGAGGATTGTTATATTACAATCTCTTTGCAGGCAGAGAGATTGTATATTACAGTCTCTTTGAATAGAGCAAACCTGTGGGAGAATCTAATCAAATCCAGAAAGGATTTCTTAGCAGATAATCCATAAAATGGATGATTCTCTGTTTACCACAATCATCAGATCCACTCTCATAGAGCCATCTTTAGACCATTAGTATTTCTCTGAATGTCCCTCATATATTATATTGCTTCAGTGAATTCGCTGAGGGATATTTTTTTCATTGTACAATCAGATAATTTCAACCAAATAGTATTGTAAAGCCTTGGAAGGCACTGAGGCAGAGCCTTCTCTGCTGTGGCCCCTGAACAGGTGAATGGAGCTGGAAAACAGTTTAATTGGGTGGGGAGGGAATGGGATTTTTCAGTAACCTTCCTCCAGGAGGGAGGAGGGAATGGAGATTTTACAGTACACTTCCCCTGGAGTAATGTGGGAATGGAGATTTTGCAGTGTACTTCCCCTGCCATGCCCACCAAGCTATGCCCATCAAGCCATGGCCACAGAACTAGTAGTAAAATTTTTGAACCCCACCATTGAATGTGGGAGCTTCACACTGGAGTGGTTGACTAATTAAAAGCTAATCCCACCTCCCCATTTGTATCCCTCCTTCACCACGAGTAATAGCAATAGCACTTAGACTTATATATCATTTCTTTCTGTGGTGCCGCAGTGATTAGAATGCAGTACTGCAGGCTACTTCTGCTGATCTCCGACTGCCAGAAGTTTGGCAGTTCGAATCTCACCACTTCAAGGTGGACTCAGCCTTCCATCCTTCCGAGGTCAGTAAAATGAGGACCCAGATTGTTAGGGGCAATATGCCGACTCTGTAAACCACTTAGAGAGAGCTGTAAAGAACTGTGAAGTGGTATATAAGCCTACTTTCTATTGTTATTGCTTTCTGCTTTACAGCTATCTCTAAGCAGTTTACAGAGTCGGCATATTGCCCTCAACAATCTCATTTTGCTGACCTCAGAAGGAGGAAAGATCAAGTCAACTTTGAGCCAGTCAGAATCGAACTCCTGACAGTAAGCAGTGAGTTAGCCAGTGGTACTGCATTCTAACCACTGTACCATCATGGCTCCATCTTGTGTTAATGATTTTATTTTATCTGATTTGTTATCTTATATTTGATTGTTTTAATGTTTTTATGGGGTAGAATCATTTGATATAAGATGAGTGGCAAATAAATTTTGTAATTATTAAACAAACAAACAAACAAACAAAGAAATAAATAAATAGTAAAGAATGGTTTTCATCACCCCTGAGAACTAGGTATTCACATGCAGCCTCAGAGTCAGAAATGCCAAATTCCTAGTTAATGTTCTTCAATATAAAAGTAATGACCTTTTTACTTATAACTGTAGTTAAATATGAAAAGTGAATATGTATGGGTATGGGAATATCCTGTCTTATGTCCTTTAGTACTTCAGGCGTTTAATAAATATTTGCCAATCAGTACATGAATTCTCCCCCCATCTTTTAATAAACATATATGGGCTGAGAGGAGAATCCTCTCAATTCCAAATGCAGATCATTAAAGTATACACCTCAAATCACTGCACATGATTCATAATTATCTCTACAATAAATAACAATCCCCTGGAAAAAATCCTTCTAGAACAGAATGTTAATTTCAAATATATTAATACTAACTCGGTCTTCCACACCTCAAATATGGGTGCTTGGTTTCTTGATTATGGTAGGTATACAAATATATGTGTGTTTAACAATTATGTGACAATTCATAATGCCTGTTTCCTAATCTTCTAAAATTGTAGGAGAACAGGATCAAAGTGATCCTAAAGATGGATTGTCTAATATATTTGAAGGAGAGATTAGAAGTCTGAATGCTTGAGCCCCTTTGTTTAAAATTAAATTGTATTGCTTTTCATTGCTCTATTAAATCCATTCAAGATTCAGGAATCTCAAGACTGTTATTACACAAGGGTCTCACAGATTATATTTCACACCTACATTAAAGTTTGGAGAGGTTATTTTCTCCTCCAGTTTTCCTTTAGCAAACTTCATACCATCGCAGAATGATGTATGATTAAAAACTCATGAAAAGCTTTGGGCAAGAGAGAGGAGGGAGAAACAGCAGCTGAAGCAGAACTTGCTGCAAAAGGGCACAATAAAAGTAGCAACACAATGGAATAATTTTTACTTCCTCAGCATCAGCAGTTCTGTAGATCAGAGATGATTCTTGCATATCTTAAGACAAGAAACAAATAGACAGAGAGAGCAAAATGTCCAAATTAGGCAGAGCAAAGAAGCTTCTTGGATGAGAATTCTTGGATGAGAATTTTTTTTTCAAAGAAAAAACAAAACAAAACAAAACAGAAAGTCCAGTTGCCTCCCAAAAAAGCACCTCTGGGACAACCATGACCTGGATAACAGAATTGCTACAGACTTTTAGCTAAACAATTTGGGATGAACACCCTTCGAATGGTGTGGGAGTAGGAATGGATTTCCAGAGGAAAAAAATGCAGACTACAGGAACAATTAGCACTACTCGGGTAACCCTGAGGACACTGATAAACTTCCAAGTGGCCTCAACATCTCTCTAAAAAAAATGCAAATGACCAGCTGTCTGCAAGGAATATAAATCCTTCCATTCCCCACCATCCAGTCAGAGCCAAAGAAGCTTCTTAGATGAGAAGTGAAATGTCTTCAAAGAAAAAATAAATTCTAGTTGCCTCCTGAAAAAGTACCTTCAGGGCAACCCTGACCTGGATCACTGAGAATTTCTACAGACTTTTACGCAGAGCAAAATTGTCTTCTATTCTTAATGTCTACAGGTAGTCCTCAATTTACAGTTATTTCTTTGGTGACCATTCAACAATATATCAGCACTGAAAAAAAAAAGTGACTTATGACTATTTTTCACAGTTACGACCTTTGCAGCATTTCCACGAACATGTAATCAAAATTCAGATGTTTGGCAACTGGTTAATCTTTAGGACCATTGCACTGTTCCAAGGTCAGGTGATCATCTTGATGAGACCTCTTGACAAACGAAGCCAGGTTTACTTAACAACCGGGTTACTAATTTATCAACTGCAAGGATTCAAGAAAGGTCACAAAATGGGGCAAAACTCACTTAACAAATGTCTCACTTAACAATAGAAATGTTGGACTCAGTTGTGTCATAAGTCGAGAACTACCTGTATTTGTTTTCAGGAATGATTGGATTTCTCTTTTTTCTCTGGTTTGGCTTGCCCTACCCTTAGTTTGCAGTGGCTCAGTGGCTAAGATGCTGAGCTTGTTAATCTGAAGGTCGGCAGTTCGCAGTTCGAATCCCTAGTGCCGCATCATGGAGTGAGCTCCCATTATGTGTCCCAGCTTCTGCCAACCTAGAAGTTTGAAAACATGTAAAATGCAAGTAGAAAAATAGGGACCCCTTTGATGGGAAGGTAACAGCTCTCTGTGCACTTTCGGCGTTTAGTCATGATGACCACATGACCATGGAAAAGTCTTTGGAGAGCACTGACTCTTCAGCTTTGTAACAGAGATGAGCACCACCAGAAATGACCAGCACATATGTGCAGGGGAACATTTACTCTTAGTTTCCTGACTTTTATTTATTTTGTGAGAATTGCTAAACTAGCACACCAATTAGTTCTACAGAGAATAATTCATGTGATTTGCCCATATAAAGTTATTGCACAAAACTATCAACATAGCACAGCACAATTCCCCCACCTCCCAAAATAGCAACATTGTTGCACTCTATAAGCTTTTTTGTTCAATCTTTAATTAATATGTGCCTATGTTCCTGGACACTGGAAAACATGAATCGTGTTTACTTATTCACACTTTTTATAGGTTATCCACAAATACTTTTTGGAATGACTCACAACTACAAATTAGGATATTTAAAAATCAACGGTGATAAAATAATTATTATGGTTGGAGCGCTTTCAGGCAGATGTTCAGACTGGATTTGGCATTTGTCTCCACCTATTGAGTCCTTCTCAAGGAGCTGATATAGACAAATGTTGATGTTTTATGGTGTTAATATGGTTAAGGGTGTTTATGGCATTATTACAGGATGTAAGCTGTTTTAAGTAAAACCACCTTTTGCAATTGACTGATGGTGATGTTTTTTGTCAGTGATAATTGTGTTCAAGCGATGACCAGAACTTCTTTTTTTTGGTCAGGCCTATAGAATGAAAACAGAAACTCACAAAATAACAGTATCCACTTCTGGCTTGTATTCTGGTTTCAGTAAAAAAATAAAACATATTTTGCCATATAGATAGTTATTGCATTTATTTCAAGAAAGACCTCAAGAACAGAAGCTAGGTAATAGCAATTAGATGTAGTGTAAGACTTTCTCCCAGGAAAACAACAGAGTAAGGCATAAAATATTTCTCTATTTGCACCGGCCAGTCTTACCATGTTTCAACAAACTATCTGCTTGTGCTCCTATACTGGTTCAAGATATATGAAACAATGGTACTGTTGTTACTTATTTCAATATTTTATTAATAAAAATATTTTCCTCTCCTCAAACCAGCAATATACAAGAATAGGTATCAATACTATAAAGATTTCCCAGGGCACAAGAAGAGAAAGAGAAAACAAATCAAAATAAGCTTGTCCCCAAACTAGGTTCTCTAGTATGTGTTTGTATGTATGTGTGATGCGAAATTTGTTTTAAACAACAAACACATGATTTTTGCATTGGCTTAATTGTAATTGAATTTCTGCAGTGACTCTTGACTCATCAGGCATCGACATGTTTTCACTTGCTCAGTGGGTCTGTCATAAATATCTAACCTGATGGATTGTCAGAATATCTTCTGGAAAAGACCATAACGTTTTTTATTTGATGTTTTTATTTGAAAGTATTTTCTATCTATCTACATTGAAAGCACATTGAAAGTTTTACATAGTCCTTTTCTTTAAAACTGAAGGAATTGCTGAATTATTTTCTTGCATCGGATGAGGAGAGCACATCTTTCTCCTTCTGTCCTGGCCACTTTTTACAGAGGCATGATTGAGAGCATCTTAACAAACTGCATCACTGTTTGGTTTGGTGGCAGCAGCGCCTCAGATAGAAAGTCCATACAGAGACTACTGAGGACAGCCGAGAAGATTATAGGAAGCTCACTTCCTGTTATTCAGGATACTGCTTATAAGCGCTATGTGCTTAGAGCTCAAAGCATTGTTTGAGATACCCCATAAACCCACTTTATGGTCTGTTTCTGTTGCTCCCCTCTGAGTGGAGATTTCAAAGTATGCCTAGCAGGACTACCAGATTCTTTAATAGTTTTGTTCTCTATGCCAGTGGTCTCCAACCTTGGCAACTTTAAGACTTGTGGACTGGCTGAGGAATTCTGGGAGTTGAAGTCCACAAGTCTTAAAGTTGCCAAGGTTGGAGACCTCTGCCCTATGCCATCCATCTGACTGAACTAGACTGTGTTGTTTCTCTGTGTCATGTAATACATGTGGGTATGTGCACAATTATGTATGTATGTATGTATGTAAGTATGTATGTATGTATTTATTCATCTTGTCATGTTTATGTGGTATAAAATTGAAAGTGGTGACCCTTTAACAGCTATATGCAATGAAATTTCATTTTTAATGTATGCCAATAGTGACAATAAAATTATTCTATTCTATTCTATTCTATTCTATTCTATTCTATTCTATTCTATTCTATTCTTCTATTCTGCAGAAGAACGATCACATTAAGAATCAACCATCCAATCCTATTTTCATTTGATCATTTAATGTGACCCATTCATGGTGGATTCTAGAATGGGCCATTAGTTAACTGGATCACAGAAGCATTGTGTGAAATAATACTATTCTACATCTGATTACACCCACAGTATGACATGATTAAGTAAGGCAGACATCATATAACACAAATAAAATAAGTTTAACAATCGATGCCCATAAAAATGTCTGTCAGGAAAAAGTAAGTTATAAAATAAAAAGAGGGGCTGGAATATTTTAAACTTCAGAAATGTATCAATAGAAACATACAAAAGCAGTGGTTAACTTTCTAGAATGTTTACTTTTAAAGTAGTATACATTTGAACCAGTCTCTCTGATATTTAGTTTATACTATCCTCAATCAACTTCAGAAGCATTAAAAACATGATCCTCTATAGCTCACAGTTAGTATTTTAGTTCACAAGTTTTGATTTTGTCTGCTGCTTCCTCAGTGGACCATCCTAAAAAAAGAAAAAAAAAACATTGAAAAGAGCTTTCTAAAATCCTTTTCCTTGCAGCTAGCAAGCGAATACTTATTTGGGCTTCCTTCCTTCTTCTGTTCCTTCCTTCCTTCCCTTTTTTCTTCTTTCTTTCTTTCCTTTTTTTCTTCAAACTCTACAAATAGATTTTGTTTATTCATTTTTTTTAAATGGAATGTGTTTGGTGTCGTGTCCGCAAAAGAAAGCTCAGAGTCCGTGACTATCATTCAAGCTCTTTATTAAACTGTTGTGAACCGAACCGAACCGGCGAAAAGGAAAAAGCCCGCGGCTTTTATCCTTTCCGCCTCGGTGGCCGCGGCCAATGGCAGCGATTCAAGTCTCCCGCTCTTGGAGCGAGCCAATCGCGGGAGACTTCAATCGGGCCAATCAGCGCGGCTCGCCTGGCCAATCAGAAATCCCTGCGCCTTAGCCAATCAAGGCACGGGGATTTCGAGTATTCAAATTAAGGACAGAACACCCCTCCCCTCTTGGCATGGTCCATCACGTAGCGTAGTCACGCAGGTAGGCGGGGCTCCGTCTAGTCCTAGTTGACCTGCGCAACTCAGTTTCAAGCTGTACCTCGGCCGGAGCGGTCATCTTTTTGGCTGCTCCTCCCTCTGTGTGAACCGGCTGGATGATTGGGCCGGTTCGTTCTCCGTGGCTCCCGCCTGGGCCTACCGGGTCGGTTGAGCTGCGGGCTTCGCCGCTCCCGCTTGGTTTCTCCGAGTCGGTTGAGCTGGCCAGGTGGTTCTTCTCCGGAGAGGACTCGCGATGGCTGCGTTCCGGTGAGTATTTTTGGATTTTTTCTTGCGCTATTTTATTCGGGTGTTCCCTCCCCCCTTGGTTCGATTCTTGGGGGTTGAGGTCTGTTGCCGTACGTGACCGGAGCTGGTCGATGTGTCGTTTCCAGGCTCGCCCGTCGGTGGTTTGGAGCCGGTACGACCGTGGACCGGTGATTTGAGTGATGACGGCTGGGATCCATAGGGGGTCCCCTGTCAGATTTTTGGCGTAAACTAAGTCACCGGGGGCAAATGTCCGGTATTTGGAGCTGGAGTCTGGGGGCCGCTCCGGGTTGTAAGTCGGGTGCAACCTGTCGAGTGGGGACCTCAGCTTCCTGCCCATTAACAGTTCGGCTGGGCTCTTGTTGGTAGTGGTGTTAGGGGTGATGTGTTGTATGAAGAGGAGTTTGTTGATTTTGTCGTTGATCTCCCCGTGGTCCATTTTCCGGAGGGTTTTTTTAGTAAACTGGACCATCCGTTCCGCTCTACCGTTCGCCGCCGGATGCGCCGGTGCCGTTAATGCGTGGCAGATGCCCCTCTCCGCCAAAAACCTTTCAAACTCGAGGGAAGTAAACTGGGGCCCGTTATCTGAGACGACGACATCTAGGAGGCCGTGCGTGGAAAACAGTTTACACAGTTCTTTGATGACAGCCTCCGTGGTAGTGGATTTCATATCGCTTACTTCCAACCAATTGGAGTAAGTGTCGACTGTGATCAAAAAAGTATGCCCATTTGTTGGACCCGCAAAGTCTAAATGGATTCTGGACCAGGGCCCCCTTGGTATTTCCCAGTCCCGGATGGGTGCTGCGGGTGGGCTGGGTCTGGTCTCCTGGCATCGATGGCATTTGGCGACCCATTGCTCAATCTGTTTGTCCATCCCTGGCCACCAAGCGTAACTCCTGGCCAGGGCTTTAGTCCTGACGATGCCAGGATGACCCTCATGCAGCATCTCTAGGACCCTCCCTTGCAATCTGTCCGGGATGACTACCCTGTCACCCCACAAGATACATCCCTTAAGAATTGAAAGTTCAGTCTGGCGGTTTCTGAACGTTTTAATGGATTCGTCATTGTCCCTTTCAGGCCAGCCTTTTTCTAGCCAATGTAGGATTCGCGCCAGACGCTTATCCTTAACAGTCTCTCTGGCAATGTCCGATGCGGTAATGGGTAGGTTTTCAATGCTAAGGGTGTTTGTTGTTGGTGCTGGGTCAGGATCAGAGTCTGGTAAGGGGGAACGGCTTAAAGCGTCCGCGTTCGAAATTTTCTTACCTGGCTTGTGTAACAGTTCGTAGCTGTAGGCTGCCAGGAACTCGGACCACCTTGTCATCCGGGGTGATAAAATATTCGGGGTGGCTCGGTTTCCGGCGAGGATTCCCAGCAATGGCTTATGGTCTGTCACAATGGTGAACGGGCGGCCATATAGGTATTCGTGGAAACGCTTAACGGCGGCAACTATAGCCAAGGCTTCTTTGTCCAGCTGGCTATAGTTCCGCTCTGGTTTAGTCAGAGTCCTGGAGAAAAATGCGATGGGTGCTTCCCTTTTGTCGGGGAGGGTATGGCTGAGGACAGCGCCGACGCCGAAAGGTGATGCGTCGCAAGTGACAGCTAAAGGCAAGGTTTCGCTGAATTGAATCAGGACGGCGTCGGAGGTGAGGAGGTCTTTGGTTTTTTGAAAGGCGGTTTGCTCTCGTCTCCCCCAAGTCCAGGTTGCCGCCTTATCCAGGAGTCTATGCAAAGGCTCCGCCGCCGTAGCCTTTTGGGGTAGGAAAACATTATAAAAATTCAGCAACCCTAAGAACGCTTGTAGTTCCGTTTTAGACTTTGGGGTAGGGGCTTCTTTGATGGCTTTCACTTTTTTAATTGTAGGGTGAATGCCATGCCGGTCTAGAAGGTAGCCCAAAAATTCCACTTGCTTTGTGCATAGTTGGCATTTTTCTCGTTTAACTTTAAGTCCTGTCACTTTAAATTTTGTTAAGACCTGTCTGAGTCGGTTTTCTAATTCGGATTCGTTTGGCGCCGCTACTAATACGTCATCAAAATAGGGCACCACCCCCTCGATGCCCTGTAGCAAACGTTCCATCAGGCTTTGAAAGATGCCTGGTGCCATGCTGACTCCGAATTGGAGTCGGTTACACTTGAAGGCCCCCCGATGGGTCACGATGGTCTGGGCTTCCGCCGTTTTCTCATCTACTGGTAGCTGCTGATATGCCTGGGCGAGATCGAGCTTGGCAAAGACCTTGCCCCCTCCCAGTGAGTGCAGCAGATGTTGCACGATTGGGACTGGGTAGGCGCTTTGTTGTAATGCGCCATTTAGGGTGGCCTTATAGTCCCCGCAAATTCTCACGGACCCGTCTGGTTTTACTGGGGTCACTATAGGGGTTTCCTATTGGGCATGGTCTATCGGTTGCAACACCCCCTGTTCGACGAGCTTGTTGATCTGCTCGTCAATTTTAGGCTTCAGGGCGAATGGTACCCTCCTAGGTTTAAGCCGCTTGGAGGGAACCTTCGGGTCTAGGTCAAATGAAATAAGGGGCCCCTGGTACTTGCCCAAGCTTCCATCGAAAACTTCCTGGAACTCCTGGGCTAGCCGCTGTTCCCAACCGTCGTCGGCGACGTGGTTGACTCCTGTCAGCGCGATGTCAAGCGGGGCGAACCATTGTAAGCCCAGGAGGCTTGGGCGGTCGCGATCGACGATGGTGAGTGGCAGTTGTTCGGTGCGGCCCTTGTAGGTTACATTGAAGCTCTTGGTGCCCACTACCGGGACGCGGTTCCCTTGGTAGTCTTTTATGATGATTTTCTGGGCATGAATGTTCCTCTTATGGAGTGTGGGTACGAGCCGCTTAATCTCGCGCCATGCAATCATGGAGTGGTAGGACCCGGAGTCCACTTCCATCTTGCATGGCTGGCCCTCAATATGGACTTCAACGTGTACCTTTCTGGCGCCGTCGGAGATGGCATGGCCGATGGTCATCGTCTGGTGTGTTTCTTCTTTTCGCCGACCGTCGCCGCCTCTTGAAGATCACTGGGTACGGTCCCACCGGCCGTCCGGTTGGCGCTCTCTGGTCTTGGGCGGGGGGCTTTCCTTCTTCCAGTCGTGTTGTTCCCATCTGGGTGGGCTGCGGGTCTTCTTTTGGCGGCAAACTCGAGCGATGTGACCCCGTCGTTCACAATGCCTACAAATAGAGTCAAAAAATCGGCATTCTGACCTGGGGTGGTCGCCGCCGCACCCGGCACAGTTGGTCCTCGACCTACGACCTCTTCGATTTCGCTGGTCGCCGCGTCCCGTCTGCACGCGATGTATGTCCTCCTCGTCTTCCGACGTGCTGGAGGCTGACTGAAATTCTCCGTAGTGTGCGGTTGATTCGCTTCTAGGGTTGGCCAACCTTGCCGGGTTGTTGTTACCGCCCTTTGCGTCGGATCTTCGCATGCTGTCAGCGGACGAGCGGGTTGCCTCTGCGGCTGCAGCTGCGGTGAGGGCGTCTGCTAGGCTGATGTCGCCCTTGGCCATAAGCCGGCTCTGGAGTGTAGGGTCCCATAGGCCGAGCACGAATCGGTCTCTAATGAGGCTGTTTAGACCTTCAAACTCGCAGAGTCCTCCTAGGCGCCGCAGCTCGGCGACGAAGTCGCTCAATTTCTCGTCTGGTTTCTGATTTCGGCGGTAAAACTCGTTGCGCCGTATCAGGATGGGGACCTCGGGGGCGTAATGGCGCCGCAGTATAGGCTCGAGGACGTCCCAGTCCATGGCGGTTGCGTCTGCCGGCTTGGCCAATGCTTTGGCCATCTGGAAGACCTCTGGTCCGCAGTGAGTAAGAAAGATGGCGCGTTTTAGCGGGCCCGGGGCGTCCTTCATTCCGGCGCATTCTAAGTACATTCGGAACCGGTCTGAGTACGATTCCCAGTCTTCGTTGGCGGGGTTGAAGGGGGCAGGCGGTGCGATCTTCGCCATCTCTTTCACTGGAACTGGCTCTTGTTGGACACGGGGTTCGGTTCAGGGTCGGGATCCCACCCTCGTCGCCAGTGTCGTGTCCGCAAAAGAAAGCTCAGAGTCCGTGACTATCATTCAAGCTCTTTATTAAACTGTTGTGAACCGAACCGAACCGGCGAAAAGGAAAAAGCCCGCGGCTTTTATCCTTTCTGCCTCGGCGGCCGCGGCCAATGGCAGCGATTCAAGTCTCCCGCTCTTGGAGCGAGCCAATCGCGGGAGACTTCAATCGGGCCAATCAGCGCGGCTCGCCTGGCCAATCAGAAATCCCCGCGCCTTAGCCAATCAAGGCGCGGGGATTTCGAGTATTCAAATTAAGGACAGAACATTTGGTAACTGAAGAAACAATATTGAGAGGAGGTTTAGAAGAAAACACTCAACTTCAAAATTATTGACTTGGGACTATCAGTATAGTATTCAAAGATCTAAAAATATCAAAAGTCAGAGGCAACAACTCATCAAACTCAATTCCAAATAACTTCCCAACCACAAAATGTAGACAGCACCAATCTTATTTTTTTCTTCCATAAAGGTTTTGAACATATACAAACAAACCTGGTTAGTAATGTTTCAAATTGTCCTATTCAACCCCACCTCCCATTTTTAATTCAGGATATTCCATATTGTAAGATTATCTGTATTAAAAGCCTATCTGCATCTCTCCCTCTCTCCTTCCCCTGCCCTCTCCCTCTTGCTCTCTTCAGAGGTAAGCCTGAAAATATAAAAATTCAAATCCTGGCAGTCAGTTATAATTTAGGTAAGTAAATTTACAAATATGATTGTTAAAGGAAGTTAATAAATCCCCTTAATGCGAATAACTAAAAACAAAATGAAAATAAATTTATTATAATTAATTTATCTTCTTCCAAATATACAAGCATTACAGACCAATTGCCTAGAACTTCTTTCATTTTTCCTGAAATTGAAATTATGTTTACCAGTTGAGAAATCTTTCTATAAATCATTATTTTAAGATGCAATCTAAAAATCCAAAGAAAACTTACTAAGATTCAATATTATACAATTATGGCAATTTATACAATTGCAGCAATTGTATAAAATTGAACTATAATAAGTTTTCATCAGATTTTGGATTCATACAATAGCAGTATACAATTTTATAATTACTACAAATAATGCAAGATACCTTGAAAACCTGGATTGTATCTAAACTGGAGACTTAGTAGAGTTGAAAGATGGTATATCCACCTGCTTACCATGACCTCTTCAGCAAGTTCAATTTTAAAGATCATTATCTTAGATCTCCTGTATGTCTGAATTCAATACAGCGAGTCTCATTATGAACTGTTAAATATTCTACAGCCTGTTTCAAAAGTATACTAGTAACAAATGGTTCTCTGGAGCACCATCAAAAGAGTTTAAACCTAATTAATGGCCATGGAGCTAGCTGCTGGTATAAATTAAAACATCAGTCCGATAATTAGTGAACAATGGAAACAAGTAAGATTTTTTTTTTTTGAAAGTTTACATGTGTGAAGAATTACGTTGTTTTCTATATAGCCACCTCATGCCTCTTCAACCACAATGCCTTATAATGTGAGGATGGAAATGGAATGCTTCAATTTCATGGATTTCAAAGACTCGGGAATATTGTATTTCTCTATGAAACCCTTGGGACTTCATTCAGAAAAGAAATATACCTGTGCTTGTGTTAAATTTGAAAGGAATCATCCAATTTGTCTTAATAAATCACTCTTTAGGACTGAATTCTGGCTGATGCTGTAGAAATATGTATGTATGTTTGTATGGTACAAGTTTTAAACAATGTGTAAAGAAAAATATAATCCTGTAAGTGAAATATTCTCATACAGGTATCTCTAATCAGACACTATTATATATATATTGTTCAGTGTCAGATGCCCACCTTGGCAATTCCAAACTCCCAAGATGCACAACTGCTTCAGAAAACTGTTTTATTCCAAATATGGTCTCAGCTGTAAATGCTTTTAATGTTACCTCCTTAAAACTACACACAAGCTATGAAAAGTTTGGCCATTGCTTTTTCTCAACTCACAAAACTGTACAGAACAACTATTAATCACAATGTAAAATAAAGCCTTCATCTCAGTATTCAATTCAAATTTCAAATATTTGATAACACTGAACAGCAAGACTACACATGTCACTGTTTTCTGATAAAAGTGGAGCATGAAAATACCAATCAAAAATGTTCTTTCCTACCTTTGTGGTACAGTTGTTGGAGAATTAAACATTGGGAGAGAAGTGGGAGAATCATGTCAATGAAGTTGTGGTTGCACACACATCATTTTGTTAGAATCTCCTGATGTTTTATCATGATTGCCAGAGACAAATACAAGTTATTTTCTAGCTAAAGAATTACTGATACTGAAGGAAAAAATAAGAAAGAAAATTTAGGAAAATTCTGCTCAGTGTTTTTCCCCTTAATAATGAATGTACTACATATCAATCCTATAACACTATAATAAATTAATTGGAGAAGTCAACAATTCTAGAAATGGTTAGTGGAACAAGAAAAAGGGGCAAGCAAAGAATACACTGGCTTTATAATATCAAATCTGACACAAAGAGGAACATTCAACAACTGAAAGAAACTATGTTTGGCAGGATAGCATGGAGAGCACTTGCCTATAAAGTCACCAACAATGACTAAATGATTAAAACAACAGCAATAAATACTGTAACAAGATGGATCTTGTTTTGGTTGGTTTTTGGTGCTTTAGCCGTTTGCTTTATCAATATACAAATCACAATGAAGTAAGCATGAGAAAGCAAAATGTAAACTTTTAATAGATCTCTAGGTCTTACTAGAGCAATTGTTTTCAAACTTCTCCATATTTTAAAGAACTAAAAACATATAGCAAGTGGTGGGGGGAAAGAGAAAGAAGAATGAAGGATGGGGATTCATATCAATGCCTAATTAAGATGAAATCTGTGACATTTCAAAACATTAAAGTCTAGTGAACTTGCAAATGAAGGATGGCACTATGATACAGAGAAGAGTTAAATATATAGAGCAAGAAGGAGAAACCACAATTTAGTGAAATGCTCAAGAGAGATATAGCAATTGATTTGCAATTACCAATGAGGAATGCATGAAATATAATCTTCACCAACATGGAGGAGAAAGAGAAGGTCATATTTATTTCAAGGAGAACAAGAAATAGATGGAGGAGTTAGCTGGGAAATGAGGCATCAATTATATCCAAATGTTATTATATCATGAAAATAAGAGGAGGAAGATATGTTGGATATGCTCACCACCCTGGGTTTGTTTGTTTATTTTTTGTTTGTTTGTTTGTTTTGTAAAGATAATAAAGCCAAGGTACAAATAAAAAAATGGAAAAATGAAAAAATCAAGGCATTGTTATTTAAATAATACCTTGCTTCAATAGAAGAATTAAATAAGTTCATGCAAACATGGTGCATTTGGCATTTCACTAGGATTTGGCAGAAGTACTGTAGTGTTGGAAGAAATATCCATCTGGTTCGTTCCAATCCAGGAGAAAGGCACTGGAGACAAAATGGAGGTTGGAGGCTGTTTGGAAAGAGGGTCCACTTATTGATGAAACAGAACCACCGAGCATGTGTGATTCTGGGCAGCTGACCACATGGATTTGAGAGTGAGGGTTTTTTATACCTTCTCTTGGGCTTTGGACTTGAGCTTTCAAAGAAAAACATAAATAAAGTCCAGTTGCCTTTTGGAAAACACACTTTTGCGATGAGCCTGACTTCTATATATGGTCCCATGCTTTTTCTATCCACCATTAACCATTATTCTTGGCTAGTCAAAGACTGCTCTTTCCCAATGAGATTAATAATATAGGTAGTCCTTGACTTATTCACTTAGCGACCATTCAAAGTTACAACGGCACTGAAAAAAGTGACTTAAAACCATTTTTCACATTTATGAACTTTATTTATTTATTTATTTTGTTTTGTTTTGTCAAGTGATTGTTAAATAACAAGTATAAGAATAAATATGGTTATGAATACATGAAATGGATATGAATAAGGAAAAAAAAGAAACAATAGGACAGGGACGGTAGGCACGTTGGTGTGCTTATGCATACTCCCTACAGACCTCTTAGGAAAGGGGTGAGGTCAATAGTAGACAGTCTAAGGTTAAAGTTTTTGGAGTTTGGGGAAGAAACTACAGAGACAGGTAGAGTATTCCAGACATTGACCACTCTGTTGAAGTTGTATTTCAGCATCCCCATGGTCATGTGATCTACATTCATATGCTTGACAACTGATTCACATTTATGATGGTTGCAGTCATGTGATCAGTCTCTGTTACCCTCTGACAAGTGAAGTCAATGGGAAAGCCAGATTCACTTAACAACTGGGTTACTAACTTAACAACTGCAATAATTCACTTAAGAACTATGGTAGGAAAAGTTGTAAAATGGGACAAAACTCAGTTAACAAATGTCTCACTTAGCAACATAGGTTTTGGGTTCAATTGTGTTCATAAGTTGAGGACTACCTTCATAGCCATAGTGTTCTTTTTCATTTTTAAGTACACCCTGAATCTTTCTCATTTCCTTATTAAACTTATCAACCTCTTGTCTTGCCCCAAAACAGGTACCTATCCCAGGAGAAAATGCAACATGGCTCCATTTAAACAGTCTGGATTTTTATATTCCTTACTCTGTATATGTATGTTCCAATTTCTTTCTCACATGCAGAATTAAAATGCATTTCTCTCTATTTTTTTAACCCAACCCCTTTTAATCTAAGAAGGTCATGCACACAATTAAAAATCAATCCTATACTCCAAGAAGAAAAAATGCAAACAGAAGCTAATGGAACTTTAAATGTTATGAAAGGATAAGGAGGACTCAGAATGTTTGGTGGATAATTTCCCCCCAATATGTGTGAGGAGGAGGTATTTAGGGTAAGCAGCAGAGACCCACTTGTTGTGTCTTGTTTTATAAAATTAAAAGGACATTTTGACCTTTCAGCTATCCTTTTATCTCAAGAGATTGATGATATGATTGTATCATAATTCACCAAGTCTGTTGTTTGTCTTCCTTAAATGCTTTTTTATTTTCATTATCTTTTTTTCTCTTAATGAGACAGCAGATGTTTGCTGAGATTTTTTGACATAATGAATTTTCTAATGTCCAGGACCCATGTATTCAAAACAATACATTAATAACATCGTATTACTTAAAAGGCACTTTCTACTTTAGCTCCTATTTCATAGTTTATTGTCAAAGCAGAATCCATTATCATTGTGTTGAGATGTCTGGGGAGTCATATCACTCTCCAATGATTTACTGAAAGCATCAGAATTAACCATACTCTTATCTTACTTTGAAAATATGAAAAACAGAATATTTTCAGCAACTTTATCCAAGCCATCAACAGCAAAATTGATGATTTTCATTCATATTCCTATTGGGTGGGAAAGATGCTTCCTGAGCTGCCCTACTACTACTACTACTACTACTACTACTACTACTACTACTACTACTGCTGCTGCTACTCCTTCCTCCCTCCTTCTTTCTTCTTCTCCTGCTTCCCCTCCCCTCCTTCTCCCCCTCCTTCTCTCATTTCTCCACAAATATAATAAACAGCATATCAAATTTCATTTTGATATCCTCTTTTATTATACTTGAGAATAGTGCAAGTCAACTCACTGTTGGAAAATCCCTGACAGTATAATCAAATACAGGGTTCACATTCAAAAATTCCCAATGATTTCAACAGAAACTTCAAAATATGGTAGAAAAAAAGGCTTGCTTGAAATCTTCAGAGCCACTGCTAGTCATAAATCTTCAGAACCACTGTGTATAACATCAAGCTAGTTAAATTAAGAATCTGATTTGTTTTTTTACATTCCAAATGTAAGTCATAGAATGTAGCTGTGATGACTCAGAGTGTAACACAAACATAACAAAATCCAAAACGTAATAAATGTCCTTTATTGCCTCCAACTTGGCCCCACTGTTCAATAATACTCAGTTGGAGATAAAACATACTCAATAGTCTTCAAAGGAAAGCAATACAGTCTGAATTTAATAAGCAGATAGAGGTGAAATAAAAAGCCAAACAAACTACAGTGATGAAATGTCCACAACGGAACAGGATAAGTATTTACCATATTCAAGGAGATGACAAAGCACAGCCTGTTGGAAGGACGCAAACCAAGATAGCTTCAGACCAAAATAAAACACACTTGCTAATGGTAACCTATGTTTTAACTGTAACTCTTATATACTCGTCTTCCCAGCTGTAACCAATGAGGAGGATCATTGCCACTTCCTCTCTCGCAAGCCAAGTTGTTGCCCTCTCCTTTCCTCCCTGTATGTCCTAGGATGCAGAGGGGATGGGCCTGGTTCTTTCTCTGGCTGCCCAGCCAGCTCAGCCCTTCTCCAGCCTCCTCCACAACCTCTGGAGCCACACCTCCACTCCCTGTCAGCTGTTCCTCCTCTCCCTCAGAGTCTGACTCTACCAAGGGCATGACAGTAGCCACTGTAGTCTTAGATTTTAGTACTGTGAATTGCAGAGTTCTTTGCCATGTTATTTTAGTCCCAAAATCATTCAATAGCTTTAGAAAAGCAAGCACTTTTCTGGTTTTACCTAAATTCCATGTAGTGGCACATACACTCAGAGAGAGAGAGAGAGTATAAAAAGAAAGCATTTTGAAGAAGAGTCCAAAATATCTGTATAAATGCTAATTTAAACAAATATATCATACTGTACATATAGGTTATAAAAAAAAGTATTGTACAAATGTTACTATTATGTACTTGGACATGGGTCGGAGTAAATGGAGACAGCCTCTGAATGTGAACTTTCAGCTCTTTATTGCATAGTGACTTCTCAAAACAACAACAGTGAACTCTGCCTTATATAGGCAACCGTTGTGAGAGTTGTCCGATAGCGAGCTATGAACACTAGCTCTTTTAACTAATAAGAATCCTCTGTTAAGGGCCAATCGGATTCCTAAGAACTAACCAATCTGATCTGGCCGCCTAACAGCCAATCAGAAGTGCAGGGCCAGAACCCTGCACTTTACCTCAAGCTCATACTTTATTAACTATGGTACATACACAACACCCCTTCCCCCTGGCTTCTTAATTACGGTGTAGTTATATAGTCCTTTAAATAGGACGGTTGTCTTTAAAGTCTTTCGGATTTTCGTTGGACTGGTTGATTGCAATCCTGTTGAGGTAGATTGTTGTTTAGCAGTGGATCTGCTTCTTGCTCAGCTGCAATTTCTTGCAGTGCAAACAATTCTCCTTCCTGCTCCATTTCCTGAGTCTCACTTAATTCGTCGCTCCCTTCGAGCAGGTTCCCTGGAACGTCATCTTCTTCTGTACCTCCCCCCCCCCTCGGTTTGGTCATGGGGGAGTTGTTGACTGGCCGTTGTGAGTCGTGACCGTAATTGGTCGATATGCCGTTTCCACAGTCTATTGTCACAGCATTTCACTACGTAGGATTTGCGGCCGGTCACTCGTACTACCGTTGCCTCTATCCATAACAGATCGCCTGATAAGTTTCGTGCATAAACGTGGTCTCCTACCTGGAAGGTGCGATAGCGGCCACTGGATCCTACTGGCTTTTCCGGTTTGTAAGCAGGGTGCAACAGGTTGAGGTGGGAATGGAGTCTTCGTCCCATCAGTAGTTCGGCGGGAGTTCTGCCGGTGGCGATATGTGGAGTTATGTGTTGCAAAAAGAGAATTTGGTTGACCTTGTCATCGATATTGTCATAGTCCATTTTTTGCAAAGTCTTTTTAACAATTTGGACCATGTGTTCTGCTTGGCCATTGGTCGCAGGGTGCACAGGCGAGGTGAACGCATGACGGATGCTGCGGTCAGCAAGGTACTGCTCGAACATTAGTGCCGTAAGCTGTGGCCCGTTATCGGACACCAGGACGTCAGGCAATCCGTGGGTTGCAAAGAGTCTATTTAGGATCTTGATCACTGCCTCGGAAGTTGTAGCCGTCATACGATGAATTTCTAACCAATTGGAGTATGCGTCGACTGTCAGCAGGAAGATATATCCTTTGGTTGGCCCCGCAAAATCCAGGTGGATTCTGGACCAGGGTCCATGTGGCGTCTCCCATTCAGTAGGCATGGCTTTTGGTGGGGCGTTGCTGGCTTGTTGGAAATTGGTACACGCTTTGACCCACTGCTCGATTTGCCGGTCCATGGCTGGCCACCATGCGTAGCTTCATGCGAGTGCTTTCATCCGCACAATGCCGGGGTGGCCCTCGTGCAGAATTTGTAGCAGCGTCTTCCGGAGTCATTCTGGGACAACGACTCTATCGCCCCAGATGATACAGCCTTTTTGGGAAAAAAGTTCAGTCTGTCGAGATTTGAATGGCGCGAAGTCATCTGGTACTTGGTCCAATGGCCATCCGCGTTCTACCCAGCCTAGGACTCGAGCTAGGGTGTGGTCTCATTTGGTTTCTCTCGCGATGTCTCAGGCGGTCATCGGCGGCGAGTTGAGTGTTTCGATCTGCAACATGGTTGCCGTTGGTGCCGGATCGTCGAGAGTCTCTGGAAGCGGTGCTCGGCTTAATGCGTCGGCGTGGGGAATGGCTTTCCCCAGGCGATATTGTAGGCGATAATTATAAGCAGCTAGGAATTCTGACCATCGGGTCATTCTAGGGGATAATATGTAGGGGGTTGGCTTGTCCCCGGCTATTATCCCTAGCAACTGTTTGTGGTCAGTTATAATGGTAAATGTCCTTCCATACACATATTCATGAAATTTCTTTACAGCTGAAACGATTGCGAGAGCTTCTTTATCAATTTGTCCATAGTTCCGCTCTGTTTGTGAAAGAGTCTTCGAAAAGTATGCAACAGAGGCTTCGTTCCCATTAGGCAGTACATGACTCAAAATGGCGCCCACCCTGAAGGGCGATGCATCGCAGGTTATAACTAATGGTAAAGTCTCATTATACTGCATAAGTACAGAGTCAGATGTGAGCAGTTTTTTAACATTCCGGAACGCTTGTTCTTCCCGGTAACCCCATACCCACAATGCTTTTTTATCTAATAACCAGTGTAACGGTTCAGCAACAGTTGCCTTGTGTGGTAAAAATACATTATAGAAATTAATGAGGCCTAAGAACGCCTGGAGATCGGCCTTGTTTTGTGGCCTGGGAGCGTTTTTTATCGCCTTTAATTTACTTTCGGTAGGATGAATGCCCTGGCTACCAATCCGATACCCTAGAAACTCAACACTGTCAGTATATAAGTGACATTTATTTTTTTTCACCTTAAGTCCAGCCTCTTGGAGTTTTTTAAGAACACATTTCAAATGATCCTGCAAGATTTTTTTGGTAGGGGCTGCAATTAATACCTCATCAAAATACGGAACCACGCCCTTGATTCCCTGTAACAACTTTTGCATGAGGCTTTGGAATATCCCCAGGGCTACACTAACCCCAAATTGCAATCGGGTACATTTAAAGGCACCTCTGTGCGTTACAATTGTTTGGGCTTGGGCTGTCTTTTTATCCACTGGTAGTTGTTGATAAGCTTGAGCTAAATCTAATTTAGCTAAAACCTTTCCGCCTCCCAAGGAATGAAGGAGGTGTTGCACCACCGGAACTGGATACTAATTCTGCTGTAGGGCGTGGTTTAAAGTGGCCCGGTAGTCCCCACAAATTCGGATTGACCCGTCTGCCTTAATGGGTGTTACAATAGGGGTTTCCCATGGAGAGCGATCAATGGGCTTTAACACCCCTTGAGCAATTAGCTTGTCGAGTTGTTCATCGATCTTTGCTTTAAGAGCGAATGGAACTCGACGGGGCTTCAAGTGAATAGGGGCTACTTTTTGATCTAGACTAAATGAGATTGGGGTCCCTTTATACTCACCTAAGCGGTCCGCGAAGACGTTGCTGAACTCAGAAATAAGGTCTTCCTCCCACTCACAACCACCGACTCGGTTCACGCCGGCCACTTCGATGCCAAGTGGCATGAACCATTGGAGGCCTAATAGACTAGGCCTATCTCTATCGATGATCGTTAGAGGTAAGTACACTGTATGCTTCTTGAAGGAGACTCGGACTCGGCAGGACCCGACAACGGGGATTCGATTTCCTTGGTAGTCCTTGAGGATGAGGCGTTGAAATTGGAGGTCTTGGCGTTGGATTGTGGGGATAAGTTGCTTGAGTGTCTTCCAAGACACCATCGAAAGGGACGATCCCGAGTCGACCTCCATGTGGCAAGGCTGGTTCTCGATGGCTACCATGACTCGAATTTTCTTAGTGTCCAAAACTGAGGAGTGATTTATAGTGAAAGTATGGTGAGCCTCTTCTTTTTGCAAAGCTCGATTTCTGTAGGAGTGGTTTACTGGCTCTCGCCTGACAGGACGTTTTCCTGTCGATTGGCAATAGTTGGCCCCTTTTGAGGCCTGGCTGGGTCCTGGTAAGCTGTGGCAGACCCGGCCGATGTGGCCTCATTTCCCGCACTGATGGCAGAGTGAGTCACAGAATTTGCATTCGGCCCTGGCATGGTTTGCTCCACAGCCAGCGCAAGGACGTAAGGGCTTAGGACGAGGGTCCCGGTCAGACCGCAGTCGATGGACCCCTTCTTCGTCGCTGTCTGACGACAAAGAGAGGTCCTCATGGTGCGTTGTTGAGAACTGCCCTTCTGAGTTGGGTAAGATTTCGCCGGTCGGTGGTGTTGCCAGAGTGCGGCTTCGCCGTAATTGTGCAGCCGACTTTTTGGTCGCCTCCGCAGCCATGGCTTCGGTGATGGCATCAGCAAGGCTGATGTCACCTTTCACCATCAGCTTGCTTTGCACGCCTAGCGCATCTAATCCCAGAACTACTCGATCTCTTAGTGCTTCTTCTAAATTGGCGAACCCGCAGAGGCCCCCTAAATTTCAGAGATCCGCCACGAAATCGGACACGCTCTCTCCTTTTCGTTGGTTTCTCTGATAAAACTCGTGGCGTCTCACGAGTGTAGGCACGGTTGGTGCGTAATGGTCTCTCAGGATGGGTTCGAGGTCATCCCAGCTCATGGCTTTCACTTCTCGAGGTTTGGCGAGTGCTTTAGCCATCTTAAAAACAGCTGGACCGCAATGTGTCAGGAACAGTGCCCACTTCTTTGCTGGTGTGGCCTCCTTCAAATTATTCATCTCGAGAAACATTTGGAAGCGATCCATGTAGGATTCCCAATCCTCTTGGTTTGGATCGAACGGAACGGGTGGTAGGATGCCGCCGGACATGGTTCCGTTGTTGGCGTCATCTTATCACGTGCTCGGTATTACTTCCTGGCTTCTTAGGTTCAGATGTCTCCACATCCCATCCTTGTCTCCAGTGTTAAGTACTGAACATGGGTCGGAGTAAATGGAGACAGCCTCTGAATAGTGAACTTTCAGCTCTTTATTTGCATAGTGACTTCTCAAAACAACAACAGTGAACTCTGCCTTATATAGGCAACCCCTGTGAGAATTGTCCAATAACGAGCTATGAACGCTAGCTCTTTAACCAATAAGAATTCTCTGTTAAGGGCCAATTGGATTCCTCAGAACTAACCAATCCGATCTGGCCACCTAACAGCCAATCAGAAGTGCAGGGCCAGAACCCTGCACTTTACCTCAAGCTCATACTTTATTAACTATGGTACATATAGAACAGTTACCTCCAACATTCTTCATCATTTTAGTCCAATAACTTTAGATATTGGACATCTTAAATGATTTAATTAATTAAAGACCTCTAAAAGTGAAAGTGTAAAAAGAAAATATAATTATTGAAATCCTATTACAACAGATAACTGAATTTGATAGCTGCAGTGAAATTATTGCACAAACAGGATGGAAAGATATGTCATTATTCACCATGGAAGAATGATTAATAAAGTTGATAGAACTGAAGTGTCCTTGGTGTTCTTTGAATCTGGTTGTTTTCTTGCTGAGGTGGCTAAATTGACTGTTTTGATAGATTAGAGGAAGTAGAGAGTTATGTTACAACCATAAAGTAAGATGTTATTAAATTGTACTTATAATTGTTGTAAAGGATATTGAAAGCTACCTCTTTGTATCTTTTTTTTCTATTTTTCTTTTACTTTTTTTTTCCTTTCTTACATTTTTAGTTTTCTCTTTTTCTTTATTTTCGTTCCCTTACTTTATAGTAGTTTTTAACCTCCTTTTAAAAAAAACAACAGCACAAAATGTTATTTAAAAAAAAGATAAATTCCACCACATAAAGATTGCAAAATGATTTTAAAAACTGAAGGGCATTTAAAAAAAGTTGCTTGGAGTGCAAATTTGCTTGATATCTTTTCTACAAGAATATAGCAAGCAACCATTTTAATGACAGATATAAAAATACATTCTTTCAGCCTATGAATCTACTAGCATCCCTATCCTCTCCCAAGTAATTTTCATGAAGTTTATTAATGATTATTATAAAGATTTCATCTATCCATGGAAAGATATGAAGGTGGTTGACCAAGCAATCATCTAAATACTTGATGTTTAATAACAATAATATTGATGGAAAAATGTTTGGCATTCACATATTTGTTGCTTTTGTTCAATCGTTTGGCTGGTTTTGATTCTTTGGACCATGATACACATAATTTCAGTGAGCTTGTCTGTTAATAATTGCTTATTTAAGTTCTTGAAGCCCAGATTTGTGACATTAGTGATAGGATCTAACCATCTCATCTATCAGCTTTTTTTAAAACTGTCACAATTTTTTTCGAAAGAAAAAGATCTTCTCCAGTGATTTTTACCTTCACATTAAATGTCCAAAACATTTAAGCTTTAGTTTTGTTATTGGTTTATTCAGTGAGCAGTCCAGTTCTGCTTCATTTAGTACTAAATTATTTGCTCAATGATACAAGAAACTCTGCACAATTCCTACAGCATCACAAAAAGACATCCATTGTTCTTCATGCACCCTTTTGGGTGGTTCAGCTTTCCCAGCGATAGGATACAATTGGGAAAACCATGGCCTTGATAATAAAATTCCCTTTGCTGGAGATATGATGCCTCTGCACTTTAATATTTGGTTCACATCCTCCATACTAATTCTTCTAAGTAGAAGAAATCTCTTTATTTGATGGCTACCTGTATTATGTATTATCTCTGTATGTTTTGAAATGCAGGAAGATTAAAAGTGTAACTCCTCCAACTTTATCCTTCCCTGTTATTATTAGGTTGGACTTAATTGTTAATGATAGATAGATAGATAGATAGATAGATAGATAGATAGATAGATAGATAGATAGATAGATGATAGATTTAACAGGAAAGTCTTACCCAATAATAACACACAGACACAGACACACAGACACACACACAAAATATATGCACACAAACACACACATGGCAAAATCAGAATTTTCTCTCAACGTCTCCTTTTTCCAAAGTGGCACTTTCAGCACATCTGAAGTGGCTGATATTTCACCTAGCAATTTCAGTTCCAAATTTCTATTTCTTCTACTCCAGCATTTTCATGATGTATTTTGCCTTTAAATTAAATCAGTAAAGCTGATGGGATTTGTTCTGTCCTCATTAACATACTTGAAATCCCCGCGCTTTGATTGGCCAAAGCGCGGGGCTTTCTAATTGGTCAAGCAAGCCGCGCCGATTGGCTCGTTAAGAATCTCCCACGATTGGCTCGTTCAGAGCGCGGGAGATTCAAAGCACTGCCATTGGCTGCGGCCGCCGCGGCGAAAGGAATAAAAGCCGCGGGCTTTTTTCCTTTCGCCGGTTCGGTTCCAGTTTTTCAAATAAAGAGCATTGCATGAAATCACCGACTCCTGGCGTCATTTCGCGGACACGACACTGGCGACGAGGATGGGATTCAGACCCTGAACCGAACCCCGTGTCCGACGGAAGCCAGACAAAGCACCGAGATGGCGAAAATTGCACCGCCCGCCCCCTTCAACCCCGCCACCGAAGACTGGGAATCGTTCTCCGACCGATTCCGCATGTACCTCGAGTGCACCGGCATGAAGGACGCCTCGGGCCCGCTAAAACGTGCCGTCTTCCTCACCCACTGCGGGACCGAAGTCTTCCAGATGGCCAAAGCGTTGGCCAAGCCCGCCGACGCAACCGCCATGGACTGGGACATCCTTGAACCCATCCTTCGGCGACATTACGCTCCCGAGGTCCCCATCCTGATCCGGCGCAACGAATTCTACCGGCGGGACCAGAGATCGGGTGAGAAATTAAGCGACTTCGTCGCCGAGCTGTGGCGCCTAGGGGGGCTCTGTGAATTTGATAACCTAAACAACATCCTGAGAGACCGAATCGTGCTCGGTCTGTGGGACCCCGCCCTCCAGAGCCGGCTGATGGCTAAGGGCGACATCAGCTTAGCAGATGCCCTCACCGCAGCCGCAGCCGCAGAAGCAACCCGAACTTCCGCCGATAGCATGCGCAGACCTGACACGAAGGACCGCGGCGGAAACAACAACCCGGCGAGGTCGACCGAACAAAAAACCGAGACAACTACACACCAGGGCGATTTCCACTCTGCATCCAGCACGTCCGAAGACGAAGAAGACATCCATCGACTTCAGACTGGGCACGACCAACGGAACCGGAGAGGTCGTAAGTCAAGGACCAACTGTGCCGGTTGCGGCAGCGACCACCCCAGGTCAGAATGCCGGTTTTTCGATTCCATCTGCCGGCATTGCGACAAAAAGGGGCACATCGCCCGGGTTTGCCGCCTGAAGAAAAACCGCAGTCCAGCTCGATGGGACCAGAACGACTGGAGAAGGGAGAGCACACCACCCCGGCCCAGAGACCGCCACTCGGACAGCCGATGGGACCGGATCGGACGATCCTCACGAGGCGGCGACAACCGGCGGAGAGAGGAGACCCACCAGACGGTCACCATCGGCCACGCCATCACCAACGACGCCCGGAAAATCCATGTCGAGGTACGCATCGAGGGCCAGCCATGCAAAATGGAGGTAGACTCCGGGTCCTACCTCTCCATGATTGCATGGCACGAGATAAAGCGGTTGGTGCCTACCCTCCAAAGGAGAAACGTAGACAGCCAAAGACTCATTGTAAAGGACTACCAGGGAAACCGCATCCCGGTAGTCGGCACCAAAACTTTAACATAACATATAAGGGGCGCACCGAACAACTCCCCCTAACGATCGTTGACCGCGACCGCCCAAGCCTACTGGGACTGCAATGGTTCGCCCCGCTCGACATCACCCTCACGGGAGTCAACCACGTCACCGACGACGGCTGGGAACAGCGACTAGCCCAGGAGTTCCAAGAGGTCTTCGACGGAAACCTGGGCAAGTACCAAGGGCCCCTTATATCGTTCGACCTAGACCCTAAAGTCCCCCCCAAACGCCTGAAACCTAGGCGGGTGCCATTCACGCTGAAACCCAAAATAGACGAGCAAATTGATAAGCTCGTCAAACAGGGGGTATTGCAGCCCATAGATCACGCCCGGTGGGAGACCCCCATAGTCACCCCGATCAAGCCAGACGGGTCGGTGAGAATCTGTGGGGACTATAAGGCCACCCTAAATGGCGCGCTGCAACAAAGTGCCTACCCCGTCCCAATAGTGCAACACCTACTGCACTCACTGGGAGGGGGCAAGGTTTTCGCCAAGCTCGATCTCGCCCAGGCATCCCAACAGTTGCCGGTCGACAAGCAAACGGCAGAAGCTCAGACCATCGTCACCCACCGGGGAGCTTTCAAATGCAACCGACTCCAATTCGGAGTCAGCGTGGCACCGGGCATATTTCAGAGCCTGATGGAGAGGTTATTGCAAGGTATCAAGGGGGTGGTACCTTATTTCGATGACGTTCTAGTGTCGGCGCCCAACCAAGCTGAACTAGAAAGTCGACTAAGAGAGGTCCTAACTAAATTTAAAGAGACAGGACTTAAAGTAAAAAGGGAGAAATGCCAACTGTGCACGGAATGAGTGGAATTCTTGGGCTACTTCCTAGACCGGCACGGCATTCACCCTACAAGCAAAAAAATCAAGGCCATCAAAGAGGCCCCCACCCCTAAATCAAAGACTGAACTACAAGCATTCTTGGGGTTACTGAACTTTTACAATGTTTTCCTACCCCAAAAGGCGACGGCAGCGGAGCCCTTGCATAGGCTCCTGGACAAGGCGGCGACCTGGACTTGGGGGAAATGGGAGCAAACCGCCTTCCAAAAAACAAAGGACCTCCTCACCTCCGACGCCGTCCTCATACAATTCAACGAAACCCTGCCTCTGGCCGTCACTTGTGACGCATCACCCTTCGGCGTCGGCGCCGTCCTCAGCCATACCCTTCCCAACAGAAAAGAAGCACCCATCGCGTTCTTTTCAAGGACCCTCACCAAGCCAGAGCGGAACTATAGCCAACTGGACAAAGAGGCTCTGGCTATAGTTGCCGCCATAAAACGGTTCCACGAATATCTCTACGGCCGGCCCTTCACCATTATAACGGACCACAAGCCGTTGCTGGGAGTCCTTGCAGGAAACCGGGCCACCCCGAACATTCTGTCTCCCCGAATGGCAAGGTGGTCCGAGTTCCTGGCGGCCTACAACTACGAACTCATACACAGACCGGGTAAGACGATCTCACATGCAGACGCATTAAGCCGCTCGCCGCTACCGGAATCCGACTCTGACCCAGCACCCACGACGACCACCCTCAGCATCGAGACTCTGCCCAACCTGCCCATAACCACGTCAGACATTGCCCGGGAAATGAATAAAGACAGGCGTCTGGCGCGGGTTTTGCATTGGGTAGAAAAAGGGTGGCCGGAAAAGGACAACGACGAGTCCGTCAAAACGTTTCGAAACCGCCAAATGGAACTCTCGTTGTTAAAAGGGTGCATCTTATGGGGTGACAGGGTGGTCATTCCAGACAAACTACGGGGAAGGTTTTGGAAATGTTGCACGAGGGGCACCCTGGCATCGTAAGAACTAAAGCCCTGGTCAGAAGTTACGCTTGGTGGCCAGGAATGGACAAACAGATAGAGGCCTGGGTAGCTAGGTGCCAGCGATGCCAGGAGACTAGGCCGAGCCCACCCACAGCACCCGTCCTAGAGTGGGAAACCCCGAGGGGACCTTGGTCCAGAATCCATATAGACTTCGCCGGGCCCACAAATGGACACACCTTCCTCATAACAGTTGACGCTTACTCCAACTGGCTGGAGGTAAGCAACATGAAGACAACAACAACGGAGGCCGTGACCAAAGAACTCTGCAAACTCTTTGCAACACACGGCCTCCCAGACATCGTCGTCTCCGACAACGGGCCCCAGTTTACCTCACTGGAGTTCGAGAAATTCCTGGCGGAAAGGGGCATCCGCCACGCACTAACAGCACCGGCGCACCCGGCGGCGAACGGTAGGGCGGAACGGATGGTTCAATTTACCAAAAAAACCATCCAGAAAATGGACCACGGGGAGATCCAAGAAAAAATCAACAGACTTCTCTTTACACAACACATAACCCCGAATACCACTACCAACAAAAGCCCAGCCGAACTACTAATGGGTAGAAAGCTAAGGTCCCCACTCGACAGGTTACACCCTACGTATAACCCGGAGCGGCCCCCAGACTCAAGCACAAAACACCGAACGTTCGCACCCGGGGACCCCGTATACGCAAAAAACCTGATGGGAGACCCCCTATGGATCCCAGCCGTCATCACCCAAGCAACAGGCCCACACTCGTACCGGCTACTAACGGCAGACGGACGAGCGTGGAAACGACACATCGACCAACTTAGGTCGAGGACCGCAAACGAACCCACCTCCCAAAACGCAAGCCAAGGGGGGAGGGAATACCCAGGTGACCGATTACAAGAAAAAATAAACCAGCAGTACTTACCGAAACGCAGTCATCACGACCCCTCGCCAGGAACGAACAGCCAAGCCAGCTCGACCGACCCGGAAAGACCGAGCGGGAGCGGCGAAACCCGTAGCTCAACCAACCCGGAAGGCCCAGGAGGGAGCCACGGAGAAAGAACCGGCCCGATCGACCAGCCGGTTCTCACAGAAGCAAGAGCGACCAAAAACCCGACCGAACCGGCCGGGATCCCGCTTACAACTGAGTTGCGCAGGTCAAGTAGGACCAGACGGAGCCCCGCCTACCTACGTGACTACGCAATGTAAGGACTGAACCAAGAGGGGAGGGGTGTTCTGTCCTCATTAACATACTTGAAATCCCCACGCTTTGATTGGCCAAAGCGCGGGGCTTTCTAATTGGTCAGGTGAGCCGCGCCGATTGGCTCGTTAAGAATCTCCCGCGATTGGCTCGTTCAGAGCGCGGGAGATTCGAAGCGCTGCCATTGGCCGCGGCCACCGCGGCGAAAGGAATAAAAGCCGCGGGCTTTTTTCCTTTCGCCGGTTCGGTTCCAGTTTTTCAAATAAAGAGCATTGCATGAAATCACCGACTCCTGGCGTCATTTCGCGGACACGACAGGATTTAACTCCAGTACACTCAGTCCCCTATTTTGAATCATTTCATTAATCCATATTTGGACTAGATATTGCTTTCTCGTCATCATAAAAATTCAGTAGGCAGATGAGGTGACTTTGTCTTTGCTGTGTAATCATATGGAATATTGCTGTTGGTTTGATTGTTTAATTTAGTTTAAGCTGTAATTGTGCAATGAGCCATAGTCAGCACCAGACCTTTTTGCTGACTGAGCAAAACTTCTCCATTTTTTGCTTGCAGAGAGTATAGTTAATTTGACTTTAATGGTGGCAATGTCCAGAATCATTATCCGAATTGTTGAAGAAGCTTTGGATTGATGGCTGGATTGACACGTTTAGCCAGTTTTCAAAAAATATTTGAATTTTATGCCATGTTTTGTCTGTGTGACTTGGAACATAAAAGTATTTCTACTCTGTAACTCTAGTATTATTGGAAAGCACTATTCTAAAACCGCACAATGCCCATGTTTAAAAGTATGCTAAAGAGAAAGGAAGACCAATGGTTATAGAGTAAAACTGAAGATGTTTCACTTTGTTTCATGGACCTTCATATCCATGCTTGATTTTCTGTTCATCTGCACATTAGACTGGACTATCTTTAAATATAGGTTTAGTACTATTCCAAAATAGTTCTAAAACTGGGTCTAGAAGTACTAAAACGATTAGTTTTGGCATGTACAGTACTTCATGCAAAACCCTGGAGCAAAAGTACAGGAAGATTGACCACCTATCAAAATGTATATTCTTGATAGATCCAGCCATATCCCCATCTCATTAAAGAAAATATTTAGTGAATGATTTACTGCCAGCTGTTAACATTTGGAAGAAGTGAGTGGAAAAAGGCTGGGATCATACTTTTTTCTTGAATGTGTTCTATATACCATAAATAAGGACAAAACTTTATTTTTATATTATTATTATCAGTCAAGGAATCTCACCTAGTAGGTCTAAAAGAAGAGTCTTTTCAGCCATGAGTCTCATCTCTCATGCCCCCAAGGTTAAATCCAGACCCATTCTTTTGGTCTTTTGAAAAAACTTGAAGATACAGCTGTGCCAACTAGCCTAAGGCCCCAATGGGGTTATGGCATTCTGGAGGTAGCTAATGGCACCGCACTTCCTCCCCATGCCATATCTTCCCCTCTTCTTCTCTATCTTAATCAATTTAATCCAAATGTGTTTTTTCTAGAAGCAACTGGACTTTCTTGTTTTTTCTTTGAAAATGTTTTGCTTCTCGTCCAAGAAGCTTCTTCAATCATGGATGACTGGGGATCTCCATAGACATTGAATTTTATTTTAATTTCAATTTAATTTTAAAGAATAAAGAAACTTAAATTTTAAATTTTAAATCTCTATTTATTGTTTTAATGTTTTATATGGCATTTTTATTGAATGATTGTAAGCCGCCTAGAGTCCCCTTTTGATGAAATGGGTGGCATCTAAGTTTAATAAATAGATAATTTAAACAATACAGCCAAAAGACAAAGAGAGGTAGATGCAAGCATTTTGTAATGACTCATCAGTACCTACATTACAACAACACAGTCAAAATCAGCCTCAAATATAAGATCTAGCAAGAGCATCAATTAAGCCTATAACGTATGCAGAAAAGCAACCAATGCCACTGTATGCCCATGGGAAGCATAGATTGACATGAAGCAATTTCTGCATACACAAGGGGGGCTTCAAATGGTTAATGGCAACCACCTCAGCAAAAGGCAGGTAATGAGAGTTCCTATGGCACAGTTGAACTTTAAATGCAGACTTTTGATCCACCTGGTGACCCATAGTTAGTAAGGGTCTCACAATGGCCAAATAAGACATTTTATTATCATGATTTGCTGCTGTTGTTGTATTACTCAAGGCTCTTTGGACCCATTTCAGAAGATGCTTCTTTATTCTGAAAGCCAAACACAAAAGGATGTTGAGTCTAAAGAGAGATCGACAATTCAGCAGTTCAAAACTCAACAGCATGAGATGGAACGAGCCCCGTCAATTTTCCCCAGCTCCTACTACATCCGCCTCCAACTGCCAGCCTAGCAGTTTGAAAGTATGCTAATGCAAATAGATAAATAGGTACCACATCAATGCGAAAAATAACAGGGACATGAAAGAAGCTCCAGTGATGTCACCAGCTAATCCTTTCAACCTGGAAGTGCCTTGGTAGATGCTTCCGACATGAATGTAGTAGCAGTAGTACATAAATATTAAATAAAGGGCTAACAATAACTCCCTGAAAACTTAACAGAACTGTATCAAATTTCCTGTGCAGTTTTAATATTGCAGAACAAAGATCTTTCCAAGATGGATTAGCATGGGAATGAAAAGGGAAATAATGCCAAAATGATTTTTATTGGAGAATAGACATTATTACAATCAGGAGTAGAACTACTATTAAGAAGTTAGAAATAATTCAATTGTCAATTTCTTGATCATCCACTATCAAGAAAACATTTTTTAGACTTTACCAAATTTAATTGAAAAGGGACAAGATGCTAGCAGAAACTCAATAATAAGACTGTTCTTTATTTTAGAATTAAATATATTTTCTCAGTATTCTTTAGTAATACTATTTTCACAGTACTTCACTGTGGGGAAGTGACATAAAATTTTAAAGTTTTTTAGAATCAGAAATTTTATGAAAAAAATAACAAAATAGTTTTCTATCATGATTGTAAAGAACCCTTGTGTATAATTAAGTTCTGATAGATTGTTCCACATTTGAAAGGAATTAACTGTTTTTGGTCTTTAATCTATTACAGAATTGTTTTAATATTTTACACAGAATTCTTATCTTTGACTTAACTAGTATTGGCTGGATGGGTGGATGAATAGATGGGTGGATGGAGTTGCCCTGAAACAGATACACTGACCAATATAGACATCCAATATTTCTACATAGAATCATAGAATAACAAAGTAGGGAAGGACCTTGGAGTCTTGTAGTCCAAACAGGGGACCCAGTGGTGATATTCTACCTGTTTGGCCCAGTTCTGCCAAGCCAGTAGCAGCGATGAGCAGCAGAGACCAAACCGCTGCTCTGCTGTTGGGCCCGCCCGCCTGGCCAGGCTCCCATACTCACCATTATCCTCTGCTTTTGAAGCGCAGCTGCTTTGTATGGCACAGTAGATTGCTGCGTGGCAGTTGCTGAAGCAACCAGGAGAGTGCAGACTTGTAGGAGGTGAGTTGGAACATCTCTGTGTATGCCTCTGCGCCTCTGTGAAAAGTACACATTTGGCAAGTGCCAAATATGCCCACCAAGCCACAGCCACCGAACCAGTAGTAAAACATTTTGAATCCCACCACTGAGGGGACCCTATACCATCAGGCCCAATGGTTGTCCAATCCTTTTAGAATACCTCTCTTTAATGGTGAACCCACAATTTCTGGAGGCAAGCCATTCCTTTGATTAAGTAGTCCATAAACTTAATACCCATTCTTCTGTGTCTTACTGAAACTTTGCCAATATTTTTTGGTATTCCATCCAAGTCAGTAAAATATATGTTACAATGATATATCAAACCTAGAATCCCAGAAAATCTGGTACATAACTAAGAATTTGTTTTAAAAATATTTTTGAAAATCCGTAGTTTTATTTTATTTATTTTAATTTTATTTTATTTTTGTTTGCCAAACATGTATAAGACAACAAGTATATGTATGAACATAAACACGAAGAAAGGAAGTAAATACAGATAAATGGGGACAGTAAGATAGGAATGGTAGGCACAGATGTGCTTATGCATACCCCCTTTAAGGACCTCTTAGGAATGGGGTGAGGTCCATGGTAGACAGTTTGAGATTGAAGCTGCGAGGGGTTGAGGCTGTAACAATGGAGTCGGGTAGAACATTCTTGGTGTTGACCACTCTGTTGCTGAAGTCATATTTTCTGCAATTGAGTTTGAAGTAGTTTACCTTGAATTTATATTGATGGTTTGCCTGTGTATTATTGTGGTTGAAGCTGAAGAAGTCATTGACAGGCAAGACATTGTAGCAGATAATTTTGTGAACTATGCTTAGATTGGGCCGCAGGTGGTGCAGTTCCAGATTATCCAGGCTCAAAATTTCAAGCCCTATAGAGGCATGGAGAATTCTATTGTGAGTGGAGGAGTGGAGTACTTTTCTCAAGAAATTCCTCTGAACCCAGTCAATTGGGTTAATGTCTGATAGTACGGGTTCATCTTGCACATTTGTTTCAGCCAATTTCTAGTTCAGGAACATCTGCAAGTTCTTGCTGAAAATGATGAAAACAATATTATTGTGTCCTGCTGCCAGTTCTCCTCCTTTGGGGCATGTGGGCATTGCCCCAATGGAGAACACGATTTCATATGTTATTTATTCAACATCATCTATCTTTTTTAAAGATTCAGAAAAAGAATTTACAGCGTTACTGAAGCTATCCAAAAATGAATCAAAATAGTGTTTTGGTTTTTTAAAAAAGAAGTTTGACTCTCCCCTATTCTTCATTCTGTTTGGTGAAAAAGTGGAGCTACTTCTTAAAATGGTCTCGTTATATCATGTGGGTTAATCTCTTCTCTTAAAATTGAACTTTAATTTCAAAACCACACAAATTCAATCCACTTTTTAGTGAATCTCAGATTACAATCTCAAATTAAACTATGCCTTCTTTCAGACTCCAGTTTCCATAAAATCAGAAATGAGTCACACTGATATAAAATTACAAACCCAATTTTCTCCTAAGTAAGTAAGCATCTTACTTACTTTGATCTATTCTTGTTCTCTTGACAGTAAAGAAATAAAGAGATCATACTTAATTGACGTTCATCTGGAGGTAAACAGGACACAGGCACGATATTCACCTTGATAAAAAAGCATAGCCACCATTACTAAAAATGAGAGTATTCTCCCATTTTCAATACCCTGAACTCAAAAATAAATTAAATTTCCAGGATTACACCTTCAAAACTGGCATATCTTTGTAACAGGTGCCTGCACAGAAACAGAAATAATGGGAAATGTATTTACCACCTCTTGAAAACAATATGTTTAATTAAACAATGATAATCTTGTTGGAAACACTTCAGATTTTGCTTCAATAGCTGAGCTGGGAAAAAAATGTAGTTAAGGACATTTTGAATAATGTGACCTAAATTGTGATTTGGGTCAGAGTTTAATAATAGATTTCCCTTTCTGGATGAAACTGCTCTCTAGGAACACCCACCAATCAGAAAAGCTTTCAAATATTACCATGGGTGAAATATGCGAAAGCCCAAATGTTCTCATGCTCCCTTGCTTAGCTTTTAATTATTAAAATACATTTTAATTTCAACTGAATCTTCAATTTTTCATCATTTGCTCTGTGTTGTGAATTAATAAAAGTGCTTGAATAAAGTTTGTTGAAACCTTAAAGCAAAGTGCAGGGTTCTGGCCCTGCACTTCTGATTGGCTGATAATAGCAATATTGGATTGGTCCATTCAGGAGAATCTGATTGGCTATTAACGAGCCCTTCTCATTGGTTAAAAAGAGCTAACGTTCCTGTGTTCTCATTGTCTAAATACCCAAGAGCTTGCCTATATAAAGGGGGCTGTTGAGGCCGTTCAGAGAGCTGTTGCACCATGTTAAATAAAGAGTTGAAGTTCACTGTTCGTCGACTCGTCTCCGCTTCTTGCGCCACGCACAGAACATAATACTGGCGACGAGGATGGGATGTGGAGACATCAGAGCTGACTGAACACTACAAAAGCGAAAACAGAGCATGTGGCTGAAATGCACCAATGGCGGAACCATGTCCGGCAGCGTCATACCATCCGCTCCATTTGACCTGGCACAAGAAGACTGGGACTCATATATGGATCACTTCCAGATGTTTCTGGAGACCAACAATTTGAAGGATGCCACTACCGGGAAGAAACGGGTGGTATTCCTAACTCATTGCAGGCCAACCGTATTCAAGATGGCCAAAGCACTAGCGAAACCGGCAGAAGTGAAGTCCATGGATTGGGACGTCCTCGAAACCCTGCTAAGGGCCCACTATGCACCGACCATACCAACGCTCATGAGAAGGCATGAATTTTACCAGAGAGATCAGCGGAAGGGCGAAAGTGTTGCAGATTTCATAGCAGATCTCCGGAATCTAGGAGGCCTATGCGGGTTTGCCGACTTTGAAGAAGCCCTGAGAGATAGAATATTTTTGGGATTAGATGCTCCAGGCGTGCAGAGTAAGCTGATGGCGAAAGGTGACACTAGCCTTATAGATGCCATCGCTGACGCTACTGCAGCAGAAGCAACCAGGAAGTCGGCAGCTCGAATGTGCCACACCTACGCTCCACTTCGCCAACTCGCCAGCGAAGTTTCATCTCACTTAGAAGAACTGGCAATGACAGCCCACCACAAGGACCTCGTATCATCATCAGAAAGCAATGAAGAAGAGGTCAACCGGCTCCGGTCTGAACGAGACCAATGCCAGAAATTGCAGTACCAATGTGCTGGTTGTGGGGCAAACCACCCCCGATCAGACTGCAAATTCCTCGATGTGCTCTGTCATGTGTGCGGAAAAAGAGGCCACATCGGACGGGTCTGTAGAAGCAAGCAAGGACCCAGCCAAACCCCGAAGGGGGCTAACTATTGCCAATCTACAGGAAGCCATCCTGCAAAGTGAGAACCCTTGAACCACCAATGGAACAACCACTCCTACAGAAATAGACTCCTAAACCACTCAACGAAGAGAGAAGAGGCACACCAAACTATTACGATTGGTCACGCCTCATCACTGGACGCCAAGAAGATCCGGGTGAAGGTGGTCATCGAAAACCAGCCTTGTATGATGGAAGTCGATTCAGGATCATCCCTCTTGATGGTTTCCTGGACGACCCTCAAGCAACTCATCGCCACCGTCCGGCAACAAGAACTCCAATTCCAAAGAATCATACTCAAAGATTATCAGGGAAATCGAATTCCAGTCATTGGATCCAGCCAAGTCCGCGTCTCCTTTAAAAATCGTACTGCATCTCTACCCTTGACTATAGTCAACAGGGATCGGCCTAGCTTGTTAGGCCTCCAATGGTTCACTCCACTTGGAATTGAAGTAGGCGGCATTCACCGAACCCGCAGCAATGACTGGGAAGAGGATCTCGTCCAAGAATTCCAGGACATCTCTGCAGACAAACTAGGTGAGTACAAGGGGACCCTGATATCATTTACCCTCAACCCCGAAATAGCTCCCATCTGCCTTAAGCCTTGTTGAGTCCCATTCACCCTTAAACCAAAGATTGATGAGCAGCTTGATAAATTAATAGCCCAGGGGGTGCTAGAACCAACTGACCATTCTCCCTTGGAAACCCCAATCATGACACCCATCAAGCCGGATGGATCGTTAAGAATTTGTGGGGACTACCGAGCCACCCTGAATCACGCCCTGCAGCAAAACGCTTACCCGGTACCGGTGGTGTAACACCTTCTCCATTCCCTGGGGGTCGGAAAAGTCTTTGCTAAACTAGATCTAGCCCAGGCATACCAACAACTGCCTGTAGACAGAAAAACGGCAGAGGCTCAAATGATCGTTACGCACTGAGGTGCATTTAAATGTAACCGAATCCAATTCGGAGTAAGCGTGGCCCAGGGAATCTTTCAAAGTTTGATGGATAAAAGGCGTTGTCCCCTATTTTGATGACATTTTAATTGCTGCTCTGACTCAAGAAATACTAAGGGAGCACCTGGGGTTGGTTCTTCAGAGATTTAAAGACTTGGGTCTCAAAGTTAAGAAAAACAAGTGTCAACTATGTACTGATTGAGTAGAATTTTTAGGATATTTAATAGATAAACAGGGCATTCACCCCACCGATAGCAAACTTAGGGCAATCAAAAACGCCCCAAGACCCCGAAATAAGGCGGATCTCCAAGTGTTCCTAGGCCTTATCAATTTTTATAACGTCTTCCTGCCTCACAAGGCAACCGTAGCCGAACCCCTACATCGTTTATTAGACAAAAAAGCAACCTGGGTTTGGGGGCACCGAGAGGAACAGGTGTTTTGACAAGTAAAAAACTTATTGACTTCCAACACTGTTTTGATGCGGTATAATGAGACTTTGCCTTTAACTGTTACTTGTGATGCATCACCCTTCAGAGTGGGCGCCATTTTAAACCACGTTTTACCAAACGGAAGTGAAGCCCCTGTTGCCTATTTTTCAAAAATGCTGTCAAAAGCAGAACGCAATTACAGTCAACTCGATAAGGAAGCTCTTGCTATTGTTTCTGCTGTTAAACAATTTCATGAATATATCTATGGGCGGGCTTTCACGATAATAACTGACCACAAACCCTTACTGGGAATAATAGTGGGAGATAAACCAACCCCTTATATATTATCTCCCAGAATGACCCACTGATCAGAATTCTTGGCTGCCTATAATTATAAGTTACAACACCACCCAGGGAAAGCCATTCCCCACGCTGACGCATTAAGCCATGCACCGCTTCCAAAAAACATTGACGACCCTGCTCCGACCATCACAACACTGCAGATCGAGACACTCCAAAAACCGCTGCTGACAGCTCGCGATATCGTGATTGAAACTAAACGCGATTCCGTTTTAGCACGTGTCCTCAGCTGGGTAGAATGTGGATGGCCATTGGACCAAATCCCTGACAATTACGCTCCCTTCAAAAGTTGACAGATGGAACTGTTTTCCCAGAAGGGCTGCATCATTTGGGGCGATAGAGTCATTGTTCCAGAGTGGCTACAGCGAGCGGTACTAAGAACCTTGCACGATGGCCACCCCAGCATCGTGCGCATGAAAGCACTCGCACGAAGCTATGCGTGGTGGCCAGGCATAGACAAGCAGATCGAAGCCTGGATAAAGACTTGTTCCAAATGCCAGGAAGTCAGCAATGCCCCACTGAAAGCAACACAATGGAAAACACTGAGGGGACCATGGTCCCTTATTCATCTGGACTTTGTGGGACCTACGAATGGACACACATTTTTATTAAGAGTGGATGCCTACTCGAACTGGCTCGAAATCCATGAGATGAAAAATATAACAACTGAATGAGTCATCAGGAAATTGGACAGATTATTTGCAACACACAGATTACCGGACATTCTGGTATCCGACAACGGGCCCCAGTTTACCGTGCTTTCTTTTGAACAGTACTTGGCAGACCGCGGTATTTACCATGCGCTAACTTCACCGGCACATCCTGTGGCTAATGGAAGGGCCGAGCGCATGGTACAATTCGTCAAAAGAACTCTACATAAAATGGACTATGGCAATATCAAAGACAAGATTAACCGGATACTCCTTTTGCAGCACATCACTCCACACAGCGTCACCAACAAAACTCCCACTGAGTTATTGATGGGACGGAAACTCCGCTCCCACCTGGACTGACTACACCCATCGTACGAACCTGAAAAACCACACGGATCCAGCGGGAAATGCCGAAATTTCCAAGTAGGTGACTTGGTTTTCGCGAGAAACTTTTATGGCGACCCATTGTGGGTCGAGGCAACTGTAATCCAAGTAACCAGACCCAGATCATAACGAGTGAAATGACGATAGAATATGGGAGTGCCATATTGATCAGCTGCGTTCAAGGCTGCAGTCTGGGGTCTGCGATTCCAGTGATTTCCAAACTGAGTGGGGAGGAGACGCCGAGGAGGCAGAGTTTGGAATGGCGGAAAGCACAAGCGGAAGAAATGATCGCTCAGATTCAACATGTGAAGAAGGATTGGGGACAGGGGTTAACTCACCTCAAAGGGATATTGAGGACATTAATGGTAATGGAAGTTTAGACACAGAATCAGAGGCACCCTGTTCACCAGATAACATCCTACCCCAACAAGACTCCAGACAAATACTGGGAGGACAACGTAAATCAAATAGACAATCAAAACACCCTGCCTACCTCAAAGACTACTTTACCGCACCCCTTAAACGGAACCCGGGGGTAAGGGGTGTTGTGAATTAATAAAAGTGCTTGAATAAAGTTTGTTGAAACCTTAAAGCAAAGTGCAGGGTTCTGGCCCTGCACTTCTGATTGGCCGATAATAGCGATATTGGATTGGTCTGTTCAGGAGAATCTGATTGGCTATTAACGAGCCCTTCTCATTGGTTAAAAAGAGCTAACGTTCCTGTGTTCTCATTGTCTAAATACCCAAGAGCTTGCCTATATAAAGGGAGCTGTTGAGGCCATTCAGAGAGCTGTTGCACCATGTTAAATAAAGAGTTGAAGTTCACTGTTCGTTGACTCGTCTCTGCTTCTTGCGCCACGCACAGAACATAATACTCTGTGTCTGCTATGACCTACCTTGGCCTAATTTCTACATTCTGAACAGGTTTCTATATTTCCTTCAGCTATATATTTAAGAAGTAGCTAAATAGAAAGTTTTAGCTAATTGGAGTCATATTTGGATCTTTCTGAATGATACCAGCAGGAAGGAGTATATCCATAATATTGGACCCAATGTTTGTTTAACCATATATTTCTGACTTATGAATCTATTCTTTCTATCCCATTTTTATTCTAAGTGAATTTTCCACAGCCTGGTATTATTCCCAATGGCTGGATAATATCACTCACAGATTATAAGGGCTGGTTTTGACTCATTTGAAGGGCACCAGGGTAATTAAAGCCCACATTACTCATTCTATTATTTGCATGTCATGGAAGTAAAACTGTCATTATATGAGATCCCACTATGTATATTGATGCTTTCTCGTAATTCAAATAATTTTTCATTGTTGAAAAGTGTGACTTGAAATTTCTTGGAAAAGCTTGGGTCTTGTCCTCACTTTCTGTCAAGGATGGCATTTTTCATTGTAACATAATAATACTTAATTGCATCAGTATAACAGAATGGAATGGATCTTGGAGGTATAGTCCAACCCCATGCTCAAACAAGAGACTATGTACTCATTCCAGACAAATGGCTGTCCAATTTCTTCTTAATTTAGAATAGAATAGCATAACAGAGTTGGAAAGGATCTTGTAGGTCTTCTAGTCCAACCCCCTGCTCAGCAGGAAAACCTATACCATTTCAGACAAATGGTTGCCCACTCTCTTCTTAAAAACTTTCAATGTTGGAGAATTCACAACTTCTGGGGGGGAAGTTGTTCCACTGGCTAATTATTTTAACTGCCAGGAAATTTCTTCTTAGTTCTAGGTTGTTTCTCTCCTTGATGACCTTCCACCCATTGCTTCTTGTCCTACCCTCAGATGCTTTGGAGGATTGACTCCTCCTTCTTTGTGGCAACCCCTGAGATATCAGAACACTGCTATCAAGTCACCCCAGTCCTTCTTTTCATTAAACTAGACATATCCAATTCTACCAACCGTTTTTTCTGTTTTAGCCTCCAGTCTCCTAATCATCTTTGTTACTCTTTTCTGCACTCTTTTCTATATATTTTTAAATTTGTTGATGCAATTTAAAGGGTTCTCAACTCCCAATAATTCTGGGCAACTTACAATTAAAAAAGTATATAATCCAGTCAGCAAACAAATAAATAAAACCCAAAAAGAAATCCCAGGCTTCCCAAAGGAAAACATTAACCTACAACATCATCTGTGAGATGCTCAACCATCACAAGGGAACATCATTGCAGAAGGCAAGAATTACAACAGAGAAGATACGTTTTCTGGAAACCTAAATCAATAGATATATTTATTCCTAGAAATGCATAAGATTAAAAATTAAACATATTTAAATAAAATACAAAAATTAACGATATTTAGGAACAGGGAGGAAAATGTAATAGAAAGCTTTATTTGTTATACGCAAGATTCATATCACTCTTATCCAGGGGTGGGATATGACAGGATTAACTACCGGTTCGGGATTTATGAGCTTCCCTGCCCACTGTGAGTGCCTGTTAATCATCATTAGCACACTGCGTGCCAAGAAGCAGCCTTTGCAACAGCCCTCTTTTCTTGTTCTTTTATCTTCAGCTGTGTCTCGTTCGGCAGCTGAAGTTGAAAAATCAGAAATAAAGATCAGGTAAGAGACCGGGTGGGCAGGTGGGCCAAAACAGCAGCAGACATAGAACCGGTTCTACGACTGCTGCTCTTCAGAGCTACTGGTTCTACAGAGGTGGACAGAACTGGTAGAAACCCACCCCTGGTCTTATCCCAATTCTGCATATGACATCATTAAAAAAACAAACAACCTTGTGGAAATGAAGTTAAGCAAGTCAACTTCCCCAAAGCAGATAACTGAAAGCAGCAACAAACTAAAGTCATCAAGTCTTTTTGAAATACATGGAGGTTTCTAGATATGGTTCTGCCACCCAACCTTGCTGAGAGTTTCTATCCAACATGGATTTCACTGCATGAGAAAGAATGAAGCTCATAGTTAGTTCTCTTGCTGAATCAATGAGTCTTAAAAATGCTCAACTTTGGGCCAGGGGAAAAAATGTAGGAACTGTACAATAAAACTTTATATTGCAAGCAATTTTGAAGACATATAACTTGATACTGCCCACAGTTCACACAAGAGAGCTACTCTGAATTGTTCAGTACTAAATCATAATAATTTTGTTCCTTGGTGACTTGCTTTAGAGATTGAAGTGTACTTTAAAATTATTCTTTTATACATTTATCTCTAGAAATGCAAACCAGGCACAATCATTTAGTAATATACCCGATTTTCTGCATTTTATGGTTAAAAAGGAAGTACCATGTTATGAAACTGCTTTTGATTATCATTATTGTTTCATTAGGAAATCAATATTGTTGATTTGTAAATCAATGTGTAATTATTCCAAGTCCCAGAGTATTTATCAAATTCATTCTTAGATGAATCTGCATTTGAGTTGTTGGAAATGGACTTGGTCAAATTACAATGTTTATGCAAGAAATGCAGCTTTGAAATTGGCACTCAGCCTGGTGGGACTTTACAAAATTACAGTGGGACACAAAACTTAGGTCATTCACTTATTTGGCTGTAGAAGACAAGCTCAGGATTAAAAAAAGAACTTGACAGACTTGAACAATGGGCCATATCCAACAATATGAAATTTAATGTGAGGAAAAGCAAGGTTTTACACCTGGGCAGGAAAAACCAAAGGTACAAGTACAGATTAGGTGAGACCTGGCTCAAAAACAGTTAACTGTGAAAGGGATCTTGGAGTCCTAGTGGACAATCACTTAAATATGAGCCAACAGTGGGCTCAAGCAGCCCAAAAGCTAATACAATCCTTGGCTGTATAAACAGAGACATAGAATCAACATCACATAAACTATTAGTACCACTTTATAAAGCCTTTCAGGCCACACCTGAAATACTGTGTTCAGTTTTGATCACCACATTTCAAAAAAAAGATGTTGAGACTTTGGAAAAAGTGCAGAGAAGAGCAACTAAAATGATTAAAGGCCTGGAGACAAAAACATATGAAGAATGGTTGCAGGAATTGGGTACGATCTGTCCAGAGAAAAGAAGGACTAAGGGAGACATGATAGCAGTATTCCAGTATTTGAGGGGCTACCACAAAGAAGAGGGATCAACTTATTTGCCAAAGCATCAGAAGGCAAGAAACAATGGATGGAAACTAATCAAGGAGAAAAGCAAACTGAAATTAAGGAGAAACTTTGTAACAAATGAGGACAATTAACCAGTGGACAGCTTGCCTTCAGAAGTTGTAGGGGCTTCATCACTTGAGGTTTTTAAGAAAAGAAGGAAGGGAAAAAAGAAAGAAAGAAAGAAAGAAAGAAAGAAAGAAAGAAAGAAAGAAAGAAAGAAAGAAAGAAAGAAAGAAAGAAAGAAAGAAAGAAAGAAAGAAAGAGGAAGGTAGAGAGGAGAAAATAAATGAGATATATGAATGGATAGATAAATACATGGAAGGAGGGAGGGAGGGAGAGGTCTTGGAAACTGGCAAAGCAACTGGCCATTAAGCGAGAACATTAAGCGAGAACCACTTATATTTGGTTTGCCAGTCACATGGCCACCTGCCCAGGCCGCACCCTGCCCTCTCCAGGGCTCCCCATGCCTTGGAAACTGGCAAAAAACAATTGCTAAGCAACTAGCCATTAAGCAAGGACCTGGTCATTAAGCGAGGATCACTTACATTGGTTTGCCAGTCACATGGCCACTTGGCCATGCCCACCCCAGTCACATGACCACCTAGCCATGCCCAGTTGGCAAGGCACTCCCATCCCAGTCACATGACCACCGGGCCACACCCACAAATTAGGCCACACCCACAAATTAGGCCACGCCCACAGAACCAGTTGTTAAGAAATTTGAATCCCACCTCGTGCAAAGGGAAATGTGTCCAGTGTTTCCAACATCCCTCATGGCTGATAATAAGATATATATTATAGTTGTGCGCCTCACAGAAGGAAAATTGAAGAACGGACAAATATACAGCATATCTATGCTGTGTCAGCTAGCTTACCTGTAAGGTCCTGCTTCACCAGCCTTCTGAAGAAAGCAGAACTCTTGAAATGAATAGCATTGAAAAGGAACTTTTATTGGAAGATAGTGATAGCAGAGAGAGTATATAGCAAATGAATCTGAATTTCATGTGCTGCAGCATTAGTGTAAACCGCTCCTTTTGAGGCCCCTTCCAATGTCCAGTTCATCTTTGAGCCAATCCCAAGGTGCAAAGTTATTGTGAGAAGTTTGGCCTGAGAAGGTGAAAACAGGCAGTTCCCAGATGCAAACTGGAAACTCCACAGACTAGAGAAATGCCAGAAACCCAACCCTTCCCCACAACAACACATGAAACAAACAGTACACAACATATCAGACAGAACCCTCACCATAGCAGAAACCAATGTCCTTTCCAAAGGATTCAACTTTGCAGTCGCCCCCAAACAAATCCCCACTGAAAACATTATATGCGGAGTTGAAGCTAGCCTAACCAAAATCAACCCAGATGCAGTCAACAAAATTAGACTTGAAGTCACCAATGTCCTCTGCTCCAGCAACCCACCCAGAAGCAACCTCCACAGAGAAGAACAAAAAGCACTCACCAACCTGAGGAAAGACAGCAACATGGTCATTCTCCCAGCAGACAAAGGCAACACCACAGTCGTAATGAACACATCGGACTTCCACTCCAAACTATCCAACCTACTCCAAGACCCTGCTTACAAACCTCTGAATACTGACCCCACTACCTACCTGGAAAAAACCACCAAATCCAAAATAAAAGCCTCCCCCATCAGTGAAGAGATCCAGCAAAGAATCATCCCCAGAGAAAAATCATCCAGATTCCCTAAGCTCTCTGGTCTCCCTAAGATATACAAAGAAGGAATCCCACTCAGACCCATAGTCAGCTCCATAGGCTTATCTCAACAGAATCTTGCCAAATTTCTCACCAAATAACTCCAGCCCTACACAAAATCCATCACCTCACATGTACAAAACTTCTTCCACTTTATAGAAACAATAAAGAAACAAAACCTACAATCCAGCAACCTACTCGTGACCTTCGATGTCATATCCCTCTTCACCCAAGTACCCATCAAAGAAGCCTTGACAGCCATCCAAAACAAATGCAACTCCCCCAAACACATCCTAGATCAGACCAACCACTGCCTAACCAACATATACTTCATCCACAATGGACAAAGATACAAACAGATAGAAGGAGCACCCATGGGATCACCCCTCTCACCCACCATCGCTAACCTATACATGGAACACTTTGAAACCAACACTCTAGACAAATCCGAACACAAACCCAAACTCTGGCTCATATATGTAAATGACGCTTTCGTAATTTGGCCACACAGGAAAGAAAAACTGGACAACTTTCTTACACATCTTAACAACCTACACCCCAAAATACAATTCACCATGGAAACAGAAACCAGCAACCAACTTCCTTTCCTGGACATCCTAATTTACAAAAAACCCAATGGCTCCATAGGACACACCATCTACTGGAAAAAAGCACACACCAACCACTACCTAAATGCACAATCCCATCACCACCCTGCACAGATCAACTCCGTAGCCAAGACTCTCATCTCCAGAACCAAATGCCTAGCTGACAAAGACCACCTGAGAACAGAACTACACACCCTCATTAACGTATTAATTTCCAACGGATTCCAAAGAAACACTATCACCAATCAAATCTGAAAAGAGATATCAAAAAAAAAACCCAAGACACAGAACAAGACAACCCAAGACACTCCTCCCCTGCATCAAAGGCACCACAAAATCAGCAAAATTCTCCACAAACACAATATCAGGATAGCCTTCGGCACTGACCAAAAAATAACCAACAACCTAAGAAACCCCAAAGACAAGATCCAGCTAGAAAACCAAGGAGTTTATGAAATACCATGCAACAATTGCCTGGCCAAACCAACATTGGACAAACCAACAGGAGAATAAATGCACGCAGCACAGAACACAAAAATGCAGTCAGAAGAGAAGAAAATACTTCCTCCCTCTTCCAGCACCTTAAAGCCACAGGATATGAAATTAATTTTGAAGGAACCAAATTAATATCCAACACTGATCACTCCAGCAAGAGAATAATCAGGGAAGCCATCGAGATAGAGAAACACCCCCATAACATGAATAGATGAGACAATACCTCCCGCCTACCAGACATCTGGAAGTTAGCCCTCACCAACAAATAAGTCTCAGCCACGAAAACCAACACCAGAGCCTAAACAACACGGGACACCACCGCCAATCCCCCTCATCAGACCCAGGCCCAAGCCCATCCAATAAACAAAGGACAACCACCATCCACAAAACAGACCACGGCTGCCTTGCCAGCTGTTGCACCCACGACCCCAAAATCAAACAAGCTGACACATGTCAAGAACACAGACACATACCCCAAACTCGAAGCCAGACTAAAACCTAGAATGCTACATCACAGCCACCCGCTCAGGATATCACATCAGAAAACTCAGGAAATTACACCACAAGAATTCAAGAAGTTGCAACACAGCAAATGACTCACAATATCACAGCATAAGACCAAGGATACCACAGCAATAAGTCTCACAAGGTCACCACACAACCCATTACCCAAGCCGTTACTACACAGGAGGCTAATGGAAAAGAGATCAAAACACAAACAACCCAGGAGAATACAATGCAGGACCCAGGATACCACAACAAAGGAACTCACAAGCCCATCACACAACCCATCACCCAAGCTGTTAAAACACGAGAGGCTAATGAAAAAAGATCACTACAAAACAAATGACCCAGGAGATTACAGCACAAGATCCAGGATATCTCCACAACAAAACTCACAAGGCCATCACACAGCCCATTATACCAACATCAACTCCATCAACCAATCAAGAGGCAGCAGCACAGTCAACCAGCATAGCACACCAGCCCCCACCATGAGTATTTATAGAGAGACGGCAGCTCCAATCACATACTGCTTGCACTGGCATGAAGCCAAAAGAACCAGCCTTCGGGTTTTCTCCCGCGTAAGATTGGAAGTATCTAGGCAACGTTTCGATGAAGTCTCGTTCATCATCTTCAGGCTTGGTCTTCAGCTCTGTGCTTCTCAGAGTGATGTGAGCTTGCAGCTGCTTCTTCCTTTTAACTGCTCCTGGGGGTGTGACTTGATTGGCTGGGGGCTTGGCTGTGTTCTGATTGGATGGGGGGGTGTTCTCATTGGTTGGGGGTTTGGCTGTGTTCTGATTGGTTGGGGGGTTGGCTGTGTTCTGATTGGCTGGAGGCGTGTTCTGTTCAGGTGGGGGCTTGATTGTGCTCAGGTTAGTCTTAGTTGCTGGAAGGTTTGAGCTGGTGAGCTGTGATCTTGCTGTTTGGCTTCGAGTTCGTGGTCGTGCTGCATCTTCATGGTGGGGGTCAGTTCGCTTCGTGTATGGCTCAGAGGGGTTTGAGGTGGGTAGTGATGCAGCTGCAGTACAGCTTCTGGTCCGTGGTCGTGTTTCATCTTCTGTGTGGGTGTGAGTCTGCTTTCTACGTGGAAGTGTGGTGGTGGCATCTTGTGTGGCTCTCAGGGGTGTGGGTCTGGTGTCATTCTTCATATTAGGTACGCGTCTGTTCATGAGGGCGGGTTTCCAAATGGCTGGTAGGCGGGAGGCATCATCTCGTTTATTCATGCTGTGTGGGCGTTTTTCTATCTCTATGGCTTCTCTGATGATTCTGCTGCTGAAGTGTTCGGTTTTGGCGATAGTTCTGGTATTTTTAAAGTCAATCTCATGTCCTGTGGCTTTGAGGTGTTGGACCAGGGAAGAGGTCGGTTCTTCCTTTTTGATTGAGTTCTTATGTTCTTCAATGCGTGCACCTATTCTTCTGTTAGTCTGTCCAATGTATGTGGTGGGGCAGGCAGTGCAAGGGATTTCGTATACTCCTTGATTTTCTAACTCGATTCTGTCCTTAGGGTTTCTTAGGATGATGGATATCTTTCTGTTTGTGCAGAATGCTGTCTTAATGTTGTGTTTTTGGAGGATCTTGCTGATTTTGTCCGTAGTGCCTTTTATATATGGGAGGAGGGCTTTGCCATTCTCTTGTTCTTTGTCTTGGATTTTGGCTGGGGTTTCTTTTTGGATTAGGTGGGTGATCTTCTTTCTTTGGAATCCATTGGCTGTCAGCACGCCGGTGAGAGTGTGTAGTTCGGTCTCTAGGTGTTGTTCATCGGCTAAGCATTTTGTTCTGGAGATGAGTGTCTCAGCTACGGAATTGATCTGTGCTGGGTGGTGGTGTGAGAGTGCGTGTAGATAGCGGTTTGTATGTGTTTTCTTCTGGTAGATGGTGTGTCCTAGGGAGCCATTGGATTTTTTGTATACCAAGACATCTAGGAAGGGAAGTTGGTTGTTAGCTTCTGTTTCCATGGTGAATTGTATTTTGGGGTGTTGGCTGTTGAGGTGTGTGAGGAAGTTGTTCAGTTTTTCTTTCCCGTGTGGCCAGATTATGAAGGTGTCATCTACGTATCTGAGCCAGAGTTTGGGTTTGTGATCATATTTTTCTAGAGCTTGTGTTTCAAAATGTTCCATGTAGAGGTTAGCGATGACAGGTGAGAGGGGTGATCCCATGGGTGCTCCTTCTATTTGTTTGTATTTTTGTCCGTTGTAGGTGAAGTATGTATTCAAAGCCCTCCTCCCATATATAAAAAGCACTACGGACAAAATCAGCAAGATCCTCCAAAAACACAACATTAAGACAGCATTCTGCACAAACAGAAAGATATCCACCATCCTAAGGACAGAATCGAGTTAGAAAATCAAGGAGTATACGAAATCCCTTGCACTGCCTGCCCCACCACATACATTGGACAGACTAACAGAAGAATAGGTGCACGCATTGAAGAACATAAGAACTCAATCAAAAAGGAAGAACCGACCTCTTCCCTGGTCCAACACCTCAAAGCCACAGGACATGAGATTGACTTTAAAAATACCAGAACTATCGCCAAAACCGAACATTTCAGCAGCAGAATCATCAGAGAAGCCATAGAGATAGAAAAACGCCCACACAGCATGAATAAACGAGATGATGCCTCCCGCCTACCAGCCATTTGGAAACCCGCCCTCATGAACAGACGCGTACCTAATATGAAGAATGACACCAGACCCACACCCCTGAGAGCCACACAAGATGCCACCACCACAGTTCCACGTAGAAAGCAGACTCACACCCACACAGAAGATGAAACACGACCACGGACCAGAAGCTGTACTGCAGCTGCATCACTACCCACCTCAAACCCCTCTGAGCCATACACGAAGCGAACTGACCCCCACCATGAAGATGCAGCACGACCATGAACTCGAAGCCAAACAGCAAGATCACAGCTCACCAGCTCAAACCTTCCAGCAACTAAGACTAACCTGAGCACAATCAAGCCCCCACTATATATATATATATATATATATATATATATATATATATATATATATATATATATATATATATATATATATATATATATATATATATATATAACAACTTTTCTTAAGTTTTTGCGGGTACATACATGTATGGCATTCAGCTTAGTTCGGGTATTTTCCCACATCAGAGTAGTTGTGCTTTTAAAGTTGTAGCAATGTTTCGGCAGAATCTCATCTGCCATCATCAGGCTTCTGTATATTGTTCATCTGTGAGTCAGACTTTTACAGTGGTTTCAGATTTAAATTTGGGGCAGCCTATTGCTGTGCCAGAATGGTTTTCTCTTCATTCTGATTGGTTGGGAGTCTTGGTCTGTGTTTATTGGTCTTGGAGTTTGCTATGTTCTGCTTGATTGGTGTTTCTAATATCTTCTGTCTGTTTTTTGGCTCTTTTTGTATCTTGATTGGCTGGCAACATTGTGTTACTTTATTGTGTTACTGATGATTCTGTGGCTGGGGTTTTCTATAGTGGCTAGGGTTTTGGTGCCATTGAAGTTGATGCTATGACCTGTGGCTTCCATGTGTTGGACGAGTGAGGAAGTGTGTTCCAGCTTTTTGACTGCATTTTTGTGTTCCTCCAGGGGGGTACTTATTCTTCTATTGGTCTCTCCAATGTATGTGGCCGGGCATGATGCACAGGGGACTTCGTATATGCCTTGGTTTTCCAGGTCAATTTTATCTTTGGGGTTTCTAAGGATGGCTGCTATTTTTCTGTCTGTTTTGAAGGCAGTCTTGATGTGATGTCTGTGTAATATCTTACTAATTTTGTCTGTAATACCTCTTATGTAGGGCAGGACAGCTGTTCCATAGGTCTGTTCATCTTCTGTTGCCAGCCAATCAAGATACAAAAAGAGCCAAAAAACAGACAGAAGATATTGGAAACACCAATCAAGCAGAACACAGCAAACTCCAAGACCAATAAACACAGACCAAGACTCCCAACCAATCAGAATGAAGAAAAAACCATTCTGGCACAGCAATAGGCTGCCCGAAATTTAAATCTGAAACCACTGTAAAAGTCTGACTCACAGATGAACACTATACAGAAGCCTGATGATGGCAGATGAGATTCTGCCGAAACGTTGCTACAACTTTAAAAGCACCACTACCATGATGTAGGAAAATACCCGAACAAAGCTGAATGCCATACATGTAAGTACCCGCGAAAACTTAAGAATATATATATATATATATTCTTATACACACACACACACGCACACACACACACACATATACACATACATATATTTTTCTTAATATATATAAATAATTCTACTCCTCTGTGAGGAACATGTTGCTGGGGTTACAACAATTATCACAATGGTAATCATAGTGTACATATCAATAATAATCCCATAGTAATAATACAATTAGCTTATCCATACTAAAAAAAAATGTATATATAATTAATTATTCTTTTAAACTTTTTAATTTCTAACTTCTGTTTGTATTCATTAATCCTTGGTAAATCAAGTCCCATATTAGGAAGTGTTCTGTTTCATCATTTTCTTTTCTTTTTTTATAAAGTCTTTTTTTTATTTTTATAACAAGAAAAACAAACAAATAAAACCTTCTTTCTTTCTTTCAGTGGGTCAGTTGGGTACATATGTCTTTGTGCACATAATAACATTATCATACATATTTTACTTATATATGTTTATAATTGTTCTAGTCAGTATTTTACATTACATATATCACTTATTATATTATCCTTAACATTGTAATTATTGTCTTTCAACGACAATTTTTTTTTTAACACAGCTTATTTAATTGTAGGGATCCTGAGCCTGGTAAAGAAGAGACTAATGTCTAATGGCCTTGAGTGATGGAAAGGTGAAGTGAAATATGGCAAATATTAGATGGCATTCTGCTTCAGTGCAAATAAAACTATCTTTCTTGATTATACAGTATTTTTCATGAAAAGCAGATAGCTCCAATCAATCAATCAATGTAGAAATGATGTTTTAAACTGTTCGTCTTAATACTGGTTCTATTTTAAGTCAACTGCCCTGTTTATTTTCTTTATTGTTATTTTCTCCTTTCTTTACTTTTTCTCATTAAGTTTAACTTTTTTGTCTTTTAAATTGCATGTAGTGTTATGACTTGTGAACATAATAAATTGATTGCTCCTTTCCCTGAATTAAGAAGTTCAAATTACATCTCCCTTCCATTAAGCCCCTACACAGAAGTAATGCTAATTCCTTAAATGTAATTTAATTTTGAGACTATTGGACCATTTTGATCAATTTAGGAATTCTGAAAAACATGTTTCTTTTTGACTCAAATTGTTTCATGAAATTGTGTTAATTCATGTTCCTTCTATTATGACTACCTTCCCCAAATCAAGGAAATTCCCTGAGCAATAATTAGTAGATTTTATCATGCCAAATGCTCGAACAGTTGGGAGAATAACTAGCATGTAAAGTACACCTTTGTAATTAAAATAAATGAACTGTCACCTGGAAGAATACAATATGCAAATTAAAAATAATTTTAAATTATGCAAGTAATATCTTGGAAGCATGGAGAAAAAGCCCCTAGGATAAAGATACACACAAAAAAATTAGTTTAATAATAATAATGAGGATGGAAAGCACTGATACAACTTTAAAAAAAATAACAGGCAGACAATAAATAGGATTCCAACTTAATTGACCTTAATTATGGAAGATTATGTGAGATGTGGATGCCTGTTTCTATATATTGGATAGTTAATTAGATAGATAGATAGATAGATAGATAGATAGATAGATAGATAGATAGATAGATAGATAGATAGATAGATGTACACACACATATATAGTATGTGTGTATGTAAATATGCATGTATATTTATTCTTTTATTATGGTATTCATTTTTAAACTAAAAGAGTCTTATATAGTAGGGTTACATCTAACTCTAATAAACAGATAAATAGATTAGTTAAAATTATGTCATACTTTTATGTCCTGTAACTTGATCCACCTTATTGTATATGGACTAATAAGAGAGTAATGGAAGGGAAGGGAAGAGAAGGAAGGAATATATATGTGGAATTAGCTGTACAGATTGTAACATTTATCTGCACAGTTAAGAACATTTAGAAATCCAGAAACCAGGGCAAAAAGTAACCACAGAAAGTACTTGTTGCATTTTGATAGATTCAAAATTCATTGGCTGACAAAGGGTTTTCAATGATTGATTTGATTTCATCTAATATAAGTATAAGATATTATCAGCTACTGACAAGTCATATCTCTGTGCCCTCTTTAATTCTTGAATGCACTTTACTTAATTCAGGTAAAACCCCAATTTATTTAATCAGAAACTTATGAATATGTATAGGGTTTCCACTCTGAAATCTAAGTCTTTTCTGTGAAGCAGATACAAAGACTCATTTTTATGCTGTTTTCTCCCTAGAATTCTATTTTATGTTTATTTATTTTCATTTTTGAACATAGCTGCTAGATAGGTATGTTTTGTAGGGAATTAATCTGAGTGAGAATTTTCATTCACCCTACCTATATGATCCTTGCCTATTTCTATGTCTGCCTCTTTTAATCTGGACTATCAAAATAGAGCAGATTGTTAGCACATTTTCTTTTTTCATTTATGGGTTACTGTGACTTCACTAATTCAAGTGCAAATTGAATTTTGTCTCATAAGATTTATAGGTGGAGATCCAGTTGGAACTAAAGTTCCTTTACTCTTTACTCATTTCTTTATAGGGAAACATTTAGTTTTGTTCTAAAGCTGATGTTATTCATGTTTTAATGATTTCTCCGTTTTGATTTCTGTGGTTTGGGAGAGCTTTTGCTCTTCAGTGCCACTGAGAAATAAGTAACCAATAACAAACATAAAAAAAAAAAAAAAGAATGTTGATCAATAAAATATCATGGTATATGAAATTCTCAACACTATTATCCTATTTTGACTCCGTTTGAAGAAGGGAAGAGGAAATCACTTTTGAGAAAAATGGAGTGGAAAAGGAACATTTTTTTTAGTGAATCTATATGAAATGGCATAAAATGTTTTGGAGACCTTGATCTCCTTGGCAGTACACTTTCACACAGACAAATAAATAATTTCACGAACTGAAATTCTTGATACCAACATTGGGCCAAAGGCAATCAGCTTCTCATTGGCTTCGTAATGCACCTACAGAAGGGAATGTCAACTTCTATCCAGATTAAAGTGAGAAAGCTTAAAGACCATTTTCAGATGATCTGTCACTGGCTGGTTCTTTCAATGGTGCACCCCTTTTCATTGTCATCAAATCTATATATTTTACAGCTGTTCATCTTCTTTAAATTTAACCATAGTCCCATATTTTCGCCTTGCTTCTTGGTTTTCATTATTAGAGCTTCTGGACTATTTGCATTTTCATCTATCAAAGTAGTGTCATCAGTACAAAACAGATTATTGATGTATCTTCAACCAATTTTAAAATCACTCTCATCTTCTTAAGTACTGTTTCATCACTCCTTTAACAGCTTTAGAATTTTTTTGCTAATTGCCCCTCACCCCCCAATATCTTTCCCAGTTTTGGCTTCCTTTCTCTTTTTTTGGCAACTTCTATCATTAGTTTTCTGAAGTTACTTTTTTTTCCAGTGTACTAGTCTTCAGCAGTCATTTTTCACATTCAACCTTAATGACTTCTTTGATGTCATTCCACAGATCCTCTGATTCTCTATTAATGGAGTTCAGGACTTCAAAGCCCTTCCTGAGATTTCTCTTGAGAATAAGGGGTATATTATGTTCAGGATCATATTAGGAACACTGGTTCTTCCTCCTTGGCTTTTCGTGGAAGCCCATGACTTTAGTGTTATGACTAAGCTCTTCCATCTCTTTGTAAAAGTAGTTTTTATTTTTGTGTATGCCATTTAATGATTATGTAATGCATATAGGTGTCATTTTGTTGTGTAAGTAATGAAAAAAATATTGGATTAGCAGAAATCTCCCAGATGTTTAGCTTCATTTCTGTTTCTAAAGACAAATCATGCAACTATGTTTTCTTAGTATCTCCTGCTTGGCTCGGCTCAGCTCAGCTTGATTCCATTCCATTCCATGGGCCACTGAGCCATGGTACTGCAGGCTACTTCTGCTGCCTGCCGGCTGCCTGCAATTTGGCAGTTCGATTATCATCAGGCTCAAGGTTGACTCATCCTTCCATCCTTCTTAGGTGGGTAAAATGAAGACCCAAGATTGTTGGGGAACAATATGCTGACTCTGTAAACTGCTTAGAGAGGGCTGTAAAAGCACTTTAAAATGGTATATAAGTCTAAGTGCTATTGCCATTTCATTCTAAATATTATTATAGTGAAAATATATGATTCTATTTATATTTTATAATGAATTCACAGTCACAGTACATGTATCCTTTCTACATAGTGTAAAAATAAAATTGAACTATTCCATTAATTTCTACAACCTTCAAAAATAGGGAGAGCTGATTTTTCCAATATTAAAATATCAATCTCTATGAATTTTGGTACATTTTTTTCTAATTTATAACTTCCAGCTGAATATGTAAATTGGAATTTTATTGTACTGAAGGTTAGGCTTCACAGTGACTGAATATCCTTATATAACTTTTGGCATCAAAAAATATCATAAATATTGTTTCTAATTCATACTTTGAGAAAAAACATGCATTTTAAAATATAAAAAAGAATTGAAATGTTATTTACAGCATAGAAAGAAGGGAAATATTATAGTTCTTTTTTTTTTTCTTTGATAAAAGTTTTATTGATTTTAACAACAAACAAAAAACATGTAAGACATAAAACATAACATAAAAAATATGTTAAAATATGGGGGGGGGATTATTATAGTTCTGAGCATGGGTCAGCTTTTCCCTTTTTTATTATGGCCATGCCTGGTTTCTGTTATATCGATAGATAGGATTATAAATAGTCTGAAGATTGGTGTTGTTGTTATAAGAATATAGAGGTCTTGCACTTGTAAGCAGAGATAATAGACACAAATGGAAAGGAACATGTTGGAAATAGTATTCACTGCCTGAAAGCTCAACTTGGTAAATTGAATTGAGAAATAACAGTCATTTTGAATTCACAGGACCAAACATATAAGACCTAATAGGTATTAATGTGCATCAGTAACCACATCTTGAAACATCAATAGAAAACTGTGACCACAGTCACTTTGAGGAGATAGCTTTGGACTAGATATATGTCTGTAAATAACTAGAAGAAAAGACTTTCCTTTCTTTTCCTTTCTTTCCCTCCTTTCCTCCCCAGAGGTCATCCAAAAATGAAGCATACCAAGAAACTGGCTTTGCTTCTCATACAATTATCACCCTCAGATTTTCCTAGTGTCACTGGAAAATAAACATTTTGACAGGTGATTTGCAGAGAAGCTAATAACTGAAACATCTTGGTTTCCTTGCAGGGTTTGGGTAAATTGTTTCACAGATTAATGAATAAAAAGTATATATGATATGTTCCCTGTCTAGGTATGGTTCACCATAGAAGTTATTACAGCTTCCTGACTTATATTCCTCATATTAACCTTCTTGTTTGAATGAATGAATGAATTTTTATTGGCCAAGTGTGATTAGACACACAAGGAATTTTTTCTTGGTGCATATGCTCTCAGTATACATAAAAAGAAAAGATACATTCATCAAGAACAATAAGGTACAACGCTTAATGGCAATCATAGGGTACAAATAAGCAATCAAATCATTCTAGGAAACAATCAATTTTTATCATAAGGATACAAGCAACAAGTTACAGTCGTACGGTCACGAGTCATTTTTTACAGTGACCAGAGTCAAAGGTAGACTTACTCTTAATATTTGGGAAATGTGGAGATATATGAGGAAATGGCTTGTGGGAAGCCCCCCTCCAAAGAATGAAATATTTTGGGGAATATTAAAAGAGAAAGAATATTATACTTCCCCAAGGAGAAAAGAGAAACATGCTCCAGGCCCAATTTCCTGCAAAGTAAAACAGCTTCCAGCAGAAATCTTAAGAGATGGAGATTTGGGGTCCATTAAGAAATCCCAGCTAATCTATTCACAAACAAATCATTTTCAGCTCTAGGGTGATAGAATTAAGAAAGTCAGGACATGACCTTTTAGGGCGTAATAACCCACCACCATTTAGCAAAATACACAAGTTTCTTCATTGCACAATCCCCAGAAGAGTCCAACTTCAAAGTCACAGAAACCTACAAAGATCCATCCACTCATTCAACCATTTGGATGAGCTGCCCCAGAACTGCATGCTTTGGTTCTGTTCATCAATAAACCGAGTCTTTCTTATCCATCAGCTTCCATGTTATTTCCAGTGCCTTTCTCCCAGCTTGGAACTAAACCAGATGGATTTTCCTTCCAACAGGTTGATGATGGGGAAATGGAATCATTCTGTCAATAAAACATTTTTTTAAAAGGGAACAATTTTGTCCCTGTTCTGTCCCCTCATTAGCATTCTTGAGATCCCTGCGCTTTGATTGGCCAAAGCGCGGGGCACTCTGATTGGCTAGGTGAGCCGCGCTGATTGGCTCGCTAGGAATCTCCCGCGATTGGTCCATTCGGATCGCGGGAGATTCAAAGTGGTGCCATTGGCTGCGGCCGCCGCAGCTTGGAAATAAAAAGCCGCGAGTTTTTGCCTTTAGCCCAGTTCGGTTCCTAACTCAATAAAAGATACTAAGTCACCGACTCCTGGCATCATTTCCGACGACACGACAGTCCCCCCCCCCAATTATAAATAAATAAACAAACAGTTGACTTGTATAATTTTTGAAAAAAATTGTCCAGATTGAAGTTAGGTTTGTGCAAAACAGACAAAATCAGAAGTTGCATTCTCTAAAATGTAAGCATTGCTCTGTCAAAATTTAAGCACATCTCCCAATATTTATTTATTAGCTTTATTGATCTTCCCTCTCACCTTGAGGTGATTCTGGGCGGCTCCCTTCTTGCCTTGCCTATTCCACCATTTTTTAAAACTCTAATATTCATATGAGCGGATTGATATGATTGAGAAAAACAGATTGGAAAAAAATGAAAGTTGAATGGGGAAAACCTTGGTTATATCATCTGCATGAGGCAACAGTCCACTGGTTTCTTAGTTAATTAACAAAAAGGTTTTCCATTTGCTGAAAGCCCTCCAAAGAATTGTGTGCCTCATCTATGAATTATGTGCACCCACATGTGAGTGTGCACACCCACACAAACCCGCCCCCACACACCACAAATTATTTCTATGTGTTGTATATATTTTTTTCAGTCAAAAATTCAAACTAAAAAGTTAAGTATTTATCAAAGTACTTCTCCTGGAGCTAAACTGCTGCTTAGTAAGGAGCAATGGAATACCAGCTGTGATATTAATTTGCATGTTGAGGTCTTGCCACAAAATTATACCTCTTAAATTGCACCACCTCCAAGCAGATATAAACTGCCTAACTATATATAGGTTTTCCAGTTGAAATATTTTAAGTCTGCATGAAAGCCGTTATTTTTTCAGACTATATTCTCAAATTTTGAGGGCAACTTGCTTTTTTTTTTCTTAGCATCATTAGGGTTTTTTTTCCTCCTTGTTGCTGTTTTTATTTAATTGAGAATTGGAGTCCTCCAATCTAGTCACAATCTCTTTCTTACAAAGGTTTGTTTCTTTTTTTGGTAATATCAATGCATCAGTTTGTTTCCTTGTTGTCTCTCTAGAAGGATTTCCATGGAAACAAAGAACAAATTAAATACTTAGCACCACTTTTACAGCTTGTCTATATGTAGCTGCAATGTGAAAATGTCCCACACATTTTCAGTTTTTCCTTTTGCCAATCCATCACTGAAGCAGCCTGAAGTAAGTTTTAGTTCTTTGATTTTTTTTTTTTAACAGAATAACAACATAACAGAATTGGGAGGTACTGGGGGGTCTTCTAGCCCAAGCCCATGCTCAATCAGGAAACCCTATACCATTTCAGACAAATGGTTGTCCAATCTCTTCTTTAAAACTTCCAATGTTGGAGCACCCACAATTTCTGAAGGCAAGTCTTCGCACTGATTAATTTTTCTAATTGTCAGGAAATGTCTCCTTAGTGCTAGACTGATTTTCTTGTTGATTAGTTCCCATTTGTTGCTTGTCTTCCATTAGTTCTATCTACCCCCTTTTTTTTTCTTGTAGAAAGTTTGAGGCCAATAAGACTGTCATGACCTTATCCTGAATAGTGATGTTCATCTCCAATTGTTTTGATAGGTTGCTGCAGAAACTTCCACTTCCATATTTTAATGGAGCAATGGACCTGTTCTACAGGATTGGTTTGGTTACAAAGGAGACTGTAAGTCTAACTTTGATTACTTTAATTACTCTATTTTAAAGGGAACATTGATCTATAAGATCTACAGAATAGTTCCTGATTCACAATATGAGCAGAAATAAACCAGAACACCTCCCAATTGAGTATCTTCTGCATACATACCAAATATTCCAACAATACTCCCAGCTTTAACCACACTTGTTTAAAAACTGCATAGGAGTTGCAGTGATCTGTTTGAGTGGATGGCAACAAAAATATATATATTTTACTACTTGCTGTCCTCTAGTGTCTAATAACTTGATAGGTCAATTCTTGATGCGTTAGAATGCCTAGGAAATATAAACTCATTCAGCATGGACATTGGTGACAGCTTTTCCTGCAAAATTATTTGGAAATTAAGTTTTAGCTGCAGAAATCAGCAACCATTGTCCTTACAATATTGTACATTAGAACTATATAGACAGCAGAATAAAATAAATTTTCCTGGAAAGCCATTAAGGGTCCATTGTGGATTCATATTGACATTGTGGATTCATATTGACATCAGTTCTGATAACAGGAAAAAAAAAAACATTACAAAGTGATGTCAATATTAAGCTTTCAATATGACAACTCACTAGAAGCCAAAATCTAGTCAAATGTATACATTGGTGTTGACTGCCCATTAGTAGACATTCTCATCCTTGGATGTTTCACAAAGGAACAGAGACAATAAAGATCTTTGAAAATTGCTAAAGTTGCTGTCTAATCTCTTTCCTCTTCAATAAGGGAAAGACTATCTCAAGCTTCGGCTACTATTAAGCATTCCATTGATTGTCCATGCACTCTTAGGAAGATATGCAAAGTAAAAGGCAGTCTTGGTAAGATATGCAGGGAGATAGAGATCCAAAATCTATGACAATGCTATCCCTTCTTCCATCTCCTTATAGGGAACGAGAGAACAGAAAGGGGAAAGTGCACCAGTAGAATTTTGTATATGCAGATCTATTTGGGAGTAGCACTGGAAATTCAGAGGAATGTAGCAGTGGTGGTATTCAGCCGGTTTGTACCGGTTCAGGAAAACTGGTAGGAAGGATTTGGCATGGGTCTCTGAACCGGTAGTAACTTCTGGCTTGCCACACCCCCATCCCGGTCACCCTGTCGCCAGTCGCTTGCTTGCCCCACCCACCTGATGCTTGGTCACCCCGCCCGCCTGATGCTAGCCCGCCCAGTCATTCCTTAAAGTATTTCATTTTTCCCCTCCCAACAATTAGCTGTTCCTACAATCAGCTGCACCAGGATTCCCCTCACTTACTTACTGCTTCACCCATGAGGCTTCCCTGAGGCCCAGGAAGGCAAAAAAACCCTCTCCGCCCCCTCCATTTTTTGCCTTCCTGGGCCTCAGGGAGGCCCCAAAACAAAGTGGGTGTGGGTGCTGCAGCCCCTCCCTGGCTCAATTTTCTGACTTCTTGAGCCCCAGGAAAGCCTTCTGGGAGCAAAATCCCCTCCCCCCTGAGGCTTGCCTGAGGCCTAGAAGGCCCCAAAAATTTGGGAGGGGGTTTGCTTCAAAAAGCAAAATAAAAAGCCACACCCACCTAGTCACATGATCACACCTCCTAGCCATGCCCCCTACCCCAGAACTGGTAGTAAAAATTTTTGAGTCCTACCACTGAAATGTAGCTTAAATTTATATGTTACTTGTCTTCATGGCCATGTCTGCTTGCCTTGGACCTTGTCTACTGATAGAATTTCCTTCCCTGACTGCTTTTTTAATGGAAGGGAAAAGAATGGGATGTATATAAGATATGAAATAAAATTTTAGTTACCGCATAAAGATAAAGTTTTCCTTTGTCCAGTCATATCTCTCCTGGTCCTTCTCTTAGATGACAAGTTCAACATCTTTAACCACTGAGCCATCATGCCTCCAGTTATCATATAAAATAACAAATAATTGATAGCCTATATGGGTCTCTGCATGCTTATTCTTTATTTAGAATCCAACTTAAACATTGGATGCAGGGGGCCCTATCTGAGCTGGTCACGATTTATATTATGACTGTTGTAAGCTGTCACAACATAAATGTGAAGCCTGTAATAAGGTCATGTGGATTTGTCTGAAAATGCAGTCTCTCTGGCATTGATGGAGCAAAAAGCAACCACTTTCATCTGTCTTTACGGTGAACGGGAAGAATGTTTTAATAGTTCCACTAGGTATGTGAAGTTTAGTCAATTTCAGTGGAGTCACTAATGTGCAGGACTTCAATATTTTACTAACCAGTTCTAAAGACCAGATTTATAGATGAGAAATCACATTTTTCATAGTCTTTTCAAAACTGAAAAAATATAAAAAGATGATAGATGATAGCTAGATAGAGATAGAAATAGAGACATATAGATAGAGTGATAGAGAGATAGATATAGATATTATAGATGTAGGTATCGGTATAGATGTACATACAATTTGCATGGCAAAGGTAAAGCTCCAGTCTTGTTGTTTTTTCCATTGCAGTGAAACTACTTCAGTAGTCATATGTTTTCATTTGTTAGGCTATTTTTTAACAGATGCCCCAGTTCATGGATCATATAGGTAAATTTCTTGACAATTTTTTCTTCAAGCAAAATGCTTGGCTTCTCCCGCTCCCTTCTCCATCTCCCTTTTTTATCCACATTAAGGCAAAGATTCTTTCCCCCTATCTGATAACTCTGATTTATCCCTTACTTAAACCACCTGGTATGGGTGGAGAGAGTAAATGCAGAGAGAAGAAGGAGAGTAAATGCCATTATGTGTTTCACAACGTAAGCATACTGTTATGTTTTGAGCATGGGCGAGAAAGAATGGAGACAAGCCTCTGAACGGTGAACTTCAGCTCTTTATTTACATCGTGACTTCTCACTTTAACAGCAGTTGAACCCGCCTCATATAGGCAAACCCTGTAACTTTTAACCAATAACGAGCTAGGAACGCTAGCTCTTAGAACCAATAGGAACTCTCTGTTAAGGGCCAATTGGATTCCCCGGAACGGGCCAATCCGGTCCGGCTGCTTAACAGCCAATCAGATGTGCAGGGCCAGAACCCTGCACTTACTCCAAGCTCACACTTTATTGATCATTATGCATACACAACACATGCAATGCTTATGTATCATTCCAATATTTGGAATCATACATTTTCGGTCAGCTTCAATTGACTGTATCTTCCATGGACTGCACCTAAAGTCAGACCAACTATCTAGCGACTCTATAAAACAAAACTTCAATCATATTTTATTGCTGATCACAGGCCCAGACTTCATTACTATGGAAAAAGAAAAAGAGCAAGTACTTTTTTTGAAAGAGGTTTTTTTTTTTTTTTTTTAAAAAGAATCATAATAGTGACCAAGAAATGAAGAGAATGAATTTGATTTCCATTTTTTTTTAAAAAAAATACAAGCTCTTCCACAATATAGCATAAAGGATCTAAATAGACTTTAGAATACAATCTTTGTAAACAACATGCTAGGCTCTATTGATAGCTAGAAAATATGGAAGTAGAACAATAGACTTGTATCCCATTTTGGCAGAAGGGTGTAGGCATAACACTGAAAATAAATAAAATAAATGCTTCTAAGACTGTAAGGAATTTTATATATGATGCCTGCTATTGCAGTTCCAACAATATTCATTAATTTACTTCATATTTTCCTTCCAGAGGAAGAAAAGATCCTGCTGATATTAGCAGAATCAGATAATATCAAATATTGGCTGCCAATGCATTTCCATGAAGCTGAACTAAGTATCAAAGGCTTGGTTTTGTGGGGAAAAATATTCAACTGGCTAAAAAAACTCATCCTGTCTTAAATAAATAAAGAAACATCACAAACCAGCTTACTCTGATCTGGATGTTGGTTAAAAATAAAGTATTGAATAGTCACATTCACTATACCAGATCCTTTTAATGTAATATATCCTATTTCATTGCATCAGTAGAATGACATCTCCTTGAAATATATATATATATATAGGAATGATTTTAGTATCAAGAGATGCTAAGTTTTTATTTGTATAGAACTTTGGGTCTCATTTGCAGTAAAATGATATTTTTTCTTCTTCCCAGGTATTGGTGTTGAGCTGATTGATCTATAATTTCCACTGGACCCATTCCTCCCACTTTTTCTTTCTTTCTTTCTTTCTTTCTTTCTTTCTTTCTTTCTTTCTTTCTTTCTTTCTTTCTTTCTTTCTTCCTTCCTTCCTTCCTTCCTTCCTTCCTTCCTTCCTTCCTTCCTTTCTTTCTTTCTTTCTTTCTTTCTTTCTTTCTTTCTTTCTTTCTTTCTTTCTTTCTTTCTTTCTTTCTTTTTTATCAGCTCTTTTCCAGTCCTCTGGAAGTCCCCCTTTGCTCTAGGACAGGGGTGTCAAACTCAAAGCGGTTGTTATATATTCAGATTCTAACCTTGTCCCAATCCCTTTGAATAAAGCATGGCATATATATTTCTAATATACTGTACTCTCATTGCTGTCAAAATCCAATCTAGCAACCACTTATATGGTTAAGTACAAATGTCTCTTTTTCTCTTCATCTCTTAGCTATGTTTTTGTTGCTATATGGTGCTATTCCACTTTTCAAGGATAGCTCCACAAATCTGGTGGATGTCCTTGTCATTCTTCTCATTTGGCTGGGCTAATGAGGTTGAGCCACCTCTACTTCAGTACTTATTTAAAAGGGTCGATTAAACTTGACTATTCTTGATTCCATTGGGGGCTGTTGACGCTCATTATCTCTTCATGTAAATCAACTGAAAGTTTCTGAACAATCTCATTAGGGGAAGGTTGAATAAGAAGATAGCTTGAAGTAATTTTACTGGAAAAATACAAAAGCTACATGTATGTTTCAATAATCACTAATGCTTCCAGACTGAAAAAAAGATGGAAGGAAAATACTGTCTATTAAATCATTAATTATACAGAAGATAGCAAATTGCTCCTTTTTTGATCAGAGTGTGATATAATTGACTTTTTTCAATTTTATCTTTGTAGATTTGAAAGTAATGATCGCAATGACATGTAAACCATTTTGCAAACTCGTCACTAAAACTGAAATTTGCATGCAACACTATAGCTTGTCTTTAAAGATAATGCAGATGGTGTCTTCACTTTAAAATCTCCTTCCCATCTGGGCTTGGTATATATGCAAATCAATGAACTAATTTCAGATAAGAGGATTCCATTCAAGTGCAAAATTTGAACGAGCCCAGCTTTAGACAAAATAGAACTTTTTATGAGTGCATTTTCCTAGACAATTGCACTTTCATTAAAACAGTTCGAATCCAAAGCCTATGAATTCCATTTACCAGATGGAATGCTACTGTTTGAAAATTATTGCATAAAGAGAACATTTTGTCCTAGACAAAATTTCAATAGAACAGATTTAATGGGAACTCTTTTTTTTTTTTCCTGGATAAAATCCACTTGTCTGAGAATACAAGATTGCTTGCATATATCATATTTCTTTGTTGTTTGTAATTTACATTCATATAAATGTACATTGTGTCAGGGGTACGATTCAACCAGTATAACAACCGGTTCAGTGAGCTCATACTTTGTGCGCTTTGCATGTTTAGCACACAGGCATGCCAAGCATGCACTGTGCATGCTCTGCATTTTAAAAAGCTAATACTTACCCTCAACTACAGCTGAAGAAAACAGCTGAGCCTCAGCAAACTGCTCTGCCTCATGAATCAGCTGTGATCTAACAAAAAAGCATAAAGGACAGGAAAGAACAGGAGCGGGTGGACAGGCCTACATGCAAACCAGTTTGGAGCCAGCTGATTGTCAGAACAAGGGGTTCACCCGAACTGATCCAAACCAGGAAAATCCCATGCCTGCATTGTGTGAATGTGTATGTCTGTACATATAAACAAAGAATGAGATGTAAGACTATGTTTATGTATTTATATACTGCCAGATGGAATTTCTTTATAGTGGCTTGCATTACAAATTAAAAAAAAAAAAAAACTAGGGAAGGGGAGAGAATCCAATTCAAACATTAAAATGTGTAAAACAGAATAATATTTATAGAATAATATTATTATTATTATAGAATAATAAAACAATAGCAATAGTAATTTTGATCTAATTGGCAGCAACTTTAACTTGAAAATCTCTCTGGCAGAATTTTGTTTGGGTCATCATACAGGGATGTCAACTGGTGGCCCATTGGCCAGATGCATCATGGCCATGCTTACCCCAGCTCCATGAATGGAAAAAATGTCATGAAATGTCATGTGACAACACCCATTTGACACCCATGATATAGAAGGATGCTTGACTTCTCTTTTGCTTTATAGCACTTGATTCCTGATCTGAAAATGGGGAACACTTTTAGCTTGCATAAGTCCCCTCCCTGCTCCTTTCAAGCTAGATCTCTGAAATATTCACATCTGCCTTGAAACAGTAATAGCAATAGCACTTAGACTTCTATACTGCTTTACAATGGTTTACAGCCCTCGCTGTATCTGGGACCTCATTTTATCCACCTTGGCAGGATAGAAGGCTGAGTCAACCTTGGGGGAAGTAAGATTCAAACTCTCAAATTGCAGGCAGCTGGCAGTCAGCAGAAGTAGCCTGAAGTAATGCACTTTAACCACTGTGCCACCATCATTCGTTATAAGGAGCCATACTAGATTTCTTAAAGGGGATGATGGAGCCACTTTTTCTGGAAAGGTCTTTCCTATAGCCAGTCACCCTGGATAATTAGCCCTAATTTCCATCTATCCTTTTTAAAGAAGACTATCATAGCACTGATGAAGCTTCAATTGCAGTGTTGAGCTGCCTTTAAGGACTAATCAGAAGCTTAAAATGATGTAAAATGCTGTAGTCTATGTGCAGGCAAGTGAGAGTTCATATGGCCACATTATGTCAGTTTTGTAGGGACTGCACTGGCTGTTGAGTGGATTACAAGTAGAATTCCAAGTTTATTTTAAACTCTACATAATTTGTCTCCTAGGTATCTTCAGAAATACCTTTCTGTAGAATCATCCGATCCTACATACTCATCCTACTGTAGGAGGAGTAGCAGATCTTGAGGATGGAGACAAAAGGAGAATCAGCCTAGAATCTCTACATTTCCACAAGTAGCCTAAGTCTATTCCCTCTAGAATTCCATTAACTATGAGCTAGTGCTAAAATAGTTCTAAGAATTAGTTGACTAGTTTCCTATGCATAAGCTTAAGTAATAAATCAGTTTAATTGAACTTAATGTGTAGCTCTGATCTTTTGTATCTGACATCTATAGACTAATCCTTGGTAAATTATTTTTTTTTAAAAAAGATAGCAAACTGAAAATAGTTTTCTTCTACCTTATATAAGAAATTTCCCCAATATGCTATATTTTTTCTATAAGATTCTAAGATGTCAATTATTGTTATATCTGATAACTAGGGCTTGTATCTTGGGTCGTTTTTCTTATTATACATATCATAGTTTTGTCTTATTGTGAAATATTGGGAGTTGCTTTGGATTATAGTGGTATATTAAGTATGAAATCAGAACACAATACTAGAAATATTAAGATGACCTCAGGTAAGAACTGCTTAGATAACCAGCATTCTATGCATCATTATTTGTCCTTCCCTTGCAAGTTGCAACTTTCTCAGTAAAGAACAGGAATTCTTCAAAAGACACATTAGCATTAGCACATTAACTAAGATCCATAACAAAAGGTTGGTGGGAAACCCTTTGGTGTTCTGTGCCTATCTTTTTATATAGCAATATATTAAAAATATATTTTATATATTAAGGACAATTAACCAGTGGAACAGCTTGCCTTCAGAAATCATGGATGCTCCATCACTGGAGGTTTTTAAGAAGATACTGGACAATCACTTGTCTGAGATTGTATAGGTTCTTCTGCTTGAGCAGGGGGATGGACTAGAAGACCTCCAAGGTCCCTTCCAGCTCCTATCCTGTCCTATCCTATTGTATCTTATCCCATCTATTGCTATTCTATTCCTATTCCTATTCCATTCCATTCCATTCTATTCTATATCAAGATTGATATGGTTGATTTCCTCTCGAAATTGGGAGGATGATTTTTGTCCAATGTTCATAATGGTTTGCTTATTTAGATTTCTTGTTTGTAAAGCAATAAATTATTACTGTATTAACATGCTAAAATGTTCTTTCACAATTTTGTAATTTTTAAATATATATATTGAAATAAAACATAAACCATCTTCAGAATTTCTTTGAACTTAAAATAGCTCGAGGATTCTGAAATAAATTAAAAGGAGTTCCCACTTTAATCTGAGTAAAACCATCTTAATTTATCTGATGTGGCTCAAACAGGCATTCTATTTGATAGACATTCATTTTCTCATCATTCATTCAAAACATTAAGGTATTTATATACTGGGTTATATGTTCACCTCAGGTGATTTAAAGGTAATTGTCTTCTTAAGAGTATTCAAGATTTTCAGTTACCACGCACAGATATTTTCATTTATTTATTTATATTTCTAAACCTTGGAGATGGTGCCTTAAAATCACCCAGTTTCAGTAAAATGTATAGTCTTTGATTAAAAAAAACACCAGAAGACAACTCACATGAATATCAAGATAATAAAACGTTTAGACAGCTCTGTTATTTTTATGCTATGGACAAAAACAGTCCTATAAATTCCACCTAACATTAGAAATAGAATACTTCCCTGATAGAAAATGACAAGTTTTCAGATATCTTCGTCACAATAAATATGGCTAATGGCAAGCATCTATGTAAAGGAAAACTACTGACAGATGTAGCTATGTTCATAAATCAGAACTTTCATCTTTTGCATGAATATATTTCTTTTTTAAAATATGTCCTGGAACTATTTGATTTAATTAAATTATCTCAAAATTTATTGTATTTCATTTCAAATGAACATCTCTCTCTCTCTCTCTCTCTCTCTCTCTCTCTCTCTCTCTCTCTCTCACACACACACACACACACACACACACACACACACACAAAAGAACACACATACAAAGATATATAATGAACTAGAACAGAAATCAAACACTTGTTAACAATAAAAAAAATCGATTCTTCAGAAATTTTCTACATTTTAGCATTCCCAATTTTTAATCAGGTTACAGACATAGATTGCTCAAATTATTTTTAAAGCACAGTTTTTATTTTAAGAAGCCATGGTCTACTAATAAACCATGGATTACTGTCAAAACATTATCTGTCTGCTTCAGAACAATTCTTTTTGTTGTACGTTGATTATATCAAATGTGTATAATATATTCATTATAGAATATTTTAAAAATATTTTTTGTCTTCTCTGTTCATTTTTGTTCTTTTTGAAGTTTTATTCTAATTAGTTAAGAAAGGTCATTTGCCTAATCCACTTTTTAATTTGAATTATTTTGTCTGAATTCCAATATACTTTTCATCAAAGAAGACCAGGCTTTTATTGAACCCTAATTAATTGACATTATCATTATAGTTAAAGAAAATGGAAATTTGTTCTCTTCGGTTTCTGTTCTTTGTTCTAATTCTAAAAATGAGGAAATGTCTTACATTATTTAATACTAATTTGCTCTTTTTCCTGTCTCTTCTTCTAGTACAATTAAATTGTAGAAAAGTTTTAGATTTTCAAAATTGCAGGTATGATTCAGAACCATGAGTGATTATCACCTCACATAGAAGGTGATACCCTTGGTACCTTGCAATTTCAAAAGCAGCTGGTACATAACTAAGTTTAACAAGAAATGTTGGAAAACATTACATGAAACCTTAAGAACTCATTGTGTGTCTACTTAGCATTGGTATAGAGTGAATGACTTGCTGGAAATATTCATATTCAGGATTTCTGAGATAAGTAGCATTCTCTAGTAAGAGGCACTGTGACACACTGATATATGCTTGCATTTGTTATGGACTGAATTTGAGTTCGTCCCATTCATTTATATATGTTTATCCCTTTGAGTTAGTATTGATTCTATTATGTTCTGCACATGGGCGCAAGGAACGGAGATGAGACGGTGAACAGTGAACTTCAACTCTTTATTATACATTCTGAACACAGCAAAACCCGAGAGCAAAAGCAGCCCTTTTATAGGCAAGCTGCTGCTCTAGTAACCAATAGGAAATGTGGAGTGTTAACCCCCTTAACCAATGAAAGCGGCTCGTTAACAGCCAATCAGATTCTCCTGAACAAACCAATCCGATATCGCTATTATCAGCCAATCAGATTTTCTAAAGCTTTTGCTAAACTTTATTTGAGTATTTTATTAGTTCAAAACACCCCTTCCCCCCGGGTTCCGTTTGGGGGGTGTGGTGATGTAATCTCTGAGGTAGGAAGGTTGCTTCGACTGTCTATTGAATTTACGCTGTCCCACCAGTTCTTTTCCGTAAGCCTGTTTTGGCGGGGCGTTTTCAGGCAAGTCGGGTGCTGGTGGTTCTTCGTTAGATGACTCGGTGCCGCTAATGTTCTCGTCGTTGTCCTCTGGCCCTTGCGGGCTTGCCTCTGTTGGGTTGTTCCTCTGTGGTGAGGCCACCCCCATCCTTGATCCTTCTTCACTTGTCACGCCCAATGGCTGACTTCTTTCGTTCCTGCTTTCCGCCATTTTGAATTCGGTTTCCTCGACATCCCCTCCCCCCTCAGTTTGGGAGTTACCGGAATCGCGGAAACTAGGTTGGAGCCTCGAGCGAAGCTGATCAATATGGCGTTTCCATATTTTTCTGTTGCAGGTTTTCACCCGGTACGATCTGGGTCCAGTGGCTTGAATAACAGTGGCCTCGATCCACAACGGTTCGCCAGAAAGGTTTCTGGCGAAAACTAAGTCGCCCATCTGGAACTCGCGGCATTTTCCGCTAGATCCACAGGGTTTCTCTGGCTCGTAAGACGGGTGAAGCCGGTCGAGGTGGGAGCAGAGTCTGCGTCCCATCAATAGTTCCTCTGGAGTCTTGTTGGTGACACTGTGGGGAGTGAGGTGTTGGAGAAGGAGTATTCTATTTATCTTATCTTCAATGTCCCCATAGTCCATCTTGTAGAGGGTTTTTTTAACAAACTGTACCATGCACTCGGCTCTTCCATTAGATTCAGGGTGCGCTGGCGAAGTTAGCGCATGGCGAATACCGCGGTCCGCTAAGTATTGTTCAAAAGAAAGCGCGGTAAACTGAGATCCGTTGTTGGATACCAGAACGTCTGGCAGTCCATACGTCATGAATAATCTGTTCAACTTCCGGATGACGGACTCGGTTGTAGTACTTTTCATTTCGTGGATCTCGAGCCAGTTTGAGTAGGCATCCACTGTTAATAGGAACGTATATCCCTTAGTAGGTCCCGCAAAGTCAATATGAATGTGGGACCATGGTCCCCGAGGTGTTTCCCATTCTGTCGGAGTTGCTTTTGGTGGGGCATTGCTAACCTCCTGGAACTTATAACAAGTCTTTACCCAGGCTTCGATTTGTTTGTTGATGCCCGGCCACCACGCGTAGCTTCGTGCAAGCACTTTCATGTGCATGATGCCGAGGTGACCCTTATGTCCTGTCTTTAATACCTCTCATTGTAACCGCTCTGGGACGACGACTCTATCCCCCCACAGGATGCAACCCTTTCGCGAAAAAAGTTCAGTTTGTCGATTCTTGAAGGGAATGAAGTCATCAGGGGTTTGATCTACTGGCCATCCTCGTTTGACCCATCTAAGAACCTGCTTTAAGATAGGATCGCATTTTGTTTCGATCGTGATATCTCTAGCGGTCAGCAGTGGTGAATGCAGCGTTTCAATCTGGAGCATTGTAAGGGTTGGGTCATCGACGGTTTCCAAAATTGGTGCATGGCTCAATGCGTCAGCGTGGGGAAGTGCTGCAGCTTATAATTGTACGCAGCCAAAAACTCCGACCAGCGAGTCATTCTAGGTGATAATATATAGGGGGTTGGCTTGTCTCCCGCTATAATCCCCAGCAAAGGTTTGTGGTCGGTAACAATAGAAAAAACTCATCCATAAACATATTCATGAAACCGTTTAACAGCAGATACAACAGCAAGAGCCTCTTTATCGATTTGACTATAGTTACGTTCAGCCTTTGATAGAGTTCTTGAAAAATAAGCAATAGGGGCTTCACTACCATTTGGTAACACATGGCTCAAAATGGCTCCTACTCCAAAGGGTGACACATCACATGTGATTGTTAAAGGCAAAGTCTCGTTATAAACAGCATCTGAAGTCAATAGGTTTTTCACTTGTCGGAACGCGTGTTCCTCTCGGTGCCCCAAATCCAGGTTGCTTTTTTATCAAGAAGCCGATATAGGGGCTTGGTTACGGTCGCTTAGTGGGACAGGAAGATGTTGTAAAAATTAATAAGCCCCAGGAAAGCTTGGAGATCAGTCTTGTTTCTGGGTCTTGGGGCGTTCTTGATTGCCCTTAACTTGCTACTGGTGGGGTGAATGCCTTGTTTATTGATTAGGTACCCCAGGAACTCTATTTTATCTGTACACAGTTGACATTTATTTTTTTTAACTTTAAGGCCAGAGTCTTTAAATTTCTGGAGAACGAGTCTAAGACACTCCTTTAGTATTTCTCTATTAGGGGCAGCAATTAAAACGTAATCAAAGTATGGTACGACCCCTTTTATTCCCTGTAACAGTCTCTCCATCAAGCTCTGAAAGATCCCTGGGGCCACGCTAACTCTGAATTGGAGTCGGTTGCACTTAAAAGTGCCTCGGTGTGTAACGATCGTTTGTGCCTCTGCTGTTTTTTTATCGGCAGGCAGTTGTTGGTATGCCTGTGCTAAATCCAATTTAGCGAAGACCTTTCCGCCCCCCAGGGAATGGAGGAGTTGTTGTACCACCGGTACCAGGTAAGCTCTCTGTTGAAGGGCATGATTCAGGGTGGCACAGTAGTCCCCACAAATCCTTAATGATCCATCCGGTTTAATGGGTGTTATGATTGGGGTTTCCCAAGGAGCATGGTCAGTTGGTTCTAAAACACCCTGGGCTATTAATTTATCAAGCTGCTCGTCAATCTTTGGTTTAAGGGCAAAAGGGACTCGATGAGGCTTAAGGCGGATGGGGGCCACTTCAGGGTTAAGGTTAAATGATATCGGGGTCCCCTTGTACTCACCTAGTTTGTCTGCAAAAACGTCCTGGAATTCCTGGACGAGGGCCTCCTCCCAGTCGTCGCTGCTGGTCTGGTGAATGCCGGCTACCTCAATTCTGAGTGGAGCGAACCATTGAAGGCCTAATAAACTAGGCCGATCACGGTCGATGACGGTCAATGGTAAGGATGCAGTACAATTTTTGAATGAAACCCGGACCAGGCTTGATCCAATGACCGGAATTCGGTTTCCTTGATAGTCCTTGAGAATGATTCTTTGGGTTCTGAGGTCTTGCCGTCGGACGGCAGGGATCAATTGTTTCAGGGTCTTCCAGGAAACCATCGAGAGGGACGATCCTGAATCGACTTCCATCACGCAGGGCTGGTTCTTGATGGCAACCTTCACTCGGATTTTCTTTGCATCTAATGATGATGCGTGACCAATTGTGATGGTTTGGTGTGCCTCTTCTCGTTTCGTTGAATGGGCTAATGGTTTATTTCTGTAGGAATGGTTGTTCCATTGGCGGTTCGAATGTTCCCGATTCACAGGACAACTTCCTGTGGGTTGGCGATAGTTGGTCCCCCTCTGAAAAGGGCTGGCTCCTATCTTGCTTCGACAGACCTTTCCGATATGGCCTCTCTTTCCACAAATATGGCACAGCACATCGAGGAATTTGCAGTCTGATCGTGGGTGGTATGCCCCACAACCTGCGCATTGATATTGCAGTCTCTGGTTACGCTGGTGGCGTTGGTCTCGTTCAGATCGGAGCCGGTTGACTTCTTCCTCATCACTTTCTGATGACGATTCGAGGTCCTCGTGGTGGGTTGCTGTTGCATGTCCCTCAAGGTGAGGTGAGGTTTCGCCGGCGAGTTGGCAGAGCGGGGCATTGGTGCGGCGCATTCGGGCGGCCGACTTCCTGGTTGCTTCTGCTGCAGTAGCATCAGGGATGGTATCTGCAAGGCTGATGTTGCCTTTCGCCATCAGCTTGCTTTGCACGTGCGGTGCATCTAATCCCAGAACTATTCGGTCTCTGAGAGCTTCTTTGAGGTTGGCGAACCCACAGAGGCCTCCCAAGTTCCGGAGATCCGCGATGAAATCTGCAACGCTTTCTCCTTTCCGCTGGTCTCTCTGGTAAAATTCATGCCTTCATACAAGCGTTGGTACGGTAGGTGCATAGTAGGCCCATAGGAGGGGCTCGAGGACGTCCCAGTCCATGGATTTCACCTCAGCCGGTTTCGCCAGTGCCTTGGCCATCTTGAAAATGGCAGGTCCGCAGTGAGTCAGGAATACTGCTCTCTTTTTCCCAGTTGTGGCATCCTTCAAGTTGTTGGTCTCCAGAAACATCTGGAACCGGTCCATGTATGAGTCCCAGTCTTCTTGTGCTGGGTCGAATGGAGCGGGTGGTATGGTGCCGCCAGTCATGGTTTCCGCTGTTGATGCGCCTTCAGCTATGTGCTCTGTTTAGTGCTCTGTAGTGTTCAGTCAGCTCTGATGTCTCCATATCCCACCTTCGTCGCCAGTGTTATGTTCTGCGCATGGGCGCAAGGAACGGAGACGAGGCGGTGAACAGTGAACTTCAACTCTTTATTATACATTCTGAACAGAGCAAAACCCTAGAGCAAAAGCAGCCCTTTTATAGGCAAGCTGCTGCTCTAGTAACCAATAGTAACCAATAGTAACCAATAACCAATAAGAGATGTGGAGTGTTAACCCCCTTAACCAATGAGTGCGGCTCATTAACAGCCAATCAGATTCTCCTGAACGGACCAATCCGATATCGCTATTATCGGCCAATCAGAAGTGTACGGCTAGAACCCTGCTATTTCCAAAAGTTTTGTTAAACTTTATTTGAGTATTTTATGAGTTCACAACAGATTCCTGGTGACTGCCCCTATTCATCTCTACAGTTTTCTTGGACAGTTTCAGAAGTTGTTTGCCATTGCCTCATTCCTAGGTTGAAAGGAAGTGACTGACTCAAGGTCATCCAGCTGGCTTTGTGCCTAAGGTGCAATTGGAATTTATGGTTTTCAGTTTGCTTTTAATTTAAAGCGGCTCTCTTGATTTATTATACTGAGGCTAATTTAATTTTAAGAATTATATGATGAAGAAGCAGCTACATCCCTTTGTACCTGAGTGGTCCTGTCTTTATGGTTGCTAGAATGAATGAAATGCTTAACAGAATAGCAGAAGAAATCTCTTTCATGTTAACACCAGTAGCAATTGTCTGCAGGCTACATATCTAATCTGGATTTCCAGGAGATTCACAATACTGTGGATGTTTTAGAAAAGATCAGTTGCTAACAGAAAAAAATACAAAAGCTCAAGGTTGAACTGTGAAATCCTTAGTGCTCCCTGAACTTGGTTGTTTGTGCTTAGTGCAATGACAATGTTACTTAGATGGATAAAGAAGCATCTGTAAGCAAACAACCAAGTTCAGAGAGCACTGTGGACTTCAAAGTCTAGTAGCACTTCAATTGAAAACATTGATTGCCTTGATGTAATTAGTAAATATAACTATATCAACCTTTGTTTGTCTGTAGATTCTAATCAATCAGCGAGGGCTCCCCTCTTCCTTCATGTACACAAGGGATTAAGTTTTGCACAAGAACTGGGGAGATAACAGAATGACGGAACTGGAAAGGCTCTCAGAGGTCTTCTAGTCCAACCCCTGCTCTAGCAGGAGACCCTACATCAGTGATGATGAACCTTTTCAGCACCAAGTGCCCAAACCAGAACATGAGGGCATGCACATGCATGTGTGCATTCCAGAGCATCGGAAAACTGAAGACCAGCTGGCCAGTGTGCACATGCCTGATTTGGGACAGTTTTGATCATTTTCAGGCCATTTTGGAGGGCATTTTCAAAAACGGCTAGGAAACAGCCCCCCAAAACAGCCTGGAAACAGCCTGGAAAACACCCCCCAAAACGGCCTGAAAATGGTCTGAAACACAGCCTGAAAAATGGCCTGAAAACATCCTGGAAAACATCCCAAAAAACAGCCTGAAAATGGCCTGAAACACAGACCGAAAATGGCCTGGAAATGTCCCCCCCACAAAACCTGAAAATTGGCCAAAAAACAGGCCACTTTTGGGCTGCTTTTGACCTTGAAAATGGCCTGGAAATGGCCTGAAAACAGCCTGTTTGGGGCCTGAAAAAACGGCCTGAAAACAATTGAAAAAAGGCCTGTTTTGCGGCCAATTTTTGGGCTATTTTGTGGTGCTCTGGCACCGGTGAAGATCAGCTGGCTGGCACTCATGTGCAGGCCAGAAACCAGAAAAGCAGCTGGCGACAACCTGCATGCCCATTGAGTGGGCTCTGTGTGGCATAGGTTCTGTTGCGTATGTACTATAGTTAATAAAGTATGAGCTTGAAGTAAAGTGCAGGGTTCTGGCCCTGCACTTCTGATTGGCTGTTAGGCGGCCAGATCGGATTGGTTAGTTCTGAGGAATCTGATTGGCCCTTAACAGAGGATTCTTATTGGTTAAAAAAGCTAGCGTTCATAGCTCACTAATGGACAATTCTTACAAGGGTTGCCTAAAAAAGGCAGAGTTCACTGTTGTTTTTTTTGAGAAGTCACTATGCTAATAAAGAGCTGAAAGTCACTATTCAGAGGCTGTCTCCATTTACTCCGACCCATGTCCAAGTACATAACACTGGTGACGAGGATGGGATGTGGAGACGTCTGAACCGAAGAAGCCAGGAAGCGATACCAAGCATGTGATAAGAAGACGCCAACAACGGAACCATGTCCGGCAGCATCGTACCACCCGCTCCGTTCGATCCGAACCAAGAGGATTGGGAATCCTACATGGATCGCTTCCAAATGTTTCTCGAGACGAATAACTTGAAGGACGCCACACCAGCAAAGAAGCGGGCACTGTTCCTGATGCATTGCGGCCCAGCTGTATTTAAGATGGCTAAAGCACTCGCCAAACCTCGAGAAGTGAAAGCCATGAGCTGGGATGACCTCGAACCCATCCTGACAGACCATTACGCGCCAATTGTGCCTACACTCATGAGACCCCACGAGTTTTATCAGAGAAACCAACGAAAAGGGGAGAGCGTGGCCGATTTCGTGGTGGACCTCCGAAATTTAGGGGGTCTCTGCGGGTTCGCCAATTTAGAAGAGGCACTAAGAGATCGAGTAATTCTGGGATTAGATGCGCTAGGCGTGCAAAGCAAGCTGATGGCGAAAGGCAACATCAGCCTTGCTGACGCCATCGCTGAAGCCATGGCTGCGGAGGCGACTAAAAAGTTGGCTGCACAACTACGGCGAAGCCCACTCTGGTAACACCACCGACCAGTGAAATCTTACCCAACTCAGAAGGGCAGCTCTCAACAACGCACCATGAGGACCTCTCTTCATCGTCAGACAGCAACGAAGAAGGGGTCCATCGACTGCAGTCCGACCTGGACCCTCGCCCGAAGCCCTTACACCCTTGCGCTGGCTGTGGAGCAAACCATGCCAGGGCCAAATGCAAATTCCGCGACACACTCTGCCATGAGTGCGGGAAACGAGGCCACATCAGCCGGGTCTGCTGCAGCTTACCAGGACCCAGCCAGGCCTCAAGAGGGGCCAACTATCGCCAATCAACAGGAAACATTCCCATAAGGCGAGAGCCAGTAAACCACTCCTACAGAAATTGAACTTTGCAAAAAGAAGAGGCTCACCATACTATCACTATAAATCACTCCTCAGTTTTGGACACTAAGAAAATTCGAGTCACGGTAGCCATCGAGAACCAGCCTTGCCACATGGAGGTCAACTCGGGATCGTCCCTCTCGATGGTGTCTTGTAAGACACTCAAGCAACTCATCCCCACAATTCAATGCCAAGACCTCCAATTTCAACGCCTCATCCTCAAGAACTACCAAGGAAATCGAATCCCCATTGTCAGGTCCTGCTGAGTCCGAGTCTCCTTCAAGAAGCATACAGCGTACTTACCTCTAACGATCATCGATAGAGATAGGCCTAGTCTATTAGGCCTCCAATGGTTCATGCCACTCGGCATTGAAGTGTCCGGCGTGAACCTCGTCGGTGGTTGTGAGTGGGAGGAAGACCTTATCTCTGAGTTCAGCGACGTCTTCACGGACAGCTTAGGCGAGTATAAGGGGACCCCAATCTCATTTAGTCTAGATCAAAAGGTAGCCCCCATTCACTTGAAGCCCCGTCGAGTTCCATTCGCTCTTAAAACAAAGATCGACGAACAACTCGACAAGCTAATTGCTCAAGGGGTGTTGAAGCCCATCGATCACTCCCCATGGGAAACCCCTATTGTAACACCCATTAAGCCAGACGGGTCAATCCGAATTTGTGGGGACTACTGGACCACTTTAAACCACACCCTACAGCAGAATGCGTATCTAGTTCCGGTGGTGCAGCACCTCCTCTATTCCTTGGGGGACGGAAAGGTTTTTGCTTAATTAGATTTAGCTCAAGCATATCAACAACTACCAGTGGATGAAAAAACGGCCCAAGCCCAAACAATTGTAATGCACAGAGGTGCCTTTAAATGTACCCAATTGCAATTTGGAGTTAGTGTAGCCCCGGGGAAATTCCAGAGCCTCATGGAAAGGTTATTACAGGGAATCAAGGGCGTGGTCCCTTATTTTGATGACATATTAATTGCAGCCCCTACCAAAAAAATCTTGCAGGATAGTTTGAAATGCGTTCTTAAAAAATTCCAAGAGGCTGGACTTAAGGTGAAAAAAAATAAATGTCACTTATATACTGACAATATTGAGTTTCTAGGATACCGAATTGATAGCTAGGGCATTCATCCTACCGAGAGTAAATTAAAAGCGATCAAAAATGCTCCCAGACCACGCAACAAGGCCGATCTCTAGGCGTTCTTAGGCCTCATTAATTTCTATAATGTGTTTTTACCGCACAAAGCAACTGTCGCTGAACCGTTACACCGATTATTAGATAAGAAAGCATTGTGGGCATGGGGTTACTGGGAAGAGCAATCATTCCGGAATGTTAAAAAACTGCTCACATCTGACTCTGTACTTATGCAGTATAACGAGACTTTCCCGTTGGTTATAACCTGCGATGCATCGCCTTTCGGGGTGGGCGCCATTTTGAGCCATGTACTGCCTAATGGGAACGAAGCCCCTGTTGCATACTTTTCGAAGACTCTTTCACAAGCAGAGTGGAACTATGGACAAATTGATAAAGAAGCTCTCGCAATCGTTTCAGCTGTAAAGAAATTTCATGAATATGCGTATGGAAGGACATTTACCATTATAACTGACAACAAACCGTTGCTAGGAATAATAGCCAGGGACAAGCCAACCCCCTACATATTATCCCCTAGAATGACCCGATGGTCAGAATTCCTATAATTATAATTATTGCCTGCAATATCACCCGGGGAAAGCCATTCCCCACGCCGACGCATTAAGCCGAGCACCGTTTCCAGAGACTCGACGATCCGGCACCAACGGCAACTACGTTGCAGATCGAAAAACTCAACTCGCCGCCTATGACCGCCCGAGACATCGCGAGAGAAACCAAATGAGACCACACCCTAGCTCAAATCCTAGGCTGGGTAGAACGCGGATGGCCATTGGTCCAAGTACCAGATGACTTTGCACCATTCAAATCTCGACAGACTGAACTTTTTTCCCCAAAAGGCTGTATCATCTGGGGCGATAGAGTTGTTGTCCCAGAATGACTCCAGAAGATGCTGCTACAAATTCTGCATGAGGGCTACCCCGGCATCGTGCAGATGAAAGCACTTGCACGAAGCTACGCATGGTGGCCAGCCATGGACCGGCAAATCGAGCAGTGGGTCAAAGTGTGTGCCAATTGCCAACAAGTCAGCAACGCCCCACCAAAAGCCATGCCTACTGAATGGGAGATGCCACGTCGACCCTGGTCCAGAATCCACCTGGATTTCGCGGAGCCAACCAAGGGCTATACCTTCCTACTGACAGTCGATGCATACTCCAATTGGTTAGAAATTCATTGTATGATGGCTACAACTTCCAAGGCAGTGATCAAGATCCTAAACAGACTCTTTGCAACCCACGGATTGCCTGATGTCCTGGTGTCCGATAACGGGCCACAGTTTACAGCACTAATGTTCGAGCAGTACCTCGCTGACCGTGGCATCCGCCATGCGCTCACCTTGCCTGCGCACCCTGCGACCAATGGCCAAGCTGAATGCATGGTCCAATTTGTTAAAAAGACTTTGCAAAAAGTGGACTATGACAATATTGATGACAAGGTCAACCAAATTCTCTTTTTGCAACACATAACTCCACATAGCGTCACTGGCAGAACCCCCGCCAAACTACTGATGGGACGAAGACTCCGCTCCCACCTCGACCGGTTGCACCCTGCTTACGAACTGGAAAAGCCAATAGGATCCAGTGGCCGCTGTCACACCTTTCAGGTAAGAGACCTCATTTACGCATGAAACTTATCAGGTGACCTGTTATGGATAGAGGCAACAGTAATACGAGTAACCGGCCCCAAATCCTACGTAGTGAAATGCTGTGACAATAGACTGTGGAAACGGCATATCGACCAATTACAGTCACGACTCACAATGGCCAGTCAACAACTTCCCCATGACCAAACCGAGGGGGGGGGAGGTACAGAAGAAGATGACGTTCCAGGGAACCTGCTCGAAGGGAGCGACGAACTAAGTGATACTCAGGAAATGGAGCAGGAAGGAGAATCGTTTGCACCGCAAGAAATTGCACGTGAGCAAGAAGCAGATCCACTGCTAAACAACAATCTACCTCAACAGGATTGCAACCAACCAGTCCAATGAAAATCCAAAAGACTTAAAAGACAACCGTCCTATTTAAAGGACTATATAACTACACCGTAATTAAGAAGCCAGGGGGAAGGGGTGTTGTGTATGTACCATAGTTAATAAAGTATGAGCTTGAGGTAAAGTGCAGGGTTCTGGCCCTGCACTTCTGATTGGCTGTTAGGCGGCCAGATCGGATTGGTTAGTTCTGAGGAATCCGATTGACCCTTAACAGAGGATTCTTTTTGGTTAAAAGAGCTAGCATTCATAGCTCACTATTGGACAATTCTTACAAGGGTTGCCTATATAAGGCAGAGTTCACTGTTGTTGTTTTGAGAAGTCACTATGCTAATAAAGAGCTGAAAGTCACTATTCAGAGGCTGTCTCCATTTACTCCGACCCATGTCCAAGTACATAACAGGTTCGCTATCACGGCTCTATATCATTGCAGACAAATGGTTGTCCAATCTCTCCTTGCAAATATTCAATGTTGGAGCACCTGTAAGTTCTAGAGGTAAGTCTTTCCACTGGTTAATTGTTCTAACTGTCCAGAAATTTCTCCTTAGTTCTAGTTTGGTTCCTTTTTTGATTAGCTTCCATTCATTGCTTCTTATTTCACCTTCAGGTACTTTGGAGGTTAGGTTGTTCCCTTCTTCTTTGCAGCAGCCCCTTAACATTTTCCCTTATCCATGAAAACTTACTTAGTCCCTCTCAGCCTATATATACATATGCATACACACACACACACTAGCCTATTGTTATAAATTCAATAAGATTTTTTTAAAATAAAGTTTTATTGAGTTTTAATAAAACAAATAAAACATCTTATGTGAGTACAGCATGGTTCTGGGTTATCACATTTCCATACAGATACAATTTCATATGCATATTCATCTTATGTATTCTACTTCATATCTTATCACTCTTTTTCCAACTTCTCAATATTTCTCCCTTTACTTCTCATAATTTTCTTTTATGGTTATCTCATTTTTTTTCTTATTCAATTGTATTTCTTTTACCTAAATTTCTATATCTTTTTATTCATTGTACTTATACTTTCATCTGTCTTGTTTAAAATTTCATATGTTCTCTTCCAACATTCTTTTTTTTTTTTTTGAAATTTTTTTTATTAATTTTCTACAAACAAACAAGACAAACAAAACATAAAAACATCAACTCTTATATGTACATCCAGTGTGTCAGTTGGTTCATCATTTTTGTGCATTCATTCTGTAGTCTCAATTACAATTATGTTACATAACAACTCATATTGTCAATCCAAACTTATATATCCTAATATCACTAAAAAAAGAAGTTTTTGACTATATTTTTAATCATTCATGCTTAATGAGCTAACAATACTTTAAACCAGTTTACTCTATAACAAATCATCTAGTCATATCAAATCAATCCTGAAAAATCCTTTATAAATATAATAGCAAATAGCAAAATAATAGCAAAATAAAGATATTCCTTACTATCTAGCATTCTAAATATTCTATTATCGTATTTTATCATCTAGCCATTTATAAAAAAGATCCCAAATTTCGTAAAATTGTTTATCCTCTTGCTCTCTAATTTCAAATGTCAATCTGCTCATCTCAGCACATTCCAATATTTTCTTAATAATTTCTTCCTGTAATGGTATTTTCTCATTCTTCCAATTTTTAGCAAATACAATCCTGGCCGCTGTTAATAGATTTACAATCGGGTATTTCAAATCTTTACTATATATATCAGGTAAAATTCCCAATAAGAAGATCTCTGGTTTCAAGTCTATATGTTTCTTTGTCATTTTTTCCAACCACATGCGAATTATAGTCCAATATTTTCTAGCATCCTCACAAGTCCACCACATATGGTAATATGAGCCGGGTATCTGATGACATTTCCAGCATTTTTCAGATTTATTCTTAAACATTCTTGCTATTCTTGTCAGGGGAAAGTGCCACCTGTAAAACATCTTATACAAGTTTTCTTTATATGCTGTTGACATTGTCATTTTATAATTTTGAGACCACAATTTCTGCCATTTCTCTAAATCAATCCCATATCCAAAATTCTTCCCCCAAACAATCATAGTTTCTTTGACTTGTTCTTCCTCTAATTTCATTCCCAGTAAATAACCATATAGTTTTTTAATCACCTTCTCATCAGTACCCATCAAGATCTTATCTAAATCAGTCTGTTTATCATAAAATCCCTCCGTTTTGGAATCTTCATCATACCTTGAATGTATTTGTGCATATGAAAACCAATTCATCCTTATACCTTGTTCCTCTAAGTTTTGGATCGATTTAAGTTCACCCTTTTCATCCAAAAGTTCCCCATATCTAACTGTTTGTTCCTTCTTGTAGATTATAGGATAGGAAAATGCTTCAATGGTCGATAACCAAACTGGAATTTTCAAATAACATTGTCTTTTTATCTTCTCCCAATTTAACCACAAAGACTCCCGTACATAATGTCTTCTAAAATAACCCTGTGTTTTAGTTCCCTTATACCATAAAAAAGCATGCCAACCCAAAAGCAAGTCATGCCCTTCTAATGTCAACAACCTATGTTTCCTTAATGTTATCCATTCTTTGACCCCCATCAAACTTGCAGCTTGATAATACAATTCCCAATTAGGCAGACCAAAACCTCCTCTAATTCTAGCATCTTGCAAAAGCTTTAGCTTTATTCTCGCTTTTTTACCTTGCCATATAAACTTCAACATAATTTTATTTAAATCTTCAAAATAGTCTTTTCCAAGCTTAATTGGTATTGTTTGAAACAAAAATAAAATTCTAGGTAAGATATTCATCTTAATTGTTGAAATTCTCCCTATTAATGACAATTGCAAGTTTTCCTACTTCTTCAAATCTGTAGTTATCTGTTGTTTAAGTTTAATATAATTATTCTCCTTTAATGTGCTACATCTTGTTGTCAAATATATCCCCAGATACTTAACCTTATTTGTAACTTGAATTTTCAAAAGATCTGCCAATTCTTCTCTCTGTCTCAATAACATATTCTTTGTCAAAATCTTTGTTTTGTCTTTATTTATTTTCAAACCAGCCACCTCTCCATATGCCTCTATCCTTTCCAGTAACTTTGGAGCTGTTTCTAGCGGATCTTCCAAAATAAAAGCTAAGTCATCAGCAAAAGCTTGTAGCTAAAATTCTTCCTTCTTAATTTTCATTCCTTTTATGTTTTTATCATCCCTAATATTTCTATTCAACACTTCCAAGGTCAACACAAATAGCAAAGGAGATAGGGGGCATCCTTGTCTTGTGCCTTTCCTTATATTAATAAAATCTGTAAGTTCCCCCTCCATCATTACCCTTGCTGTCTGTTTATTATATATAGCTTCTATTGCTTGAATAAATTTTTTAGTGAAACCCATCTGCTCCAATAATAATAACATAAATCTCCAGTTCACGTTGTCAAATGCTTTTTGAGCATCTAGGAATATCAAAGCCATTTGCTTTTCAGGATGAGCCTCATAGTATTCCAAAGTGTCCAAGATTACTCTCATATTGTCTCTAATTTGTCTCTTTGGCAGAAATCCATTTTGATCTGAGTGAATAAAATTATTTAAATATTTTTTAAGTCTTTCTGCTAAGATTGAAGCAAAGATTTTATAGTCTGCATTCAATAAAGAAATAGGTCTATAATTCTTAATTTGCAATGGGTCAGTCTCTTCCTTTGGTATAAGTGTAATATAAGCCTCTGACCATGTTTTAGGTATCATCTTTTTTAACATAACTTCATTCATAACTTCTAACAATGGGATGCTCAATAATTCTTGAAATGTTTTATAAAATTCTACTGGAAGCCCATCTGGACCCGGAGCTTTCCCATTATTTTGTCTCTTAAATGCTTCATTTAGTTCCATCATTGTTATATTGCTTTCTAGCATTTCTTCAGTCTCTTTAGGTATCTTTGGTAAATTAGCTTCCTGTAAATACTGTTTGACTTTTTCTTCATCAATATTCTCTTGTTTATATAATTGCCCATAAAAATCTCGAATAATTTCTTTTTTCTCCTTATTCCCATAACAAACTTGGCCTTGTTCATCTATTAACTTCAATATTTTTCTTGATTCCTTCTCTTTTCTCAATTTATATGCTAGCCATCTACCTGGTTTATTTGCATCTTCAAAATAATTCTGTTTAGAGTTTCTAATTTTCTGTGCCAGTTCTTCTTTCTCTATTAATTCCATTTTATGTTTGATTACATCCAGCTTCAATTTAATATCCTTTTTCTGTGGCATTTTCTGTAATTCTTTTTCAAGAATTTTATACTCATCTTCCAAGGCCTTAGAAGCTTGCCTTTTCCTAATATTCTTTTTTCTTGTATAATCTATTATCAAACCTCTAGCGTATGCCTTCATTGTATCCCACACATTTTGCGTTGAAGTATCTTCTTTTTTATTTTCTCTAAAGAAAAAAGCCAATTCCTTCTCCATCCATTGTGTAAAATCTTTCTCCTTTAAAATAGTATTATTTAATGTCCATCTCGATCTTTTTTTTTGTCCCTTCCATTTAATTGTCATTGGGCTATGATCTGCCCAAGTACTTGTTTCAATATTTGTTTCTTTAATATTAGATATTAGTTCTGTTGAGATCCAAATCATATCTAATCTGGACCATGATAAATGTCTATTTGAATAAAAAGTATATTGTTTAGCTTTAACATTTCTTTCTCTCCAAATATCTTTTAAAGTTAATTCATCTGTCATTTTAAAAAAGGACCTTGGGAGAGCCTTTCTATTTTGCTTTGTTGTTGTTGCTATATAGTCCAGTTTATTGTCCACAATTCCATTAAAATCTCCCATCATAATTATATTAACATAGTCCAGTCCAATTATTTTCATGTGTAGCTTTTTATAAAACTCTTCTTGTTTATCATTCGGAGCATAAATTGCAATCAAGAGTATTTTTATATTATTGTCCATTATTTCTACCATTAATACTCTTCCATCTTCATCCGTGTAAATCAATTTTGCTGGAATAGCCTCTTTAATGTATAAAACCACACCTCTTTTCTTACATTGAGTCAAAGAGGTAAATATTTTCCCCAATTTTGGCTGTAATGACAATTGTTCATGTTGTTTTTTAATGTGAACTTCTTGTAAACAAATTATATCAAATTTTAATTTCTATAATTTATGAAAAGTTTTCCTTCTTTTAACAGCTGAATTAAGTCCATTTATATTCATTGTAATCAGTTTTTTTTCCTCCATGATTATGCTTTATATTTAGGTCTAACAGCTCTCGTGGATCTCACTTCACGCTGTTCTTTATTATCCATCTGTCCCCCTGCTGCTCCTTTCTCTTTTTCAGTCTCCAGTTGTTCATCTTGAAACTCAATTGATAAAGCCTCTTTCTCTGCTTCCTCTCTTCTTCCTCCAAAGAATTCTGCATGGAAAAGTTCTGCTTTCTCAATTGAATCAATTCTATATCTCTGCTCTTGCCACCCAAACACTAGTCCTTCTGGAATCAGCCATCTATAATTCACTTCGTTTTCCAATAGTATTTTGGTCAGAAATCGATATTCTCTTCTCATCTCTCTCACTCTTCTGGGTATTTGTTTTAAAACCACAACCTCTTTACCCTTGTATTTCAGTGTTTTCTCTCTTACTACTTGTAATATTTGCGTTTTAATGGATTTTTTGGTAAATCTAATATGGACTTCCTTGGGTAATTTATTTCTCATCGCATATCTTGTATAGACTCGATATATCTCATCTATTCCATCCATCATCTTTTCCTCTGTAATTTCCAAAGCATCTGCCAAAATTTCTATCATTACCGCTGCCAAATTTTCTCCTTTTTCCTCTTCTATATTTTGAAATCTGAGGTAAAATTCTGACCTTTCCATCTCCCACCTCAACATCCCACCTTTTTCTTGTTCAACCGCTGTTAGTCTGCTGTCAATATTTCCAATCTTCTTCTCTCTTTGTTTTCCTTCTTCCTCAATTTTTTGGAATCTCTCCTCATACTTAACCATCATTTGTTTAATATTTTCCACTTTTTCATCAGTCTTCTCTATTCTTTGTTCAATATTTTCTGCTCTTTGTTCAATATTTTCTATTCTTTGTTCAATATTTTCTGTTCTTTGTTCAATATTTCCTGTTCTTTGTTCAATGATATCTGATTTTGTCTTGAGATCTTGGATTCCTTGCATAATCATCTGTAAAGTTACTTTTTCTTGTTCCTTATCTTGCTTCAACATCGTCTGAATTAAACGTTGTCCTCCAGCTGGTGGGGAAGCAGAGGTAGAAGCAGAAATGCCAGGTGGTATTGGTTTCCTGCTCATTTCAATGTTTCCAAAATTTCAAATTCTTCTTGACTTTTAATCCAACTGGTAGAGCAGCCAATTATAATCCAAAATGGAGAACTCCAATAGTAAAAAACACGAAACCAAAGAAGAAACAGGAAAAAAGGAAGAAGAAAGATCTTCAGGTTCTTCTAGACCCTAATCCAATTACGAGATAGTCCACCATAAAAAAGGAAAAAATAGAAAGGAAAAAACAAACAAATCCAAAAATAATAATATTGATTAAGAGCAAAAGAAAAAAGAAAAAGCAAAAAGAGAAAAAAAAACAAAAAGTTCCTTCAGATTCTTCACACCTTAATCCAATTAAAAAGTCTCAATAATCCAAAAAAAAACAAAAAACAACAACCACAACAACAAAGTAGTCCAAAAACATAAATATGAAAAGCAAAAAAGTCCCAATAAAAAAGAAAAGAAAAATAAAGAAGAAAAAAGAAAAAACTCTGAGGCTTTCCCTTTAAAATAAAAGGCAAAAATAAAAATATTACTAGAATTGAAATTTAGAAAAAGGCTAGCAAATGGGGTATATATAAGAAGACACACTGCACTTTGTTATTTATCCAAGGCTCTTGTTATGACTCTCTTCTCCAGCAGCTTCAAAGCCAAACCTCAAGTGTTGTTGATTACAGTCCAGGAAAGCACCTGCAATAATATTTTGCTGTGCTCTCCCTCTATCTTATCACGTTAAAAAGTCCTTGAGATGAGGTCTTTTTGCAATTCTCTCCAATTCAAATAAAGATACTTTCAAGCCTCTAGTTGGCAGTGTTACAAAGTTTCTTAATGCTCTTTCTCCCCCCCCCCCGCCAGAAAAAAGGAATAATATATACAGAAAAAAAAGAAAAAATAGCCAAAGGGAGCCTCTATCCTGAAGAAATTTAAAAAATCAAAGGGAGCATAAAATCAAAGGGAGCATAAAAATATATATAAGAGAAAATTCAATCTGGTTACCTACAAAGTCACAGTAAAATCTTTCCCAAAAAGTATAAAGAAAAAAAAAAAAAAACCCAAGCCTCAATTTGACATCACTTTAAAAAACGCCGCTCAAAACAATTTCAGTCAAAAAAAAAATCTCACAGCTTTCTTCTTTATCCCGGTTGAACTTTCCAACCTCAGCAAATTTACAGCACAAAAGAGTTTTTCTCACCCAGCCGACACACTTCACTCCATCACTTTCTTTCCGGAGCTGTCCCGACTTCAGCAGCTATGGAGACTGCCTCTCCGCCACCAGCGAAAGGGCTTCTTCCGGATCAAACCAGAGATTTTGCGATATCTCTGGGATCCTGGAACAATGCCCTTCACGATCACCGTCTCTACGGGACGGTTTAGGTCCGTTAGGACCGACCAGGGGCGAAAATATCGGCTACGATCTCAGAGCCCCGAGATCGCAGCTGTGTCGCCGGAACGAAGCTCCGCCTTCCTCTTCCAACATTCTTAAGAAGCAAAATTCACCCTATGATTGCCAACCGAAGTGCAACACCTTTAAATCTTATTGTTATTATCATATGAAATCTCATTAAACATTGAATTTGTGCATTCTAAAATTATAACATTCAAATTTCTAATATCTATTTTATATCATGTAGATCTCATCATTCAGTCTCTGCTTGATACTTCCCTTTGAAAATGTAAAAAGAAAAATTCTAAACACATAGCAAAAACTAGATAGAGATAGATAGATAGATAGATAGATAGATAGATAGATAGATAGATAGATAGATTAGTAAACAAAATAGTTATTCAAAATCATTCTGGTATTGGTATGAACCTTGTAAATCTTTCACTTTTCTTTTCAATATTTATCAATCTTTGAGAACAATTGAAATGTTTCCCTCCCATCTTCATTATTACTTAATGGTTAATAAGCATATCATTGGATAGTCATACAGTTTTATCTTATAAATTGTTTACTATTAATAAGAAAAATAATTATTTAAATTCATTCTAATAACTGGTATAAATTTCCCTATAATTCTTTCACATTTCTTTTCAATATTTTATCAATCTTTCGAAACAATTGCAACGTTTCCCTCTCTTCTTTATTATTGTATTAATTATAAATAAACATACCATTACATAACAATACAGTTTTATCTCATAGATTATTTACTTATTTCATTTCTAACTGATTACAGTATTCTACTGTCACAACACTATCTTTTGTACCTTTGCAGAATCCTTACTTTTAATTTAATTTAACCATTGTCTCTGTGTTTTTTCGCTGAGCAAATACCTTTGATCCTAGCACATTTCCCCTTTTTCTTTATTTCCTGTTTTTGTCCCTCATAAGTTCTTTCCCTTTCTATCTTTCCCCACTTTTTCTCATCCCATTTTTTTATACCCTTCTGTCTCTAATTTTCCCTTCTGTAGTTTTCTTTTCTGTTTCTCCTGGCTGTTATGCTTCTTTTTCAGACTATTTTTTTCTTTTTGGCTGTTCCCTTTGATCTCAAACTTTTAACTCTTTTCCCCCTTTTTCCTCTTATTACCACACTTTGCATTATTTTATCATTGAAAATGGCTTCTTCTTTGTCCCGCCCTTCTTCTTGCTCTTGAAGCTTTTCCTTTTCCTTTTCATAGTTCAGGATCTCCATTTCAAAAAATTAAAATACGAAGCCAAAGGATCTTCCTCCTCTTTCTGCATCTTCTTTCTGTTTTTTTTAAGACTCATCTTCAATTCCTCCAGGAATGATGGCATTTTAAACACTTTTGAACAACCACCCGATTGACTTTGAGTAAAAACAGAAAAAGAAAGAAAAAACCAATGCCAAAAACTTTTTTTAAAAATCATCAAATGATCCCAGACTGTTCCTTCTTGTTTCTTTCCTTTTCCTTTCCGTGGGTTATTGTATCTTTTAATAAGATTTCAATTACAATGTATCCTTGGGAGTCTTTTCAAAGTTTCACTGTTAATCCTCTTTATTTTTCCAGGTGGCACTCTGTTATTTCATTATTCCAAGTTCCACCCTTTTACCTCCACTCTTCTCCTTTTTAGGGCTTTAAAATGACCAAAAAAAAATCTTTCTTCTCCTTTTGACATGTAGATTTCAGCTTAAGGTTGCCTATTGGTGTCAAAATAGATTAATATAAATTTCTTTCCATACCATTTGTAATTGTCAATATAAAGGTTTAAAAAAGGGTTTTTAACCTCCTTTTCTCTCTCCTTCGCTGCTTAAACATCTTCTTTCAGAAGTATTCCTCTAGGTACTTTTAGATTCAGGGTACCTTGCTTAGATGTTCTATGTTGTTTAGCCCGGGGTCTGTCCTGCTTTCCTCTTTGTCTTCCTCCTGCACAATCTTATCCAGTCGGGTTCTTCTTTGAGGTAGCCATTTCTGATTACCGCTGCAACCGCCTTCAGGGAAGGGAGTTTAAACCAGCCAAGGAGGAGAGATGTGGCTCCCCTCCATTCAGCTAGCAATCTTCCCCCTCTTCACCACCTCTACAGTGTGGCTTCAGCCCCAAATCCAAAGGATCGGGGTGCTCCAGCGGCGAGAACAGATCGAAACCGCACACGATCGTGGATTTTGGTGTGTGGCTGAAGAGACCTAAACCGGAAGTCCAATTAGATTTTTCAAAAAATAGAATAGTTTATAGACAATTATGAATGAAATTTCATCAGGATTAAGTACTTACAGAAAATCTACTGCATTAATGCAGAGATAATGTGAAACCTAATAAAATAACTTGTTTGAAGGAATTTGATATTTGCAATTTAGAAATCTGAGGATCTGAGGCAGAATCCTTAGTCAATATCTTAACTTATTCTTCAAGCACCCTATCCAAAACTACAAGGTTATGTTTCTTTATTTTTTTTTCCTTTTTAAATATGCAGGGGACTTAACTTCTAAAAACAGTTTCTTCCCAGTCTGGAATGCAAATTGTGTACTGATCAACATTTAAATCACAGCACTATCTAGGATCTTTTCCTTTCCTTGTCTTTCCCTTCCCTTCCTTTCCTTTCTTTTCCTTTCCTTTCCTTTCCTTTCCTTTCCATTCCTTTCCTTTCTTTGCCTTTCCTTTCCTTGCTTTGCCTGCAGGAGATTTAAAGCTAAAAAATAAATATATACTATTTCTATTAGTATACATTAGTATATTCTATTCTATATGCTTGCTTTATACACAACTGTATAAAGAAGGATAAAAAATCACAAAGCCAATGCTTTGCAATCCCACTACACAATCACTTGTCACATAAAACCCCAGACTGAACAATTGTCAATAAGGACTATTTTGAATATTTACAGGCATTGAAGGAACCTCATTATATATACAGTAGTTTGATTTTTATAATGTCAAAAGGTAAAAATGTGACCCTACGTTAGTTACCAATTCTGAAAAAGAAAAGAAATCTACTAAGATTAATAATATTACCAAACTGGGATTAACATATGCTCTAGTTGCATGAGAGTTTTGCCTAAAGGGAATTTCAAAGAAATTCTGAAGACATTTCCAAATTGAGATTAGTACATTTATCACGCATTTCAGTTTCCTCTAGTCAGCATCTTGAACTGAGAATTCACAGGAAGATTAATTAATACTTCTACATAGTTTTTTTTTCTAAATATATCTTACTGAATTGAAGGATTTTTCATTTTATCTCTGTTCTTTTCAATATTTTTTCATCCTGTTAAACTAAGATCCTGCTAAACTAAGCTTAATATTTTTAACTGTTAAATCACCAATGGGACAAAGATTTGTCAAAATTATGCAAATAGAGATTAATGAATCCCTAATTGGCTCCCCTACCAGCCAATTAACTTACTTTTACTTGCATTTATTAAAACTTAAAGTTTTATAAGGTCATATTTCTAAAACAAAGCCATTCTCCTTTTCCAAGACTAATATAGAAATAGTTGATTTGAAAGATCACCCTACAGTATAAATTAAATCAATGAAATCTTATTTTTAAACTATATATGTAACACATATATGGATTCAGAAAGGCCAGTTATTTCATATGCCATATTTTTTATCCACCAGATAACAAGCAACACATTGTAGAGAGACACTGTTTATAAAAGAAAGCAAATATAACCAAGAAACCAAATAGAATAATGTTTAGTTTAGTGAACAATATGTTAAATCTATTAAATCATTTGTCATTTCTGTGTCCTTTTCTTTATAGATTTCAGCCATGAAGGAAGATTTTCAATGGCTTCATGTAAGCCAACAGCTAAAATAATCACAAGTATCTGGGGGAAGGCATATTTTATAGATAATATAAACAGAAAAATGTTTATCCAAAAATGTATTACAGAAATAGAGGAAAAGGCTCTTCACAAAATCCTCTTTTTGTGAAGCTTCTTGCTTCCTCTACTTTATTGAACCACCAAATGAGGGATGTAAGAAGAACGTTGGGAACTACAAATTTATTCCCCATCTTCTAGTGGGGAATATTTATATCAAAAGAAAGCTCAGGACCATATTGATTGGAAACATGGGAAAGAGGCCTTCATCCTGCAGTAGATACACAATGGCTAAAATGAAGGTAGGAGGCTCATTGGAACTCAACCACCATAATGTCTGTACTGCAGGATAGACCATAAGTATTAGATCCATAAGTATTAGAATTGCTCTTCTTTCTGAGCTCAAATTCTATCCATCCCCTTGATTGCAGATCTGAATCATATAACATGCCAGGCATTTACTCCCTTTCTGCAGGAGCAACTAATTTTATAGCAGTACTAACTTAAATGAAAAGAAAAGCAATGATAACTATGTATATAACATTCCTGAATTAACATAGGCAGTTAGAGCTGGATGAAAAGTAAAAAAATTACAGACTAAAATTTAGTATACCATTATTTTCCATGATTTTTCCTTTAGTTTTACTATTATTTTTTCTGTTTCTTTTTTTATTTTAAAGCTTGTGCTTTTATTGTTGTGTTTGGCCACCCTGAATTAGGCAATTTTTAAATAAATAAATTCTGAGATCATGAATTGGAAAAGAGTCAGCAATCAAAAGAATGCATCTCTCTCTCTCTCTCTCTCTCTCTCACACACACACACACACACACACTCATGCACACACACACGAGAGAGGGGGGAGGGAGAGAGAGAGACACAGCCAATCACAGCACTTTGTGCATAGTCATGCACATGTCATCATATCTAGCCACCTATCCAAATATCCACCTATCCACACATACTCACAGATTTACAAATGCATATTCATGCTCTTTTAAACAACCTCTTATTTCCTTTCTCACATTCGCTTCTTACTCATTGATTTGAGTACAGTCACCACAAGCAAGAAGAGTAGGGTAGCGTAGAGTAGAGCAGAGCAGAACAGAACAGAACAGAACAGAATAAAATAGAATAGAATAGAATAGAATTCTTTATTGACCAAGTGTGATTGGACATATAAAGAATTTGCCTTGGTGTAAATGCTCTTAGTGTACATAAAAGAAAAGATACATTCGTCAAGAGTCAAGAATCATAAGATACAACATTTAATAATAGTCATAGGCAGCGGTGGGATTAATTTTTTTTTACTGCTGGTTTTGTGGGCATGGCTTGGTGGGCATGGCAGGGGAATGATACTGTTAAATCTCCAGTTAGAAGTGGTATTTGCTGGTTCTCCGAACTACTCAAAATTTTTGCTATCGGTTCTCCAGAACTGGTCAGAACCTGCTGAATACCACCTCTGGTCATAGGGTACAATAAGCAATCAAATCATATTTGGAAATTGTCAATATAAGTCATAAGGACACAAGCAACAAAGTTACAGTCATCCAGTCACAAGTGGGAAGGGATGGGTAATAAGGAGTGATGAGAAGATTAATAGTGATGGTAGTGCAGACTTTGCTGGACAGTGTTGAGGGAATTATTTGTTTAGCAGAATGATGGCGTTCAGTAAAAAACTGTCCTTGTGTCTAGTTCTGGTGTGCAGTGCTCTATAGCGTCATTTTGAGGGAAGCAGTTGAAACAGTTTATATTCAGGATATGAGGGGTCTATAAATATTTTCACAGCCCTCTTTTTGACACATGCAGATCCTCGATTGAAGGCAATATATTTTTACTCCTTTGCCCTGATGCTTTGCTATTACCATTAGTAATAGAGAGAACTGTTTGGCTTTCTTATCATCTAAATCAGTGGTTTCCAACTTTGGCAACTTTAAGACTTGTGGACTTCAACTGCCAGAAGTTGAAGTCCACAAGTCTTAAACTTGTTAAGGTTGGAGACCCCTGATTTAAACAACCAATTGGTTTGATCATATGTTAATTAGCCTAGTTTATTAATTTAATAAATATGAATAATCCAGACTGCTAATTTTTAATTTGCCTTAAAAGTGTGAAAAGTGTTTGGGGTGGTAAGTAACTATTGAACTAACATCCAATGTAATAGCTCTGTGTTTTTAATTTCAATCTGCCTATAACAATTCTTCTTACTTTCTTCAACTCCTAAACCTCTGCCTCAAGAAACTCAATCACGTGTACCAATAAAGAACATTTGTAGCTCAGGGGTTGAAATTAGGGGTCCTTGATGCTCTCTAAGCTTATCTGGTTTTTTGCAGACATCTCATTACCCAAACAAGGTAACAGGATCAATGCACTGATGATGTTACCTAGGTTGGATAATGAAACATCTGAAAGAAAAGCAACCAAGCTCAAACAGCACCAAGGACCCCTCAGTCACATGTCTCCAACCATCTAACAATCAAGATTGACTCAAACCAGACCATAGTTTAATTAACTAGCTAAATCAACAGTAACTGTAATATAAACTACACTACTCTCTTTTTACAATCCTGTAATCCCTTAATTTGCGGGAGAGTTGGGCACCTGTATGGATTTGAGTGTTTACTGGCCAGGTGCCCTTCCTGGCACCATGTGTAATTTGCAGCAGATATTTTTTCTTTGTGCCCTAGGAAAGAAATATCTGCTGCTACCTAGGATTGAACTCTCAGCCTTCTGGAATGGGTAACAAGCATCTTCACCACTACGCCACCACGTGGCAGGGAAAAAAACAAAGAACTAATTCAAGTCCCCAATATTGCTGCATATAAAACTCTATCTTTCCTCTTGCCACTGCTTCCTGTGTCAAATATATTCATGGCTCAGAGAATAAATGGCATGATACTGAGACTCAAGATAAAACAGAAAGGAAGGATATATCTACATTTGTGATCCATAATTTGATTCTTCATTTCTCACCCTTTATTTCCTTGTATGTCGATTTAGAATCAAAGTGAATTTAAGAAAACCTTTATTTTTCTGTTTGCTCCAGCAGGCTGAAACATAGCAGGAAAATTCTTCATATAATTCAGTCAGGCTATTGATGTATAAATAAAAAGTATTACCTATGCTTTTTTTCCTCTGTTTTTCATATCAACTGCCAAAAGGGAGACAATCCTGAGGATTTCTGCTACTCCACATTCTGAGGTTATATTCTTCTCAGAGATCTAAGAAACTTTTATTACTAGATTTCACCTTTGAAGGAAAATTATCCCTTCATAAGACAGATAAAATAGGACAAGAGTTGGTATGATGATATGATTTATATTTTGTAGGAGATGACCAGGTTGAGCCTGAAGGAGGGGTCAAACAAGTAATCAGTCATGGATCCCTTCCCACCCACAAGAGATCCAACTCCATTTCATTTTGAATTCCTTCTACTCTTATCTCTCGCTAATTTCCCTTGGTTGTTAGTAGTTCAGATTCTTATAGAGAGCTTAAGCTTACAATAATTGTTTACACCCATTTGAACTGTTTGGATCTCCTGATTTTCTTGGCACATGACATTTTCCATTGAACAGTCACAGGTTTTTTTAAATATTTCAACAAAATTAAATGATATCTATACATCTAATTTCAGAGAAATACATCTAATTATAGTGCATAACTCTGAAACTTGTGCAACCTAAAAACAAACAAATCCTGTTGGACTTCCATCCAGTTATCCCAAGGAAGTTGAGAAATTGATCTGAAATGAGATATTGCTATTTTTGTTTTATTGTTATCACCATGTTCTGTTATAGATGCACTCTCGGTTGGAATAAATAAAAAAAAATGTTTCTTTTCTGCAGAGTCAGTGCTTTTACATTCTCTGGTTGGAAATAGAAACAATAAGTCTGAGAGTTATGAAACAAAAACAAACTGCAAATTAGAAATGTTAAGTACTGAACATGGGTCGGAGTAAATGGAGACAGCTTCCGAATAGTGAACTTTCAGCTCTTTATTTGCATAGTGACTTCTCAAAACAACAACAGTGAACTCTGCCTTATATAGGCAACCCCTGTGAGAATTGTCCAATAACGGGCTATGAATACTAGCTCTTTTAACCATTAAGAATTCTCTGTTAAGGGCCAATCGGATTCCTCAGAACTAACCAATCCGATCTGGCCACCTAACAGCCAATCAGAAGTGCAGGGCCAGAACCCTGCACTTTACCTCAAGCTCATATTTTATTAACTATGGTACATACACAACACCCCTTCCCCCTGGCTTCTTAATTATGGTGTGGTTATATAGTCCCTTAGATAGGACGGTTGTCTTTTAACTCTTTTGGATTTTTGTTGGATTGGTTGGTTGCAATCCTATTGAGGTAGATTGTTGTTTGGCAGTGGTTCTGCTTCTTGCTCAGCTGCAATTTCTTGCGGTGCAAATGTTTCTCCTTCCTGCTCCATTTCCTGAGTATCACTTAGTTCGTTGCTCCCTTCGAGCAGGTTCCCGGGAACTTCATCTTCTTCCATACTTCCCCCCCCCTCGGTTTGGTCATGGGGGAGTTGTTGACTAGCCGTTGTGAGTCATGACCGTAATTGGTCGATATGCCGTTTCCACAGTTTATTGTCACAGCATTTCACTACGTAGGATTTGGGGCCGGTCACTCGTATTACTGTCGCCTCTATCCATAACAGGTCGCCTGATAAGTTTCGTGCATAAACGAGGTCTCCTACCTGGAAGGTGTGACAGCGGCCGCTGGATCCTATTGGCTTTTGTGGTTCGTAAGCAGGGTGCAAGCGGTCGAGGTGGGAGCGGAGTCTTCGCCCCATCAGTAGTTCGGCGGGAGTTCTGCCGGTGACGCTATGTGGAGTTATGTGTTGCAAAAAGAGAATTTGGTTGACCTTGTCATCGTTATTGTCATAGTCCACTTTTTGCAAGGTCTTTTTAACAAATTGGACCATGAGTTCAGCTCGGCCATTGGTTGCAGGGTGCGCAGGCAAGGTGAGCGCATGGCAGATGCCGCGGTCAGCGGGGTACTGCTCGAACATTAGTGCCGTAAACTGTGGCCCGTTATCGGACACCAGGACATCTGGATATCCGTGGGTTGCAAAGAGTCTGTTTAGAATCTTGATCACCACCTCGGAGGTTGTAGCCATCATACGATGAATTTCTAACCAATTGGAGTATGCGTCGACTGTCAGCAGGAAGGTATAGCCCTTGGTTGGCCCCACGAAATCCAGCTGGATTCTGGACCAGGGTCCACGTGGCGTCTCCCATTCAGTAGGCATGGCTTTTGGTGGGGCGTTGCTGACTTGTTGGCAATTGGAACACGCTTTAACCCACTGTTTGATTTGCCGGTCCATGCCCGGCCACCATGCGTAGCTTCGTGCAAGCGCCTTCATTCATACGATGCCGGGGTGGCCCTCATGCAGAATTCGCAGCAGCGACTTCCGGAGTCGCTCTGGGACAACGACTCTATCGCCCCAGATGATACAGCCTTTTTGGAAAAAAAGTTCAGTCTGTCAAGATTTGAATGGCGCGAAGTCATCTGGTACTTGGTCCAATGGCCATCCATGTTCTACCCAGCCTAGGACTCAAGCTAGGGTGTGGTCTCGTTTGGTTTCTCTCGCGATGTCTCGGGTGGTCATAGGTGGCGAGTTGAGCGTTTCGATCTGCAACGTGGTTGCTGTTGGTGCGGATCGTCAAGAGTCTCTGGAAGTGGTGCTCGGCTTAATGCGTTGGCGTGGGGAATGGCTTTCCCCGGGTGATATTGCAGCCGATAATTATAAGCAGCTAGGAATTCTGACCATCGTGTCATTCTAGGGGATAATATGTAGGAGGTTGGCTTGTCCCCGGCTATTATCCCTAGCAACGGTTTGTGGTCAGTTATAATGGTAAATGTCCTTCCATACACATATTCATGAATATTTTTTACAGCTGAAATGATTGCGAGGGCTTCTTTATCAATTTGTCCATAGTTCCGCTCTGCTTGTGAAAGAGTCTTCAAAAAGTATGCTTCGTTCCCATTAGGCAGTACATGGCTCAAAATGGCGCCCACCCCGAAAGGCGATGCATCGCAGGTTAAAACTAACGGCAAAGTCTCGTTATACTGCATAAGTACAGAGTCAGATGTGAGCAGTTTTTTAACATTCCGGAATGCTTGCTCTTCCCAGTAACCCCATACCCACAATGCTTTCTTATCTAATAATCGGTGTAACGGTTCAGCGATAGTTGCCTTGTGTGGTAAAAATACATTATAGAAATTAATGAGGCCTAAGAATGCCTAGAGATCGGCCTTGTTGCATGGTCTGAGAGCGTTTTTGATCGCTTTTAATTTACTCTCGGTAGGATGAATGCCCTGGCTATGAATCCGGTACCCTAGAAACTCAACATTGTCAGTATACAATTGACATTTATTTTTTTCTACCTTAAGTCTGGCCTCTTGGAATTTTTTAAGAACGCATTTCAAACGGTCCTGTAAGATTTTTTGGGTAGGGGCTGCAATTAATACGTCATCAAAATAAGGGACCACACCCTTGATTCCTTGTAATAACCTTTCCATAAGGCTCTGGAAGATCCCCGGGGCTACACTAACTCCGAATTGCAATCGGGTACATTTAAAGGCACCCCTGTGCATTACAATTGTTTGGGCTTGGGCCATTTTTTCATCCACTGGTAATTGTTGATAAGCTTGAGCTAAATCCAATTTAGCGAAAACCTTACCGCCCCCCAAGGAATGGAGGAGGTGCTGCATCACCGGAACTGGATACGCATTCTGCTGTAGGGCGTGGTTCAAATTGGCCCGGTAGTCCCCACAAATTCAGATTGACCCGTCTGGCTTAATGGGTGTTACAATAGGGGTTTCCCATGGAGAGTGATCGATGGGCTTCAACACCCTTTGAGCAATTAGCTTGTCAAGTTGTTCGTCGATTTTTGCTTTAAGAGCGAACGGAACTCGATGGGGCTTCAAGCGAATGGGAGCTACTTTTGGATCTAGACTGAATGAGATCGGGGTCCCCTTATACTCGCCTAAGCTGTCCGCGAAGATGTCGCTGAACTCAGAGATAAGTTCTTCCTCCCACTCACAACCACCGACTCGGTTCACGCCAGCCACTTCAATGCCGAGTGGTGCAAACCATTGGAGGCCTAGTAGGCTAGGCCTATCTCTATCGATGACCATTAGAGGTAGGTACGCTGTATGCTTCTTGAAGGAGACTCGGACTTGGCAGGACCCGACAACGGGGATTCGATTTCCTTGGTAGTCCTTGAGGATGAGGCATTGAGATTGGAGGTCTTGGCGTTGAATTATGGGGATGAGTTGCTTGAGTGTCTTCCAAGACACCAGCGAGAGGGACGATCCCGAGTCGACCTCCATGTGGCAAGGCTGGTTCTCGATGGCTACTGTGACTCAGATTTTCTTAGTGTCCAAAGCTGAGGCATGACCGATAGTGATAGTATGGTGAGCCTCTTCTCTTTGCAAAGCTCGATTTCTGTAGGAGTGGTTTACTGGCTCTTGCCTTACAGGACAGTTTCCTGTCGATTGGTGATAGTTGGCCCCTTTTGAGGCCTGGCTGAGTCCTGGTAAGCTGCAGCAGACCCGGCTGATGTGGCCTCGTTTCCCGCACTCATGGCAGAATGCGTCGCGGAATTTGCATTTGGCCCTGGCATGGTTGGCTCCACAGCCAGCGCAAGGGCATAAGGGCTTCGGGCGAGGGTCCCGGTCGGACCGCAGTCGATGGACCCCTTCTTCGTCGCTGTCTGATGACGAAGAGAGGTCCTCATGGTGCGTTGTTAATAGCTGCCCTTCTGTTCTAGGTGAGATTTCACTGGCCGGTGGTGGAACCGGAGTGCGGCTTCGCCGTAGTTGTGCAGCCGACATTTGGGTCGCCTCTGCAGCCGTGGCTTCGGCGATTGCGTCAGCAAGGCTGATGTCGCCTTTCGGCATCAGCTTGCTTTGCACGCCTAGTGCATCTAATCCCAGAACTATTCGATCTCTAAGTGCCTCTTCTAAATTGGCGAACCCGCAGAGGCCCCCTAAATTTCAGAGGTCCGCCACGAAATCGGCCACGCTCTCCCCTTTTTGTTGGTTTCTCTGATAAAACTCGTGGTGTCTCACGAGTGTAGGCACAATTGGCGCGTAATGGTCTGTCAGGATGGGTTCGAGGTCATCCCAGCTCATGGCTTTCACTTCTCGAGGTTTGGCGAGTGCTTTAGCCATCTTAAATACGGCTGGGCTGCAATGCATCAGGAACAGCGCCCTTTTCTTTGCTGGTGTGGCTTCCTTCAAGTTATTCGTCTCGATAAACATTTGGAAGCGATCCATGTAGGATTCCCAATCTTCTTGGTTCGGATCGAACGGAGCGGGTGGTACGATGCCGCCGGACATGGTTCCGTTGTTGGCGTCGTCTATCACGTGCTCGGTATTGCTTCCTGGCTTCTTCGGTTCAGACGTCTCCACATCCCATCCTTGTCTCCAGTGTTAAGTACTGAACATGGGTCGGAGTAAATGGAGACAGCCTCTGAATAGTGAACTTTCAGCTCTTTATTTGCATAGTGACTTCTCAAAACAACAACAGTGAACTCTGCCTTATATAGGCAACCCCTGTGAGAATTGTCCAATAACGAGCTATGAACGCTAGCTTTTTTAACCAATAAGAATTCTCTGTTAAGGGCCAATTGGATTCCTCAGAACTAACCAATCCGATCTGGCCGCCTAACAGCCAATCAGAAGTGCAGGGCCAGAACCCTGCACTTTACCTCAAGCTCATACTTTATTAACTATGGTACATACACAACAAGAAACCACTTAGAATGTAATTGGCATTATAGAGGAATTGCTGCTATTTTGTAATGCAGCTTTGCTTCACTTCTTCATGTTTAATATTATACAGTAATGGAATGTGCAGATACTGAAAAACACCTTTTATTCTACCTTCTGCTTTGACAGGAAATATTTTTTTAAAAAATGGGTGCTTTCTTCTAACATTTTTAAAAGGAAAAAAAAATTGTGAGGTTGCACAGGTATGGGTGGTGATTCCAGTACAAATTACTGCCAGTCGGGGAAGGACCAGAGAAAACTGAATCTACCTGTATGCAGATTTTATTTGCAGCTAGAATTCACCTTTTAATCCCATGTCACTTCCTAAAGGAATTTTAAACCATAATTATGCTTAAAAATAATAATTATATTTAATGATTATATAATTATTCCAGTTTCCAATAGCACATCACATTGTCAAACTATTTATTTCTCCATCTCTATCAGTCAGCCACACACACACACATATGATAGTGATGTTAAATTATTAGTATGGTTCATTGCACAGTCAGCCAGATGTTCAGAGTGGCTTTGGCATTTTTGTCTACCTATTGATTCCTTTCCAAGGGCCTGGGATAAGTAGATCTGGATGTTTAATCATGTTACAAATTACATCACAGGATGAAAGCTGTTCTGAGTAAAGCTGCCTTTTGCAATTGACTGATGGTGAATTTCTCAATGCCAATAGTGTTCATGTGGTGCTTCTGTTGTTTTGGGATTGGACCCAAGGCTCCTATTACTATTTGTACTATTTTTACCACAGTCATTCTATTTATCTAAATATAGATATAGAGGTGGAGACTGGGACAGACAGAGATAAAGAATAAAGATAGATATAGATATAGATAGATATAGATAGATAGATACAGATAGATATTGAGATATACAGAGATGGAGACAGAGATAGGCAGAGGTAGAGGTGCAAGGCCCCTATTACTATTGGTACAAATTTTGCTACAGTTGTTCTATTTTTCTAACTTTTTAGGTATGGTTTTAATATAGATATGGAGATGGAGATAGAGATGGAGATGGACAGAGGGAGAGACATAGATAGAAAATAAAGATAGATATAGATATAGATTAGATGATAGATAATAGATGATAGATAGATAGATAGATAGATAGATAGATAGATAGATAGATAGATAGATAGATAGATATAGACAGAGGTAGATGTAGATATGGATACTGACACAGACATGGATATAAACAATACAGATATAGATCAGGGGTGGGGAACCCTGTCCCTTTTATGACTTGTGGACTTCAACTCCTAGAATACCTGAACTAGCATGCTCAGAACCACGCTGGCTCAGGAATACTGGAAGTTGAAGTCCACATATCATAGCCCTACTGGATGATAACAGTACCAGGAAATCTTTTTTTTTTCTCATTATTTCTTCCTTTACTTTTATTCAATTATATTTCTTTCTATCAAGGTTTTATTAATTCTCAATCAAATATGAACACACAAAATGCAAAACATAAAACATAAAACTTCTGACAAGCAGAACATAAGATATAGAAACATAAAACCTCCTTTCTAAAAGCTGCTTATAGATTTTAACAAAGCAAATAAAACATTATTTTGTACAGCATAGTTCCAAATTATCATATTTCCATTTAAACACATATATATCTTTTCCAAATTTCTCATTGTTTCTCCCTTCACTTTTATTCAATTATATTTCTTTCTATCAGGGTTTTATTAATTCTCAATCAAACATAAACACACAAAATACAAAACATAAAACAAGACATAGAAACATAAAACCTCCTTTCTGAAGGCTACTTGTAAATTTTGACAAAACAAATAAGACATTCTTTTATACAAGATAATTCCAAATTATCATTTGTACATATTTTTTCCAAATTTCTCATTGTTTCTCCCTTTAGTTTTATTCCTCCAAGGTTTTATTAATTCTCAATCAAACATAGCTAACCAAAACACAAAACATAAAACTTCTTTTTGGAAAGTGGCTTAGCCCCGGGTTACATGTTTTTTTACAGACCTAAATCAAATTCATGCTCACCTTATATACCATTCTTATCTTATTTACCATTCTATATTTTCTATATAACTTCTCCTTTCTTTTCACTCTCTTAATTATATTTGTTTATTTCATCTTATTTTAAAATCATTATACTTGTATCTTTTTTCCATTCTTTTCCAATTATCTATCTCTTTTCTTTAACAGAAAATTTCCCCTGTAATCACTTTTAAAGTGTGACGTCTTTCTATCTTTTCCCTAAATTGACACTTAAAATAATACCTAATTTCCATTCTGATTCTGCTTAGTACATTCTACAAGTTGCATTTTAAAATAAAAAAATAATAAGTTTATAATATAGTTAAATATATAATTTCCATTCTAATTCTAATTCTGCTTAATACATTATTTTAAAATAAGAAAGAAATAGTAAATTGATAATAACATTAAGACAATAACAAATTAAACTATAACTGAACTTAATCATTTTACACATTCTCTTCAATGTTTTATTGAATATTAAGATCTATCATTATTAAACATTTTAATATTTTATTAATTCTTATAATATTCCAATACACTATTTCAAATGCAAATACTACAATACTATCTTATGTACTCTTGCAGAATCTTTCTTTAATTATGCTTTACCCTTTATCTCTGAAAAAGATCTGCTTTTTGGCATCTTGTTTCAACCCTTTGTGGCTTTTTTTTCCCTTTTCCCCTCCCTTTCTTCTCCTGTCTGGCCTTTTTGCCCCCACCTCACCTAACCTCTGTCTTTTTAACTTCCCCTCTCTGTTGTATTTCTCTTTTCTGTTGCTTTCTAACATTGTACCTTTTTTTCACCTTAATTTTCTCTTTCTTGGTTGTTTTGTTAAATCTTAACTTCTCAATTTTCCTTCCCCTCTTCCAATTTTCTTTCTCAGTTGAACTTTTTTGTCCATTAAAGATGGCTTCTTCCTCTTCTTCTTCTCCTTCTTCCCCATGTAGCTGCTGATAAGTAGAAATTTCTAAAAAGTGGAAGACAGCTCCCAAAGAATCCTTGCCTTTTTGTTCTCCTTCCTTTAATTTTTCATATTCCATTTTCAATTCATCCACAGATAATGTCATTGTAAAGCTTTTTCTTCTTTTTTTTTAAAGAACAACCCAAATGTTTTTAATCTTGAAGTAATTTCTAAGCGTTCCAAAGTTATCAAACAATCCAAACAGACACAAAATATTTCCTCTTCTTCCCTTTGCACTTTCTCCTCCTGGGGCAAAATCCCAAAAATATATTTTAAAGCCCAATTACCGTTAATTTCTGGTCTTGTAATCTTCAAGGCATCTCCTCCAACAAGTTCTTAAAGGTTTTTTAGTCCTCTCCCTTCCTACTTATAACAAAAAGCTTACTTTTACCTTCTGTAAAAAAGCAGGTCCATTTGCTATCTCCGTAAGGAAGGGGAGTAAACTTTCCCTTCAGCACTTTCATCCACCGCTTTGATAACCTCTTTTGGAAACAAATGTATCAATCTAAGAGTCAGATTTCCAGGGTGTTTAAATGTATCTTAATGTCCTGTTTCAGCCAAAAAACTTTCTCTTTCGACTTCTTCCTCCTGCACAAGTCTTGTCCGGTTGAATATCTCTTTGTGGCTGCCATTACTGACAGCTGCTCCACCGCCTCAGGAAAAAGGAGTCTAGCTGGCTGGTGAAAGGGGTTATGATGTCCCCAGAACCCTGCCTGGATCTCCTCTATCTTCCGCTACCTTTCCGGGGTAGCGACAACCCCCAAATCCAATAGGATCGGGGGTACTTCAGCAGCGAGCACAGCAGGGACCCGCAGAATCGTGGATTCCTGCCACCGCTGAAGCCTTGCAACCAGAAGTTCAAGAGCAATATTTCAGTACCAGGAAATCTTAATAAAATTAGTAAAGTAAAATATAAATTGTTGTGAATGAATAATGCCAAATAAAGTTATCTTGAGCTTGAAGTCAAGTGCAGGGTTCTGGCCCTGCACTTCTGATTAGCTGTTAATGGCAGGATCGGATTGGTCCATTCAGGAGCATCTAATTGGCCATTAACAGGCCATTCTCATTGGTTAATGGAGCTAGCGCTCCAGGATTGCTATTGGTTGAATAGTTAATAAGTTGCCTATATAAGGAAGGCTATAGCAGCCCCCCAGTTTGAGCTGTCACACCATGTAAATAAAGAGTTTGAAGTTCACTGTTTCTACCGGCTTGTCTCCATTATTCGCACCCATGCTCCAGACTTAACACTGGCGACGAGGATGGGATGGAATGACATAAGAGCCAACGACGAAGACAACTAAGCACGTGGCTGAAGCACACAATGGCAGAACCATGTCCGGCGGCGCAGTACCACCCGCTCCGTTCGATCCAGCTCAAGAGGACTGGGAGTCCTACATGGACCATTTCCAAATGTTTTTGGAAACGAATAATCTGAAGGATGCCACAATTGGGAAGAAACGGGCGGTATTCCTAATGCACTGCGGCCCAACAGTATTCAAAATGGCTAAGGCATTAGCGAAACCGGCTGAAGTGAAGGCCATGGACTGGGACGTCCTCGAACCACTACTAAGGGCCCACTACGCACCGACCGTTCCAACGCTCGTAAGACGACACGAGTTCTATCAAAGAAACCAGCGGAAAGGAGAAAGTGTTGCTGATTTTGTTGCAGACCTCCGGAATTTGGGAGGCCTTTGCGATTTCACTGACCTAGAAAAGGCTTTGAGAGACCAAGTAGTTCTCGGGTTAGACGTTCTAAACGTACAGAGCAAAATAATGGCAAAGGGCGACATCACCCTTAAAGATGCCATAGCTGAAGCTACACCAGCGGAGGTGACCAAGAAGTCGGCTGACCAACTACACCAAAATCGTGCTCCCGCACACCAACCAGCCAGCGAAGTTTCACCTAAGGCAGAAGGGCAGCTGCAGACGACCCACTATGAGGACCTCTCTTCGTCGTCAGACAGCGACGAAGAAGAGGTCCATCGCCTGTGGTCCGATCGGGACCATTACCCGAAGTCCCAGCAACCATGCGCTGGCTGCGGCGCCAACCATTACCGCTCCGATTGCAAATTCTGTGACGCGCTCTGCCACGAGTGCGGGAAACGAGGCCACATTGGACGGGTCTGCAGAAGTCTTCTCAGACCCAGCCAGACCGCGAAGGGTACCAATCTCCGCCAATCGACAGGGAATCGCCCTGTAAGGAGAGAACCAGCAAACCACTCCTACAGAAACCAACCCGTGAATCGCCTAACGAGACGAGAAGAGGCCCACCAAACACTCACTATCAGCCACGTCTCTTCACTAGACGCTAAGAAAATTTGGATCAAAGTGGACATCGAAAATCAACCTTGCCAAATGGAAGTTGACTCGGGGTCGTCTCTGTCAATGGTTTCCTGGAAGACCCTCAAGCAACTCATCCCCACTATCCGGCGCCAAGACCTTCAATTCCAACGGCTCGTGTTAAAGGACTACCAGAGGAACCGGATTCCAGTCGTAGGATCCAGTAGAGTCCGGGTTGCATTCAAGAACCGCACGGTGTACTTACCCCTGAGAGTGATCGACAAGGACCGGCCTAACCTGTTAGGCCTGCAATGGTTCGCACCACTCGGCATTGAAGTGGCAGGCATTAACTGAATTGACGGCAGTGACTGGGAAGAAGACCTCGCCCACGAATTCAGGGACGTCTTCGCGGAAAAGCTAGGCGAGTACAAGGGGACCCCGATATCCTTTAGCCTTAATCCAAAGATAAGTCACATCCGCCTTAAGCCTCGTTGAGTCCCATTCGCTCTAAAGCCAAAACTCGACGAACAGCTTGATAAGTTGATAGCCCAGGGAGTTTTAAAGCCAACCGACCACTCCCCATGGGAAACACCAATCGTGACCCCAATTAAGCCGGATGGCTCCATTAGAATTTGTGGGGTCTATCGAGCCACCCTAAACCACGCCCTGCAACAAAATCCATATCCGGTGCCGGTGGTGCAACACCTCCTCCATTCCCTGGGGGGTGGAAAAGTCTTCGCTAAACTAGACTTAGCTCAGGCTTATCAGCAATTGCTGGTTGATGAAAAAACGGCACAGGCACAGACTATCGTAACACACCGAGGTGCCTTTAAGTGTAAGCGGCTTCAATTCAGAGTCAGTGTAGCCCCAGGGATCTTTCAGAGACTAATGGAGAGACTATTGCAGGTGATCAAAGGCGTTGTCCCCTATTTTGACGATGTGCTCATTGCTGCTCCTACTCCAAAAATTTTACGGGATCGTTTAAGACTGGTTTTACAAAAATTCCAAGAAGCAGGCCTGAAAGTGAAAAAAAATAAGTGCAAACTGTATACAGATCGTGTTGAATTCTTAGGGTACTTAATTGACAGTCAGGGTATTCACCCTACCAATAGCAAATTGAGAGCAATAAAAAACGCTCCCAGACCCCAGAACAAAGCCGACCTCCAGGCATTCTTAGGCCTCATCAATTTCTATAATGTATTCTTGCTGCACAAGGCAACTGTCACTGAACCTTTACATTGCCTACTAAATAAAAAAGCAATTTGGGTATGGGGTCACAGAGAAGAGCAGGCATTCTGTAATGTAAAACAACTACTGACTTCTGATGCTGTGCTAATGCAGTACGAGACCTTGCCGTTAAATATCACATGTGATGCATCACCTTTTGGAGTGGGTGCCATTTTGAGCCATGTATTACCTAATGGTAGTGAAGCCCCTGTTGCTTACTTTTCAAAAACGCTCTCGAAAATCAAGCGAAATTACAGCCAGATCAATAAAGAGGCCCTGGCAATTGTATCAGTTGTTAAAAGATTCCATGAGTACATGCACAGCAGGCTTTTACCATTGTAACTGATCACAAACCATTGCTGGGGATCATCGCTGGGGACAAGCCAACTCCCTGCATACTTTCTCCCAGGATGACCCACTGGTCAGAATTCTTGGCTGCCTACAATTATCAGCTACAATATCATCCCGGTAAAGCCATTCCACATGCTGACGTGTTGAGCCTTGCACCGCTCCCTGAAACCATCAACGATCCTGCACCAACAATGACAACGTTGCAGACCGAGACACTCCATATGCCACCATTAACTGCCTGTGATATCGCGAGAGAAACAAAATGCGATCCCATCTTAGCACGAGTCCTCACATGGGTGGAACGCGGATGGCCATTGGACCAAGTACCAGATAACTTTGCACCATTCAAAAGCCATCAAACAGAGTTGTTCTCACAGAAGGGCTGTATCATCTGAGGCGATAGAGTCGTTATCCCAGAACGACTCCAACAGGCACTGCTAAGAACCTTGCACGATGGCCATCCTGGTATCGTGCGCATGAAGGACCTCGCACAAAGCTATGCGTGGTGGCCAGGCATCGACAGACAAATCGAATTGTGGGTTAAAACTTGCCAGAGATGCCAAGAAGTAAGCAACGCTCCACCAAAGGCAACCCCAACCGAATGGGAGACACCGCGGGGACCCTGGTCCCACATCCATCTGGACTTTGCTGGGCCAACCAAAGGCCACACGTTTTTGCTAACCATTGACGCCTACTCGAATTGGCTCGAGATTCACCGAATGAGCAATACGACCACCGAAGCAGTCATCAAAAGACTGGAAAGACTGTTTGCAACCCACGGATTACCAGATGTTCTGGTATCTGACAACGGGCCCCAATTTACCGTGCTGTCTTTTGAACAGTACCTGGCTGACCGCGGTATCCGACATGTGCTTACTTCACCTGCGCACCCTGCAGCCAAGAGTAGGGTTGAGTGAATGGTACAATTCGTCAAAAGGACTCTACAAAAGATAGACTACGACAACATCGACGAGAAAATCAACCAAATCCTTTTCCAACAGCACATCACACCTCACAGCGTCACCAACAAAACTCCCGCCGAGCTGCTAATGGGACAAAAGCTCTGCTCCCACCTCGATCGGTTACACCCAGCCTACGAACCAGAAAAGCCACTCGGATCCAGCGGCCGATGCTGTACCTTCCAGGTAGGCGATCTAGTATTCACTAAAAACCTTTTGGGCGATCCGCTGTGGGTAGAAGAGACCGTAATCTGCGTAACCGGCCCAAGATCATACCTCGTTCAGTGCCCTGACAATAGACTTTGGAAGCACCACATAGATCAACTACGATCGCGGCTACCGTCACGCAATTCCAAACTCCCTTATGACCAAACTGAGAGGGGGGGAGATACAGAGGAAAACGAATTGCAACTAGAGGAAAACCTTTTTGAAGGGACTGAAAACGGAACTGAAATGCAGGAACAGGAACCGGAGACCGGAGTGAGTTCACCTCAGGGAGTGGCCAGTGATATCGGTGACGACGGGAACATGAACTCGGAACCAGAGGCACCCCTACTGTTAAACAACGATCTACCTCAACAGAAGTGCAGCCAACCACCAGGCACTTTGTGAAAACCAAAGAGACTGATAAAACAACTGTCCTACCTCAAGGACTATGTAACCGTGCCCCGTGGGCAGAAGCCAGGGGAAAGGGGTGTTGTGAATGAATAATGCCAAATAAAGTTATCTTGAGCTTGAAGTCAAGTGCAGGGTTCTGGCCCTGCACTTCTGATTAGCTGTTAATGGCAGGATCGGATTGGTCCGTTCAGGAGCATCTGATTGACCATTAGCAGGCCATTCTCATTGGTTAACGGAGCTAGCGCTCCAGGATTGCTATTGGTTGAATAGTTAATAAGTTGCCTATATAAGGAAGGCTATACAGCCCTCCAGTTTGAGCTGTCACACCATGTAAATAAAGAGTTTGAAGTTCACTGTTTCTACCGGCTCGTCTCCATTATTCGCACCCATGCTCCAGACATAACATAAATAGAATATAATTTTTGTCTTGGAGTTGAGAGTTGGATGGCATACACATTATATTGTCATTATTACTGTATACTTTCCTGGCAGGACTGATTAATTTGGCCAACCATGTTGCTCACACACCAATGGATCTTTTGTAGCACTTTCTTTTGAGTAAATTGGCATAAATAAGATTGTATCACCAGGAGCTGAGAGATATTTTCCAGGTCACAAGAAAAACAAATCCCAAGACTGCTTTTCTTTTACAAGTCTCTTATAACAATGAATTTGCATATGATTCTTTGAATGAGTCTCAAGGGCCATATATTACTTTATTAATTGATTAACTTTCATATATAACTACTATTTAATTACTTCAAGAAATGCTGTATTGAATACAACTTCTAATTTATGTGACATCATAATAGCCAGAAATTTTCAATTAGTAATAATAGTTCTCTTGATGAGTTTGCTGGTGGTCTGTATAATTCTATGAAAAAAATAGAGTTTCTTGTTAGTTTGACAAGACAAGGTCCAGCATCAATTACAGTATACATTTCTTATAGCATAACAACCATCATATTTATTCTGCATCTTCTTCCTCCTTCTCAGTTGCATTATCTCCATTTCAATCCTATATTTGTTTAACCACTCAATGCATTTGATGAAGTGAGCTATAGATCATAAAACCCCATGGCATTCAATAAAATTGGTTCATCTGAAAAAAAAGTCCTACCAAATTTATTCTGATTTCTAGTTAGGGTAGATGAACATGTACTCCTGTCAAGTCTACAGAGACAATAAAGTAATTGGTAACACCAGTTTTAATCCTAGTTTGGTAAGTTAATTCTGGGTGATCAGCTTCAATGCAGCCATTTAGAATTTATATATTAAAGGAACTAACCATGTGAGGTTTGCTTTCTTGTCCTTTGGTTATTGGATCAAGGAAATAACATCTGCTTCATCATTGAACAGATGGAACTTATAACTAACAAATGAATGCCTATTATTTGGGCCTATCCTGGCATAAAAATTGCCTGCAACAATTATATATGCATCAATCTGTTGTTAATTTCTATCAGGATACTTTGTCTAAAATGTATTGTCATGTCCAAGACAGGTTGTTAATTAAGAATATCTTACTGATCACATTTAATGAATACTTCCAGCACTCCATAATTCCCTGTCTTCTTATGCTAGCTATTGCTTACAAAAAATATGGGCTCACAGTATTAATCTAGCTCAATAGATGGCTAAGTTTACTGAACCATTATTATATTACTTTCGAAATGAAGCATGCCCTCTACATGCTTTTAAGGATACCATTCCAATTGCATTACAAATGCTGACGTGCATCTTAAGACGGGTATGGTGAAATGGAAGGCTGGAGGATATTCAAGACACATTAAGATTTTCCTTTGGGCTACTTGTCTAGCCTTGTAGATTATATGTCTATGGAGATTCTCACTCATCCAGGTCATAGTTGTCTCAAAGTTGCCTTTTCAAAAGACAACTGGACTGTTGTTTTTTTTCCTTGAAGAAAAAGTCACAACTGAAGAAGTTTCTTGGTTAAGAAGTGAAATGTCTTCTTCAAGACATTTCACTTCTCAACCAAGAAGCTTCATTAGTTGTGACTGAATAATAGTGAGGGGATGGAAGAATAGGTTCACCACCCCCAAATCAGTTACAACTGATGAAGCTTCCTGGATGAAGAGCTAAACTTTTATTTCTTCCTCAAGGGAAAAAACCCAGTTACCTTTCGAAAAAGCAACTTTGAGACATGTAGATTATAATCTAGCTGAAAGCTATGGCTTTAGTTACTCTCTTTGGGATAAGAAACTTGACTTGTTACCTTAAATATGGAATAATGGATATAAAACACCAGATTGTTTTTCAAGGATGCCAAATACCGGTTTTTTTTCGTTGCTTTTTTTTTTGCTAACATTGATATAGTACCATCTATACAGGGATGGGATCAGATTGGTATAACTCCCAGTTCTGTTGCTCTGCATCGTGTGCATGTGCGCATGCATGAGAGTTGCATGACCTGCTGAGCTGAGCAGCACTGTGTGCAAGTGCGCAGCGTTTGGAAAAGTCCTTTTTTCCTGCTTTTTCAACCACAGCTGTGTCACACAAAGCAGCTGCGGTTGGAAAATCAGGAAATAAAGGTCAGGTAAGAGCCCGGGAGGGTGGTTGGGACAAAACAGCAGCAGACATAGAACTGATTCTATGTATGCTCTCTGTCTGCTGCTCTTCAGAACTACCGGTTCTACAGAGGTGGACACAACCGGTAGAATCCCACCCCTGCATCTATAGCAGCGGTCACCAAACTTTCTGGGAAGGGGAGAGGGGATAGTTCTGTGTGAGTGGTAGGCAGGCACACAACTCAATTTGCACTAGCAGTGGGTATGTGTGCATGTGGCTTGCACAAACAGAGCTTCACTTGCACACTTGCACACGGCTTATGCAAATAGATCTGGGCACATGTGCTTATCCACCATTTCCACAGCCCAATTCTGAATGGGCCATGGCCCAGTTCTGGGCCACTGTTCAGGAGTAAGGGACCCTCTATAGCTTACTTTATCTCTCAAACCACAGACACATTATTTCAGCATTTTCTAATGGTTTTCCTACAGCTGTTTTGGAGAGAACCCTACTCAGAATGTTTATTCCACTGTGAGTTTAACTTGAAGGCAAGTTAAGAATTCATAGAGTTACACACAATATGAAATATATGGATAGAAGCAAGTTTTTCTTTCTTTAACGTTCAAAGCTGAACTTACCCATTTAAATTATGTGCTGATCTGGTGCTGGCTCCTTTTAAAAGAAAACAAATTCTAGGACAATTGTGTCTGTGAAGAGCTACTACTTGACAGGCAGTCTAACATAAACCCCAGTTAATAAAAAATGTTCAGTGTAAAACACATATTACATTCTGAGCTCCTAAATTCAAAACCTTGGTACCAACTCTGGAACATCCTGTCATCAGAGATGCCCACAGAGAATATCCCAAATAATTTAGCCTTCCACAAAGGGGTCAAAACTTGACTCTGCAACGTTGTGTGGGGAACACAGAGGCCCAAACAACCATGGGGCTGGCTGACCCCCTTATACCTTTAGTAACAACTGCTAACCCATCTTGGAATTTTTCACCTTTCAAAATTTTATAATGTTATTTGCATATTTTTAAATTTTAATCTTATGTTATTTTGATTTTATTGCTAATTTTATTTATTGTATTGTTCACTTCCCAGAGTCCTATTATTATTGTCATATGAAGCCAAAATAACTGCAGTTGCAAAAATTGCAAAGATGCTATGTTTGATTTCCATTATTAGACAGAATGATCCCAAAAGTCCATGAAGACTAGACCAGGCTCCTAACTATCCTAATACTGTAACTAATCAACACTTGGTTTGGTATATGACAGATTCATATTTTCAGAAGAGAAAATTTATCATGCTTTGAAAAGATTTTGGTCTATACCCTGATCATGATAATAAAAAGAGGATTTAGGTTGGAGGAAATAAAAGAACCAGGCAACAATTCTAACAGACTCTCTTCTTTGTTGTAGATATGAAGTTTGGGAATAAAGTTATCACTGAGGAAAGATTTAGGGATCAAAGAAAATCAAGCATAAGAATTATAAAGAAAAATGTGCTGGGTCATGAGCAATATTAAAGCTATATGGAAAACTTTTCAGAATACTATTTTTTTCTACATTACTCCTGCAAAATAAGTTCCCAAAGTAATTTATGAATTTAATAGCATTTTCATACTTCTGCAATTGTTGTGACTCTTGGCATGAATGGAGCAACTTACACAACACCATGGCTATTTGCATTATCTATCTTTGTCTCTAGGTTCAAAGTTTAGATCTCTTTCCATGAGCCAATAAATATATTTTGGGGGCAGCCACTTTTTAAAAAAATTCTATTAGCAAGTATAGTTTTGTCCTTGACACTCGTAAACTCTTAATTCAGTGAATGCTAATTCAAGTGTGGTATTCAACTTCTCTATTAAATTTCCTTTCTTGGTTGCTTCATGCCCTTTTAATTGCATATGTGAATAAGTAATGAAGAGTTTCATTTCAGCACTAAGATGATTTATGCTGCACACATTGCTGTTACTAAATGAAAACAGATCAAAATGAAAACAGGGCATTACTCTGCTAACCCTGAGATAGTTATTAGTTGATTTGTTTAATGCCATAATGTAAAATAAACACCGGTAGGCACTGCATAATTGATGGGAATATCAATGCTCCAGATAGACATGGAAGAGAAACATTTCAGAAGGTGATCCAAATAATTATTTGGCACATGAACCCAGAAGAAGAATGATTCTACCAAAGAAAAGAAATATAGCAGTAGACTTGGCTTTTAAAAAAAAATAGTTATACATGTGATATATGAACGTAGTTAAGGATGGTGGTATACAAAGTTATTATATATGAAAAAAAAACAAAAAAAACTTTCAACTAATTGGAAAGCCAGACTAGCAACTATAAGTTTCATTAGTAATGCATAAAAGTAAGAAACAAACTTTCACATTCTGCAAAGTGTTCATCGTGGATGTAAAGGAAAATAAGGATGAAAGAAAAGTAATTTGCATGATAAAATCCAAGTATGAAATGGCATTATATTCAGACATGTCAGCATAGTCTTCAGGAATCAAAATGTGACATTTATTAATATAATTTTCATCATCACCACTACCAGCATCTATTCTCAATGCATAAGAAACAAAAGAATTTACATATTGTACTGGATTAGGAGGAGGAGGAGGAGATGGTCTTTATAGCAATTGCATATACACTGGTCATTTGTTTCTGAATAATTGTAGGAAGGGTTTCAAATATAGCTAGATAATTTAAGATATTAATTCAAAAATGATTTATTTAAATGATAACTACTGATCCATTATATTATAATGTGAAACTTTAAATCCTAAAATATTATATTTAAGTCAATGGGCATATTTCCAAAAAAGCAATTTAGAACTGGGGCACCAGTTAGAGCACCATCAGACAGTGAAAAGTATATGAAGATCTCAGGATGTTTATTAACATTTGGTAATATTTATTACCAAAGTTCTTTCTTTCTATCCATCCTTCCATCCATCCATCCATTATCTATCTATCTATCTATCTATCTATCTGTCTGTCTGTCTGTCTGTCTGTCTGTCTGTCTGTCTGTCTATCTATCGTATCTATCTGTCTATCTATCTATCTCTATCTATCTATCTATCTATCTATCTATCTATCTATCTATCTATCTCTATCTATCTATCTATCTATCTATCTATCTATCTATCTATCTATCTATCTATCTATCATCTTAAGTTAAAAATTAAAGTAAAAGTTAGAAACAAATCAACTAAAGGAAACTATTTTTAATATCCAAATTTGATCAGTAATCTGGAGATGGGACAAGGAAAAAAGAAAAGATAGCCAAAAGCAATTTTTAAGAAGTATATCCCAGAAAAACAGACACATCAAAAAAACATTTGATTGAATTTTCAGAATAAATACTTATTATTTATAGGTGTTGAAAACCGTCATTTTCTATTCACAAGAGAGCTGAAGAATGAATCTTGTCATGTGTGAAAAATCTAACCCCGTGAACTATTGACACTAACACCATCTTTTAAAGGTCCCATCTGAAGGACTAATGAATTTGGTTCAAAAGTTACCATGAGCAAATTTTACTGGTAATTCAGTGCTATATTGCATACCCTCGAGAAAGAAAATAGGGCGAAAAACATGGCTTCCCTTCACATTATTATTAATGCTTTGCTGATGAAAAATCCATGTATTTATTTCTAGTTTTGCCTCAAAGAAAGCAGTCCCCACTTTATAGGAAAATAAACACTCTGAAGTTTTTTTGGAAATTAAGTGAGATATCACTATAACATTAAAAAAGAGGGGTGAGACAATATTTACAGACCTCTCACATCCCGGACATAAACTGTTTCAACTCCTACCCTCAAAACGAGGCAAAAGAGCACTGCACACCAGAACAACGAGACACAATGACAGTTTTTCTCCGAATGCCATCATTCTACTAAACAAATAATTCGCTCAACACTATCCAACTATTTACTAAGTCTGCACTATTACTATTAATCTTCTCATCACTCCTTATTACCCATCCCCTCCCACTTGTGACTGTATGACTGTAACTTTGTCGCTTGCATCCTTACTATTTATATTGACTGTTTCCTAGTATGATTTGATTGCTTATTGTACCCTATGACTATGATTAAGTGTTGTACCTTATGATTCTTGACTCTTGACAAATATATCTTTTCTTTTATCTATACTGAGAGCACCTGCAGCAAGACAAATTCCTTATGTGTCCAATCACACTTGGCCAATAAAGAATAAAGAACTGGGGCGTGCATAAGTGCACCAACGTGCCTATCGTCCCTGTCCTATTGTTTCTTTTATATATATTTTTTTATTTTTCTTATATGTATCCATGTATTCATAACTATGTTTTTACTTATACCTGTTGTTGTGTCCGCAAAATGATGCCAGGAGTCGGTGACTTCAAATCATGCTCTTTTATTAAAGTAGGAACCGAACTGGCTCTTCGCAAAAGGTTCGCGGCTTTTATTCTTTCAGCCGCGGCGGCCGCGGCCAATCACACCGCTTTGAATCTCCCGCGATTCGAATGGACCAATCGCGGGAGATTCTTAGCGAGCCAATTGGTGCGGCTCGCCTGACCAATCAGAGTGCCCCGCACTTTGGCCAATCAAAGCGCGGGGATCTCAAGAATGCAAATTAGGGACAGAACACCCCTCCCCTCTTGGTTCAGTCCTTACGTCACGTAGTCACGTAGGTAGGCGGGGCTCCATCTGAGCCTACTGGACCTGCGCAGCTCAGTCGTAGGTTGGATCCCGGCCGGTTCGGTCGGGATCTCTGTTGCTCCTGATGCCGTCATGGGAACCAGCTGGTCGGTCGGGCCGGGCCGCTCTCCGTAGCTCCCTCCTGGGCCTCCCGGGTTGGTTGAGCTGCGGGTTTCACCGCTCCCGCTCGGTCTTTCCGGGCTGGTCAAGCTGGCCTGGCTGTCTCTTCCTGGTGAGGGGTCGTGATGCTGCTTTCCGGTAAGTATGGCTGGTTTATTCTTCTTTGGTTTTGGTCCCCTGGGTATTCCCTCCCCCCTTGGTTTGTGTTGTGGGGGTTGGTTTCGCCTGTTTGTGCGTCGGTGGTCTCTTGGTTGGCAGTCCTCGACCTTAATTGGTCGATGTGGCGTTTCCACGCTCATCCATCTGCTGTTTGTAGCTGGTACGAGTGTGGGCCTGTTATTTGTGTGATGATGGCCGGTATCCATAGTGGGTCTCCCGTCAGGTTTCTTGCGTATACGGGGTTGCCTGGTGCGAAAGTTCGGTGTTTGCTGTTTGAGTCTGGGGGCTTCTCCGGGTTATACGTGGGATGTAACCTGTCGAGTGGGGACCTTAATTTCCTCCCCATTAATAGTTCGGCTGGGCTCTTTTTCGTTGTGGTATTTGGGGTTATGTGTTGGGTGAAGAGTAATTTGTTTATTTTCTCCTGGATCTCCCCGTGGTCTATTTTCCGAATGGTTTTCTTAGTGAATTGCACCATCCATTCCGCCCTACCGTTTGCCACCAGGTGCACCGGTGCTGTCAGCGCATGGTGGATGCCCCTTTCCGCTAGGAATTTTTCGAATTCCAGCGAGGTGAATTGGGGCTCGTTGTCAGAAACGACGACGTCTGGGAGGCCGTGCATTGCAAAGAGTTTGCAGAGTTCTTTGATCACGGCCTCCGTGGTTGTTGTCTTCATGTTGCTTACCTCCAGCCAGTTGGAGTAAGCGTCTACTGTTATAAGGAAGGTGTGTCCTTTTGTGGGCCCGGCGAAGTCTATGTGAATCCTAGACCAAGGTCCCCTTGGGGTTTCCCACTCTAGGACGGGTGCTGTGGGTGGGCTTGGCCTAGTTTCCTGGCATCGTTGGCACCTTGCTACCCAGGTCTCAATTTGTTTGTCCATCCCTGGCCACCAAGCGTAACTTCTGGCCAGGGCTTTAGTCCTCACGATGCCAGGGTGCCCCTCGTGTAATAGTTCCAGAACCTTCCCTTGTAGTTTTTCTAGTATGACCACCCTATCCCCCCATAGTATGCACCCTTTTAATAATGAGAGTTCCATTTGCCAGGTTCGGAACATTTTGACGGACTCATCGTTGTCCCTTTCCGGCCAACCTTTCTCCACCCAATGCAACACCCGTGCCAGACGTTTGTCTTTATTAGTCTCTCAGGCAATGTCTGATGCGGTTATGGGCAGGTTGGGTAGAGTCTCTATGCTGAGGGTGGTCGTCGTGGGTGCTGGGTCGGTGTCAGGTTCCGGTAGCGGCGAGCGGCTTAAGGCGTCTGTGTGGGAGATCATCTTACCTGGTTTGTGTATGAGTCCGTAGTTGTAGGCTGCCAGGAACTCGGACCACCTTGTCATTCGGGGAGACAGAATGTTCGGGGTGGCCCGGTTTCCTGCAAGGATTCCCAGCAGCGGCTTGTGGTCAGTTATGATGGTGAATGTTCGGCCGTAGAGATACTCGTGGAATCTTTTTACGGCGGCAACGATAGCCAGAGCCTCTTTGTCCAGCTGGTTATAGTTCCGCTCCGGTTTGGTGAGGGTCCTTGAAAAGAACACGATGGGCGCTTCTTTTCCGTTGGGGAGGGTATGGCTGAGGACAGCACCGATGCCGAAAGGTGATGCGTCACATGTGACGGCCAGAGGTAGGGTCTCGTTATACTGTATAAGGACGGCGTCCAAAGTGAGGAGGTCCTTTGTTCTTTGGAAGGCGGCTTGCTCGCGTTTCCTCCAAGTCCAGGTCACCGCCTTGTCCAGGAGCCTATGCAAGGGCTCCGCCACCGTCGCCTTTTGGGGCAGGAAAACATTGTAAAAGTTAAGTAGCTCCAGGAATGCCTGTAGTTCCGTCTTCGACTTGGGTGTGGGGGCTTCTTTGATGGCCTTGATTTTTTGATTTGTGGGGTGAATGCCGTGATGGTCTAGGAGGTATCCTAGGAATTCTACCCGTTCCGTGTATAATTGGCATTTCTCCCTCTTGACTTTGAGCCCGGTCTCTTTGAATTTGGTTAGGATCTCCCTTAGGCGACCCTCTAGTTCGGCTTGGTTGGTTGCCGACACAAGGACGTCGTTGAAGTAAGGTACCACCCCCTTGATGCCTTGCAACAGTCTTTCCATTAGGCTTTGGAATATTCCCGATGCCACGCTGACTCCGAATTGGAGTCGGTTGCATTTAAATGCTCCCCGGTGGGTGACTATGGTTTGCGCATCTGCCGTTTGCTCGTCGACTGGCAACTGTTGGTATGCCTGGGTGAGGTCGAGCTTGGCGAAAACCTTGCCCCCTCCCAGTGAGTGCAGTAGGTGTTGCACTACTGGGACGGGGTAGGCGCTTTGTTGTAGCGCGCCATTTAGGGTGGCCTTATAGTCCCCACAGATCCTCACTGACCCATCGGGCTTGATCGGGGTGACTATGGGGGTCTCCCACCGGGCGTGGTCTATGGGCTGTAGGACCCCTTGCTTGACGAGCTTGTCAATTTGCTCGTCTATCTTGGGTTTAAGTGCGAATGGCACCCGCCTTGGTTTCAGGCGTTTTGGGGGGACGTTTGGGTCTAGGCTGAATGATATAACGGGCCCTCAGTACTTGCCTAGGTTTCCGTCGAAGACCTCTTGGAATTCCCAGGCCAGTTGCTGCTCCCAGTTGTCGTCGGTGACGTGGTCGACTCCCGTGACTGCGATTCTGAGTGGGGCGAACCATTGCAGTCCCAGTCGGCTTGGGCGGTCATGGTCGACGATTGTCAGGGGAAGCCTTTCGGTGTGCCCTTTATATGTGATGTTGAAGTGTTTGGTTCCGACTACCGGGATGTGGTTTCCCTGGTAGTCCTTTACGATGAGTCTCTGGCTGTCTAGGTTCCTCCTTTGGATGGTAAGCACCAAGCCCTTTATTTCATGCCATGCTATCATGGAGAGGTAGGACCCGGAGTCCACCTCCATTTTGCATGCTCGCCCTCGATGCCTACCTCCACGTGGACCTTCCGGGCGTCATTGGTTATGGCGTGGCCGATGGTGACCGTCTGATGGGTCTCCTCTCTTCGCCGGTTATCGCCGCCTCACAGGGATCGTCCGTTCCGGTCCCATCTGTTGTCCGAGGGGCGATCTCTGGTCCGGGGTGGTGTGTTCTCTCTCCTCCGGTCGCTCTGGTCCCATCGTGCCGGGCTGCGGTTCTTTTTTAGGCGGCAGACATGGGTGATGTGTCCCTTCTTGTCGCAATGCCGGCAGATCGATTCGAAAAACCGGCATTCCGACCTGGGGTGGTCGCCGCCGCAATCGGCACAGTTGGTCCTCGACTTCTGACCCTGCGGGTTCCATGGGTCGCAGCCTGTCTGGAGGCAATGGATGTCCTCCTCATCATCGGAAGTGCCCGATGCCGAGTGGAAGTCGCCCTGGTGGGTGGTCATCTTGGGTTGGGCCTCGGCCGACCTCGCAGGGTTGTTGTTTCTGCTGCGGTCCCCAGTGTTCAGTCTGCGCATGCGGTCGGCGGATGTTCGGGTTGCTTCGGCGGCTGCGGCTGCGGTGAGGGTGTCTGCTAGGCTGATGTTGCCCTTGGCCACCAGCCGGCTCTGGAGGATGGGGTCCCACAAACCGAGCACGATTCTGTCTCGCAGGGCGTCGTTCAGGTTGTCGAATTCGCAGAGCCCCCCTAGACGCCGTAGCTCGGCGACGAAGTCGCTGAAGCTCTCACCTGAACATTGGTCCCGACGGTAAAATTCGTTTCGTCGGATCAGGATGGGTACCTCTGGAGCGTAGTGCCGCCGAAGTATTGGCTCGAGGATGTCCTAGTCCATCGCGGTCGCATCGGCGGGTTTGGCAAGCACCTTGGCCATCTTGAATACCTCGGTCCCGCAGTGGGTCAAGAAGACGGCGCGCTTCATGGGGCTGGTGGCGTCCTTCAGATCGCTGCACTCGAGGAACATGCGGAATCGGTCGGAGTACGATTCCCAGTCCTCGGTGGTGGGGTTGAAGGGTGCAGGGGGTGCGATTTTCGCCATTGTGGTGGTTCGTCTGGCTTCCGTTGAACACGTGGTTTGGTTCAGGGTCTGGATCCCACCTTCGTCGCCAGTGTTGTGTCCTCGAAATGATGCCAGGAGTCGGTGACTTCAAATCATGCTCTTTTATTAAAGTAGGAACCGAACTGGCTCTTCGCAAAAGGTTCGCGGCTTTTATTCTTTCAGCTGCGGCAGCCGCAGCCAATGGCACCGCTTTGAATCTCCTGCGATTCGAATGGACCAATCGCGGGAGATTCTTAGCGAGCCAATCGGCGCGGCTCGCCTGACCAATCAGAGTGCCCCGCGCTTTGGCCAATCAAAGCGCGGGGATCTCAAGAATGCTAATTAGGGACAGAACACCTGTTATCTTGTAAGCAATTGACAAATTCTATTCTATTCTATTCTAAAAAAGTATCTGTATTTCAGTTAAGGTGAAACATAACACTCAAAATCTCAACATTTGGCAGTTATTGGCTGTGTTATTGTGATGTCAGAGATGTCCAAATATCATATTCCTTGACTATTGTTCATTGTGCTATTTTAATTTATTATTATGTAGGGCTGTGGAAGCCTTGGGACACATTTATGACAATTTTAAGGCAAAATTAAGACCCCTACATAATCTTAACTACAGAATGGTCCAAGTGACTAGGGTCCCCATTCAATATTGGTGAATAGAACTCATGACCACCAAGAATTAGAACATAGATAATAGAATAATAGAGTTGGAAGTTCTAGTTCAACCTTCTGTTTAAGCATGTGACCCTATATCATTGCAGATAAATTATTATTCAGTGTCTTTTTGAAAACCTCCAGTGATGGAACACTTGCAACTTTTAAAAGCCAGTTGTTCCATTGGTTGATTGCTGTCATTGTTTCTCCTTAGTTCTAGGTTACTTCTCTCCTTGGTTAGTTTCCATCCATTGTTTCTCATTTTCCTTTTGCTGCTTTGGAAAATAGCTTGACCTCCTCAAAACAACAAGAACCTTCGAACAATTTAGGAAACTTAACTGCTTTTTTTTTTCTCAGCCAGTCTGGAAATATGAACAGCTGCAAAATGTAGACAATGTGTGGTGCAGAAGTTGGAAAGGTATGCAGTATAGCTGAGAGAGTTCATGAGTGTGCTGGTATAATAAGCCATTGAGAAATATATTTGCTTAAAAAGGCATCATGTAAATTATGCATCATGGCTGGCAGGCAGAAAATCTTTATGGAAATGATAAACAAAAACAAACAAACAAAAACCCTGAAAACTAACGAAGTATTCAGCTAAATCAAAGCAAGCAGCTGTTTGTATAAGATACAATGTTAAAGCAATAGTGTTTTGCAGATGAATAAACATAGGAGGAGGAGCAGACAATCCTCAAGTGTTACAATCAGTAACAAAAATAGTGAATTGGAAAATGTAATTCAATAATTACATGTATAATGAGGAAAAGCATGAGTTAGTTTTTGCATAAAACATGCTATTATTAGTTTCAGATATAATACTCCTTACAGTAGTGAATAAGAGCAGGGACAACTTAGAATACTATATGCATACCAACAGCAAAACCATTTTATCATTTAACATATGGTGGTTGTACAATTAGCCAGAAGACTACAATGTTCATAGTTATTTGGCTGCTGCAGAGTGCTAGTCCATTTAGTTTGTGCTCATGCACTTACCCAGGAGTAAACTAGCTCCACACCAGAAGGATGATCATCTGGGACCTTCTCGTACCACCAACGTTGAGTGATAAGAGTATCACAGTTGAGTTTTGTATCTGGGCAGGTCCAGTACTGGCAGGGATCTGATCATCCTCCTGAAACACCACCATCTTTCCCACTGAAGTGGTACCCTATTTACCTACTTGCATGTAGCAATTTTTTGAACTGCTAGGAGAGCAGAAACTAAGGCAAATGATGGGAGCTCACTCCATCACACAGTGCTGAGATTCAAACCACCAGAGGACAGAATTTCCAGCATCATTAAGGCATTGACTTACCGTGCCTTGACAAAACCATAATGTGTAGGCAGAAGAGGTCTTTTTGCCGAATGCAACATTCTTATTGCTAATCTGCCCTGGTGAAATAAAGTAGAATCTCTGGTCTTGGTTCCATTATTTAAGAAATAAATAATTAATCATACAGTTCAAGATGTTTTCTTCATAATGGTAAATTAACATATGCTAGGAAAGTAACAGCAAAATTCCTAACAAAGTATAGCCGTTCGTTTTTGAAGTCTGACTTTAAAACTTTCTACCATATTTACTTGGAATAAAAATTGAGGGTTTTTTTTTTCTTTATTTCTTCAATTGAAAATACAGTGGTAGAGTATTTTCAAATTTATGATACAATTAAAAACAAAGAAACAATGGAAAAAATATGTGCAACCCAAAGAAGCATGGAAAAGAGACAAGTGGTAATTGTCACCTCAACAGAGACACATTACTTGTGTCCTTCTCTTGTCATCTTCTATGTGTGGAATATCGGTATCTTCAATGGAAGATCTTTATGGAGACCTTCTATTTTAATATGTTTCCAGGAAAATAAGATTAAAAATCAGTAGGGATCATAAAGATGATAAGCTGTTGATACTTAATATTCACACATGAATAGGAAATAGATTTAGTGGAACCTACCTATCACAGATGATAAGCACATTGGCCTGAGAGATTACTTGGTTTTTGGAGAGCTTTTGGTTAGGGTGAGGAAGGGAGGGAGGGAGGGAGGAATAATAAATCCAATCATCAGGAACCAGTCTAAGGAAGTCTTCTGCAATCATGTTTTCTAGACTTCACCTGGAAGAGAACCAAAATGTTCAAGGACACGTAAGATAAGGTGTCTTACATTGTAAGCATTTACAAGCAATATTGAATGCAAGTAGCTAATAAAAGTAATTTGTAGTTAATGTTAATCAAACACACCCAGGCTTTTGTTTGAATTTAATCAAAACAGTTAAGTCACTTTATATTGTAGTGTTTGTTTATCTGACTGTTTTTGTTTCAATATATGGTGTCTGTAAGAATGTTATATTCTGGGAAAATTATCACATTTAAATAGCTTTTGTGTGAAAAACAAATAAAGCTCATTTCATTGGAAATTAAGAACCCTGGTTAGTAAATATTGTAGTATACAGGACTGTTTGGTGTTTAAGTCTTTTTTGTAACTACTGGAGCAGGGGTGGTATCATCTTAAATTCAGGTTTGCAGTCCTTTTAAGTGATTTGATATATTGGTTCATTTTTATGATCATATCAAAAAGTGAAGTAAAATTCAAGCAATGAATGTGGCATCTATTTGTCTTGAAAAAAATATTTTAAAAATAGAGAGGAGGAGTTTTCTCCCATTTTAAACTTTAAGCTAAGGGATGATTTATACATTTGAATTAGTTGATTCCTCACCCTTGCTTACTCAACAATGACAAGTCAGTCTGTAAATACAAGTATTGTTTGTTATAGAGCTGGTATCAAAATGATTTGTCTTCTTTGGAATTTCATTTGGTTTCAAAATTTTCCTAGGGCAATATTTCATTGATGAGGAAGTATTATGGAGCTATTGTGATGTTAGGTGCTGCAGCTGTTAAGTAATTAAGATAAACATATAAAGAGCTGAATATATATATATATATATATATATATATATATATATATATTCTTAAGTTTTCGCAGGTACTTACATGTCTGGCATTCAGCTTTGTTCAGGTATTTTCCCATGTCATAGTAGTGATGCTTTTAAAGTTGTAGCAACGTTTCAGCAGAATCTCATCTGCCATCATCAGGCTTCTGTATAGTGTTTGTCTGTGAGTTAGACTTTTGCAGTGGTTTCAGATTTAAATTTGGGGCAGCCTATTGCTGTGACAGAATGGTTTTTTCTTCATCCTGATTGGTTGAGAGTCTTGGTCTGTGTTTATTGGTCTTGGAGTTTGCTGTGTTCTGCTTCTAATATCTTCTGTCTGTTTTTTTGGCTCTTTTTGTATCTTGATTGGCTGGCAATATTGTGTTACTTTATTGGAGGCCTTTAGTGCAGCTTGGCTTCGGGTAAATGGACGGCTATCATTAGTTAAGAAGCTGGGTTTCATCTGGGTGCCTGGCTGGGGTGTGTTTGAGATGGAGGTATCAGGGGGGATCTGTTTGTGCCCAGGTGTTTGCCTGGCTTGTGGTGTGGAGATTTTTTTGTTTGTGAGTGCAGGCTTCCAAATGATTGACAGCCTGGTGGAATCATCAGAGAAGCCATAGAGATTGAAAAAAGACCAGAAAGCATGAACAGAAGAGGGTAAAAAGATCAGGTAATGGGAAAGACAAGCTTGATCCCCTGGAAAAGAACAATATTCCTAATTCTACCACCCATAGTATATATTGGACAACAATATATATTCTGGCAGCAGTGATGTCATGTTATGAAGCTTCTTGGGACAAATTGGCTAGAAAATAAAGGTTAAAAATAAAGTAGAAATCATGAATGAAAGAAAGCTAATTTTCCCTTACTCACCTTAGCCTAAATCCCCCAGGTCCTATATATAAAAGGCACTCTATTCAAAACATGTTTACTGTTTTAAATGGTCAGATTTGTCACTGCATTTCATTCTAGACAGTAAAATCAATCAATTAAAAATATATATTCCAAGAATTATGGCAATTCATTTGTTTTTCCCATTTTCTACTGACTTCAGTAACAAAAGGAATTGAGGATATAATACATAAGCATAAGACAGATGGGAATAAAATGTGGTAGAAGAGACTCTATGAATGTTGTGTCTCCAGATTCTCAGAACACACACACACACACACACACACACACACACACACACCAGTGGTGGGATTCATTTTTTTTTTTTTTTACTACTGGTTCTGTGGGCATGGCTTGGTGGGCATGGCAAGAGAAGGATGCTGCAAAATCCCCATTCCCTCCCCATCCCACTAACCTGGTTTCCAGCTCCATTCTCCTGTATAGGGCAACCAAATAAGACCTAGCTGATCAGCTGGGACTCAGGAGGCAGAGAATAGATGGGGGTGGGACCAGTCAAAGGTAGCATTTGCCAGTTCTCCAAACTACTCAAAATTTCCACTACCAGTTCTCCAGAACTGGACAGAACCAGCTGAATAACACCTCTATCACACACATATACACACACAGAGAGAAAGGGAGGGAGGGAGGCTAATGCAATGTAGCCACTTCTTTGAAGCTGAGAGTCCTCAAGTCAACATTTCTGTGTATGAATACAAAATTCTTCAGACTCATTTCCATGTCATATTTTTTGTTTTTGTTTAACAAAAGCTTGAAGGACAAAGCAAATTTAGAACATATCCATTTCCTGTCTCTATGTATTGCTGCTTTGCTTTGGTAGATGTCAAATCTAGAATAAATTCTAGAAAATTCTGGAGAATTTCATTAGCTACCACCACTAATCATAAATACATCACAGCAAACAAATATGTAATATAACAGGACTGAGAGATAACTACCCACCATGCTCAATGCCACCCACAATGCATTCACATTGCAAAATTTTGGCAACAAAAATCGCAAGATCAGCAACATCCTCCAATTATTGCAAACACTTCAATTTCATTTACATTGGATAAGATGACCCCTCTCAAAATTAATAGAGGAATGATTAAAAATGGACAAAGCTTTGGCTAAATGATTTCAGTGGCTTCTATGAAAATACACTTAGACTAATGGGTTTCATCATTGTGGATTGCTTCCAGGATCACGAGTGAAGACAAGTGCAGCATACATGGAAGTCCATGGATAAAAGTTCCTTCCATTCATTAAAATCGATGATATAAATCACCAATTGTAGTGACTCATATCAAAATAGATACTCTCTTTTTGTCCCTTCTTCTATTTAAAAGCTTTGTATAAATAGTAAAAAATAATGTTCTGTAATTGTTGAACAACCAAATGCCAAAGAAGACACGGAATTAATTGGTGCTTTATTTCCCTCTCTTCCACAAGGAGGTATTTCCCCTCATTAATTTATATTAAATAAAATAATTTGTTTTTCTTCTTTGTAACTGCTCATCTTCTTTTTTCAAACAAGCACAAAATGGGGCTGCAGGCTGTACACAAAATCATTTGTACAGGTGGGTATATCTTTATCACAAAATGTTTCACAGTGACCAAAATAAAACAGTGAAATCATGATGATACTGCCTTCAGTTGCCAAAGACAATATTCTGGTCCTAGCAGAATAGTCTCTTCCTTCCTTCCTTCCTTCCTTCCTTCCTTCCTTCCTTCCTTCCTTCCTTCCTTCCTTCCTTCCTTCCTTCCTTCCTTCCTTCCTTCCTTCCTTCCTTCCTTCTGTTATGAACTAATAAAAACACTTAAATAAAGTTTATCAAAGCTTAAAGAAAAAGCAGGCTTCTAATCCTGCACTTCTGATTGGCCGATAATGGCGATATAGGATTGGTCCATTCTGGGGAATCTGATTGGCTGTTAACGAGCCACTCTAATTGGTTCAAGGGTTTAATGCTTCCATGTTCTCATTGGTTAATAGGTGAGCAGCCTGCCCTATAAAAGGGCTGCTACTGCCCAAGGGTTTTGCTCTGTTCAGAATGTTTAATAAAGAGTTGAAGTTCACTGTTCACTGCCTCGTCTCCGTTCCTTGCACCCATGCGCAGAACTTAACACTGGCGACAAGGATGAAATGCGGAGACATCAGAGCTGACTGAACACTACAGAGCACCAAACAGAGCACATGGCTGAAGGCACATCGACAACAGAACCATGTCCGGAGGCGCCATAGCACCCGCTCCATTTGACCCAGCACAAGAAGACTGGGACTCATACATAGATCATTTCCAGATGTTTCTGGAGACCAACAACTTGAAGGATGCCACTACGGGAAAAAAGCGAACAGTGTTCCTGACCCATTGCGGGCCTGCCGTCTTTAAGATGACCAAGGCACTAGCGAAATCGGCTGAGGTGAAAACCATGGACTGGGACGTCCTCGCGTCCCTTCTACGGGCCCACTATGCACCCACCATACCAACGCTTGTCTGAAGACATGAATTTTACCAGAGGGACCAGCGGAAGGGAGAGAGCGTTGCAGATTTCATCGCGGATCTCCGGAACCTGGGAGGCCTCTGTGAGTTCGCAGATCTCGAAGAAGCTCTGAGAGACCGAATAGTTCTGGGATTAGATGACCAGACAGTACAGAGCAAGATCATGGCAAAAGGGGACATCAACCTTGCTGATGTCATCAAAGACGCTACTGCAGCAGAAGCAACCAGGAAGTCGGCCGCCCAAATGCACCACACCAACGCACTGCTCCGTCAACTTGCCAGCAATACCTCACCTCACCTAGAGAGGCACACAACAACGACCCACCATGAGGACATCGAATCGCCATCAGAAAGTGAGGAGGAGGAGGTCAACCAGCTCTGGTCTGAACGTGACCAACACCACCAGCGAAATCAAAGACTACCGCACCAATGCGCGGGTTGTGGAGCAAACCATCCACAATCAGACTGCAAATTCCTCGACGCGCTCTGCCATTTCTGTGAGAAAAGAGGCCACATTGGAAAGGTCTGTAGAAGCAAGTAAGGATCCAGCCCATTTCAGAGGGGAAACAACTACTGCCAGTCCACAGAGAATTGCCCTGTGAGTCGGGAACATTTGAACCGCCAATGGAACAACCACTCCTACAGAAATAAAACACCGGCCATTTTATCGAGAAGAGAAGAGGCACACCAGACCATTACAATTGGTCACGCCTCATCGCTAGATGCAAAGAAGATCCGAGTGAAGGTCGCCATCGAAAACCAGCCTTGTGTGATGGAAGTCGATTCAGGATCGTCCCTCTCGATGGTTTCCTGGAAGACTCTTAAACAATTAATCCCTGCCATCCGGCGTCAAGACCTCAGAGCCCAAAGAATCATACTCAAGGATTATCAGGGGAACCGAATTCCTGTCATTGGAATCCAGCCTAGTCCAGGTCTCATTCAAAAATCGTACTGCATCTTTACCATTGACTGTCATCAACCGTGACCGGCCTAGCTTGTTAGGCCTTCAATGGTTCACCCCACTCGGGATCGAGGTAGCCGGCATTAACCAAACCAGAAGCAACAACTGGGAGGAGGCCATCGTCCAGGAATTCCAGGACGTTTTCGCAGACAAACTAGGCGAATACAAGGGGACCCCGATATCATTTAACCTTAACCCTGAAGTAGCCCCCATCCGCCTTAAGCCTCGTCGGGTACCTTTTGCCCTTAAACCAAAAATTGATGAGCAGCTCGATAAGTTAATAGCCCAGGGTGTTTTAGAACCAACTGACCACACTCGTTGGGAAACCCCAATTGTAATACCCATCAAACTGGATGGATCGTTAAGGATTTGTGTGGACTACCGGGTTACTCTTAATCACGCTCTTCAACAGAACGCTTACCCGGTGCCAGTGGTACAACACCTTCAACAACGACAGAATTAGCGGCACCGAGTCGTCCAGCGAGAATGAGGAACCGCTGGTACCAGATTTGTCCAAAAACGTCCCACTGAAGCTAGACTGCAGACAAGAACCGGTGGGACAGTGCAAATCTAATAGACAGTTAAAACAACCCACATATCTTAGAGATTACATCACCGCACCCCTCAAACGGAACCCGGGGGGAAGGGGTGTTATGAACTAATAAAAACGCTTAAATAAAGTTTTAACAAAGCTTCAAGAAAAAGCAGGGTTCTAATCCTGCTCTTCTGATTGGCTGATAATGGCGATATCGGATTGGGCCATTCTGGGGAATCTGATTGGCTGTTAACGAGCCACTCTCATTGGTTCAAGGGTTTAATGCTTCCATGTTCTCATTGGTTAATAGGTCAGCAGCCTGCCCTATAAAAGGGCTGCTGTTGCCCTAGGTTTTTGCTCTGTTCATGATGATTAATAAAGAGTTGAAGTTCACTGTTCACTGCCTCGTTTCCGTTCCTTGCACCCATGTGCAGAACTTAACACCTTCCTTCCTTCCTTCCTTCCTTCCTTCCTTCCTTCCTTCCTTCCTTCCTTCCTTCCTTCCTTCCTTCTCTCCTTCCTTCCATCTAATCATGTATCATCTATAAATCTATCATTTTCCTCTTGGAAGGGTCCTATGTTCAAATGGGGAGGGGGGGTGTTAGTTTTTCACAAGATGAAATAACAAAGCAAATAAAATAGCAGCCTAGGTGAAGGAAGGGAGGGAGGGAGGGAGGAAGGCGGGAAGGAAGAAGAATTTTAATCACATTGCGATTTGCAAGGAGACATAAAAACATGGATGATTTCTTTAGAAGAGTTTGTAAAGAAGACATATTGGCCTTTCTCGCTTTTTGTTTTCTTGGAATTAGGGAGGCTTTGTTTGGTGAGTGCATTAAGTCTATTTAATTCTAATTCATGTTTATTTTATCTTAAGGAGTAATGATCCAATTGAATTTCACTACAACAATTTGGGTCTGTTGAAAATTATAAACCAGTGAATGCAGCTTACTACCAAAGTTCAGATGTATATAAGGAACAATCTAAATGCTAGCACTTTCCTAAAACTTTGATTTTCCTTCTAGATATTAGCTTTTCCGTTCATTACATATTTTGGCTAGGAAGGCTTACAGTGTGACCTTAGCTTTGAGGGCAAAAAGGATAATGCACCCAAATGTAATTTTATGCCCAAAAGAGTTATATATTTTTTTTTTATAATTACCCATAATATGTTTTATTCTTATATATACCTTCTGCAAGAACTCTGGAAAGAGAAGCATATCATAAGTAGATGTATTTATATTTTTGTTCCCAAAGGACTGCAAATGCTATAATATAATAGGGACACCCCCCCAAAAAAAATATATGCAACTTGATTTTAGAAATATGCATATCATGCTTTAACCATCACATGCAAGTAAAATTCTCTATCTTTGGATAAATAGAAACCAATCTGAATTTCAAAATTAAAAATAAAATCTCTCAGCCTAAGTGCAGTGTTTTCACTCTAATAATGTCTATGACTATGTACTGTTTCTAATGGAGAAATCCCAGGTTTAAAAAGCAACAGAAACATGAATGTTAATACAAATTGCTGTACAAAAATATATATTGTGAATGTTATTATGAGATATTTGTGTCCAGTTTTCTGAACAGAAGAAAATATATATATATTTTTTAATATGAGGGTAGGGTGTGGTATGCAGGACCCAAACTCTGATTAACATGGAACACCATGAAGATTTTGCATTCCCCAAAAACTGACAAGATACCAAAATAATACTCAACTATTATAACAAGATCTGTACATTGTTTTGCAACTGCACAAGATGGACCAATAATTCAGATAGAGCTTCGACCTTGCCTTTACCTTCAGATGCCATAACAAAGACCTTTGGATAAAAGATATCATGATCTATATCTCTTTCACATTTAGTCCCAGATGTAAAGACATTAGAACTTTCTGTGGTTTCTGAATCTTAATATTCTGCCAATCTATACTGTCACATATATTATTTCACTTCAAAGTCTTGCCAGCATGACCAACCTAAGATTTACAAAAAAAAAAAAAGATTCCCTGAAGATTTCAGTTACTCCATAGCTAAGCCAAAGCTATATTATATCAGTTCTTGAATGCCACTGACAATATGGGGACATAGAGGATGTGATGTTGTTTTCAGATGTACTAGACTACACAAACAAAATGCCTTCCGCACCTTTGATGAGAGGAACTCAAGCTTGTCCATAATGTATGGTGGATTTAAATGAGATCCTTGCCTTTGAGACTTTCAGGAAGAAACTGGACTGCCATTTGTCAGAAATGGTGTAGGATCTCCTGCTTGGGCGTGGGGTTGGACTAGATGTCCTACAAGGTCCCTTCCAACTCCAATCTTTGTGTTTGTGTATGTCTGTATGCTGAAGCAGTTCCATACTGTTCAGGTTGGGCTTTCAAATGTACTATTTGAGGCTATTAATAGGCTATGAAAAGGGGAGAGTACATACTCTCTTCCTGACATCTTCATCAGAGACCTGATTTTCCAAAATGAGCACATTAAAAAGCTTTTGATAATATGAAGAACATACGATAATGTGCTAATTGCTACATATTAAGCTGCTTCAAGAACTGGAAGCTCTCCCACATAGTCTCACTACACACTTCCTCAAGGTCCTTTAACTCTGCCTGTTACCCACAAAAGCCTGTTCAGATTTGGGGGGCAGGGGGATGCTTGAACTGGAGTAAATGAAAGCTGAGCTTCAAAAATAAAGGCTGATTAATTTCTTGAAGTAGAAAAGTGAATGTCAATTTTTTCCCCTTCATGAAAGTGAACTTTAAACACTGATATGTAAACCGCTAAGTTCTTTGTCAGAAAATAGCATATTGTCAGCAAAAAACTGCAAAGAACATAGATGCATTTAGGGAATATCAGAAATGTTGCTTATGCATTATCATCAGTTCAGCTGCCTCAAGGCTAGTTTAATTAGGCCACAACTCACATGCCAGCAAGTAGTTTTATAATTACCTTCAAATGACCAATTCTTATAAAACCCTATAGGGGATACAGTACTCCCCTCGACAGTAATGAACCATGCAAAGATGAAAGTGGCTGGAACATGTTATCCATGCTATTTGAAAGAATGAAAAAAAATCCTGGAAGCATAAATCAGTCACTGAAACATTTGTATTTAAATACAATGACAATGATAAAATAAGTGATAGAATCACATACATATAAATCAGAGGTGGTATTCAGCAGATTCTGACCAGTTCTAGAGAAGCGGTAGCAGAAATTTTGAGTAGTTCAGAGGACCGGCAAATACAACCTCTGATTGGCCCCACCCCCATCTATTCTCTGCCTCCCGAGTCCCAGCTGATTGGCTGGGTCTTCTTTTGTTGCCCTGCATAGGAGAACAGAGCTGGAAAGCAGGTGAGTGGGATGGGGAGGGAATGGGGATTTTGCAGTAACCTTCTCCTGTCACACCCACCAAGCCATGTCATGCCCACCAAGCCACGGCCACAGAACCGGTAATGAAAATTTTTTTGAATCCCACTACTGACACAAATGTGCTGGATTATGCTCCATGCTCCAGGTGGCATATTGTAACAAGGTAAATTATTAAAAGCTTTAAACTTTACACAGCACAGCACTTGGAAGAATCAGGGAACACTTTGCAAAACATGATCCAATTCGAATCAAAATCACATGAAGTATTAATACTGCTTTATAAAACCCTGGTAAGACCACACTTGGAATACTATGACCAATTTTGGTTACCATTCTACAAGAAAGATGTTGAGACTTTGAAAAAAAAAAATGGTTCACAGAGGAGCAACTAAAATGATCAAAGGCCTGGAGACTAAAACATATGAAGAACAGCTGTAGGATTTGGATTCAGCTAGTCTGAAGAAAAGAAGAATCAGGGGTGACATGATAGCAATATTCCGGTACTTAAAGGGCTGCCATAAAGAAGAATGGGTCAAATTATTCTCCAAAGTACCATAGGGCAGGACAAGAAATAGTGGTGGGAAACTAACCAAGGAGAGAAGCAACCTGGAATTAAGGAGAAACCTCATAACAGTGAGGACATTGGAACAACTTGTCTCCAGAAATCATGGGCACTCCATCACTGGAGGTTTTTAAGAAGAGTCTGGACAGTCACTTATCTGAAATAGTATAGGTTCTCCTGCTGAAGCTGGACTAGAAGACCTACAAGGTTCCTTCCAATCTATTCTGTTCTGTTCTTTCTGTTCTGTTCTATTCTACTCTCCTCTACTCTACTCTACTCTACTCTACTCTACTCTACTCTACTCTACTCTACTCTAATCATAGAATGTAGAGTTGGAAGGGATCTTGGAGGTCTTCTAGTCCAATTGCCCGCCCAAGCAGGAGCCCTATACCATTTTAGACAAATGGTTGTCCAGTTTTGTTTCAAAAATCTCCAACGATGGAGCATGCACAACTTCTGAAAGCAAGCTGTTGCATTGGTTGATTGCTCTCAGCATTGGAGAGTGATATATTACATTCCATGTTTACCATGTTTCAATGCTTTCCATGTAAACATTTCATATTTAACAAAGTAATCACTCTGTGAAATTGTCTGGTCCCATTTTATAGAACACAGTCCAACTGGAAGTATAATTAGTTATTACCGTACATGTACTATATCAACAAGATTCAGCAATTCAGTGGATCCTGGCGGATTTCTGAAGCACATTTCCTGTTTGAAAAGGATTTAAACCTTTGATTTATTGTTTGGATTGCTCATATGCACCACTCAGAATCATTCATGTTGGACAACGGTATAGATCATAGAATAACAGAGTTGTTAGGAGAGACTAGGAAGTAGGAGAAAAAGAAACTATCCTAGAAAAAGAAAACAGGAAAACATGTGCTGACATGAATATGTCCATGGAGTCACCAGGAGTTGAGTTGAACTGGACAATCTACCATTATAATGTGGGCTTATGTGTATATAAAAAATTGAGAATATATACATTTCCCTTTAAATGTTTGCAAATGGTGGTGGAGGGGGGAAGTAAAATGAATTTTTACATGTTGACATTTCATTTTGGTGACAAGATTGAGACAGGATGGTCGGAAGGGTAGAAGAAAAGGAATAGGACATAATCAGCCCTTGGGTTAATTGAGGACTTTTGGATTAAATTGCATTAGTTTGGGATTTCTCCCACTAAGAATGTAATTAGGAAGCCTTATCATAAAATTAAAGTTAGACTGCAAATTTAAACTCTTAAATGGCACTTGAAGGCAGTAACAAAACAGCAATCTTGCTTCAACATAAGATAGTTGTGTTGTCTGAAAACTGCTTATATGTTTGCTAAATGTTTTATCAACAAGAATGAAATGCCAAACGAAAAACATACCTCCAACACCACCAACAAAAAAGGGGAAAATGTGTTCGAAATATCAAATAAATCTAACATAAAACACAGAATCCACCCCAGCTGAATGCTGAAAAAAAAAAGAAAATAAAAAACCCTGAAAAATTCATGCCACCTTATGTTAATAGGTCTACAAATAGTTGTAAGCTTTCCCATCTTTATTGAACAAGAATACTATATTAAACAATAAAATATTCCAAATGAGGGAATCTCTATCTGAAAATCAAATGACCCAACATCTGATCATAATATATGTTTGAAAAATAGAAAAACAAAACAAAACAAAAACAACAACAAAACAAAACAAAAAAACCCAGCAAGTTAGCCCAAACATTACACTAATCTTCAAATCCCTCTGTTAACTATCTGTTATTGTATTTAACATATAGAAAATCTACAAACAGCTTCCAGTCTGCTCTCTTATAAAACTGTCTAGTCATTATCTCTAATCAAACTTCTTAAATTCAGTAACATGATCTGATTAGTGGTCACATTAGCTTTCCACAAGTGCTGCTATGTTATTAGAATAAAGACCTTGTTCTATTCTGACTAAGGGAGCAATTTTGGTTGGTCGTTGACACAGTTTGAAAAAAATATATATATTCCCACAATTTAGACACTGAAGAATAAACTTTTTTTTATGGTAGTCCCAAGGTGTTTTTTTTCATGAAGCAACTGGACTTCCTTGCTCTGTCAGGATAGTGGGGAATGGAAGGATTTCCTTGCAGTCATTGAAATCCTTCCATCCCATAGTGTAGGGTTTCCTGCTTGAGCAGGGGGTTGGACTAGAAGACCTCCAAGGTCCTTTCCAACTCTTCTATTCTATTCTATTCTATTCTATTCTATTCTATTCTACTCTACTCTACTCTACTCTATTCTATTCTGAGCTTGGAAGCTGTGCAGGGGAAATATGAAATAATGTTTATTCTTATATACTGATTCATTTTTTAAAAAGTCTTTCAGATCTTTTGGTTCAAGTGTTGCTCCTTAAACAATGCATTATCGAGATGGAACATACTTGTGACATAGAAGAAACTTTATTCTACTAATGTATGATGTCCTTCCTTCAGCCATACTAGAGGTGTTGAAATATCTCCACAACTATTGTGTCCTCACGGGGATAGCAAGGTAGAAACTACTGATTAGCTGTTACATGCTGAACAATATTTCAGTCACACCACGGCTGGCACATTTCTCAAGCAATTCTAAGCATTACTACACATATTTATCATAGTCTGAAACTAGACTGGGGGCTGATGTTAAGAAGAGGCTGAGTTTATGTTTTTGAACCATAGAAAGCAACACAGCCCTGGTCTCCCCTAGAATTGTTGAAGCCTTATCCAACTGTTCCCAAGGGAATGCAGTCATGAAGAAGGCAAATGTTTGTATCCCAAGATAATGATGTGAGATCTAATCTGGATCAGTCTCTGGGACCAGAGATTTGATTAGTTGTCATTCCCTTGTGCTGCCTAGCCCTCAGCTCCTAAGTATCTGATAAGCTGGTGGTAAAGCAGCATTCCTGCTAACTGACAAGGGGCCCATTTCCCAGACTTCAATCATTTCTTTGGCTACCTTTGTACCTGCATGGCTTAGTAACTGTGAAATTAAATGAGTGTCCTTGTTCATTACAATTTAATGAACGGAATGCAGTTAGTCTGGAGGTATTCTTTTTTTTTTTTTTTGAAAAAGGTTTTATTAATTTTCTACAAACAAACAAGACAAACAAAACATAAAAACATCAACTCTTATATGTACATCCAGTGTGTCAGTTGGTTCATCATTTTTGTGCATTCATTCTGTAGTCTCAATTACAATTATGTTACATAACAACTCATATTGTCAATCCAAACTTATATATCCTAATATCACTAAAAAAAGAAGTTTTTGACTATATTTTTAATCATTCATGCTTTATGAGCTAACAATACTTTAAACCAGTTTACTCTATAACAAATCATCTAGTCATATCAAATCAATCCTAAAAAATCCTTTATAAATATAATATCAAATAACAAAATAATAGCAAAATAAAGATATTCCTTACTATCTAGCATTCTAAATATTCTATTATCGTATTTTATCATCTAGCCATTTATAAAAAAGATCCCAAATTTCATAAAATTGTTTATCCTCTTGCTCTCTAATTTCAAATGTCAATCTGCTCATCTCAGCACATTCCAATATTTTCTTAATAATTTCTTCCTGTAATGGTATTTTCTCATTCTTCCAATTTTTAGCAAATACAATCCTGGCCGCTGTTAATACATTTACAATCAGGTATTTCAAATCTTTACTATATATATCAGGTAAAATTCCCAATAAGAAGATCTCTGGTTTCAAGTCTATATGTTTCTTTGTCATTTTTTCCAACCACATGCGAATTATAGTCCAATATTTTCTAGCATCCTCACAAGTCCACCACATATGGTAATATGAGCCGGGTATCTGATGACATTTCCAGCATTTTTCAGATTTGTTCTTAAACATTCTTGCTATTCTTGTTGGAGGAAAGTGCCACTTGTAAAACATCTTATACAAGTTTTCTTTATATGCTGTTGACATTGTCATTTTATAATTTTGAGACCACAATTTCTGCCATTTGTCTAAATCAATCCCATATCCAAAATTCTTCCCCCAAACAATCATAGTTTCTTTGACTTGTTCTTCCTCTAATTTCATTCCCAGTAAATAACCATATAGTTTTTTTAATCACCTTCTCATCAGTACCCATCAAGATCTTATCTAAATCAGTCTGTTTATCATAAAATCCCTCCGTTTTGGAATCTTCATCATACCTTGAATGTATTTGTGCATATGAAAACCAATTCATCCTTATACCTTGTTCCTCTAAGTTTTGGATTGATTTAAGTTCACCCTTTTCATCCAAAAGTTCCCCATATCTAACTGTTTGTTCCTTCTTGTAGATTATAGGATAGGAAAATGCTTCAATGGTCGATAACCAAACTGGAATTTTCAAATAACATTGTCTTTTTATCTTCTCCCAATTTAACCACAAAGACTCCCGTACATAATGTCTTCTAAAATAACCCTGTGTTTTAGTTCCCTTATACCATAAAAAAGCATGCCAGCCTAACAGCAAGTCATGCCCTTCTAATGTCAACAACCTATGTTTCCTTAATGTTATCCATTCTTTGACCCACATCAAACTTGCAGCTTGATAATACAATTCCCAATTAGGCAGACCAAAACCTCCTCTAATTCTAGCATCTTGCAAAAGCTTTAGCTTTATTCTCGCTTTTTTACCTTGCCATATAAACTTCAACATAATTTTATTTAAATCTTCAAAATAGTCTTTTCCAAGCCTAATTGGTATTGTTTGAAACAAAAATAAAATTCTAGGTAAGATATTCATCTTAATTGTTGAAATTCTCCCTATTAATGACAATTGCAAGTTTTCCCACTTCTTCAAATCTGTAGTTATCTGTTGTTTAAGTTTAATATAATTATTCTCCTTTAATGTGCTACATCTTGTTGTCAAATATATCCCCAAATACTTAACCTTATTTGTAACTTGAATTTTCAAAAGATCTGCCAATTCTTCTCTCTGTCTCAATAACATATTCTTTGTCAAAATCTTTGTTTTATCTTTATTTATTTTCAAACCAGCCACCTCTCCATATGCCTCTATCCTTTCCAGTAACTTTAGAGCTGTTTCTAGCGGATCTTCCAAAATAAAAGCTAAATCATCAGCAAAAGCTTGTAGCTTAAATTCTTCCTTCTTAATTTTCATTCCTTTTATGCTTTTATCATCCCTAATATTTCTGTTCAACACTTCCAAGGTCAACACAAATAGCAAAGGAGATAGGGGGCATCCTTGTCTTGTGCCTTTCCTTATATTAATAAAATCTGTAAGTTCCCCCTCCATCATTACCCTTGCTGTCTGTTTATTATATATAGCTTCTATTGCTTGAATAATTTTTTTAGCAAAACCCATCTGCTCCAATAATAATAACATAAATCTCCAGTTCACGTTGTCAAATGCTTTTTGAGCATCTAGGAATATCAAAGCCATTTGCTTTTCAGGATGAGCCTCATAGTATTCCAAAGTGTCCAAGATTACTCTCATATTGTCTCTAATTTGTCTCTTTGGCAGAAATCCATTTTGATCTGAGTGAATAAAATTATTTAAATATTTTTTAAGTCTTTCTGCTAAGATTGAAGCAAAGATTTTATAGTCTGCATTCAATAAAGAAATAGGTCTATAATTCTTAATTTGCAATGGGTCAGTCTCTTCCTTTGGTATGAGTGTAATATAAGCCTCTGACCATGTTTTAGGTATCATCTTTTTTAACATAACTTCATTCATAACTTCTAACAATGGGATGCTCAATAATTCTTGAAATGTTTTATAAAATTCTACTGGAAGCCCATCTGGACCCGGAGCTTTCCCATTATTTTGTCTCTTAAATGCATCATTTAGTTCCATCATTGTTATATTGTTTTCTAGCATTTCTTCAGTCTCTTTAGGTATCTTTGGTAAATTAGCTTCCTGTAAATACTGTTTGACTTTTTCTTCATCAATATTCTCTTGTTTATATAGTTGCCCATAAAAATCTCGAATAATTTCTTTTTTCTCCTTATTCCCATAACAAACTTGGCCTTGTTCATCTATTAACTTCAATATTTTTCTTGATTCCTTCTCTTTTCTCAATTTATATGCTAGCCATCTACCTAGTTTATTTGCATCTTCAAAATAATTCTGTTTAGAGTTTCTAATTTTCTGTGCCAGTTCTTCTTTCTCTATTAATTCCATTTTATGTTTGATTACATCCAGCTTCAATTTAATATCCTTTTTCTGTGGCATTTTCTGTAATTCTTTTTCAAGAATTTTATACTCATCTTCCAAGGCCTTAGAAGCTTGCCTTTTCCTAATATTCTTTTTTCTTGTATAATCTATTATCAAACCTCTAGCGTATGCCTTCATTGTATCCCACACATTTTGCGTTGAAGTATCTTCTTTTTTATTTTCTCTGAAGAAAAAAGCCAATTCCTTCTCCATCCATTGTGTAAAATCTTTCTCCTTTAAAATAGTATTATTTAATGTCCATCTCGATCTTTTTTTTTTTGTCCCTTCCATTTAATTATCATTGGGCTATGATCTGCCCAAGTACTTGTTTCAATATTTGTTTCTTTAATATTAGATATTAGTTCTGTTGAGATCCAAATCATATCTAATCTGGACCATGATAAATGTCTATTTGAATAAAAAGTATATTGTTTAGCTTTAACATTTCTTTCTCTCCAAATATCTTTTAAAGTTAATTCATCTGTCATTTAAAAAAAAAACCTTGGGAGAGCCTTTCTATTTTGCTTTGTTGTTGTTGCTATATAGTCCAGTTTATTGTCCACAATTCCATTAAAATCTCCCATCATAATTATATTAACATAGTCCAGTCCAATTATTTTCATGTGTAGCTTTTTATAAAACTCTTCTTGTTTATCGTTCGGAGCATAAATTGCAATCAAGAGTATTTTTATATTATTGTCCATTATTTCTACCATTAATACTCTTCCATCTTCATCCGTGTAAATCAATTTTGCTGGAATAGCCTCTTTAATGTATAAAACCACACCTCTTTTCTTACATTGAGTCAAAGAAGTAAATATTTTCCCCAATTTTGGCTGTAATAACAATTGTTCATGTTGTTTTTTAATGTGAACTTCTTGTAAACAAATTATATCAAATTTTAATTTCTCTAATTTATGAAAAGTTTTCCTTCTTTTAACAGCTGAATTAAGTCCGTTTATATTCATTGTAATCAGTTTTTTTTCTTCCATGATTATGCTTTATATTTAGGTCTAACAGCTCTCGTGGATCTCACTTCACGCTGTTCTTTATTATCCATCTGTCCCCCTGCTGCTCCTTTCTCTTTTTCAGTCTCCAGTTGTTCATCTTGAAACTCAATTGATAAAGCCTCTTTCTCTGCTTCCTCTCTTCTTCCTCCAAAGAATTCTGCATGGAAAAGTTCTGCTTTCTCAATTGAATCAATTCTATATCTCTGCTCTTGCCACCTAAACATTAGTCCTTCTGGAATCAGCCATCTATAATTCACTTCATTTTCCAATAGTATTTTGGTCAGAAATCGATATTCTTTTCTCATCTCTCTCACTCTTCTGGGTATTTGTTTTAAAACCACAACCTCTTTACCCTTGTATTTCAGTGTTTTCTCTCTTACTACTTGTAATATTTGTGTTTTAATGGATTTTTTGGTAAATCTAATATGGACTTCCTTGGGTAATTTATTTCTCATCACATATCTTGTATAGACTCGATATATCTCATCTATTCCATCCACCATCTTTTCCTCTGTAATTTCCAAAGCATCTGCCAAAATTTCTATCATTACCGCTGCCAAATTTTCTCCTTTTTCCTCTTCTATATTTTGAAATCTGAGGTAAAATTCTGACCTTTCCATCTCCCACCTCAACATCCCATCTTTTTCTTGTTCAACCGCTGTTAGTCTGCTGTCAATATTTCCAATCTTCTTCTCTCTTTGTTTTCCTTCTTCCTCAATTTTTTGGAATCTCTCCTCATACTTAACCATCATTTGTTTAATATTTTCCACTTTTTCATCAGTCTTCTCTATTCTTTGTTCAATATTTTCTGTTCTTTGTTCAATATTTTCTGTTCTTTGTTCAATATTTCCTGTTCTTTGTTCAATGATATCTGATTTTGTCTTAAGATCTTGGATTCCTTGCATAATCATCTGTAAAGTTACTTTTTCTTGTTCCTTATCTTGCTTCAACATTGTCTGAATTAAACGTTGTCCTCCAGCTGGTGGGGAAGCAGAGGTAGAAGCAGAAATGCCAGATGGTATTGGTTTCCTGCTCATTTCAATGTTTCCAAAACTTCAAATTCTTCTTGACTTTTAATCCAACTGGTAGAGCAGCCAATTATAATCCAAAATGGAGAACTCCAATAGTAAAAGACACGAAACCAAAGAAGAAACAGGAAAAAAGGAAGAAGAAAGATCTTCAGGTTCTTCTAGACCCTAATCCAATTACGAGATAGTCCACCATAAAAAAGGAAAAAATAGAAAGGAAAAAACAAACAAATCCAAAAATAATAATATTGATTAAGAGCAAAAAAAAGAAAAAGCAAAAAAACAAAAAACAAAAAGTTCCTTCAGATTCTTCACACCTTAATCCAATTAAAAAGTCTCAATAATCCAAAAAAAAAAAAAAACAACAACAACAAAGTAGTCCAAAAACATAAATAGGAAAAGCAAAAAAAGTCCCAATAAAAAAGAAAAGAAAAATAAAGAAGAAAAAAGAAAAAAACTCTGAGGCTTTCCCTTTAAAATAAAAGGCAAAAATAAAAATATTACTAAAATTAAAATTTAGAAAAAGGCTAGCGAATGGGGTATATATAAGAAAACACACTGCACTTTGTTATTTATCCAAGGCTCTTGTTATGACTCTCTTCTCCAGCAGCTTCAAAGCCAAACCTCAAGTGTTGTTGATAACAGTCCAGGAAAGCACCTGCAATAATATTTTGCTGTGCTCTCCCTCTATCTTATCACGTTAAAATGTCCTGGAGATGAGGTCTTTTTGCAATTCTCTCCAATTCAAATAAAATACTTTCAAGCCTCTAGTTGGCAGTGTTACAAAGTTTCTTAATGCTCTTTCTCCCCCCCAGCCGGAAAAAAGAAATAATATATACAAAAAAAAAAAGAAAAAATAACCAAAGGGAGCCTCTATCCTAAAGAAAGTTAAAAAATCAAAGGGAGCATAAAAATATATATAAGAGAAAATTCAATCCGGTTACCTACAAAGTCACAGTAAAATCTTTCCCAAAAAATATAGAAAGAAAAAAAAAAAACACCCCAAGCCTCAATTTGACATCACTTTAAAAAACGCCGCTCAGACAATTTCAGTCAAAAAAAAAAACCTCACAACTTTCTTCTCTCTTCAGAATGAACTTTCCAACCTCAGTGAATTTACAACACCAAAGAGTTTTTCTCACCCTGCCGACACACTTTACTCCAATCACTTTCTTTCCGGAGCTGTCCCGACTTCAGCAGCTATGGAGGCTGCCTCTCCGCCGCCAGCGAAAGGGCTTCTTCCGGATCAAACCAGAGATTTTGCGATATCTCTGGGATCCTGGAACAATGCCCTTCACGATCACCGTCTCTACAGGACGGTTTAGGTCCGTTAGGACCGACCAGGGGCGAAAATATCGGCTACGATCTCAGAGCCCCGAGATCGCAGCTGTATCGCCGGAACAAAGCTCCGCCTTCTCCCCGAGATATTCTTGTTACATAACAAGACTACCAAGAAAACTGTTTGAGACTCTTGGTGACTGATTCTGGTTGCTTTCGCCTGCGAGACATCACATATAACATATAATGTAGCATTTGGGGGGCCGTTATCATGCAAGATCAGTAAAATTCTAGTTCCTTAAAAATGGTACTTATATTTTTTCTCTCTCAAACTAACAATTCTGTCAAACTTTACTCAGCAAATAAATCAAAGAAGGAGAGTAAAAATAAGCACAAAAACCATACATATCAAAACTCTCTTCAATTTTATTACAGATCTTCTGCTGAAGCCTTGATGTTAACAAATCTTTGCAATATTACATAAAAAACTTTATTAGCAAGCAAAAATATAATCAGCATGGAAACTGTTGGATTGTCCAGGGGTTGTTATTAAAAGGGACAGAATAACTTTTTCATGCAATGCTATATAAAACTAGCAATGTAAAAGATCATGTGTTACTGATTCCGCCTTTTGTGAGTCACAAAGATGGAGAAAATGAGCAATGGGGCATTCTCAATATCTATCGTAACATTGCTACATGGAGAGTGTTCAAGGAGATCTGATAAAAGCTCCATGATACCTTGGGTAGGTAGGCCAAATATATGAAGCAATACCTCTTCAATTAAATATTTTTGTTAAACTTATCAAAAGCAGAAAGTCTGTTCCATTATATTGCAGCCTAATTTTAATTAACCATTGATCAATCAGCCTTTTAGCCTAGAAACAAACATGGCTAGACAAAAGTCACATGAGAAGATCTCCTACTTAAGGATCTTCTTTCAAGTAGATTAGAAAGCATTAAATGCAGACTGGGGTAGCCAAGGGAATTAATTAATTTAAGCCAATAATCAAATGTTGTCTTCTTCTTCTTCTTCTTCTTCTTCTTCTTCTTCTTCTTCTTCTTCTTCTTCTTCTTCTTCTTCTTCTTCTTCTTCTTCTTCTTCTTCTTCTTCTTCTTCTTCTTCTTCTTCTTCTTCCCCTTCCCCTTCCCCTTCCCCTTCCCCTTCCCCCTCCCCCTCCCCCTCCCCCTCCCCTTCCCCCTCCCCCTCCCCCTCCCCCTCCCCTTCCCTTCCTCCTCCTCCTCCTCTGTAATAACTTTTAAAAAATACTAATTTAGTCAGAATAGTTCTTCATGCCTGCTTTTGGTTTCAGCAACTTTTTTTTAGATTCTTTAGTTGAAAGCACAGCAAATATGATTTCAAATGGGAATGATTACAATTTCCAGGTAACCCAAAAGACCAGAATCATGACAGCATCATTTTTATATAGAAAACAATTGTATACAGACAGACAATGGAGGTGGTTGGCTTTTTCTCTGTAATCCCAAGAGGTTTAACAGATTAACAGAGTTGGAAGGGACTTTGTAGATCATCTAGTCCAAACCTCCGCCCAAGTAGGAGACCCTACATCATTTCTGACAAATGGCAGTCCAATCTCTTCTTGAGAGCCTCCAGTGATGAAGCTCCCAAAACTTCTGAAGGCAAGCTGTTCTATTGGTTGATTGTTGTCACTGTCAGAAAGTGCCTCATTTCTAGGTTGAATCTCAAACTTCCAGGCATCCAATTTGTTGATCAGCACTGTAGAACTAGAGTATTTCTGTTCCATAAATTTAATTTTTCTATTCTCCTGTTAACGAAAAGCAATAGCTTCCAGTCATCCTATGAAAAGATAATAATAATAACAATTATAATAGCTTCAATAAAGTTCATATTTATAGCTAATAGCCATTGGGTATGTACTACTAGAAAAATGTGAGATGTATGTTGAATGTACTCAAATAATTTTTTTTAATTTCATGACATCTTAATGTTGCACATTAAAAAGATTACATAAATATATAATAATGTCCAGGACATTAGACTGAAAAACAGAAGAAAGTTCAAATTTCTCCTTTAAATAAATTGACACAAGATCAGAAACCAACTAATTTATTTTTTACTAGGATGAACTTTTAAATCCCTTTCCTGCTGCTTTGGTTGGAATCTAGACCAAAATTTTCTCGTTTTCCTTTCAATCCACCATACTGTTTTATTACTTGCAACTCTCCAATTGCAGTTTCTCTTTTCTTCTCTCTTTGATCAATTTTTCACACATTTTACTTTTCTTTCTCGGTTTTCTTGTAACATTTGGTCTCATAAAAGCAATGATGAAGAAGTATCAGATTTCATACACCTGTCATTTCTGTCATTCAGCTTTTTATGTTGGCAGTGTTAGAAGGTTTGGAGAAGAACAAAGGAGAGACTGAATAACATTGGTTGTTCAAATGGATCAGCAAGATAGCTATTTCTAGACATTGAACAAGCTTTGTAGGTCAGCTGCTTTCTTAGACAAGAAGTTATCTGACTGATAAAAGTCTTATTAATATTTTGTGATTCTGTTATTATGCCAGTGTAAAAATGTCTATTGGAGGAAAAAAGATAACTGCTAACTTTGTACCACTGTTTAATTTAATGTTTGGTTGACATTTGAAAACTGATTTCCCTCCATGCTGCTGTTATTATTACAATTGATCCTAACATTGAGAGCAATCAATCAATGGAATAGCTTCCTTTCAGAAATTGTGGATGCACAGAAGGCTTTCTTTTATAAATATTTTTTATTGTTTTGTATCACAAATTCCATTTCTATACTGAACAGTGTGTTTTCTATGTGTCCAAAGTGTTAAAATATAAATAATCATAATCACGTACATACAAACATATATAAGATAATATCAATTGTTACTAAAAAAAGTATACTATCTTCCATATTGACAGTGATTATATAATCATCAAAATATTTACTAATCAGTTTTTCTTTCTCATGTAGTCTATATTTCACATAAATCCACGCATCTAAACTTTATATCTATAAACTAGCCATTTGTAGAAAACTTCCCATGTTATAAAATATTCTGAATCTTCTTTTTCTTTAATTTTTAGAGTTAACCTATCAATTTCTGCACATTCCGGAATCTTTTTGATTATATTATCATCTGTGGGGGTTTCTTCATTTTTCCAGTATTGTGCGTATACAATCCTGGCTGCTGTCAGAATATGCAAAATTCAATATTTATTACCTTTATTATAGTTTTCTGGTAGCATGCCCAATGGGAATGTCTCAGTTTTCAAGTCTTTGTGTTGTTTTGTCATAGTTTCCAGCCATGTGTGAATTTTTTTCTCAATTTTTTTTTTTTGGGGGGGGGCTTTGGGACACGTGCACCACAAATGATAACATGAACCTGGTATTTGATTACCTTTCCAACATTTAACCCAACAGTTGCACTTAAAGCTTTCAAAAAGAGATTGGACAACCATTTTTTTGGCTAATAAACAATTCTATTCTATTCTATTCTATTCTGTTCCTTTATGGAAAATACCAAAAAGTAACTGGTTTGGAAAAATTGGAACCCAGAAATAATTTTACTAGAATAAATCTTAAGGTAACTGGGAAGAATATTTATTCTGAGTATTTTATCATTGTCCAAATTGCAGCTTGCCCTATAAGCAGCCATTGAAAGCAGCAGGAGAAGGAAACTATAATAAAATCTTACTAACTTGTGTTGGGCTTAATTTCTTAAATTAGAGAACAGATGAAATGCAAATGAATCATAATGATGGTTCTCCCAAGGATGGTTTATAACGTTCAGCTAAGTGTCAGTCTCTGTTTGTTTGCTATGTAAAGATATAGATGGAACTTTTATAACTGGGAGATGATGTGAATCTTCTTGTGGTTTTATTTTATTTTTGCAATTGTACATTTGTATGTCAGTTTCAGCCAGTTTCTGCAATAATCTGGAGTCTGTGTATTTGTGTTTGTGTGTGTGTGTGTGTGTGTGTGTGTTTAAAAAGCATTTGAAAAAGTGTTTTTCAACATGTTTTCTGTGCAGTGTGTCAACTAAGAATAGCTTTCTACAAATAGAAATATGCATTTTTGTTCAAGTTTTTGAGCCAATTTGAATAGCAAATATGAGAGATATGCAAAACTTTATTTTGGAATGTGTCTTAAAAATAGACTAAAAATCTGCTAGTGACATATTGACATTACACATTGTAATACACTGAAAGTTGTTCTTAATATTGTCTCTTTGTGTTCGAAAACAAACCCAGAAAATTCAAATTCTTCAGTAGATTTATATCTTCAACTAAATGCTTAAATGATTCTCAGATGATCCAGGTTATAGTTGTCCCAAAGGTGTTTTTTCAAAAGGCAACTGGACTGGTCTTTTTTTCCCCTGAGGAAGTCACCCAAGAAGCTTCATCTGTTCTGGCAGGATGGTGGGGCAATGAAAGCAGGGGTTGGCTGCTGGGGGTTCGCAGGGCTTCAGGAGAACTCCTAACTATGATTCTGTGCAGTTCGGAGACCACCAAATACCATTCCTGGCTGGCCTCATCCACCCAGCCCAGGAGTCCCCACGTGGCCCATTTTGGATGCAGGTAAGTGCAGGTCAAGCACGTCGTCTCAGGGAGGCCAAAAATGTCAGGAACTTTCTCCTTAATTCTAGGTTGGATCTCTCTTTGATTAGCTGCCATCTAATGTTTCTTGCTCTGCCCTCGGGTGCTTTGGAGAATAGGAAAGTTTATGTTGTCTTTTTAGTCTCTTTGATTTTCATTGTATCGGCTGGTTGCAATCTCACTGAGGTAGATCGTTGTCTGGCAGTGGGGCTGTCTCTGGTTCAGAGTTCACTACGTCGTTGCCCACATTTTCCTCGATTTCCTGAGGTGCAAACGTTTCTCCCTCCGGCTCCACTTCCTGAGTTTCAATTAAATCGTCGTTTCCTTCGAACGGGTTCCCTAGGGCTTCATCTTCTTCCGTACCTGTCTCCCCCTCAGTTTGGTCATGGGGGAGTTGCGAATTGGGTGCTGCAAGCCGCGACCGTAATTGGTCGATATGCCGTTTCCAAAGTTTATGGTCAAGACATTGCACGAGGTAGGATCTAGGGCCGGTTACATGTACTACTGTCGCTTCCACCCACAACGGGTCACCCGATAGGTTTTTTCCATAAACCAGGTCTCCTACCTAGAAGGTGCGACAGCGGCCGCTGGATCCTAGTGGTTTTTCTGGTTCATACACAGGGTGCAACTGGTCAAGGTGGGAGCGGAGCTTTCGTCCCATTAGCAGTTCGGCGGGAGTTTTGTTGGTGACGCTATGTGGGGTGATGTGTTGCAAAAAGAGGATTTGGTTGACCTTGTCGTCAATGTTGTCGTAGTCTACCTTTTGCAAGGTTTTCTTCACAAATTGAACCATGCGTTCTGCTCGGCCATTGCTCGCAGGGTGTGCAGGTGAGGTGAGCGCATGGCGGATGCCGCGGTCAGCGAGGTACTGCTCGAATGCTAGTGCAGTAAATTGTGGGCTGTTATCGGATACCAGGATGTCTGGTAATCCGTGGGTTGCAAAGAGTCTGTTTAGAATCTTGATGACTGCTTCGGAGGTCGTAGTCGTCATGCGATGAATTTCGAGCCAATTGGAGTAGGCATTGACGGTAAGCAGGAAGGTGTGGCCCTTGGTTGGCCACGTGAAGTCCAGGTGAATTCAGGACCAGGGTCCACGTGGTGTCTCCCATTCAGTAGGCATGGCTTTTGGTGGGGCATTGCTGACTTCTTGGCATTTGGGACAAGCTTTAACCCACTGTTCGATTTGCTTGTCAATGCCCGGCCACCATGCGTAGCTTCGTACAAGGGCTTTCACTCGCACAATGCCGGGGTGGCCAACGTGCAAGGTTCTCAGCAGTGCTTTTCAGAGCCGTTCTGGAATAATGACTCTATCGCCCCAGATGACACAGCCTTTCTGGGAGAAGAGTTCGGTCTGTCGAGTTTTGAATGGTGTGAAATCATCTGATAACCAGTCCAATGGCCATCCGCATTCTACCCAGCTTAGGACTCATGTTAGGGTGTGGTCACGTTTGGTTTCTCTCGCGATATATCAGGTGGTCACTGGTGGCGAGTTGAGCGCTTCGATTTGCAACGTGTTTACCATTGGTGCCAGATCGTCGAGAGTCTCTGGAAGCGGTGCTCGGCTCAATGCATCAGCGTGGGGAATGGCCTTCCCCAGGCGGTATTGCAGCCGATAGTTATAAGCAGCTAAGAATTCTGACCATCGGGTCATCCTAGGGGATAATATGTAGGGAGTTGGCTTGTCTCTGGCTATTATCCCCAATAAAGGCTTGTGGTCAGTCACAATAGTAAAAACCCTACCATACATGTATTCGTGAAATCTTTTCACAGCTGAGACAATTGCGAGGGCTTCTTTATCAATTTGTCCATAGTTCCGCTCCGTTTTTGACAGAGTCTTTGAAAAATATGCAACAGGGGCTTCGTTCCCATTAGGCAGTACGTGGCTCAAAATGGCGCCCACCCCAAAAGGCGATGCATCACAGGTTATAACTAACGGCAAAGTCTCGTTATACTGCATGAATACAGAGTCAGAAGTGAGCAGTTCTTTTACATTTCGGAACGCCTGTTCTTCACGGTAACCCCATAACCAAATTGCTTTTTTATCTAACAATCGGTGTAACGGTTCAGTGACAGTTGCTTTGTGCGGTAAAAATACATTATAAAAATTGATGAGGCCTAGGAATGCCTGGAGATCGGCCTTGTTTCTTGGCCTGGGAGCGTTTTTGATTGCTTTTAATTTACTTTCAGTAGGGTGAATGCCCTATCAATCAGGTACCCTAAAAACTCAACACTGTCAGTACACAATTTACATTTGTGTTTTTTTAACCTTAAGACCGGCCTCTTGGAATTTTTTTAGGACTAATTTTAACCGGTCCTGTAAGATTTTTTTTGTAGGGGCTGCAATTAATACATCATCAAAATAGGGGACCACGCCCTTAATCCCTTGCAATAACCTTTCCATAAGGCTCTGAAAAATCCCCGGGGCTACACTTACTCTGAATTGCAGCCGGGTACATTTAAAGGCACCTCGGTGCGTTACAATAGTTTGGGCCTGTGCCGTTTTTTCATCTACTGGCAATTGCTGATATGCCTGAGCTAAATCCAATTTAGCAAATTGCAGCAAACGCAATTACTCTGGTGTCACATTGTTGCAGAATCAAGGTGTAGACCTTTGAAGGAACAATATAAAGATTGAATTCCTATCTTCATTTTTGGATTTACTTGACCTTCCCATCACTTCTCGACCTCTCCATCCCTCAGTGTAGTATCTTATCTAATCAAGAATTAAAAACATGCCCACCTGTTATGTAACAATTAGGCTTTTCTCAAAAGAGAATTGCCAAATATTCATGAAGGATGGACCATTGTCTTATTCCTTTGTTTCATCTTCTGGTTTTAAATTCAACATTTCTCCCTTCATTTTCTTTTCTTTTCCCATTCAGCCAATGAAGCCTTATCAAATAGAGAGCAAGTTTATCCATCTGTATAAATTTTACATGAATATGTAAAGGAAGAAAACAGTATCTACCTAATCTGTAAGCAGATTGTGGGTTTTTCTTCTAAATGTTTATGGAACAAAGATAATACAGTTGCACAAAGGACTAGTGTTGTAACTATGTATCATTGCAACTATGTATCATTGCAACTATGTATCATTCATGTGTTTGCAACATTGTATCATTCACGTGTAATCATTAACTTCTGTCTCTTCAGTGACCTTTGCAAGGCACGTACAAGGGACAAGGAGCTAGACGGTTGTTAATAAGCTTATCCACATTGTAAATAATCTGTCTGGTATGCAGCTTTGTAAACATGCACATCCTGATGAGATTACCATGTTTGACTTGAGCTTTGATTAAATCATTTTCTTGTAAAAAAGCACAATAAAAGAGCGTGTGCCAAGACATTCGGGGCGCGCTCATCAAGAGGAAACCTCACTTCCTGTCGTTTCTCTTCCCTTCGCTCCCTATCATGAGCCGCCCATCAGATGCAGGATGGCAGATACCGCATTCTGGTGACCCTGACGTGATTCCCTAAGGGGGATACATAGCGACGCGCCCATATCTTATCAGCTCGATGGGAGCTGTGCATCGCCAGGCCTGAAGCGAATTGCACATCATCGGATCTGAAACACGGTCTCGACTTTCGTAAGTATGGGTGGAAACTTTTCTCAACAACAGACGCAGCATCTGAAGGAATTAAGGGAGTTAGTCGCTTCTTCTTCTAAATATTCTGCTAATTTAAAGGGCTTGCCTGTAAAAAAGAAACCTATTGCTACATTATTGGCTTATGTGTGGCAACATTGTCCCAATTATTCAGAGGAAGGGTCCTTAAAAATTTCCACTTGGCAAAAAATTGGTGAACATCTCCATAGTCCTCCTCGTGCACCTATTGGCATTTTGGTCACTTGGAGATAAATTATGGAGGCTTTAAAAGTCCATTATAAAATAGAAGCAGGGAGTGTGTTTGAATCTGCCCCGCCAAGTTATGATAACTTTTCAATTTGCTCTAACTCAGGCAGAAGCTGCTGCCATTATTCAACAATGCCCCACATGTAGTAAGCAAGGACATTCCATTCCCATAGGAGTAAATCCTAGAGGATTAAAAGCTTGTGAAATTTGGCAAATGGATGTAACTCAGTATCCACCTTTTGCCCCTTGGAAATATTTGCACGTTTCCATAGATACATATTCAGGGTTTATTCTGGCTACTCCTCAAAGGGGAGAAACTGTAAAACATGTCATCAATCATTCAATTCGTACCTTTGCGTCGCTGGGACGTCCAAAAGAAATCAAAACTGACAATGGACCTGCCTATACAAGTTCTGCTTTCCAGGACTTCTGTAACAGATGGGATGTAACCCACAAGTTTGGGATTCCCTACAACAGCCAGGGGCAGGCTATTGTGGAACGAGTGAACTTATCTCTGAAAAGTGCTCTTGATCAATATTCGTTGCGGGAAAACCCCCCGAACCTCCCAGCCTTGCAAAATTCTCTTAACATTTGTCTTTACACTTTAAACTTTCTTAATCTGACTGGCATTCCTCCCACTTCTGCTGCTTCACGTCATTTTTCCTCCCCCTCACCCCCGCCTAACAGACCTCTGGTATATTATCGCAGATTGCCAGATCCTGCCTGGCAGGGTCCCGCTGAGCTTCTCACTTGGGGACGAGGCTACGCTGCGATCTTACTGCCAGACAAAACCACTTGCTAGATCCCTGGTAGGGCGGTTAGACCCTATCATGGGAATTCCTCCGCTACATCTGTATCTTAAAACTCTTCCTGATATTCTTGCCTATATCTTCTTTGCAATTTCTACCTTACTTCAACAAAACCTATGCTTCCTGTCAAAAGACTATTCGTGTTAAAACCATTTCATTAACAGAAGGCTATTATACTTGCTCCATGTGGGTACGTCATGAAAATGATACCCGTAGTTTTCACTCTGTCACTTCTGTTTTATTTAAAGAACACTCTACCACTCGCTCTTTTGTTCCTTCTTTACTCTTCCTATGGAAAGGAACCTTAAAATCTTTTCCTCTATTCAATCTAAAACATAGGGGGACCTAAATGTCCTTCTATTGTATTATGTGTTTCCCCACCCCAACTAACTTCCTTGATGAATTACCAAATTAATCTTTATTGTCATTATTGTAATTATTATCCTTTTTCTACTAATTGCATTCCCTCCTCATTTCGCAAATGTTCTGCAACTAACTTCTCCATAAGCCTCTCTCCTGCTTGTGATGTTTTTATGTACCCGAACTCTGATCCTGTCAACAAACGACGCTTCAAAAGAACTGTCTATGACGATCCGCAGAAGCCTCATAGAAGAGATAATATTGCTTGGGCTATAACTGACTTTCAAGGCGTTCGTTTAAGTTTTACAACCAATTTTTCTTGCATAGAAGACTTCTACCCACCACTTCAATTCGATTTGGCAGACGCACCCACACAACCAGGGGATATCCTGCAATCTACACCACTTCAGGAGGAACTTTAACATCACACCTGAAAGGAATGTATTTTATCCCTGGCAATAATTTTGTTTGGACTTGTTACACCGGTTTCATGGCATGTGTCCACGGGGATGAAATTGTTAAATCCAAATCATTTTGCATTCAAATATGGCTTGTGTGTATAACTCTGATGATTTTATATCCCTACAGGTACCCATGGAATACCCCCTCTTGCAAAATCGTATAGGCTTAGATCTGTTATTTTTTAAAAAAACAAGGGGGATTGTGTGCTATGCTTAAAGAAGAATGTTGTCTTTATGCTGATGGTGGGGGGGGGGTGTTCGTTTTCTATTTCGCCATGGTTTACAACCTTTTTAAATGCATTGGCAGGATCATTAATATTCACTATATTGATATGTATTATAGGACCTTGTTGTTTTCATAGAATATTGCAATTTTTAAAAATCAATTATCCTCCATAACTGCTGATGTTAATGTGCTATTGCAAGCTCATGTTATATCCTCAACACCGGACGAAAAAATGTCATTGCTGAGTTACCGCTCCTTGGACAACCCTGACGCTGACGGGTCGCACTCTTGCCTAGATGACGGGGACGGCGAACATTTCAGAAAAATGGTTCCTGTCTTCTTGGACGAGGAAGAAGACTCGTCATAAATAATAAAAACAGAGGAGATGTTGTAACTATGTATCATTGCAACTATGTATCATTCATGTGTTTGCAACATTGTATCATTCACGTGTAATCATTAACTTCTGTCTCTTCAGTGACCTTTGCAAGGCACGTACAAGGGACAAGGAGCTAGACGGTTGTTAATAAGCTTATCCACATTGTAAATAATCTGTCCGGTATGCAGCTTTGTATACATGCACATCCTGATGAGATTACCATGTTTGACTTGAGCTTTGATTAAATCATTTTCTTGTAAAAAAGCACAATAAAGGAGTGTGTGCCAAGACATTTGGGGCGCGCTCATCAAGAGGAAACCTCGCTTCCTGTCGTTTCTCTTCCCTTCGCTCCCTATCATGAGCCGCCCATCAGATGCGGGATGGCAGATACCGCAGACTAGAGTTCAAAATTGGAGCATCAGCAACATTGGAAGGTAATGCAATGCAACTATATTAGATATTCTTGGGCTCTTCATTTTCTTTTGTATCTGTCTACATGGTCCAAGGCCCTCTAAATGAGTTTGAACTCTATCTCCAATATTCCCACTGCAGATGGCCTTCCTCACTGAGAAGAAGCAGATTTGGGAAGGCTGGTTTAGCATTCTGCTTCCCTCAAGGTCAAACAAATACAGCCAGGTATATCCTCAGGGTAATTTCCCCATGAAAACTGGTTGCAATGAGATAGTTTTCCCACTCAGATTAGGTTCTAAATGTGGAATGTTTCTCTGACATTCGAAAGCTTCATTCTTTCTTTGGAAATTTTCACCATCCCTAATGATGGATAGTATAATTTTATTATTGGAAACTTTGGAGATATGTATCTGTGTTTCAGAGATGGTATTCAGCTTGTTTGTGCCAGTTCTGGCGACCCAGTGCCAAGAATTTGGCATGGGTTGTGGAACTGGTAGTGACATCTGGCTGCCCATGCCCTGAACTGGTTCCTGGTTGCAGTCACTGCTCGCTTGCTTGCTCCATCCACATATGCTCAGCCCGCCCATCCCAAACCCACCCTATAAAAATGTGTCACCACATGGTCTTATCTGTGGCTGCCTGTCTAAACTGATTTGAGGCTGATCTACTCTTCCCCAACGGATCTTCTACAGGATCTGCCTACAGGACCAGGTAAGCACTGACTTGCTAGCCCCCAGTGCCCAGCCCTGCCCCTGGGCTGAACCCCTGGCATTTTTCCCTACCACCTGGCCTCATGCCAGTTTCCAGCAGCCTCCGCCAGCCACGGCCTCAATCCACAGCCTGACGTAGCTCCCAGAGCCAACGTGGGTCCGTTGTGGGCCAGCTGCTAGGCTTGCGGCTGCCCAACTCCCGCTGCCAGGCTTGCAAAAGCCCCCAGTGTTTCTTCTCACCACCCGGCCTCGCCCTGGGCTTCTGGAGCCTCCTGCGGCTGTGGCATAAAGCTTGAGCCTTGCACAGCTGGCCAAGCCGCGATGGTCATTTGCATCACGCTGCCAAGACCCCCACCATACTTCCCCATTGCCTGGCTTCATCCAGGCCTTTCTGGAGCCTCCTGTGGCCATGGCATAAAGCCCAGGCCTTGCTCAGTGGCCAAGCCATGATGATCGCCCATTGCAGCTGCCTCCCCAACCCAATGAATGAATGAATGCCTTTTATTGTCACTATCCACATGTACAATTTACATTATACACATAAACAGTGAAATTAGAGCAACTCATCGTTCAGTGCAGTTTATTACACAGTAATAAAGAGATAAAAAAGTGATATTGCACTCAGTGCATGTGTGAATTTAAAATGGTTATGGCTTTGGGGAAAAAACTATTCTTGAGGCGATTTGTCCTTGACCTGATGCTCCTGTAGCGCCTCCCTGAGGGCAACAGGTCAAACAGACCATAACCAGGATGGGAGCTGTCTTTTATGATGTTCACAGCTCTGCTAAGACAGCGGGAAGAGTAGATGTCCGACAGGGAGGAGAGAGGACAGCCAATGATCTTCTGAGCTGCTTTGACTACCCTCTGTAATCTCTCCCTGTCTGCCATGGTGCAGTTGCCATACCACACTGTGATGCAGTATGTCAGCAGGCTTTCAATGGACGCACGGTAGAAGGTAATCAGCAGGCTGGAGTCCAGGTTGTGCTTCCTGAGCACCCGCAGGAAATGGAGTCTCTGCTGGGCCTTCTTGATGACTACCGTGATGTTTTCCGTCCAGGAGATTTTGTCGGCAATGATGACACCCAGAAACCGGAAGGTGTGGATCCTCTCCACCTGCTCTCCATTAATATAGAGGGGAGCCAGGTCGGTGTTGTGCCTCCTGAAGTCCACAATGAGTTCCTTAGTTTTCTTGGTGTTCAGAACTAAGTTGTTTTCTGAACACCAAGCTATCAACATCAGGACCTCCTTCCTGTAGGCTGCCTCGTCCCCCTTCGAGATGAGTCCGACCACTGTGGTGTCATCAGCGAACTTCACAATGAGGTTGCTGTCATGCTGTGGACTACAGTCGTGGGTGTAGAGGCAGTACAGGAGTGGGCTCAGCACACAGCCCTGTGGGGAGCCAGTGCTCAATGTGCGTGTGGAAGAGAGGTGGGGGCCAAGCCTTACAGTCTGGGGCCGGTCACTTAGGAAGTCCTTTATCCAGGCACATATAAGGGGGGGCAAACCTAATGTGTCCAGTTTTTTGGTCAATATTTCTGGAATGATTGTGTTAAAAGCAGAGCTGTAGTCCACAAAGAGCATCCGGACATAGCTCTGCTGCTGCTCCAGGTGGTTCAGCGCAGCATGCAGAGCTATGGCTATGGCATCCTCCGTAGACCGGTTTGTGCGATAAGCGAACTGGTGGGGGTCGAAATCCGGAGGAAGATGGTTGATGATGCGCTGGAGCACCAACCTCTCAAAGCACTTCATAACTACAGGAGTGAGCGCCACTGGACGGTAATCATTGAGGCTGGAGATGGAAGATTTCTTCGGCACAGGGATGATTGTGGCAGATTTCAGACAGGATGGTATAACTGCCTGGGCCAGGGAGAGGTTGAAAATATCTTTGAAGATGGAGGCGAGCTGAGGGGCACATGCCCTGAGCACCTTACCAGGAACTCCATCTGGACCAGCTGCCTTCCTGGGGTTCACTGCACGGAGCACCCGTCTGACATCATCCTCCGTCACAGAGAATGTACTGGGTGAAGTGGTAGAGCTGGATATGATTGGAGGTGGGAGTAGGGCTGGTGCAGCTGTATGTTGTTGTAAAACTTCAAAACGAGCAAAGAAGTTATTCAGCTCCTCTGCTAGCGCTGCACTCAGGTGTTCTGTTGTCGCATGACAGCCTCTGTAATTAGTGATGTCATGTATGCCCTTCCACACCTCCCGTGTATTGTGGCTGGACAGATGGGACTCTATGCTCCTCCTGTGGTCCGTCTTGGCTTTTATGATCCCCCTCCTCAGATCGGCTCGGGCGGCTGTGTACAAGACTCTGTCACCTGACCTAAAAGCTGCATCGCGGGCTTTAAGGAGTCTGCGGACTTGGGTGGTCATCCAGGGTTTCTGATTTGGGAAAACCCGGATGTTTTTGTCTACAGTCACATTTCCGATACAGAACTTGATGTAATCCAGCACTGTACTCGTATGCGTTTCCAGCTCCTGGTGTTGAAACATATTCCAGTCTGTCTGCTCAAAGCAGTCTTGTAATCTGCTGAGTGCATCCTCAGGCCAGGTCGTTACAGTCCTTGTAATAGGCCTGCCACTGCGTCTGAGGGGGGTATAGGCTGGGGGTAACAGGAGGGAAAGATGGTCTGAATGCCCGAGGTGGGGGAGGGGTATAGCTCTGTATGCATGTTTGATGTTGGTGTAAACATGATCCAGAGTGTTTTCTCCCCTCGTAGCACACTTGACATGCTGATAGAATTTCGGGAGAACGGTTTTCAGATTGGCCTTGTTAAAATCTCCTGCAATAACGTGAACACCATCAGGATGGGCCTGCTGCTGTTCATTTATGATGTTCAGCAGGAGAGAGAGTGCCTTGTCTGTGTTTGCATCGGGTGGAATATACACCGCTGTAACAATCACAACAGTTAGCTCTCTCGGTAGAAAAAAAGGCCGACATCTTACAGACATATACTCGAGATCAGGGGAACAGTGGTTGTCTATAATTGTCCCGTTATTACACCAGTTCTCATGTACATAGATACAGAGCCCCCCTCCTCTGCTCTTACCAGAGTCCTTCGTTCTATCCCAGCGTAAAAAAGTGCGGCCTGCTAGCTGCATGCTAGCGTCAGGTATCCCGGGATGTAACCAAGTTTCGGTAATTACCATAATGCAGCAGTCTCGAACACAGCGATTGCCAGCGAGTTGTAGGTTTAAATAATCCATTTTATGTACCAGGGATCTGGCGTTAGCGAGATACAGGCTCGGAAGAGGTGGCTTGTGTGGATGTTTCCTCAGCCTTAATATAACACCAGACCTGCAACCTCGCCTCTGCTTTCTCTCCCTCCTCCATCTGCGCCGCCTCCCAGTCCCGACAACAATCCACGGAGAGCCCGCCGGTCTCGCCATCTCGTCGGGGATGTTATGTATGCGATGAAAATCACTCGAAACAGACATCCGGCATTGGTTTCCCATGCCTATGATGTCCGATCGTGTGTAGAGTTGGTTCATGGAACCGATAGTCCACAAGTGAACGAGAAAGACGCATACAAACGTATACAAACAACAAAAAAGAACACCGAACGGGAGAGCCGTAAGCCGCTGAGTCCATGCGCGCCGCCACTTTGCTTCTGAAAGTCTTTGGAGGTCCTTGTTGGCCAGGCTAAAGCCCATAGGTTCCAGCCTTGCCAGCCTTGTTAAAAGAACCTACTTTCCTCCCACCCCCAGCCTCCAGCCTGCACCTACCTCCTTCAGACGCCTTCTCCCAATTCCCGAACTGCTGCTGTAAACTTGTCTTCTGCGTTGCTTGTGCTGCATCCAGCTCTTAGGTGAGCACCTGATTCTGCCTGCCTGCTTCCTTCAATTTGGTAAGTAAGTGGCTTTAAAAAAAAAAAAATCAGGGCAGGGTTCTTCACACAATTTAAAAGAACTTCCATACACACACAATGACAACCTCACAAAGCAGCGGCTTTCTAAAAATAGAAAAGCAGCTAAAATTTCCCAAATTTTATATGACTATTTTTTAAGGAAAAAAATTAACACACTTATTGGTTGTTGTTTTTTTAAAATCAGGTGTCTTCAAATTTGACAGCTTTAAGACCTGTGGACTTCAACTCCCAGAATTCCTCCTCCAAGTTTGAAGACCCTTGTTTTAAATCAGGTGATTTCAAACTTGACAGCTTTAAGACTTGTGGAATTCAACTCCCAGAAGCCCTCCTTCAGTCATGGTAGCTCAGGAATTCTGGGAATTGAGGTCCACAAGTCTTAAGTTCTTTTAAATTGTGTGAAGTGTTATGTACCTATAAATTAAAGCTATATTTTTAGATTTTTCCAGCTGTACCTGCTTTGTGACAGTGTGTGTGTGTGTGTGTGTGTGTGGTTTTCAGTTGTATAGGGTGTATATTTTCAGATGTGTAGTTTTGTGGGTCTGCTGCCAATCCAGTCATTTTATATGCCTAGCATTTTTTGATGTTGCTGCTTGCAGCATCAAGGACAGGTGACATTTTACGTGAAGTCCAGCTGCTTTTATGGTTTCTGAGAAAATTAGTAACTTGTTTTGGGGTATAATACTTCATCCTTATTAAAGCTGGTTTTAACATGTTGAGATTTCTGGAGCTGAGCCTGCTTGATGAGTTTCGAGTGCTCATGATTGTCCTACTTTTGTTCTTGCCTCACTCTTTTGTCTTTCCTATCATGGTGGTTAATTCTGCAGGTTATCAGGAAAACGGGACCTCTAGGTGAGTTATCCTTATAATGACTGTACTTTAGTACTACTTTTTTTTTTTTTTGAATTTTTTTTTATTAATTTTCTACAAACAAACAAGACAAACAAAACATTAAAACATCAACTCTCATTTGTACATCCAGTGTGTCGGTTGGTTCATCAGTTTTGTGCATTCATTCTGTAGTCTCAATTACAATTATGTTACATAACAACTCATATTGTCAATCCAAACTTATATATCCTAGTATCACTAAAAAAAAAAGAAAGAAAGAAATTTTTGACTATACTTTTAATCATTCATGCTTTATGAGATAACAATACTTTAACCAGCTTATTCTGTAACAAATCATATAATCATACCAAATCAATCCTAAAAACCCTTTATAAATATAGTGTCAATATTCTATTATCGTATTTTATCATCTAACATTGATAAAAAAAGATCCCAAATTTCATAAAATTGTTTATCCTCTTGCTCTCTAATTTCAAATGTCAATCTACTCATCTCAGCACATTCCAATATTTTCTTAATAATTTCTTCCTATAATGGTATTTTCTCATTCTTCCAATTTTTAGCAAATACAATCCTGGCCACTGTTAATACATTCACAATCAGGTATTTCAAATCTTAACAATATGTATCAGGTAAGATTCCCAATAGAAAGATCTCTGGTTTCAAGTCTATGTGTTTCTTTGTCATTTTTTCCAACCACATGCGAATTTTAGTCCAATATTTTCTGGCGTCCTCACAAGTCCACCACATATGGTAATATGAGCCAGGTATCTGATGACATTTCCAGCATTTTTTGGATTTGTTCTTAAACATTCTTGCTATTCTTGTCGGGGGAAAGTGCCACCTGTAAAACATCTTGTACAAGTTTTCTTTATATGCTGTTGACATTGTCATTTTATAATTTTGAGACCACAATTTTTGCCATTTCTTTAAATCAATCTCATATCCAAAATTCTTCCCCCAAACAATCATAGTTTCTTTAACTTGTTCTTCCTCTAATTTAATTCCCAGTAAGTAACCATATAATTTTTTAATCACCTTCTCATCAGTACCCATCAAGATCTTATCTAAATCAGTCTGTTTATCATAGAATCCCTCTGTTTTAAAATCTTCATAATACCTTGAATGTATTTGCGCATATGAAAACCATTTCATCCTTATACCTTGTTCCTCTAAGATTTGGATCAATTTAAGTCCATCCTTTTCATCCAACAGTTCCCCATATCTAACTGTTTGTTCCTTCTTATAGATTATAGGATAGGAAAATGCTTCAATAGTCGATAACCAAACTGGAATGTTAGATTGGAGGTGGATCGGTTCGACAGAGACGTGAGACCATTCTGTGAGTTCAGCTCTTTATTAGGCTTAGGTAAAGGTCTGGGGATGCGAGCTGCGGCAGCCCTTCATATAGTGCTGGCTCGCGGCTCGGCAGCCAATGACAGCACTTTGAATCTCCCGCAATCGGCACAGCCAATCACGGTAGATTTCTAGCACTCCAATCACGGCTGACCTGTTGACCAATCAGGTCTCTGCTGGTCCTGACCAATCGGGTGCGAGGGTTTCTGAGTATGCTAATACAGTACACCCCTCCCCTCTTGGTTTCATCCTGTGGTGCGTAGTGATGTAGTCACGTAGGTAGGTGGGGCTTTTTCCTTGCCTCCTTGACCTGCGCGGTTCAGTTCTGGTGTGGTCGTCGACCGATTCGGATGCCTCCTCTGTCGCTCCAGTTCCTTGGGATGGAACCACCTGGAACATTGAGCTGGGCCTTTCTTGGTGGCTCCCTCCCAGTTCTCCTGGGCTGGTTGAGCTGCTGCTTCTGCTCCCGCTGGGCTGTTCCTGGCCAGGTGAGCTGGTTTGGCTGCCCCTTCCAGATGAAGACTCCGGGGTTTCGTGCTCTACTGGTCCTGCGTCTACAGGTGAGTAGCATCGGTTTATTGGTTTATTTATTCTAGGTGGGGGGTGTTCTGCTTGCCTTAGTTGGTTCTCTTCACTTACTGATCCCCCCCCCCCCTTCTAGTTTCTTGTTCGGGTGTTTGGCTGATTGTGGTGGCTATTCTTGACCTAAGTTGGTTTATGTGCCGTTTCCAGTTTTTCCCGTAGCTAGTTTCCAATCGGTATGATAGGGGCCCGGTTATCTGGGTGATTGTTGCTGACACCCAGAGTGGTTCTCCTGTGAGATTTTTGGCATATACTGAGTCCCCTATGTTGAATGTTCTGTGTTTGCTGGAGGAACCTGGGGGTTTGTCTGGGTTATATGTTGGGTGCATTCTGTCTAGTGTAGAGCGTAGTTTCCGGCCCATCATTAGTTCCGCCAGGCTTTTGTTTGTGGTTGCGCTAGGTGTGATGTGTTGAATGAGGTGCATTTTATTGATTTGGTCCTGTATATTGGCTGTTTCTATTTTCTGAATGGCTTTCTTGGTGTATTGGACCATGCGTTCCACCCACCCGTTCGCCTCTGGGTTTGCCGGTGCGGTTAATGCATGGCGTATCCCCTGGCCTGCCAGAAATTGTTCAAACACCAGTGCGGTGAACTGGGGCCTATTGTCTGACACTATTACATCTGGCAGGCCATGTGTAGTGAAGAGTTTGCTCAGTTTCCTTATCACCGCTTCCGTTGTGGTTGACTTCACAGTGCTTACCTCCAGCCAGTTGGAGTAAGCATCTACTGTGATAAGGTACATGTGTCCCTTGGTTGGCTCCATTAAGTCTACATGAATTCTGGACCACGGACCTCTTGGTTTTTCCCACTCTTGGGTTGGGGCGGCGGGTGGATTGGCTCTGGACTCTTGGCATTGTTTGCATTTGGCAACCCAGGTTTCAATCTGTTTATCCATTCCTGGCCACCATGCGTAGCTTCTGGCCAGGCTTTTCATCTTAACCATCCCCGGGTGCCCCTCATGCAACATTCCCAATACCTTTTCCTGTAATTTTTCAGGAATTACCACTCTGTCCCCCCCCCCCCAAAGTATGCAGCCCTTTTCGATAAAGAGTTCGGTTTGTCTGTTCTGGAAAGGTCTAAATAGTTCGTCTATGTCCCCTTCCAGCCACTCTTTTCCCACCCAGCTCAAGACTCGCGCCAGCTGTCTGTCTTTATTTGTTTCTCTGGCAATATCTGGCGCTGTCACGAGTGGGTTGGATATTGTCTCTATTTGGAATACCTCTGTTGTGGGTGTTGGGTTGTCTTCCCATTCTGGTAAGGGTGACCAGCTTAGGGCATCTGCATGGGCGATGTCCTTGCCGGGCCGGTGTATCAGCTGGTAATTGTATGCTGCTAGGAATTCGGACCACCTCGTCATTCTTGGCGATAGAATGTTCGGTGTGGCCCTGTTACCCGCCAGGATTCCTAGCAGCGGCTTGTGATCCGTGATGATTGTAAAAGTCCTACTGTAAAGGTATTCGTGGAATTTCTTGACGCCCGCGACGACTGCTAGGGCCTCTTTGTCGAGCTGGCTGTAGTTCCGCTCTGGCTTTGAAAGTGTCCTTGATGAGAAAGCGATGGGTGCTTCCCTCCTGTCTGGTAGCTGGTGGCTGAGGATGGCGCCGATTCCGAATGGTGACGCGTCGCAAGTTACCGTCAATGGCAGAGTCTCGCTGTACTGGATTAGTACCGCGTCAGATGTTAGCAAGTTCTTTGTGTTGTTGAAAGTGCTCTCCTCCCATGCTCCCCAGGTCCAGGTGGCTGTTTTATCTAACAGCCTATGTAGCGGTTCCGCCACGGTCGCCTTTTGAGGTAGGAAGACATTGTAAAAGTTTAACAGTCCCAAAAAAGCCTGTAATTCCGTTTTGTTTTTTGGTTGTGGTGCTTCCCTTATGGCTCTCAGCTTCTTTTCTGTGGGGTGAATCCCTTGCTTGTCTAGGAGGTACCCCAGAAATTCAACCCTTTCGGCCCGTAGCTGGCACTTTCCTTTCTTTACTTTAAGTCCCGAATCTCTGAACTTCTGCAGTACCTCCCTCAGCCTGGCTTCTAGTTGTTTCTCATTTTTCGCGGCCACCAAGATGTCATCAAAGTAGGGCACCACCCCTTCTATTCCCTGGAGGAGTCTTTCCATAAGGCTTTGGAATACTCCTGGTGCCACGCTGACTCCAAACTGGAGACGGTTGCAGCGGAAAGCCCCTCGGTGTGTTACAATGGTTTGGGCTTCTGCTGTTGTGGCATCGACCGGCAGTTGCTGATAGGCTTGCACCAGGTCAAGCTTTGCGAAGATCCGGACTCCCCCCAGTGAGTGCAGAAGATGCTGGACTACTGGAACGGGATATGCGCTTTGTTGGAGCGCATGGTTTAAGGTGGCCTTGTAGTCACCACAAATTCTCACTGACCCATCTGGTTTTATGGGGGTGACAATTGGGGTCTCCCACCGGGCATGATCGATCGGTTCCAGCACCCCTTGCGCGATGAGCTTATCGAGTTGCTCATCAATCTTGGGCTTGAGTGCAAATGGCACTCGCCTGGGCTTAAGGCGGATTGGGGCGATGGTTGTGTCTATGTTAAATGCAATAGGGGACCCTTGGTACTTGCCTAACTGGTCGTCAAAGACTTCCCGGAAGTCCCTCACAAGTGCTGCTTCCCAGTCTGCCTCTGTGATGTGGTGTATGCCGGTAACCTCGTTGCCCAGGGGTGCGAACCACTGTAGTCCCAACAGGCTCAGCCGATCTTGATCGATGATCGTCAGGGGTAGCACTTCTGTGTGGCCCTTGAAGGTGACTTTAAAATGGCCTCTCCTGACTACAGGGATTTGGTTTCCTTGATAGTCTTTGAGGGTTAGTGTTTGGTTTTCCAGTTCTTGGCGGTGGATGGTGGGGACCAGGTGCTTGAGTTTGCGCCAGGAGACCATTGAGAGGAAAGACCCTGAGTCCACCTCCATGTCGCATTGCTGGTCTTCTATCCTGACCGTCACGTATACCTTTCTGGCATTGCTGGTGGAGGAATGGCCGATGACGACAGTCTGGTGCGTTTCCTCCCTCTGTCTCATCTCCTGGAGTTGCCTGTTCCGACCTTCCCGGCTCCAGAGGTTCTCCATCTGCCTATCTCGGGTCCTGGTGGGGGTGCTGTCTCTCCGTCGGGGGCTGGCATCTCGTTGCCGTGGGCTGTAGTGCTTCTTATTCTGGCACACTTTGGTGATGTGCCCCCGTTTCTCGCAATGCCTGCAAATGGCTTTGAGAAAGCGACAGTCCACTTGGGGGTGATCGCTGCCGCAGCTGGCACACTGGAACCTCGACTTACGACCTCGTGGTTCCTGCCACTCCCGTGCTGATGGGAGACGGTGGATTTCCTCCTCCTCGTCTTCGGTTTCTGAGAAGGAGTCGATGTCGCCATGGTGTGTGGTTATGTAGTCTGTCCTGGGCCTCCTCTCGGGGGTCGATGTGGCCTCTCCGGTCACCGCTCGTGGCATGATGCTCGATTGTCGCATCCGGGCCGCTGATTTCTTGGCCGCTTCCGCTGCAGCGGCTTTGGTGAGGGCATCGGCGAGGGAGATGTCTCCCTTCGCCATGATGTGGCTCTGAAGGACGGGTTCTTGGAGTCCCAAAACGACGCAGTCTCGCAGGGCCTTGTCCAAGTCAGTGAACTCGCATAGACCCCCCAGGTCCCGTCGTGCCGCTATGAAGTTGGCCAGCCCTTCGCCCTCGCGTTGATCCCGCTGGTAGAATTCATGCCGCCGGATGAGGATGGGCATGACGGAGGCGTAATGGCTCCGCAGCAGGGGCTTGAGGTCATCCCACTCCATCGTCTTTACGTCCACCAGTTTGGCCAAGGCTTTGGCCATTTTGAAGACTGTGGGCCCGCAGTGCGTGAGGAACACGGCTCGTTTCTTGTTGCCATTGGCGTCCTTGAGGTTGCTACTCTTGAAAAACATTTGGAACCTATCGGTATAGGATTCCCAGTCCTCAGTAGCAGGGTTGAAGGGAGCGGGTGGCGAGTTGATTCCGGCCATGTTGCTGGTTGCTGCATGCCACCTTGCCACGTACTGGGTGGTCTCTTTGTCTCACGATCCCACCTTCGTTGCCAATGTTAGATCGGAGGTGGATCGGTTCGACAGAGACGCGAGATCATTCTGTGAGTTCAGCTCTTTATTAGGTTTAGGTAAAGGTCTGGGGATGCGAGCTGCGGCAGCCCTTCATATAGTGCTGGATCGCGGCTCGGCAGCCAATGACAGTACTTTGAATCTCCCGCGATCGGCACAGCCAATCGCGGTAGATTTCTAGCGCTCCAATCATGGCTGACCTGTTGACCAATCAGGTCTCTGCTGGTCCTGACCAATCGGTTTCTGAGTATGCTAATACTGTACATGGAATTTTCAAATAACATTGTTTTTTTATCTTCTCCCAGTTTAACCACAAAGACTCCCGTATATAATGTCTTCTAAAATAACCCTGTGTTTTAGTTCCCTTATACCATAAAAAAGCATGCCAGCCCAACAGCAAATCATTCCCTTCTAATCATTAACAATGATCAAATACTAATATTTGCTTATCCTTTTTCCTGTTTTCCTTATATAATTGGTGTTTTCTTTTATATTTTTACATTTCTAACTTCTGTTTCTGTTAGTTAGCCATTGATAAGAGAAATCCCATATTAAAAAGTATTCTAAGCCTTCTCCTTGATTGTAAATTTGTAATTGTTAATTTATTCATTTCTGCACATTCTAATATTTTAATTCATTTTCATATCTTTGTTTTTCCATTGTTGTGAAAACACAATTCTAGCAGCAGCAGTTGTATGTGTAAATTTAAATGAATCCAACAAAATATTTCTGGTTTTAAATCCAGAATGCCCTCTGTTGGGATTTGAATTTGAGCTTGCATTCTGATTGGTTGTCAGAGCAACTCTGTAGGCTGTCCTGAGTCCCAATCTTGGTTGAGCCTTGCTGGATGATGATGTAATGAAGGGGCTTTGGGCAATTACTAATATAGCTCTACCCTGGAGTAGATCTTTGTTATGTAAAATAGACTGGCCTAGGCCAGAGTAATAGCCCATTAGCAAAGGTTGGGGTGCGGATGAGTTTCTACCTCTCTTGAGTTTTTACTTTTCTTTTTAGGGGAAATATTTTGCCTTTTTAATATATCCTAAAATATTTCATTTTCCTGGGAGAGGGGTGGGTTTTAACTTCCAAGAATGGAAAACTGTATCTTTCTTGTTTGTTGGACCCCATGCTGATAAGACTGTACATTGTTGATGGGTGGAAAAAGAGATCCCTCCCAGTCACATGGCCACCAGGCCACATCCAGCTAGTCACCAGGCCATGCCCAGCCAGTCACATGACTGCCAAGCCATACCCACCAAATAAGCCACACACACATAGTCACAAGACCTCCCCTAGGCCACACCCACAAATAGGCCATGCCCACAGATCCGGTAGTAAAAAAATTGAATTCCACCACTGCTATGTTTGTATGCATGTATGCATGCATATATGTATGTTATAATTTTCTTAGCCCTCTTAGAGATGTCTTTGAAAAGACAAATCAGCAAAGTGTTGGAAATGTCATCAGACACCTGGATCATATTACCATATGTGGTGGACATGCATTGATGCTAAAAAATATTCGACCAGAAAACACATGTGATTGGAAAAAATGATAAAACAACATATAGATTTAAAACCAGAGATATTTTTATTGGGAATTTTGCAGGAAGGTTATGACAGAGAGATAACATTGATATTTGATTATCAATGTATTAACAGCAGCTAGAACTGTATTTGCACAAAATTGGAAAAATGAGAAAATTTCGACAGAGGAGGAAACAATTAAGAAAATAATGGAATGTTGAGGAAATGAGTAGATCGACAATGGAAATTAGAGACAGGAAGAAAAAGATTATTATAAGATTTGGAATCTATTCTATGAATGGCCAGATAGAAGAGTAAGAAACTAAACATGTTACAGTAGCAATAATATATTATAACTGATTGATTAGGATTGACTAACAGAATGAATATAACTTAGGTAAGGATGGAATATATTTTTGAAAGATAATAATTACAATGTTAATGATAATACAACAATTGACCAATGTGCTATAAAATATTGATTAGAATGGATATAAATATAAATAAGTAAGAAATGTATGATATTATTATGTGCACAAGATATATATACCCAACCGACACACTGGAAAACTGAAAGATGGTTTTATTTGTTTTTGTTATAAAAATAAAAAAAACTTTTTCAAAAAAAGAAGAGATGTCTTTGAAAACAGCAGTTCTTCCATGAAATAAGTGCAACAAAATCTCAAAACCTTCTTCATTTTCATTCTTTCAGCAATGGGAATAAAATGATTGTGCCTCCTAGCCATTTTTGATGATTACATTCCCTGCAGACCATAAGCTGGTTACAAGTATGAAGGGAGACAAATATATGAATATTTTCTATGAGAGAAATCACTGTTTCTATCTGTGTGGAGCAAAGTCGCCTCATACATTTGAATACATTAAACACATCTACCAAGGGACTTACCACTAGATACATCCATGTGCATATAGGCCGCACTGCTGCCTATGCATTCAATGCATGTTTTGGGATCATAATGTAGATTGCGTTCCTATTTCCTAATGCAGGGAAATACATATTTTGTTTCTAAAAGAGAAAAGTTATGATGAAAAGATACAACTGCAAAAGGAGATGATCACATTAGAGGTGGGGGGGAATACATCCTCTGTATTATATCACTCTTTTGGGGTCTTTTTCAAGACCTATTATTAAGCTGGTCATTCAAAGGACTTGTTTGTTGGCCCTTTTTGAGATTTCCAGGTTGGCTCTGCAGGCCAAATTTAAACACCTCATGAGCTGGATCTGGCCCATGGGCCTTGAATTTGATACCCTTGGTGTACAGGACCACTCCATGCCACTACGGTATCCTCAGAAAAAAACTATCCAGGTTAGAGCTTTGTCTTAAAATAACCATGAAATGTTAAAGTTATCCTATAACCAGTGGTGGGATTCAAAAATTTTTACTACTGGTTCTGTGGGCATGGCTTAGTGCGTGTGGCAGGGGAAGGATATTAAAAAATCTCCATTCCCTCTCAACTCCTGGGGGAAGGTTACTGTAGAATCCCCATTCCCTCCCCATCCCACTAACCTGCTTTCCAGCTCCATTCTCCTGTGCAGGGCAACAAAAGAAGACCCAGCTAATCAGCTGGGATTTGGGAGGCCGAGAATAGATGGGGGTGGGGCCAGTCAGAGGTGGGATTTGCCGGTTCTCTGAACTACTCAAAATTTCTGCTATTGGTTCTCCAGAACTGGTCAGAACCTTATGAATACCATCTCTGCCTACAACCAACAGATTTTTATCCTCTGTTATTATTATACATTGCCCCAATTTTCCATCTTCTGTGAGATAAATGGAGACAGGGCAGCAGATAAATACACAGGAAAAGGTGCCTTAGTCATATCTTTAAAAAAATCCTTGAACTTCATATCTTATGCAAACAATGTGTAAATTCATGTAGATGCTAGGGACATCTGATATGAATTTTCCATATCTGGTAGGCCTCTGTATCTGATTCCCATTAAATTAGCACTCAACACAGGAGAAGAAATGTCTATCACCTGGAAATATTACACAATTTATCAAATCTATTCAGGTTTTCATTTCTAAATAGGAGATGGGAAAAACCCATAGGCTCTCAAATAAATGGAGTAATGCATATGAAAGTCCTATGAGAAACTGTTTTTCCCCCATCCAAGTTATTGAAGAAGGGAGGGCAATTAGCTGACTGGTACAAATATGTTTAAAGGTCATAAAAAATAAAACTCCGATAAACATCATCCATTAACTGTAAACTTCAGAAAGTTCGATAACTAAAACAAGCTAGTGAATTGGTTACAAGATGATGCTTTAAGTTTGATAATGATGGGGTTTCAGCAAGCAACAGAACAATAACAATAGATAACTACAAAAACACTGTCTGGACTTTCTGAGAAAAGGAAACAAGCAGGATTCTAAACAGTGAACCAAATAAATGACATAAAAAGCCCAGTGAGACTTAAAACATCAAATGGCCTCAATTCATCATAAAAAATGAGGCTAAATTCCAAAGCATTTAATAATAAAGAAGAAATATGACAAGCTACTTGCACTGACTAAAAGCTAATATGAGCCAAGATGAAATGTATCATTAGTGTGATAAAAATGGGAAACAGCGTTATTCTTGCATGGAGCAATTATAAAAGGAAAGTGATGTCAATGGTACTTTATAGACAGATCTAAAACCTCTCTGGAGATATTTTCTCAAATTATATAACCATGACTGTGTAGAAGTTTCTGTACTAAATGTCAGTAGATGTTTGTGAAGATGGTGTTTCGAACATGTTTGTTTCCCATTGTAATGGAACATAGCTGAATTAAGTTCCAACTGAAAACTCTGTAATACTGAACTTCAGTCCTCATAAACGTGGTTCCCAAAGTCTTAGATGTTAATTTCCTGCTTTAAAGCTGCATGGAAAACAAACCTATGTTCCTGGATGAAGTGCCCATATTGCACTGCAGAATTAATCACTGCTAATGTGCACTACTCCTACTCAAGAAGCATAAATAACAGTTGACATTAATAATTTATTTCTTCTATAATGCTTCCCTACCTTATACTAGTTCATCTAAGTGATCCGACAGAATATAATCTAATTAACTTTTAACTTCGCAAACAGGACTTTTTGATAATAGGTAAGATAAATAAATGGAGGACATAATAAGCATTCGTCCAGATTTGTTTTGCACACAACTTGCAGTATTTTAAAGAGATCTTCTAATAAATACGAGAGAAATGGTTATTAAAGAATGAATAACTTGGGTGATGCTCTTCTCTTTGATTCTCCCCTTTGTACCTGTCATCATACCTTGTCCCCATTTATCCCTTTGAACTTATATTGATGAGGTTTTCAGTAATTTGCAATAGATGAACAGCACCTATAGCAATTGTAAATTACACTCCTGCATAAAATAATGCTGATGAAATGACAAATTTGGTGTAGGAGATCAACAGCTGCCTGTGATCAGTTTCTCTTTTAATACTGCAGATATTCTTTAGTACCACCTGATGAATCTAAAGCTATGTGTGAATTAAAATGGACACTTCAGCTGTTAAAGTTACAAGAAACTGTATTTATTTGTTCATGGGTTCTGCTTCTTGTATTCTTCACCTTTGCTGATCCACAGATTTCTGCAGTTTTTGGACAGCTCCCTTCTAGGAGAAATAGAATTCTTTCTTTCTAGTAGTAGAAGGTGTGAAGATAGCATCAATACAGATTTTTTTTTCCTTCTTAGAAAAGGAAACCCATTAAAACCGAAGCTAATCTCTTGATCATCCTGTTGCAGATTCAATGGCATATGTATTTGAAATAGAAAGATTTACAGATTTTAAAGATTTTGTTAAAAGACTGAAAATTGCACAGAATTTAGAAGGTTTTTTTAAAAAAAAAAAAAAATTTCATGATAGAAGTCAGCAAGACCTGGAGCTGACAATGTGAATGAATATGTTTATTTTCATAGGGAGCAACTAGGGAGGGAGGGAAGGAGACAGGGGGGGGGGAAGGAGGAAGGAAAGAAGGAAAGAAGGAAGGAAGGAATTGTGATGAAACTTGAGCCACTATGATTAGACACAGGAACTGATTGCTTCAAAAATCTTCATTCTGTAAATTACTCAGACCTTCCTTTTCATTGCAAAAGGCTTGACTTGAAATAAGATTAATCAAGATATTGGAACACAGTTGGTTAATTTTGTACCATGCCTAGCTCTAAGCTTTGGTTTAAACAGTTCAGTACAGTCTGAAATGTTGGACATTTGCAGAGTTCTAATGTAATTTACAGAAAGAGACATAACAAAAATATTTCACACCTTTTTCCTTATTAAAGTCATATTGATGTACTTAAATAATATAAGTGGTAAGAAAAGATCACTCCAAATTAAGCTTCAAACTTAAAATAAACTTTAAAAAATTGAAGTAAAAAAGACTTCCATTTCACTTCATCCTTCTACTTATCAGTATGGTTTCTCTGTTTTGTTGTTGTTGTTGTTTGTTTGTTTGTTTATTTGTTTAGAAGTTGCCTGCAGGTGAAGAAAAGAAGCAGGAATCCTTCCTTCCTTTATTTCTATAGTGTATTTTAGTATATGGCAAGGGTGTCATACTCAAGGCCTTCAGGCTGGATTCAGCCCACGGTGTACTTAAATCTAGCCTTGGGAGCCACCCTGGAAACCTGTGGTGCCTCTGCCAGCAAAAACAGACCCTGGGAAAGCTGTATGCAGCCCCCCCCCCCCCCCCCCGCCAAGACTTGTTTTTGGCCACGTCGGTCTCCTGCAAACCTTTGCCAGGAAAAATGAAGCTGGAGGGGGCATGTGCAGCCCCCCTGGGCTTCATTTTCACTGGCAGAGGGCTAAAGGAGGCTGTTGTGGTCAAAAACAGGGTGGGGGGGTTTCACACAGCCCCCAGGGCTCTGTTTTTGCTAGCAAAACAAACTATAAATAAAACAAAAGGAGAAATGTTTCCCCCTTTGCATTTGAACATCCAAGAAGGGACCAGAAAAGAGAAGGGGACCAGAAAACAGAAAGGAAAATGAAGAGGAAAGAAGAAAAAAGGGAAGGGAAGGGAAGGGAAGGGAAGGGAAGGGAAGGGAAGGGAAGGGAAGGGAAGGGAAGGGAAGGAAGGAAGGAAGGAAGGAAGGAAGGAAGGAAGGAAGGAAGGAAGGAAGGAAGGAAGGAAGGAAGATTATAATGAGAAGGAAAGAGGGTCTGAGGGAAGTCCTGCCTTAGCACTTGGCCACCACAGGTGCCCCCAACTCAAGTGATATTCATTCAGCTGGCCATGCCCACTTTGACCCCCTGAGGGCCCTCAATGAAAGTTTGACACCCTGTCCTATGGCAAAGGATGAAAATAAAGGATGAATATGTTGGAAGGTTAAGATATATTCCAGTATGTAGTATACTAACTGAGCAGTGATTGGCTGAGATATCTCTGCATTTTTTTTCCTATTATTCTGGAAGGAAACCTTTTTTTTTTTTTCTGATTGGCTCTCAGCCTGGGTAATTGCTGGTGAGTTGCAATATAGAAGTGCTTGTGATGTCTCCATAAGTAAAATGGGAGGAAGTGCTCATTTGGATCCTACTTTATTTTAGTAGTGAAATTAAAGACTTGGATGCCCGGAAATGCTCCTAACTAAATTTAGAATATCACCTTTCCTATGCATGAGAGAAAATGTTTTTTTAAAAAATATGTTTGTGACTATGACAGGAAAAATAAAGCTGTTAAGTACAGAGAAATCCTTAACAAATGTTCTTACAGAGTATGTTGTTTCTCACCAGCAGTTTTTCATTGTTTTGCAATATATGTAAATGTTCTTTTTCTTTTAAAGCAAGTCACAATTGTACATTATTGACTATAACACATTAGGAACTTGTTTGGCATACATAATTGTCTGCCAGTGAAAGATATTTCTAAGTATTTTTTTAAAAAAATCAGCTTTTTATCTTTTCGTTGCCCAAACCATGATTTGCAGCACTTTATGTCCTCCATCTCAGATACAATTGACAAACCCTGCAATATCCTCTAATTTTTTTTTAATTCACATTGTGGACTCATTCAGCTTGGCACTTACATTATTAATTTATTCATAATTAATAATTATATTATTAATTTAAAAGGGTGACAATATAAAGTTGCAGGGAGGTTATTGACTGGGACAGCTTGTTAGCATTTCTAAGTTGAATGCACAAAATTTAGGCACTATCAACACTGGTATGATGTCAATAACCACATGCTTGAAATGAGGAAAGGAGGGACGGAGGGAGGGAGAGAGGGGGAGAGGAGGGGAGAGGGAGGGAGAGGGAGGGAGAGGGAGAGAATTAAGAATGTCTACTTTAATGAAAAGAAGGACTAGGGGTGATATGGCAGCAGTATTGCAATAATTATGGGGCTGCTACAAGAGGGGGTCAACATATTATCCAAAGCACCTGAAGGAACAATGGTAAGCAACGTTTGGAACTAATCAAGAAGAGATCCAACCTAAAAATAAGAAGAACTTCCATGACATTTAGAAAAATTAATCAGTGGAATGGCTTGCCTTCAGAAGTTGTGGGTGCTCCATTATTGGAGGTTTTTAAGAAAAGCTAGGACAGCCATTGGCCTGAAGTGATATAGGGTGTCCTACTTGAACAGAGATTAAAAACCTCCAAAACCCTTCCCAACACAACTCTTCCCCTCCCCACCCCTGCTAAAGCTAAATTCATTCTGAGATAAATTCAGAATGGCATTGGGACATGTGCATAATATGTATTATTTGATGCTACATGTTTATGCATCAGAGTTTTCATAACACAAACTAAAATGTAACATTGGCTAATCATTCCATAGGTCCATTCCCCCAATAACAACCATTCATAATTTTCCATAGGAACTTGACAAAATGAAGGTTGGGGTTTGTGGGTTGTTTTGTGTGTGTGTGTGTGTGTTGTTATGCTATGGAACTTTTTTTAAAAAATATTTCTATTTAATTTGGTCTGATACACAACAGTACAGAGTCACAAATACTGTATAAATAAGGTGAACTGTACCAAAGAATGTTATATATCCATCCAAAAAAAAAATTAAAAAAAATTCCTGATACATAATTTATTTTATTTTTTCCCACAAGAAGCCCTTTGAAATGTCTAGAAACAATCCTTGAACAAGCAAATGTAAAGGTGGAGATAAAAGAAATGAGACCTTAAATGTGATGTATTGAGGCCATACTGTATGGCACAACAGCAACCAAACTTGAAATATGTAAATATGGGTTTGTGGGTATGAGTGTATGTGTGTGTTTGCAGTATGCATTTTTAAATAGTTATTATAACATGTGAATACTAAGAGTATAAAAATTACAAGCTGAACTCTATATGTGCATAAATATGCAAGTGAAATAGTCAATTTAAGTAAAGTACTATGTTCACCAAATCTGCTTTGAAATGGGTAAAGCGAAGAAGCATTTATCTCCATAATAAAGAAAAAAAATTAAAACTTTGTACTGCAAATAGCTGAGAAAAAATATTTTTGTAACTGCTTTGTAAAATATTTATTAATCTCTTATTCACATGCTTGGGAACAAAGGAAATTAATTGCATGGATTTTTTTTTAAAAAAATATTTACTTTAAAAAATGTTTAATCCCTTGTTCTCTGAGAATAAAAATAAGCAATGAATGTCTGCAACATTTATCAAGTTTATTAATTTGTACTTGTATGTATTGTCTTGACATTTAACTTGAAGACTGCTTAATAAAGCACAAAGAGGCAATGGACATTTTTCATGATAAACAATAAAGCATATCAAAATCAAACTTTCTGCAACATTATTTCCACTTTTCCCCCATCGTTATACATCTTTGTCTTTTAATGATTTTAGAAAGAGAAAACAATTGTATTTTTATCCACATTAAATTGATACCTTTTGATTAAGGAAGAGAAAACAGTAGCTGGACATTCATTGTTTATTTTTATTCTTTAAAAAAGATGATCTCTACTTTTTTTTTTTTTTTTCTTATCATAAGGAAAGATGACAAATGAAAGATTCTCCTCTCCTGGTTATATTTAAAAACAATGAAATATAGTGGAATCCCAAATGAAATGGGACCATATTTATTGCAAAACCTAGCGTGTACCAGTAGGTCAACTGTGTGCAAATTCCATAAATCACACCAATGTAATTCACACCTCCAATCACTTCCCCTGAATTACGGTGCCATCAATACCATCTAGGCCTGCACAAATTAGATGCCAGCAATCAAGATGCCTTTTTTCCTAGCGATTGCAACCTGCTCTTTTGACCTCACATAGCTTCCACCCAGTACTCAGTCAACAGCTCTTCTCTCATTATCTCCTTCTTTAGACAAGAGGTCTCATTCTATGATTACATATTTCTCCCTTGTGAAACCTTTAAACTTGGAGGCACACCAGGACTTAAGCAGGTGTTCCTTTTTTTTTTTTTTTTGCTGAGCTCATAACTTGGTTGCACAAAGATTAATTTAAGAATGGATTAGCCCCCCTCAGAGGATAGCTGCAGTGATTTCTTGTTAAGTTACAGAATTAAAAAGTATTATTTTCTCGTATCTGCTCAAAAATGAACTCATTTTGAGATGTAATAGTGTTTATTTATCTCATGCTTATTTGTTGATTACTTTCATTTCAAGTAAATCACTGAAATGTTATCTTTCAGCTAATTTGGGTTTCTGGGCTTTATTATGCTTCAGAATATTTCAAAGGAAAAGGAAATCAGTAACTGAACATTAAAAACTAAGCAAAACTAAAAATAAGAGCCAATTCCATTTCTGAGTGAAACAACTTTTTTTCTTGCCTTTGTGCCATCAGATAAGATAGGTAATGAACCTTGATTGCTGCAGGTATATTATTATTGTATGCCTGAGTTCATTTCCTCAGATATTCTAGGCAACCATAGGAGAGGACACACTGTGTTTATCTAGTCAACTGTTCAGTTTATTTTAGTTATTTTTTTATAATGGGACAAGGATATTGATAGGGACTCTTGATTAATTTAACTTGAAACTCCACAAAAGCTTTTAGTACTCTATTGGATGCAGCCAGTTCCAGAGGGTGAATCACTCAATAGCAATAGCAATTAGACTTACATACCGCTTCACAGTGCTTTTACAGACCTCTCTAAGTGGTTTACAGAGTCAGTATATTGCTCCCAACAATCTGGGTCCTCATTTTACCCACCTGAGAAGGATGGATCAACTTGAGCCTGGTGAGATTTGAACAGCCAAATTGCAGACAGCCAGCTGTCAGCAGAAGTAGCCTGCAGTACTGCATTCTAACCACTGTGCCACCACAGCTGTTATAATAATTCATAACCTGTGCAATGGAAAAGGAGCATTGCCATCTAATTACTGTCATGAACTCTCCAAATGATCATGATGAGATAAAGATAACAGAAATCATGTCTAGAATCTAGTCCACTACATTGCTGCTCATGTGAAAATAGCAGTTTCAGAAAGTCTATGACAATTCGCCACGGCCAACTCATCATTGCCAAGTTGCCACAGCGAACTCACCGTGGTTAACTCTCCACAGCCAACTTGCCACAGCCAACTCACTGCAAGACAACTTGTCATGGCTAATTTGCCATGAGACAACTCACTGAGGAATAAGAGTTAAACTAATATCAAAGAAATGATGGAATAGAATTGTTAAAGAAAGGATGCAAAAGGAAGGACAGAATGAAATGTGAATGGCAAAAATTAAAATAATTTTCATTTATTTTAAATAATTAAATAGAATTGCTAAATTGTCCCAAAGCAAGTTGTCCTGCAGCAAGTTGGCTGTGGCAATTTGTTTCATTCCTAGTTCCAGAACAGATCCCCAAGAATGCTTCATGATGTAACCATGACGTCCAGAGGCTGTTCCATTAGAATAGAATGTTTTAGAATTATAAAGCACAATGCTGAAACTTACCTTCCCGGAAATATATTTCAATACATGTCAACTCATAATTCTGGCATAAAAATGCCATACCAGATAGTAACAAGCACATATCTTACTTTTTTAAAAAGGTAACAAATTGAACATGTTCAACTTTCGAAACTGTTCTTAAAAACTATGATGAAAACCAAGCAAGGGAGCATTCTTACTATTTTCTTGAATCAAAAAAGTTTGGGTGATATATGTCCCAGTTTTAAAATAAATATAAGTAAATGTTCAGAAAATTTGTGAAACACTTTTTTTTTTTTTGTAAAAGTTTTATTGATTTTAACAACAGACAAAAAACATATAAGACATAAAACATAACAAAAAAACAATTTTTTTTTCATTCTTCATAAATTTACAGTGTATCGGTTGGTTTACCACTCCCTTTTGTGCATCCATTTCATAGTCATCAAAACAATTATATTACATAATAACTCACATTATCCATCATCAATAAAATATCCCAATATCATTATTGAACAATCATTTGACTATAATTTTACTAATTCATACTTAAGCGAGATAACTATAATTAAATTAAATTATTTTATAACAAATCATAGAATCATACCAAATCTATCTTAATAAAATATTCTTAAAAATTATCAAACCCAAGAAAAATTATATATTCATTATTTCTTAAATTTCTAAACATTCTATTATTATATTGTATTAGCTAACCATTGATAAAAAAGATCCCAAATTTCATAAAATTGTTTATCTCCTTGTTCTCTAATTTCAAATGTCAATCTACTCATTTCAGCACATTCCAATATTTTCTTAATAATTTCTTCCTCTAATGGTATTTTTTCACTCTTCCAATGTTAAGCAAATACAATCCTAGCTGCTGTTAATACATTTACAATCAAATATTTTAAATTTTTATTATATATATCAGGTACGATTCCCAATAAAAAAATCTCTGGTTTCAAATCTATGTGTTTCTTTATCATTTTTTCCAGTCATATGCGAATTCTAGTCCAGTATTTCCTGGCCTCCTCACAAGTCCACCACATATCGTAATATGAGCCAGGTATCTGATGACATTTCCAGCACTTTTCAGATTTATTCTTGAACATTCTTGCTATTCTTGTCGGGGGAAAGTGCCACCTGAAAAACATCTTATACAAATTTTCTTTATATGCTGTTGACATTGTCATTTTATAATTTTGTGACCACAATTTTTGCCATTTCTCTAAATCAATCCCATATCCAAAATTCTTCCCCCAAGCAATCATTGTTTCTTTAACTTGTTCTTCCTCTAATTTTATTTCCAACAAATAACTATATAGTTTTTTAATCACTTTTTCATCAGCACCTGTCAGAATCCTGTCTAAATCAGTCAATTTATCATAAAATCCTTCTATTTTAGAATCTTTAAGATACCTTGCATGTATTTGCGCATATGAAAACCAATTCATCTTTATACCTTGTTCTTCTAAATTTTGCATCATTTTAAGTTCACCCTTTTCATCCAATATTTCCCCATATCTAACTGTTTGTTCCTTCTTATAAGTTATAGGATACGAAAAAGCTTCAATAGTTGATAACCAAACTGGGATTTTCAAATAACATTGTTTCTTAATTTTCTCTCAATTCAACCATAACGATTCCCGTATATAATGCCTTCTAAAATAACCCTATGATTTAGTTCCCTTATACCATAAAAAAGCATGCCAACCCAATAATAAATCATGACCTTCTAATGTCAACAATCTAGTTTTTCTTAACGTTATCCATTCTTTAACCCACATTAAGTTTGAAGCTTGATAATACAATTCCCAATTAGGAAGGCCAAATCCTCCTCTAATTCTAGCATCCTGTAAAAGTTTTAATTTTATTCTCGCTTTCTTGCCTTGCCACACAATTTTATTTAATTCTTTGAAGTAATCCTTACTTAACCTAATTGGTATTGTTTGGAACAAATATAAAATTCTGGGTAAAATATTCATTTTGATTGTTGAAATTCTACCTATCAATGACAATTGTAGGTTTTCCCATTTTTTCAGGTCGGATGCTATCTGCTGTTTAAGCTTAATATAGTTATTCTCTTTCAGTGTAGTACATCTTGACGTCAAATATATCCCAAATATTTAACTTTGTTCGTAACTTGAATTTTCAATAAATCTGCCAGCTCTTCTCTTTGTCTTAATAACATGTTCTTTGTCAGAATCTTTGTTTTGTCTTTATTTATTTTTAAACCAGCCATCTCACCATGTCTCTATCTTTTCCAATAGTTTTAAAGCTGTCTCTAAAGAGTCTTCCAAAATAAAGACCAAGTCATCCGCAAAGGCTTGCAATTTGAATTCCTCCTTTTTGACTTTCATTCCTTTTATGTTTATATCCTCTCTAATATTTCTATTTAAGACTTCCAAGGTCAATACAAATAACAAAGGAGATAATGGGTATCATTGTCTTGTACCTTTTTTAATATTGATAGAGTCTGTGAATTCTCCATCTATCATTACTTTTGCCGTTTGCTTATAATATATGGCTTCTATTGCTTGGATAAATTTTCTAGCAAAGCCCATCTGTTCCAATAGTAATAACATAAATCTCCAGTTCACATTATCAAGTGCCTTTTGGGCATCTAAGAATATCAAAGCCATTTGTTTTTCTGGGTGTGCCTCATAATATTCCAATGTGTGCAGGATTACCCTCATATTGTCTTTAATCTGTCTCTTTGGTAAGAATCCATTCTGATCAGAGTGAATAAAGTTATTTAGATATTTTTTTTAGCCTTTCTGCCAAGATTGAAGCAAAGATTTTATAGTCTGCATTCAATAAGGAAATAGGTCTATAGTTCTTAATTTGTAATGGGTCAACCCCTTCTTTTAGAATAAGTGTAATATAAGCTTCTGACCATGTTTTAGGTATTTCCTTATTTATCATAACTTCATTCATGACTTCTAACAGTGGAATGCTCAACGATTCTTGTAATTTTTTTAAAATTCGGCTGGGAAACCACCTGGTCCTGGTGCTTTTCCATTGTTCTGTCTGTTGAGTGCTTCGGTTAATTCCATCATTGTAATAGCACTTTCTAACATTTTCCAAGTTTCATCAGGTATCTTAGGTAGGTTAGCATTTTGTAAATACTCTTTAATTTTTTCCTCATCAAGATCCTCCTGTTTATATAATTGTCCATAAAAATCTCGAATGATTGCCTTTTTCTCCTTATTACCATAACAAATTTGACCATGATCATCTATTAACTGTGATATTTTCCTTGACTCTTTCTCTTTTCTCAACTTATATGCTAACCATCTACCTGGCCTATTTGCATCTTCAAAATAGTTCTGTTTAGCACTTCTAATTTTTTGTGCCAGTTCTTCTTTCTCTGCTTGATCCATTTTATGTTTAATTATGTCCATTTTAAGTTTGATATCTTTTTTCTGTGGCGTCTTCTGTAATTCTTTTTCCAGTTTTTTATGGTCATCTTCTAAAACTTTAATCATTTGCCTCTTCCTAATGTTCTTTTTCTTTGTATAATCAATTATGAATCCTCTTGCATATGCCTTCAGTGTATTCCAAACATTCTGTATTGAAGTATCTTCTTTTTTGTTTTCATTGAAGAAGAAGGCCAATTCTTTTTCCATCCATTGTATAAAATCTTTTTCCTTTAAAATAGTATTGTTTAATGTCCATCTGGATCTTCTTTTTTGTCCTTTCCATTTTATTGTCATTGGATTATGGTCTGCCCATGTACTTGTTTCAATATTTATTTCTTGAATATTAGATAATAATTCTGTTGATGTCCAAATCATATCTATTCTGGACCACGATAAATGCCTGTTTGAATAAAAAGTATATTGTTGAGTTTTAGCATTTCTTTCTCTCCATATATCTTTTAAATTTAGTTCATCTGTCATTTTAAAAAAGGCTTTAGGGAGAGTTTTCCTATTTTGTCGTGTTGTTTTTACTGTATATTCCAGTTTATTGTCTACAATTCCATTAAAGTCCCCCATCATAAGTATGTTAACATAGTCCAGTTCAATTATTTTCATATGTACTTTTTTTATAAAATTCTTCTTGTTTATCATTTGGGGCATAAATTGCAACCAAGAGTGTTTTTATATTATTATCCACTATTTCAACTATTAATACTCTTCCGTCTTCATAAGTATAAATCAATTTAGCTGGAGTGGTTTCTTTGACGTACAAAACCACTCCTCTTTTCTTACAATGAGTCAGAGAAGTGAATATTTTCCCTAACTTTGGTTGTATCAATAATTGTTCATGTTGTTTTTTAATGTGTACTTCTTGTAAGCAAATTATATCAAATTTTAGCTTCTCTAATTTATAAAAAGTTTTCCTTCTTTTGATAGCTGAATTCAGTCCATTTATATTCATGGAAATCAATTTTTATTCCCCCATGGTTATGCTTTATATTTAGATCTAACAGCTCTCGTGGATCTTATTTCACGTTGTTCTTTGATCTCCATTTCTCCACCTATTGCGCCTTCTTCTTTTTCCATCTCCATTTGGTCCTCTTCAAATTCAGTTAAAATCTTTTCTTTTTCTCTCTCCATTTCTCTTCTTTTGAAAAATTCCTTATAAAACATTTCTGTTTTTGCAATTGAATCAATTCTGTGTTTCTGTTCTTGCCATGTAAACATTAATCCTTCTGGAATCAGCCATCTATACTTCACCTCTTTTTTTCAATAGCATTTTAGTCAAAAATCAATACTCTCTTCTAATCTCTCTCACTTTTCTAGGTACTTATTTTAAGACCAGAATCTCTTTGCCTTTATATTTCAACCCTTTCTCTCTTACTACTTGTAATATTTGGTTTTTAATAGTTTTTTTAGTGAATCTAACATGAACCTTTCTTGGTAATTGGTTCCTCATCGCATATCTTGTGAAGACTCGATATATTTCTTCTACTCCATCCATCATCTTTTCCTCTGTTATTTCCAAAACTCCAGCCAAAATTTCAATCATTACTGCTGCCAAGTTTTGTCCTTTTTCTTCCTCGATATTTTGGAATCTAAGATAAAATTCTGACCTGTCCATCTCCAACTTCAACATCTCACTTTTTTTTTGTTCGGCCGTTGTTAATCTGTTATTGATATTCCCAATTGTATCATCTCTTTGCTTGTCTTTCTCTTCTATTTTTTGGATTCTCTCATCATGTTTCACCATCATTTGTTGAAAATTTTCAAATTTCTCATCCATCTTTCCAATTCTTTGGTCAATACTCTCCATTCTTTGTTCCATACTCATTTTAAGATCTTGTATTCCTTGCATAACCATCGTTAAATCCACTTGCGCTTTGTCTTGCTTCACCATTGTTGAGAGTCGTCCTCCAGATGACGGGGAGACGGGAGCAGAAGTTGAGATGCCCGAAGGTAAAATTTTCTTACTCATTTCGATAACTCAGGGTCTTCCGGGTCTTTTAATCCAATTAGTGAGGTAGCCAATTATAATCCAATTTAAAAAAAGGAAAACACCACAAAAAACGAAAAACAAAACCAGTAATAAGTAAAAGGCCCAAAATTAAAAAGAAAAAAAAAAATTCTTCAGGTTCTTCAAGACCTTAATCCAATTGTAAAATACGCAAATATAATTCAAAAGTAAAAATTAAAAAATGAAGAGAAGAAAAGAAGCAAAATAAAGCCCAATCATAGCAAAAAATAATAAGCAAAGAAAAAGGAAAAGAAAAAAAAAGAAAAAGAGAGTTCTTCAAATTCTTCCCACCTTAATCCAATTGAAAAACCTCAGAAAATGAAAAAAAGCCATAAAAATAAGTCAAAAATAGAAATCAAAAGGCAGACATCCCCATGAAAAAAAGCAAAAAAGCAAAAAAAAGAATATTCTGAGGCTTCCCCTTTAAAAAAAAATAAAAATAAAAATGAGATAGAATAAAAGATAAAAAAATAAATATATCAATATTACAAAATAGTGTGGGGTTGGAGGGGAGGGATGAAACAATTAATAAGGAGTTAAAAAAAAAAAAAAAGGACACACGCTGCCTTTTATTTATCCAAGGCTCTTATTTGACTTCTCCACAAATTTCAAAGCCAAACTTCAAATATTCATTTAATAATAAAAGTTCCAAAGAGCACCTGTATAAACATCCTCCAGTACTCTTCCCTCTATCTTATCATTTCCAGTAACCTTGAGAAAAGTTTTTCAAACAAAAGTTTTTCAACTTCAAACAGAATATTTTTCAACTTCAAACAGAATATTTTCTAGCCTCTAGTTGGCAGTGTTACAAAGTTTCTTCAATCCACTCCCCCTTCTTCCCCCCTGAAAAAAGCCTAAAAAGAGGGAAAAAAAGTATGTATGTATATTTGTGTATGTTAAAAAACAATATTAAAGGGGGCCTCTATTTTAAAAAATATAAACAGTCAGAAAGGCGAAGAGAAAGCAAGTAAATATAAAAATGTAAAAGAAAAAAACCAGTCTGATTACCTAGATTGCAATAGAAATTCAGTAAAGAAAACAAAAGTAAAAATAAAAAGCCAAGCCTCACTTTGACATTACTAAAAAAAAATCACTGCTAAATCAAATTCTGCCAATAAGTTTACAGATTTCTTCTCATATTAGAGTGTTCTTAAGTCCCAAGCAAAAAAAAAAAAAAAGATTCTCACCAGCCGATATACTTCTTTCTATCCCGTTCTTCCGGAGCTGTCCCAGCTTCAGCAGCCTAATGGCTGCCTCTCCGCCGTTGGCAAAAGGGCTTCTTCTGGATCAAACAGGGACTTGCAATGTCCCCAGAATCTACAGAACGCGTCCCTTACTGTCACCGTCACTATGAGACTGTTTAGGTCCGTTGGGACTGGCCAGGGGTGAAGATATCAGCTGTGATCTCGGAGCCCCGAGATCATAGCTGTATCACGGCGACGAAGCTCCGCCTTCCTGAAAATTTGTGAAACACTTTTTGAGATCATTAGTTTTAATAAATAATGCCTATAGCTTTGAGGCAGAGTTGAAGCCTTGTATTTAGAAGATCTCAGGTTTATTTTCCAGAAAAGACACAGTGTGTTCTGACTCAAACCGTTTTCCAATAAAACAAACATGAACCAAAGACAATAGAAACCTTTTAATGATTCTTATGAATCCCCGGTTAAAAGGCTGCTGCAAACTAATTAACTTTGATAACCACAAGCCTGTGCAAGACTGCCAAGAATAACAGATAAGAAATATTTCACAACCCAAGAGTCTTCAAATACCAACTTAAGATAATATAATGTCCACGAGGCTGAGTTTCAAAACATCTTTGCTTCCTACAAAGAATGTTCACTTCACAGCTGACTTTTATCTTCTTGAAGGAAGGGTGGCCATTACCTGCTGCCGGCTAACCACAACAGTCTTTCTAGAAAAGACACACATATCCTTGTTTGAAATCCAGAACTTCAATCAATCATAATGACGGATAATGTAGCATTATTTTACAATTCCTGAGTCACTTATGCTGCTGCAAGTATTCTTTCCTGCGAGCAACCCTATAGGCACGTGCACTTGGCACAGGCTCCTCGGGAACCTCCTCATCACTGCTGCCAGTCTCCACAGTCTCTGAAGACAGCAGTCCACTTCCTAATGGTCCTGGCCCCTCATCTGAGTCCTCGCTCTCCTCAGCTGTCTGCACCTGCTGCCGGCTAACCACAACAGTCTTTCTAGAAAAGACACACATATCCTTGTTTGAAATCCAGAACCTCAATCAATCATAATGATGGATAATGTAGCATTATTTTACAATGCTATCCAATGGAAAACAAAATGTTGAATACAAAACTTTGCAAAGATTAGTAAGAGTAAAAAAACAGGGATGTAAGATATCCAATAAGCAATCAAGTCATACTAGAAAACAGCCAATAAAAACCGTTAGGATACAAACAACAAGGTTACAGTCATACAATCATAAGTGGGAGGATCTGGGTGAAAGGAAGGGTGGGAGGATTTGTTTGGCAGAGTGATGGTATTTGAGACAGTTTGAATACCACCCAATAGTGGAATTCTACCGGTTTGACCCAGTTCAGCCAAACTAGTAGCTCTGAGGATCATCTGTGAGTGAACCAGTTGGCTCCAACTATAAATTGCTGGGCCCTCCCACCCACCCTGGCTTTATACTGATCTTCATTTCCTGTTTTGAAGCTCAGCTGCTTCACGTGGCACAGTGGTTTGCTGCGCGTCAGCTGTTGAAGACACAGGGAGAGTGCAGGTGTTATGAACTAATAAAACACTTAAATAAAGTTATCAAAAGCTTTAGGAAATAGCAGGGTTCTAGCCCTGCACTTCTGATTGGCCAATAATAGTGATATCGGATTGGTCCATTCAGGAGAATCTGATTGGCTGTTAACGAGCCACTCTCATTGGTTAAGGGGGTTAACACTCCACATCTCTTATTGGTTACTAGAGCAGCAGCTTGCCTATAAAAGGGCTGCTGTTGCCCTAGGGTTTTGCTCTGTTCAGAATGATAAGTAAAGAGTTGAAGTTCACTTTTAACCGTCTCGTCTCCGTTCCTTGTGCCCATGCGCAGAACTTAACACTGGCGACGAGGATGGGATGCGGACACATCAGAGCTGACTGAACACTACAGAGCACTAAACAGAGCATGTGGCTGAAGGCGTATCAACGGTCGAAACCATGACCAGTGGCACCATACCACCTGCTCCATTCGACCCGGCACAAGAAGACTGGGACTCATACATGGACCGGTTCCAGATGTTTCTGGAGACCAACAACTTGAAGGATGCCACTACTGGAAAAAAGCGAGCAGTATTCCTAACTCACTGCGGACCTGCTGTTTTTAAGATGGCTAAGGCACTGGCGAAACCAGCTGAGGTGAAATCCATGGACTGGGATGTCCTCGAGCTCCTCCTATGGGCCCACTATGCACCTACTGTACCAATGCTTGTATGAAGGCATGAATTTTACCAGAGAGACCAGCGGAAAGGAGAAAGTGTTGCAGATTTCATCGTGGATCTCCGGAATCTGGGAGGCCTCTGCGGGTTCGCCGACCTCAAAAAAGCTCTAAGAGACCGAATAGTTCTAGGTTTAGATGCACCTTACGTGCAGAGTAAGCTGATGGCGAAAGGCGACATCAGACTTGCGGATACCATCGCTGACGCTACTGCAGCAGAAGCAACCAGGAAGTTGGCTGCCCAAATGCGCCACACCAACGCCCCGCTCCGCCAACTCGCCAGTGAAACCTCACCTCGCCTTGAGGGACATGCAACGGCAACCCACCACGAGGACCTCGAATCGTCATCAGAAAGTGATGAGGAAGAAGTCAACCAGCTCCGGTCTGAATGAGACCAACAGCACCAGCGTAACCAGAGACTGCAGTATCAATGCACAGGTTGTGGGGCAAACCACCCATGATCAGACTGCAAATTCCTCGACATGCTCTGCCATATTTGTGGGAAGAGAGGCCACATCGGAAAGGTCTGTAGAAGCAAGCTAGGATCCAGCCCACTTCAGAGGGGGACCAACTACCGCCAAACCACAGGAAGTCATCCTGTGAATCGGGAACATTCAAACCACCAATGGAACAACCACTCCTACAGAAATAAACCACTAGCCCATTCAACGAAATGAGAAGAGGAACATCAAACCATCACGATTGGTCACGCATCATCATTAGATGCAAAAAAGATCCGAGTGAAGGTCACCATCGAAAACCAGCCCTGCATGATGGAAGCCGATTCAGGATCATCCCTCTCTATGGTTTCCTGGAAGACCCTTAAACAATTAATCCCTGCTGTCTGGCGGCAAGACTTCAGAATCCAAAGAATCATTCTCAAGGACTATCAAGGAAACCGAATTCCGGTTGTTGGATCCAGCCTAGTCCAGGTCTCATTCAAAAATTGTACTGCATCTTTACCATTGACCGTCATTAACCATGATCGGCCAAGCTTGTTAGGCCTTCAATGGTTTGCTCCACTTGGGATTGAGGTAGCCGGCATTCACCAAACCAGTAGCAACGACTGGGAGGAGGCCCTCCTCCAGGAATTCCAGGACGTCTTTGCAAACAAACTAGGCGAGTACAAGGGGACCCCAATATCATTTAACCTTAACCCTGAAGTAGACCCCATCCGCCTTAAGCCTCATCGAGTCCCTTTTGCCCTTAAACCAAAGATTAACGAGCAGCTTGATAAATTAATAGCCCAGGGTGTTTTAGAACCAACCTACCATGCTCCTTGGGAAACCCCAATCGTAACACCCATAAAACAGGATGGATCATTAAGGATTTGTGGGGACTACCATGCCACCCTGAATCACGCCCTTCAACAGAACGCTTACCCGGTGCCGGTGTTACAATACCTCCTCCATTCCCTGGGGGGCGGAAAAGTCTTCACTAAATTGGATTTAGCACAGGCATACCAACAACTGCCTGTAGATAAAAAAACAGCAGAGGCACAAATGATCGTAACGCACTGAGGCGCTTTTAAGTGCAACCGACTCCAATTCGGAGTTAGCATGGCCCCAGGGATCTTTCAGAGCTTGATGGAGAGACTATTACAGGGAATAAGAGGGGTCGTACCATACTTTGATGACATCTTAATTGCTGCCCCGAATAGAGAAATACTAAAGGAGCATCTTAGACTGGTTCTCCAGAAATTTAAAGTTAAAAAAAAATAAATGTCAACTGTGTACAGACAGAGTAGAGTTCCTGGGGTACCTAATCGATAAACAAGGCATTCACCCCACCAGTAGCAAGTTAAGAGCAATCAAGAATGCCCCAAGACCCAGAAATAAAACTGATCTCCAAGTTTTCCTGGGGCTTATTAATTTTTATAACATCTTCCTCCCCCACAAAGCAACTGTAGCTGAACCCCTACATTGGCTTCTCGACAAAAAAGCAACCTGTTTGGGGGCACCGAGAGGAGCACGTGTTCCGACAAGTGAAAAACCTATTTACTTCAGATGCTGTTTTAATGCAGTATAATGAGACTTTGCCCTTAACAATCACATGTGATGCTTCACCATGTGGAGTAGGAGCCATTTTGAGCCATGTGTTACCAAACGGTAGTGAAGCCCCTATTGCTTATTTTTCAAGAACTTTATCAAAGGCTGAATGTAACTATAGTCAAATCGATAAAGAGGCTCTTGCTGTTGTATCTGCTGTTAAATGGTTTCATGAATATGTTTATGGATGAGATTTTACTATTGTTACCGACCACAAACCTTTGCTGGGGATTATAGTGGGAGACAAGCCAACCCCCTATATATTATCATCTAGAATAACTCGCTGGTCAGAGTTTTTGGCTGCGTACAATTATAAGCTGCAACACAGGAATGAAAGAAGTCAACAATCGGGCGTAACTAATGAAGAAGGATCAAGGAAGGGCATGGCCTCGCCACAGAGGAACCCCTCAACAGAGGCAAGCCCACAAAGGCCAGAGGACAACGACAAGAACATTAGCGGCACCGAGTCTTCCAACGAGGAACCGCTGGCACCCGACTTGCCCGAAAACGCCCCGCCAAAACAGGCTTACGGACAAGAACCGGTGGAACAGCGTAAATCCAATAGACAGTCAAAGCAACCTTCCTACCTCAGAGATTACATCACCGCACCCCCCCAAATGGAACCCGGGGGGAAGGGGTGTTATGAACTAATAAAACACTTAAATAAAGTTATCAAAAGCTTTAGGGTTCTAGCCCTGCACTTCTGATTGGCCAATAATAGCAATATCGGATTGGTCCGTTCAGGAGAATCTGATTGGCTGTTAACGAGCCACTCTCATTGGTTAAGGGGGTTAATACTCCACGTCTCTTATTGGTTACTAGAGCAGCAGCTTGCCTATAAAAGGGCTTCTGTTGCTCGAGGGTTTTGCTCTGTTCAGAATGATAAATAAAGAGGTGAAGTTCACTGTTCACCGTCTCGTCTCCATTCCTTGCGACCATGCGCAGAACTTAACAGCAGGATTGCAAGAGAAGACCAGGATCAAACCCTCTGTGCATGCACGAAGCACACACAAAGCATGCCCATCAAGCCACACCCACAGAATCGGTGGTTAAAAAAAGTTGAATCCCACCACTGATACCACCTGAAAATTAACAGAAAGAAAGAAAGAATCAACTTTTGATCTGATTAAGTATTAACAAGTAGAAAGGGCACAAAATTGAAGACTATTTAAACTTAGAAATACTTTTTAAAGTAGGAATGAACATTTAGGTATAAAGAAAAAGGGGAGCCAGAGAAAAGGAAAATAAGAGAGTCAGGATAGGCTTTGCAGCTGAAATATTAACAGTTCATTCAAAAACTGATCATTATTATTTAATTAGTTGTATTGCAAAAGAGGAGTATGGAAAAAAAAAACAAGACACGGTACTTTAAATGTGGAGTTGGGACAGCTCAGAAAATATACAATCTTTTCTTCCTCCTATTATTTACTGACTTGTTTTCCTATTCTTTACAATAATAATATGTATAGAAAAAAAGTGATGTTCATTTTTGTCTGAAATGAAAAATGGCACACAGTTTTCTCAAGACTGTAGTCTTTTCTGTCCAAGTAGCATAACATTTTCTGGCCTTCTGTTATTCATTCAAGGTAACAAACCTGCCAGATTCCCAAAGAAAATTGGGAAACCAGTGATGTAGAACAATGAAAAGCCACAATTTAAAACCCAAACACACCCACCTCTCCTTCCCACAGCAAAGATCTCTTCGCTGATGATGTAAAGCTATTCAACACCACAGACTACCCCCAAAAAAGACCTTGACTATGTATCAGAATGTTCAATCAAATGGCAACTTCAAATCTCAACAAATAAATGCTCTGTCTTACATATTGGCAAAAAAAATATCAGAAAATAAAATAAAAAGCTAAATAGTCAAGACCTTGTTGAGGATCCAAACTCTGTCAAGGACCTTGGAGTACTCATCTCTAATGATCTAAGTGCTAGAGCCCACTGTAACTACATAGCCAAAAATGCATTAAGAGTTGTTAATCTAATCCTATGTAGCTTCTTCTCTGGTAATATCACACTACTAACTAGAGCATACAAAACATTTGCTAGACCTATACTTGAATACAGCTCATCAGTCTGGAACCCATATCATGTATCTGATATTAACACAATTGAGAAAGTCCAGGAATATTTCACAAGAAGAATTCTCTCCTCCTCTACTCATTGCAGAACACCTTATGCCACCAGACTTGAAACTCTAGACCTGGAAAACCTAGAACTATGCTGCCTTCGGTCCGATCTAAATATAGTATATAAAATCATACATTGCAATGTCCTGCCTGCAAATGAATACTTCAGCTTCAATCATAACAATACAAGAGCACACAATAGATACAAACTCAAACTTGATTGAAGAAAATACGACTTCAGCAACAGAGTGGTCAATGTCTGGAATAATCTACCTGACTTTGTGGTTTTTTCCCCAAACCCCAAAAACTTTAACCTTAGACTGTCTACTATTTACTTCACCCGCTCCCTAAGAGGCGTGTAGGGGACATGCATAAGCTCACCAATCGTGCCTACCGTCCCTGTCCTATTGTTTCTTCTTATTTTTCTTATAAGTATCCATCTCATGTATTCAAAACTATGTTTATTCTTATACCTGTGTCTTGTAAGTGATTGACAAATCAAATAAATAAATAGATAAAATAAAATAAAAGATGATGAAATACAGCTTGATAATATAGATTTGATGTAGGCATTAACACAAAAAAGAAATCTACAAATACTTGGGAATTTCATTTTTTTGCAGAACGTAGTCAAAAATATACTTCTACCAAATGTATTACTCAAATTGAACAATTTTTTTGAAAGCAGAGCTAAATGATGGAAGCATAATCAAAACAATCAACACAGGGACAGTCCCTGTTATATGATATACAACAGAAATAGTTGACTGGATCCAGATGGAGCTTGATAACTAGGATTGGAAAACAAGGAAACTGATTGTAATATACCGTGCTCTACTATACACTAAGAAAGTGATATTGATTGGCTTTATTATCTGTGAACCAAGCAGGCAGAAGATTCCTACAGGTGAAAGAAATTGCTGAGGAATGGCTTGAATGATTACATTAAGAAAAATAAAGAATCCTTACTATAAGAAGTCAATTAGGAAAAGCTCTTGAAAACAACAGAAGTGAAGGCCAAATGTAGAAAAGAAGCAATCTAAAATTAATTTGTTAATTGGAAGAACAAAACAATGGATGATCAATCCTTGAAAGATATAGAAAGAAACGTCAATTAAAAAATGCCATATTGAGCTGATTAAAGAAAGAAACTAAAGGCTTTGTTTTAGTGGCTCAACAAGCTTTTCCAACTAATTTCAATTTCTTCATCTGTGATGCTGAAGAAGGCTTCTGCATATCCTTTGGATAGCAAAGGTGACTAAGAAGCAAATATTGGAGTGTAACACCAGACATGTCACTAGAAGGCAAAAATCACAAAAATTGTGTCTCATTTACTTTGGCCATGTCATGTGGGGGAATTCACTGGAGAAGGAAAGCCATTGTGTTTGGAAGAGTTAGTGGTAAAAAGAAATCTACTCCTACTTGCTGGTTCCCCATCTTGAGCCACATTGCACCACCAGCTCTATGAAGGCAGGAAGCCTTAGTGAAGGAGTACAACAAAATTATGAGAAACCCACTTCTTCCTGTGCATGCTGATCTTCCTCATCTATCAATTGGCAGCTTAAATCAAGGAAGCCCTTTTTGGCACTTGGTCAACAGCTGTCTAATAACTTTGACATCAACTCACAGTGAAAAGCCAAATGGGCTGCTGAATGTATAGATACAGGCAGTTACATAGATGACCCTACACAAAAGGTGCCAGGTTTTGACCTTCCTCACCAGCATTGGTCAAGTCTGAACAGGATCCATACCCAACATGGTGTCTGCCAGGACTCATTGTTTAAGTGGGGGTCTTATCTCTGCAGCGCTCCTCAACAAAATATCCATCACATTTTGTCCGAATGTCCATCAAGATCTTACACCGGCTCAATGTCTGATTTTTTCAACATAGAATACCCTGTCCTTGAATGGCTGGGTGGACTGGACATTAACATTTGATCCACTATAAGTTCATGTATTTGCCATATGCTAAATAAATAAAATAAGTGGTAAAAGAAAATCAAGACGTTAAAGAACATGGTGGCTGAATACTATCAGAACTGACACCAGCCAGAGCATAGAAAACTCAGAGAAATAGTGCAAAATTGGAAAAAGTGGAGAGATTTGGCCCATAGAATCACCAAGGATCGGACACAACTGAACAGATAACATCATCAGCACTGTATCTTCAGTAGACTTCTATCCACAATTATCAGTTTTCTTATTCCATGCCTCCCCCTTTCAATTATTACTGCTGGAAATAGAAATAATTCCAAGCACATTGCTTCCAACAAAAGATTGATGTGAATAATATGGAAGCAGGAAATGTTCCTTAACTTGCAAATAAAAGCTTCACATGAGTAAACTAAGCCATATCCCTTTGGTCCTGTTATTACAATGGCATGACTTCCTCGAGAATTTAGCTCAGAAAATGCAGGCCCTTGCTCTTTCTCTTTCATGCAATCCTATTCCTCTTGTGCTTCCATCAAATATCACCTCATTATTTCAGCAGCTGAACTTTCCAACATAACAGCATCCTTCCAACTGTGCAGTGACAAACTTATTAGATCATGCACCTGATTTGTACACAGGTTACTTCATTATCTCCACTGAATCCATAATGCAAATGCTAATATCAGAAGAAAAGCTCAAAAATAGCTTTTCTGTAAGTTGGATGACATCTATCCACACACACATACAAAAACCTAGCCTGCTAATTAGCCCAAGATGACAGGAAAGTTAATCTGATAGCATTAAAAAAATGCATGAGGACACTTGTGATAATAATAATAATTTAAAAAAAATAATATCTGTGTGATATTTATTCTAGATTTTCTGCAGTTGCAGAAAAGAAGACTGTGACTCTTGATCAACACGTACAGGCAATTTTCTTGCAGAAACACCTTGTTATTGCCTTCTTCCAGAATGTACTTTGCCTTCTAAGTTTAATCTAAATCCCTGGGTCATTTTTTATTATCCCCCTTAGATATAGCAACCAAATTCAACCTTGCTTAACTTTTAGAGATCAGGCAATGTTGACTAGATGCAGCTCCCTGCTCTGATTAAAATCTCCTTCAAATCAAAGTTGACTCCTGGTAACTATACATTTATATAGTTTCTTTGCAGCAATTTAGGAGTGCTTTGCCAGTGTTTTCTTCCAAGATTAAAAACAAAGAAATAGCCTTTTCTGCAGCCCTGGAATCCTTCATTCTCTTTCTCCTAAATATTAATCAGGTCTTAGCTTTTTTTGTTATTAGCTGAAATTATATCATCTAGCTGAGCACCAAAGAACAATAATATTATAGCATTTCTATTTATGTCCTAATTGTTTCCCCACAATTTATGCACACTGTATATCTGAAAACAATTATTTGTCAGAACTCCTCTCATTTTTAACTGTGTACTTTTTCCTTTAATAGTATTTTGAAGGAGAGGCTATTTATAGAGATTCCATATTAGTCCTTCAATAACCTTTATGTACCCTACTATTGGTAAGCAAAAGGAATTACAGTCTAGGAGAAAAAACAGAGGTAAATCTAATCTCAACAGCCAAGTTACAATGCAACAGTTGAGATTGCATACATGGTCATATTCTTGACAGTCAAATCTCCTTGGAGGGAGTCAGCAATGAGACAATTCTCATTCCCTTTTCAAGGGAAGACATTTCAATGCCGTCAGATTAGTGTGCAAAATTAATTTACAACAGCAGCCATAACCACCAATTGCCAATCTGTTTCCAGTTGAACAAGAGCCACTTTTTAATTATACTAAAAAAATGTTAAACCCCCAGTTCATAAAAGGGCATGCCACATCAGTGTATTTAATGCCTATATAGTACCCTTTCAAAATGCCTAAGAGAGACAGAGCACTTACGCTATATATCAGGCATCATTGTAAGAGCGTTGAGACTAAAATATCATATTTTGATTTCATCACCCTAGATTAGTGGTGTCAAATTCAATTTCACTGAGGGACGCATCAGGGCTGTGTTTGACTTAAGTGGGCCAGGTTGGGCATGGCTGGGTTGGTCATGGGCAGCTCAATGTAACTCATATCAGGGGTGCCTATTGGCGGCCCAGGTACTCTGCCAGTGAAAACAGCCTCCTGAGATCCGTTTGTGACTGCAACAGTTTCCTGCAACCCTCAGCCAGTGAAAACAAAGCCAGGAGGGCCACCCACAGCCTTCACGAGCTCTATTTTGGCTGTGACAGTCTCCTCTATCAATGAAAATGGAGCTTGGGAGAACCACATACATCCCTCACAAGCTCTGTTTTCACTAGCAGAGGCACTGTCATTCATTGTTTCCAGGGCAGCCCCATGGGCCAGATCTAAGTACCCCATGAGCTAGATCTGGTCCATGATCCTTGAGTTTGATACCCCTGCCTTAGATGAAACGTAAATTCTTTAGTTATAGTTAGGCAGCTCACAGTTGCTAAATGGGGACATAGGCACCTCTTTTGGAGACTTCCATTAGATGGAAACTATTGGCATTTGTAGTAATATTGGCAGCCCAGAATGTACTCCTATCTCAAGAGCATGTGCTTGATCATCAAGGCTTCTTCATTATCATTTCCCTGCAGTAAAGCAAGGACAAGTAAGAACTGTCTCTCAGAATTATTACATACAACATAGCTGTGTGGAAAGCTATCATCAAAGATCAGGAATTTTGAAACTAAATTATAGCATCTAAATCTTTCAAGACATTTGGGCCTTCAATGAGCCCAATTTGAATAACCATTTCAGAAACTGGATAAAAGCAATATCAAGCTGGGGTCATAGATGCCATTATTAACATTAAATTGAAATTTGATTACGTCTTACTGCCATCGCTTAACACTTTAATGTTGACACTGTTCATAATATTTAAGTAAATTGAAGTATTACTTTTATTGTGTGCATCCATCCCCTCAGAATTATACCTAAATGAAACCACACTGGGACCAAATAGAAAGCTATGCAAAAAGCTGTTCTTCCTTTAATTCTTTATACCTTTGTTTTATTTAAAAATTATAATAATAAAATAGAGATATATAAATATGAAGGGATGGAGGGATGCACAGATGATGGATAATGGATAGATGGAGAGATAGATAGATAGATAGATAGATAGATAGATAGATAGATAGATAGATAGATAGCAGATGGATGGGTGGATAGATAGATAGATAGATAGATAGATAGATAGATAGATAGATAGATAGATAGACCGACAGACAGACAGACAGACAGACAGACAGACAGAGATAGAGAATAAAGAGATACATGCTTCAAAGGTGAATGGATAGACAGACAGACAGACAGACAGACAGACAAACAAATGTTCTGCTCACCACCTGTATGCATTGCTACTGATAGGTGAGGCTTTAAATATTCAGATGAGACCACATAACCAAACCATTAACCAGAGTTTCAAATTTTCTTATCAGTTGAATGAATTAATTTCCTAAGAGAGGCAAAATAAAATGTATCTTTGCTGAATTATTTTTGAAGCAGGTGGTCAATTAAGTATCATTAGTGGTGCTTTGAATGGTGATAGACTGAGAGAATACGCCTTCTGGAAAGCAGGCAGCAAACTCATGGTTGATTTATGCATAGCATTCCATGGTATAATCTACATGTAGGACCACAAATTGATGGAGCACCACTGACCCAATATTCAGACCTAACACTGAGATACCCAAAGTTGAACCCAGAATATAAAGATCAGTAGGGTACTGGTTGAAAATTAGATATTTTCTTAATCTCAGCAGAAAATGATCTGTCATATTGTACAATAGCAGTAAAAAAGAAAACAATCATGTCTGGTATACTTATAAGTTGGCTTTTTAAGGACTTTGTTTAGCTAAATAATTTGTGTTGCAAAGATTAGATGACTTGAAATATTATTTTCTCTCTTGGAGCCCAGAATTATGCTACACCAGCATTTCTCAACATTGGGTAACTTTAAGAATGTGGACTTCACCTTCCAGAATTCACCAGCCAACACTATGCTAGGAAGAAGTCTCTGGGAACATAGAAGATATTTGAATGACCTTACTTCCTGTAGCTGGAAAGGGAAAAAAGTTTTTATAACTTCTTTATCTGTGCTATTACCTGGAGTCCTACCAATATTCCACTTTCTTGATGCATTTGGCCATGAAATTCTGGGGAAATTAAAACAATTTATTATATCCTTTTTATTGTAACTTTTATAGGGAACTTCAAAAGACATCATAACTCCCTTTTTTATTAAGCACATGTTGAAGAACAGATGAATTTTACAAGTTGAAAAACCACCTACTCGGTAGCTAGATTTATTGTTGCAGCAGTTAAAAATGAGGTAACATCCAACACAACTTGAAAATCCTTTCCCTTTCCTTCTTTTTTTTTAAAAAAAAACTGTTTGATTTTCATCTGGTTATATTTATTACTGATTTCTGACAATAAATAAGGAATAGAGAATTTTCTTCATTGTCTTAATTTCTGGCTAGAGATTTTTCTATTTGTGTATGATAATGTTAATGAAGTAGCCTTCATATAATACACATGATGATTTGGGAGCAAGTAAGGTTATTACAGATGGAAAAACACAATATAAGGCACATTATGCAAAGGCCTGTGATCATGCTTAGTGTACTTTGCTATTAACAAAGCATGATTTCTACAGGGTACAATTATAAACTTAACAATGAAAAAAGTTGTTAAGTTTAGATCCTTACCCACCCAAAAGAGCTAAACATAGAATTATTTGCTCCATCCAGGAAATGGTGCAAATGAGGCATTTGGAGCACATTACACAATATCTCAACAAAAAAAAATACAAAAAAGCAAAATCTGAGCCTTTAATTCCATGCTCCCATCTTTATAAGAGTCTTTGGGGAAAAAAAAAAAAAAAACTTTTCAGCACAGGAGATTTTCCAGAATTTAACCTGGAATTCAAAGTTTGGACAGCAAGACCTCAAATTACAAAATTGTGAAAATTTATTTGTGATCCAGCCAAAACTCAACACTGGTTTAAACTTTGCTGTGACATAGCTGTCATCTGGGCAACAGTTTACTGTTTGTAATCAGTTTTCAAGTCCTATGACTGATTTCTGTCTCAGGATCATCAGCATTTCAGTATCTAGGTAGAGACAGATATCTCTCTCTCTGGGCACAATGAGGCTACATCTGCTGAACAAAACTCTACATTGGTGACAGGAAGGGCATTCGACCATTAAACACTCTGCGAGCTCCATTCAGTTGGTCAGACACCACCTTGCAAAGGTTTATGAGGTTGTTAAAAGATGACAATGATGGTGATGATGATGATGATTATCATCATCAGTAGCAGCAGCAGCATCTCAGTTGCATTATTTTTCCCTAACATACCTCTCAGTATTCCAAGTAGAAAGAAATTAAGAACCCTGTAATAAAGCAAAATGTGTAAGCTTTGCTTGTTTCCACACAATTGATTTGTAATGATTTCTCCTTACAGAAATGAGTCAGTGATCTAAATCAGAATAGTTTCAGAATTAGAATGGAGCTGGAAGGGATGTCAGAGGTCTTCTAGTCCAGCCTCTTGCTCAAGTAATCTCCTAGCCTTTCTAAATTCTACCCATGTATGGGATGGAAACTGAACAAGGAGAGATTCAACCTGGAAATAAGGATAAATTTTCTTACAGTGAGAGCAATGGAACAGAAGTTGCCTTCAGAAGTTGTGAGAGCTTCGTCACTGGAAGCTTTCAAGAAGAGACTGGACTGCCATCTGTTAAAAATGTTGTAGGGGTGTTGGACTAGATGACCCACAAGGTCCCTTTCAACTCTGTTAATCTGTATCTGTATAATATTACAGCATCATCTGCATAAAGTTGTATTGATGTACTGTAGGTTTATTTGACAGATTTTTGGGGGAAGGAAGAGTGTTTCTTATTTAAGGAACCTATTGCTTATTTAAGGAATCTAAGGAACATTCAAAAGTTGAATAGCAATGGGGTCCAAGATACATTATTGTTGAACACATATACTGGTTAGTGCTGAATCTGAGAAATGATATATTAGAGTCCATTCCACCTTTAAACTGGTTGTCTTGTGGAATAAATATAATTGAATCCTGATGATTTTAACTGTAATGTATTTCCTTTTCAGCCATGTGTTGTTCTCTAGCTCAAATTCTTAACAATTCATAATTATTTCAAAAGAATATATATTTTTTCAATATAGAATCAAGACCTTTTGCTTTCATTCCCACACATACAGGATAATATTGGGCAAACGATGATGAAACCGTGTTTAAATTTCCAGTGTAGATGTAGAAATCTCAAGGATTAAAAGATAATTTCTTGATTCTGAGAATGAAGGATCCTAATTTTTGTATCCTAATTTTTGCAATAATTGCAATTAATCTCAATAAACCGTTACAAGTGGCTGGAATATTTGTAAATAGCTTAGAACTCTAGGAGCTTTCATTTAAAAAGCATTTTGTGATAAACAACTATTGAAATTTAAAGGTTAATAACTCGGGGGATCTGGTTAAGTACTGGACATCTGTTATTTAAAAATAATAACAACAAAAATAGAAATATAATTGTATTCTCTATCAATAAAATTGTAAACATTTTTTTCCTGTTGATGCAAATTATAGGATGATTGAACCATCCTGGATTGTTAGTCCAGCATAAAATCCAATCAATATGTCAAATCTACAAGAATTTTTAAACCTTCCCTACCAAGATACATTCAGGAAAATAATTATGAATTAATGAAGATTTTTGTCAGCATTTACTGTTGATAAACTATCAGTGGGTGGGAGGGAAACAAATGACAGTCAGCCACAAGGTCAGCATGATATGAATCTGGTGGTCTTGGGGAAATAAACTAATGGACCCACTGAACCACAAGCAATTATGTTTCAAGCATCACTGAGATATTAAAGTTCTTTGGAGGGTGGAGGCAATGTAGAAACTGCAAATGTAGCAATAGAGAATCTCTAATTGGCCTTTAGTTCAGTGTCTTGAGAGAAGCCTGTTACTTGAAAATTTCCAATGCGTGGAATATGATAGCGAAAACTAAGCCAATTTCAAGAGTCCCAATGTTACCATAAAACTTCAAGGATGTGTTTTGCGGGGTTTCGGTTTGGTTCATGTACTCCCTGAATCTTTGATACCTGGCCAAGAGTTGAAGAACAAATATAGAATTTGTACAACCAGATTTATGCAATCATAAAGTGCTGCTAAGAGTTACATGACATTGGAGGAGACAAATGGATGGATCTTGATGGAGGAGGTTGCTTGCAATTTTTATGGCTGAAGGGAATTTCTTAAGCAAAATATGTATTTATACACAGTTTGTCTGTGGAAATAGCCTTTTGAAGATTGATTAAATCTTGCTTTTCTGAAATGTCCTTGAGAATTAAACAATTACTCCAATTCCAATCCCAAATTCACTAGTGAACATGGCTTATTTCTGCTTTCAATTGCATGATTATTTATTATGTTATAGTTTGGGCTTTAGTATTTTTGTTTATCTTTTAACAAAAATAACAGCAATAATATGAGAGAGAGAGAGAGAGAGAGAGAGAGAGAGAGAGAGAGAGAGAGAGAGAGAGAGAGAGAGAGAGAGAAGAGTGAGAGAGAAGATTGGTGGAATATTTTATAAATAGCATAAATAATGATATAACTTGTTAAAAAATCCAACCCTATTGTTTACAAATCTTTCATATCTCATAAGCATCCTTTATTCTTCTAGAAGGATTTCAAGAACTTGATTTATGAGGCAAGGTGATCACTATCACTCTTAGGAGTGATATTAAAAGAAAAGGTTGACTTCCTATCTCCACATAAATAATACTAACTGAAATCATCTTATTATCTTACATAATTTTTTTTCTTAGAAAGAAAAATAAACCCCTCTCCCCTGGTATAAAATAGCTACACATACATTTAATCAATGGTTAGACACATAATTGTAAAATAGGATCACAAATAAGTCTTCCTGCAGTGATTAAAATGGGGAATAAAAGAAAATGAAAAGAAGTGAATAACCTCACACAGTTTGGGAGGAGAGAATAAAGTGGATCAGCTCTGTACTTCAAAAGTTAGCCCGGGTGATCTGGTGGTTGTGGAGAGGAGTTATTCTCTTGCAGAATAGAGATCTTTCCTTCCTTCAATTGGTTTAATGTCAAATGAGATTCACAATAAGTTCTGCCGTTACATGACTGGTTTCAAGGTCTTGTATCTGTGGCAAATATTGGATACTATTATCCTTTCAAACACAAAAGATCCTCTGTGGCAACAGAGTTTTTGTCAGCTTGTGGGGATACTCTCATAGTTTCTCTGCTCCACTGCTAATAAGTTTCCCCACCACTGCTATAAGCCTTTAGGGTTAAGTTCCCCATTCTTGATATGGATGCTAATGAAACAGGACCGAATGAAACATTCCAGTAATTCAAGTCAACCCACACCCAGATGATCTTAGTAGCAGGGATGGTATTCAGCTGGTTGTCACTGGTCCTTGTGGACCAGTAGGACAAAATTTTACTGGCCCTGCCCACTCACCAGGCCCCACACTTTGGCCTCTGCCTCCCAGCAATTTGCCTCCTTACAGCAAGCAGCCAATTGTTGGTTGGATCTGCCTCCTGGCCACCAGCTGTTTCAGGCTGCAAGGATTGCCATAACCTATTGCTACCTCTGCATGCCCCATTGCATCTCATTTTTGGCCTCTGGGTGCCCCATTTTTGGCCCGTTCTGATCCTTGCTGCAGAAAAATAGGGGGCATGGAGGCTGAAAACGGGGTATGTGGAGGCTGAGAACAGGATGCAGAGGCTGAAAATGGGACGCACAGAGGCAGCAATAAGCTATGACAATTCCTGCCGCCTGAAATAGCTGATGGTCGGGAGGCCGATCCAACTGATAATCAGCTGCTTGTGCTAATCAGGCTGTGCTGAAACTGAAACTGAAACAGGCTGCTTGCTGTTTGCTGCAAGGAGGCAAATTGCTGGGAGACAGAGGCACTTTTTTTTCTTGTTTGATCACTGCTCATGCGCACAAAGCAAGCTCCGAACCAACAGGAAGTTTTTTTTGAAACACACCACTGAACATTAGACATATTTCAGAGGATAAAAAGGTCATGGCTGGTGTGTCTCTCTGCCGGTCCTAAGTGATAATACATCCAAATAGCGCCTCCTGTGTCCTACATTTTCTTGAACAAAAGCATTACAAATCTAATTGGCTTACTTTATCCTTCACTTATTTCAGTTTAGGCTGAAGGAGAGATGGAAAAAGGGAAGTGTTGAGAAAATTGGACATCAATGAAAACAGAGTGCATTATTTGGGTAATTATATAATCACACAAACCATCTGTTAGGTCGCAGGAAAGATCAAGTCGAGACTAGTGTGACTTCAGCTCTTTATTTAGTCTCCTGCAAAAACTGAACAACCGCGGAGCCACGGCAGCCTCTTTTATTGCGGCTGCTCGTGGCTCGCGGCCAATGACGGCTCCTTGAAGTTCTCGCTGTCAGACGGACCAATCAAAAGACAGTATTACAAGTATATAAGACGGACCAATCAAAAATAGTATTGGCGGACCAATCACAAGGTAGTATTGCCGGACCAATCAAAAAGCAGTATTTCAAGTATGCAAATATATAACACCATCATCCTATGCCCTCTCATCCTTGCCCCTCCATATAGCTTCTTGCACACAATCAAAAGGATGTGGACAATCCTATACCAAGAAAAAGAAATTGTTACCTGTCTGTAGTTCTAACTCCCATACATAATTAATAGATTTCATCTTAAGGGGCCATTCCAAAATGATGTGTATTTATCACAAATATGTTTTTACCACAAATCATGCTGAGAGGAGTAAGGAGAAAGAAAACGAGGATTAAGGAGAGAACTAAGGAATTAGAGCAAGGAAAGTTAAAGAGGAGGAAATGTATTTATGGTCTTTCTTCCTTAATTTTTTCAGCAGTCTAGTACATTTGTCTTGTCAGTGCATCAAGGGACATATTAGAAAACAGCAGTAGTGAAAGTGGAAGGAAGTAGAATGGATTTTCTGGCAAACCAAAGTAACAGAAAGCTTGAAAGCAATAAGCACAGACACTGCAGAACTGCACGAACTTCGAGGATACTCACTTTTGATATTGTGCCACCCTGATATTTCTGAAAGGGTGGCTCAGTGATTAAGACGTTGAGCGTGCTGATCAGAAAGGTCGGCAGTTTGGCAGTTTGAATCCCTATAATGATTCGTATAATGGAGTGAGCTTACTTGTCCCAGCTTCTGCCAACCTAGCAGTTCAAAAGCATGTAAAAATGCAAGTAGAAAAATAGGGACCACCTTTGGTGGGAAAGTAACAGTGTTCTATGCACCTTTGGCATTTAGTCATAGTGGCCACATGACCACAGAGACATCTTGGGAGAGTGCTGGCTCTTTGGCTTCATAACAAAGATGAGCACTGTCCCCTAGAGCCAGAAATGACTAGCACATTTATGCGAGGGGAACATTTACTTTTAATATTTCTGGTTATGCCTCTGCAAATTGTGTGGTCATTCTTGCAATTAACTCATGTCCCAAGGAAAGGGTTTATTTTTGCTTCTTCCCCATTCCAAGTGACCAAATACTGCTAAATCTTAATAATTAGAGAAACTTTGAAAACAAAGGGCTTAAATTCAACACACTACATACCATAGACTTCTGCAGTTCCAATCTTTCTTCAGTGAGAAAATCTAATCAAACCTATTCTGGGAAATAACAAGTTTTCTCTTCTGAATATGAAAAAAATCCATGTGGGAAGTGTGCATCCTCCTGCTTTCATTAGCAGAAGCTATTCACAGGACATATAAAAGATTAATCTGCAGAAGGTGTAGTTTAATGAGTCTTTGTTGACTTTGGATTTTAATACTAATGTCATACAAAGATATGTTAATTTGGGGATAAAATTTATGATCTAAAAATAGGTGTTTAAAAGTTTCTTTACTTACAGCTCTCTTCAAAATCTTGCTCGGACTGTTATCAGCTATAGCTCCATTTAATGGATCTGTTCATGTGGCCCTTTTTGAGCAAATCTTTATCTTTTAAAAAAATCAGGCTATGGCAACCAACCTTCTGAGCAAAGAATGTGGAAATCTGATCTCCTATCTGAAAAGTCATGACAGAGAGCAAAAAGAAACAAGTGCTTTGGAAGGAGAAGAGGAGAAGGGACTATCATAAACTGATGTCTCATGAAATATCCTTGAGAAGACAAATATAAGTGTGGGAGAAAGAAGAGTTAAATTGCTCAAGATAGCTTTGGCTATATTAGAGTGCGCTCAGGAATTATACTCTGATATACCCTGTAATTGTCTATTCATGTTGCAGCATAAATCAAATAGTTGCATCAAGGAAGTTACTTTTCTTTGCGTTCTTACCTTTAAATTTGCAGTTCAGGTTTAAAATGAGACAGGGGTGGTGTTATGTTCTGTGCATGGGCGCTAAGGAGGAGACGAGCCAGTGAATAGTGAACTTCAAACTCTTTATTTACATGTGTAACAGCTCAGCTCTATGGCTGCAATGGCCCCCTTTATATAGGCAAGCTCTTGAGTATTTAACCAATGAAAACACAGGGAGCGCTAGCTCCGTTAACCAATGGGAGAGGCTCATTAATAGCCAATCAGATTCTCCTGAACAGACCAATCCGAGGTCGCTATTATTGGCCAATCATAAGTGCAGGGCCAGAACCCTGCACTTTACTTCAAGCTCTTAATAATCTTTATTCAAGTATTTTTATTAATTCACAACACCCCTTCCCCCCGGGTTCCGTTTAAGGGGTGCGGTCATGTAGTCTTTGAGGTAGGCAGGTTGTTTTGATTGTCTATTTGATTTACGTTGTTCTCCCGGTATTTGGCTATAGTCTTATTGGGGTAGGACGTTATCTGGTAAAGAGGGTGCCTCCAGTTCTGTATTCAAATTTTCATTGCCGCTAATGTTCTTGGAATCTCCTTGAGGTGAGCTCACTCCCATCCCCGATCCTTCTTCACGTGTTGCCTCTGAGCGGTCATTAATTCCGTTTAAGCTTTCTGCCGTTTCAAATTCAGCTTCCTCAGTATCTCTTCCCCTCTCGGTTTGGAAGTCAGGGGAGTCGGAGATCCCTGACTGTAGCCTTGAACACAGCTGATCAATATGGCGCTTCCATATTCTATTGTCGCGACATCTCACGCAGTACGATCTGGGGCCAGTTACCTGGACTACAGTTGCCTCGATCCACAATGGATCGCCCGAAAAGTTCCTAATGAAAACCAAGTCACCTACGTGGAAGTTACAGCATTTCCCGCTGGATCCGTGTGGTTTTTCAGGTTCATATGATGGGTGCAGATGGTTGAGGTGGGAGCGGAGCTTCCGCCCCATCAATAACTTGGCAGGAGTTTTGTTGGTGACGCTATGAGGAGTGATATGCTGCAAAAGGAGTATCCGGTTAATCTTATCTTCTATATCGCCATAGTCCATTTTATGCAAGGTTTTCTTGACGAATTGTACCATGCTCTCAGCCCTTCCATTGGCCGCAGGATGCACTGCGAAGTCAGCGCGTGGTGAATACTGCAGTCCACCAGGTACTGTTCAAAGGACAGCGCAGTAAATTGGGGCCCGTTGTCAGATACCAGAATGTCTGGTAATCCGTGTGCTGCAAATAGTCTGTCTAGTTTCCTGATGACTGATTCGGTTGTTGTATTTCTCATCTCATGGATTTCAAGCCAGTTTGAGTAGGCATCCACTATTAATAAAAATGTGTGTCCTTTGGTAGGTCCCGCAAAGTCCAGATGAATATGGGACCATGGTCCCCTCGGTGTTCCCCATTCAGTTTGGGTTGCTTTTGGAGGGGCATTGCTTACTTCCTGGCATTTGTGACAAGCTTTTACCCATGTCTCGATCTGCTTGTCGATACCCGGCCACCACGTGTAGCTTCGTGCGAGGGCTTTCATGCGCACGATGCCGGGGTGGCCATCGTGCAAGGTTCTTACTATCGCTCGTCGTAACCGCTCTGGGACAACAACTCTATCACCCCAGATAATGCAGCCCTTCTGGGAAAATAGTTCCGTTTGTCAATTCTTGAATGGGACGTAGTCGTCAGGTATCTGGTCCAATGGCCATCCGCGCTCGACCCAACTGAGGACTCGTGCTAAAATGGGGCCACATTTCGTTTCAATCGCGATATCTCAGGCTGTTAGTGGCGGTGTTCGAAGTGTCTTGATCTGCAGTGTTGTAACTGTCGGAGCGAGGTCATCAATGGTCTCCAGAAGTGGTGCACAGCTCAATGCGTCGGCATGGGGAATGGCTTTCCCCAGGCGGTGTTGCTACTTGTAATTATACACAGCCAAGAATTCTGACCAGCGAGTCATTCTGGAAGATAATATATAAGGTGTTGGCCTATCTCCCGCTATTATTCCCAGCAAAGGTTTGTAATCAGTCACTATGGTAAAGGCTCAGCCATACACATATTCATGAAATCTCTTAACAGCAGACACAATAGCAAGGGCCTCTTTATCAATTTGACTGTAATTGCATTCTGCATTTGATAATGTCTTTGAGAAATAGGCAACAGGGGCTTCACTACCGTTTGGCAAAATGTGGCTCAAAATGGCGCCCACTCCAAATGGTGATGCATCACACGTGATCGTTAAAGGCAAATTCGCATTATACTGCATCAAAACAGCATCAGAAGTCAATAAATTTTTCACATGTCAAAACGCCTGCTCCTCTTTGTGTCCCCATACCCAGGTTGCTTTTTTGTCCAACAAATGATGTAGGGGTTCATCTACGGTTGCTTTGTGAGGCAGGAAAATGTTATAAAAATTGATAAGGCCAAGAAAAGCCTGGAGGTCGGCCTTATTTCGGGGTTTTGGGGTGTTTTTTATTGCCCTAAGTTTGCTATCGGTGGGGTGAATGCCTTGACTATCAATTAAATATCCTAAAAATTCTACACGATCCATACATAGTTGACACTTGTTTTTTTTAACTTTGAGACCGGAGTCCTTAAATCTCTGGAGAACCAACCCCAGGCGATCCTTTAGTATTTTCTGAGTCGGGGCAGCAATTAGCACATCATCAAAATATGGGACAACGCCTTTTATCCCTTGTAATAGTCTTTCCATCAAACTTTGAATGATTCCCGGGGCTACGCTTACTCCGAATTGGAGTCGGTTACATTTAAACGCACCTCAGTGCGTAATGATCGTTTGGGCCTCTGCCGTTTTTTTGTCTACAGGCAGTTGTTGGTATGCCTGGGCTAAGTCTAGTTTAGTGAAGACTTTTCCGTCCCCCAGGGAATGGAGGAGGTGTTGCACCACTGGTACCGGTTAAGTGTTTTGTTGAAGGGCGTGGTTCAGGGTGGCTCGGTAGTCCCCACAAATTCTTATCAATCCATCCAGCTTGATGGGTGTCATGATTGGGGTTTCCCAGGGAGAGTGATTGGTTGGTTCTAACACACCCTGGGCTGTTAATTTATCAAGCTGCTCATCAATCTTTGGTTTAAGGGCAAATGGAACTCGGTGAGGCTTAAGGCGAATTGGCGCTATTTTGGATTGAGGTTAAATGATATCGGGGTCCCCTTGTACTCGCCTAGTTTTTCTGCAAAGACGTCCTGGAATTCTTGGACGAGGTCCTCTTCCCAGTCGCTGCTGCAGGTTCGGTGAATGCCGGCTACTTCAATTCCGAGTGGAGCGAAGCATTGGAGGCCTAACAAACTAGGCCGATCCCTGTCAATTACAGTCAGGGGAAGGAATGCTGTACGGTTCTTAAACGATAACCAGCCTCGGCTGGATCCAACAACTGGAATTCGATTTCCTTGATAGTCCTTAAGTATGAGCCTTTGGAACCAGAGGTCTTGCCTACGGATAGTGGGGATGAGCTGCTTGAGGGTCTTCCAGGAAACCATCGAGAGGGATGATCCTGAATCGACTTCCATCAGGCAGGGCTGGTTTTCGATGGCCACTTTCACTCAGATCTTCTTGGCATCAATAGATGAGGCGTTACCGATTGTGATTGTTTGGTGAGCCTCTTCTCGCTTCGTTGAGTGGTTTAGGGTTTTGTTTCTGTAGGAGTGGTTGTTCTATTGGTGGTTCATGGGTTCTCGCTTTATAGGACGGCTTCCTGTCGGTTGGTGATAGTTAGCCCCCCTCAAGGGGTGGCTGGGTCCTAGCTTGCTTCTACAGACCCGTCCGATATGGCCTCGTTTCCCGCACACATGGCAGAGCGCATCGAGGAATTTGCATTCTGACGGGGGTGGCTTGCTCCACAACCAGCACATTGGAACTGCGATCTCTGGCATTGGTCTCGTTCGGACCGAAGTCGGTGGACCTCTTCTTCATCGCTTTCTGATGACGATTCAAGGTCCTCGTGGTGGGCTGTCGTTGGCTGTCCTTCTGACTGGGGTGAAATTTTGTGGGCGAGTTGGCGAAGCGGGGCGTGGGTGTGGCGCATTTGGGTAGCCTTCCTGGTTGCTTCTGCTGCAGTACCTTCAGCGATGGCATCTTTAAGGCTAATGTTGCCTTTTGCCATCAGCTTACTCTGTGTGCCTGGAGCATCTAATCCTAGAACTATTCGGTCTCTCAGGGCTTCTTCTAGGTCGGCAAACTCGCATATGCCTGCCAGATTCCAGAGATCCGCTATGAAATCAGCAACACTTTCACCCTTCCTCTGACTTCTCTGGTAAAATTCATGCCTTCTAACGAGCGTTGGCACAGTCGGTGCATAGTGGGCCCTCAGCAGGGGTTCAAGGACGTCCCAGTCCATAGACTTTACTTCTGCTGGTTTCGCTAGTGCCTTGGCCATCTTGAATACGGTCGGGCCGCAATGAGTTAGGAATACCGCCCATTTCTTTCCGGTAGTGGCATCCTTCAAATTGTTGGTCTCCAGAAACATCTGGAAGCGATCCATATATGAGTCCCAGTCTTCTTGTGCCGGGTCGAATGGAGCGGGTGGTATGATGCCGCCAGACATGGTTCCGCCATTGGTGCGTTTCAGCCTTGTGCTCTGTTATCGTTCTTCGTCGTTCAGTCAGCTCTGACGTCTCCACATCCCACCCTCGTCGCCAGTGTTATGTTCTGTGCATGGGCGCTAAGGAGGAGACGAGCCGGTGAACAATGAACTTCAAACTCTTTATTTACATGTGTAACAGCTCAGCTCTATGGCCACAATGGCCCCCTTTATATAGGCAAGATCTTGAGTATTTAACCAATGAAAACACAGGGAGCGCTAGCTCCGTTAACCAATGGGAGAGGCTCATTAATACCAATCAGATTCTCCTGAATGGACCAATCCGATGTCGCTATTATTGGCCAATCATAAGTGCAGGGCCAGAACCCTGCACTTTACTTCAAGCTCTTAATAATCTTTATTCAAGTACTTTTATTAATTCACAACAGGTGGGGCTGCTGGGGGTTCGCAGAGGTTCAGGAGAGCCCCTAGCTAAGATTCTGTGCAGTTCAGAGAACCCCCAAACCCCACTCTTGACTGGCCCTGCCCCACTCACCCCTCCCAGGAGTCTCCACATGGCCCGTTTTGGATGCAGGTAGGTGCAGGGCATGCACGGAGACTCAGAGAGGGCAAAGAACAGGCCTTCCAGAAATTCAGGTAGGCCAGAAATGGGCCTGTTTCTGGCTTTCAGAGAGCCTCCAGAGCCTGGTAAGGCTGTTTTCACCCTCCTGGAGGCTTGAGGAAAGCCTCCGGAGCCCAGGGAGGGCAAAAATGCCCTCCATCATGATGCAGGAGGCCAATTAGGCCACGCCCACCATGGCCACACCCACCCAGCAACCAGGCAGAGAACCCGTTGCTAATATTTTTGAAGCTGACCCCTTAAATGAGATGAGTTTGATTGTCTTCTTACAAATGTTTTGTTATCCAAACATCATCAGTGCTAGTAAGGATGGAGAGCAAAAGCTGTTCCTTACTAGCACTGATAATGTTACCTAGCTTAGATAATGAAACATCTTCAAGAAAACAACCAAGCTCGGAGACCACCAAAAACCCCTACCTTCTCCCTTCAAGACATGAATATGAATCTAAATTTCTTACTAGTCAACTTTTTTTTTTCTTTCACACATGCCTAACTACACACAGTGTACCACAGCTGTACCAGAAACATTATCCATCTGCTGAATTGAAAATAAATTGATTCGTATTTTGAAGAAAAATCTCAAGGTTGGAATGTAGCTGTATTCATACTAGTGCAGTGTTTATGAATGTAAGTGTGAATGTCCTTTTTCTTCCCCTCCTGTGTATAATCTTCTTTCCAGCAATCTTGAAACTCCCTAGCTTTAATTCATTCCCCAAAGAAGTCATTATGGGAGAAACATGTTCCAGGGTCCTTTTCTTCTTCTTCTGCTATTTCAGATCAGAAAGGAAAGAGAAGCAGGAAGACTACAGACTTGATAGGCAGATATGAAGAAAATGAAAAATGCAATACAAATGGCAACAACATTTTGGAACTTTTCGCTGCAGTGGACGAAGCTCAGAAACAAGGATGGAAAAAATGTTCTGAAGTCATTGTAAAGTGATGTGAATATCACATAGGAAAAACAGAAGCCCATTTTGCAGAAGAAGCTTTCAGGAAATTGGAAAACAGAGGCTTCCAACAGTCCAGTTGATTTGGGCATAATATTAAGCCAAAAAATGGGAAGAATGGTCTTTAAATTGCTAAATTCTTAGCGTTCTGATTTACAGCACCCATCATAAAGAACTATGTTTCACTGGCAATATGCAAACCTCCTAGTGATGTTCTGTAATATCTTTCCTATGGATTCAATCTAAAGAACATAAAATCATTAACAAGTTTCATATTTCTTGCTTCGCTAAATTTCTAGACAAATGTACACTAGTGAGTCTGCAAGAATAACATTATACGTACTTCAAGATAATCAGAGATGCATAATCAGTCAAAAATAATAACCCAAATGTTAAGACTCCCAGTCTTCTTGTGATGGATCGAACAGAGCGGGTGGTACGATGCCGCCGGACATGGTTCCGTTGTTGGCGTCGTCTGTCACGTGCTCAGTGTTCTTTGAAGTTTCGTTGGTTCAGATGTCTCCACATCCCACCCTCGTCGCCAGTGTTAAGTTTGAGCATGGGCGAGAAAGAATGGAGACAAGTTTCTGAACGGTGAACTTCAGCTCTTTATTTACATCGTGACTTGCTCATTTAATATCAGTAAAACCCGCCTTATATAGGCAAAACTTGTAACGTTTAACCAATAACAAGCTAGGAACGCTAGCTTTGATAACCAATAAGAACTCTCTGTTAAGGGCCAATAGGATTCCCCGGAAGGGGCCAATCTGGTCTGGCCGCTTAACAGCCAATCAGAAGTGCAGGGCCAGAACCCTGCACTTACTCCAAGCTCACACTTTATTAATCTTATTGCATACACAACACCCCTTCCCCCTGGTTCCTTAGTTCAGGGCACAGTTACATAGTCCCTTAAATAGGACGGTTGTCTTTTTAGTCTCTTTGATTTCCGTTGTATCGGCTGATTGCAATCCCTCTGAGGTAGATCGTTGTCTGGCAGTGGGGCTGTCTCTGGTTCAGAGTTCACTTGTACGCCGTTGCCCACATTTTCCGCGATTCCTTGAGGTGCAAAAGTTTCTCCCTCCGGCTCCGCTTCCTGAGTTTCTATTAAATTGTCGTTTCCTTTGAACGGGTTTCCTAGGGCTTCATCTTCTTCTGTACCTCCCCCCCCTCAGTTTGGTCATAGGGGAGTTGCGAACTGGCAGCTGCAAGCCGCAACCGTAATTAGTCGATATGCCGTTTCCAAAGTTTATCATCAAGGCATTGCACGAGGTAGGATCTAGGGCCGGTTACACGTACTACTGCACCCACAACGGGTCGTCCGATAGGTTTTTTGCATAAACCAGGTCTCCTACCTGGAAGGTGCGACAGCGGCCGCTGGATCCTAGTGGTTTCTCTGGTTCATACGCAGGGTGCAACTGGTCAAGGTGGGAGCGGAGCTTTCGTCCCATTAGCAGTTCAGCGGGAGTTTTGTTGGTGACGCTATGTGGGGTGATGTGTTGCAAGAAGAGGATTTGGTTGACCTTGTCGTCAATGTTGTCGTAGTCTACCTTTTGCAAGGTTTTCTTCACAAATTGAACCATGCGTTCTGCTCGGCCATTGGTCGCAGGGTGCGCAGGCGAGGTGAGCGCATGGCGGATGCCGTGGTCAGCGAGGTACTGCTCGAACGCTAGTGCAGTAAATTGTGGGCCATTATCGGATACCAGGACATCTGGTAATCCGTGGGTTGCAAATAGTCTGTTTAGAATCTTGATGACTGCCTTCGAGGTCATAGTCGTCATGCAATGAATTTCGAGCCAATTGGAGTAGGCATTGATGGTAAGCAGGAAGGTGTGGCCTGTGGTTGGGCCCGTGAAATTCAGGTGAATTTGGGACGAGGGTCCACGTGGTGTCTCCCATTCAGTAGGCATGGCTTTTGGTGGGGCGTTGCTGACTTCTTGGCATTTGGGACAAGCTTTAACCCACTGTTCGATTTGCTTGTCAATGTCCGGCCACCATGCCTAGCTTCGTGCAAGGGCTTTCATTCGCACGATGCCAGGGTGGCCATCGTGTAAAGTTCTCAGCGGCGCTTTTCGGAGCCGTTCTGGAATAACGACTCTATCGCCCCAGATGAAACAGCCTTTCTGGGAGAAGAGTTCGGTCTGTCAAGTTTTGAATGGTGTGAAATCATCTGATAACTGGTCCAATGGCCATCCGCGTTCTACCCAGCCTAGGACTCATGCTAGGGTGTGGTCATGTTTGGTTTCTCTCGCGATATCTCGGGCGGTCAGTGGCGGCGAGTTGAGCGCTTCGATTTGCAACGTGGTTACCGTTGGTGATGGATTGCTGAGAGTCTCTGGGAGCGGTGCTCGGCTCAATGCGTCAGCGTGGGGAATGGCCTTCCCCGGGCGGTATTGCAGCCGATAGTTATAAGCAGCTAAGAATTCTGACCATCGGGTCATCCTAGGGGATAATATGTAGGGAGTTGGCTTATCTCCGGCTATTATCCCCAATAAAAGCTTGTGGTCAGTCACAAGAGTAAAAACCCTACCATACACGTATTCGTGAAATCTTTTCACAGCTGAGACAATTGCGAGAGCTTCTTTATCAATTTGTCCATAGTTCCGCTCCGATTTTGACAGAGTCTTTGAAAAATATGCAACAGGGGCTTCGTTCCCATTAGGCAGTACGTGGCTCAAAATGGCGCCCACCCCAAAAGGCGTTGCATCACAGGTTATAACTAACGGCAAAGTCTCGTTATACTGCATGAGTACAGAGTCAGAAGTGAGCAGTTTTTTAACATTTCGGAATGCCTGTTCTTCACGGTAACCCCATAACCAAATTGCTTTTTTATCTAACAATCGGTGTTACGGTTCAGCGACAGTTGCTTTGTGTGGTAAAAATACATTATAAAAATTGATGAGGCCTAGGAATGCCTGGAGATCGGCCTTGTTTCTTGGCCTGGGAGCGTTTTTGATCGCTTTTAATTTACTTTCGGTAGGGTGAATGCCCTGGCTATCAATCAGGCACCCTAAAAACTCAACACTGTGAGTGCACAATTTACATTTGTTTTTTTTAACCTTAAGACAGGCCTCTTGGAATTTTTTTAGGACTAATTTTAACCGGTCCTGTAAGATTTTTTTGGTAGGGGCTGCAATTAATACATCATCAAAATAGGAGACCACGCCCTTAATCCCTTGCAATAACCTTTCCATAAGGCTCTGAAAAATCCCCGGGGCTACACTTACTCCGAATTGCAGCCGGGTACATTTAAAGGCACCTCGGTGCATCACAATAGTTTGGGCCTGTGCCATTTTTTCATCTACTGGTAATTGCTGATATGCCTGAGCGAAATCCAATTTAGTGAAAACTTTCCCGCCCCCCAGGGAATGGAGGAAGTGCTACACCACCGGAACTGGATATGCGTTCTGCTGCAGGGCATGGTTCAAAGTGGCCCGGTAGTCCCCACAAATTCGGATTGACCCGTCTGGCTTAATGGGTGTTACAATAGGGGTTTCCCATGGGGAGTGATCGATGGGCTCCAACACCCCCTGAGCTTTCAGTTTGTCGAGTTGTTCGTCGATTTTTGATTTTAAGGTAAATGGAACTTGACGGGGCTTTAGGTGAATGGGAGATATTTTTGGATCTAAGCTGAATGAGATCAGGGTCCCCTTGTACTCGCCAGGGTTAGGGAGGGGTTAGGGAGACAAGCTAAACAGAATGTGCAGCGTTAGTCAGATAGGCACACAGATAAATGAGTGAGCTAAGCTTGTATGTTTATTAACATACAGTAAAAATAACAGATACGCTTGTGCTATCAAAAATATAGTTTATTCCATTATGACTTCATAGCATAGTCAAAATAACAGTCCAATAGTCATGTATCATTTGGTCAGTCCATTCAGGGATATTCAGTTAGCAAAGTCCATGTAGAATATCCTATGTCAGTTCACTTACAAATCAGTCCTTTGTTTTCTCTCCCGTTGGAGCAATGCAGTCTTGATTCCAAGCAGTAATCAGGGATCATCAAAGCCAGAGAGAGAGCAAGCTGCCGTCTTGCTTCTTTTAAAGTGCTTTTACAACCACTCCCTTAATTACTATCCCACAGTTAAAGTTGCAGACACTTTAACATACAAACTATGATTACTTATTTATTATTTTACCTAAACCAGTTAGGGTAAACAATGTTATCCCTAACATTCTCCCCTTTTAGGAAATAATAATAAATATAACTATTTACATCTTTAAATCATATTTGTTACAACTCTCTTTAAACTTAATTACTCCTTGAGCTTTTGTAAATTGGTCTGCAATGTTTTCTTCCGTCATGCAGTATTCCAATTTAATTAGCCCATTCTTTACAGATTCTCTAACATTTAAGTATCTTAAATCAGTATGCTTTGATCTAGTTTTTACAGCAATACTAGTAGCTAACTTTATAGCTGCCTGGTTGTCCTCGTACACAATAATGGAATCTTTTACAGTTATACCCATGTATAATAATAATTGTTTGTACAAAATTAAGTCAGTGCATAGTAATTAAAGACATGAAAATTCTGCTTCCATCGTGGACAAGCTGATATGCTGTTGTCTGATTGACCTCCACCCTATTAGTGTCTTACCAAATAATATAGCCATCCCAGATGTTGATTTTCTAGTGTTTATATCAGTTGCAAAACTTGCATCTGCATAGGCACTAAGACTCAAATCACCCTTTGGTTCTATATACAGTGCATGGTTCATTGTTCCTTTAAGATATCTTAAAATTCTTTTTAATGATTGCCAATGACATGGATGTGGATCTGAATTAAAACGTGCCAGCTGATTTACACTATAAGCTATATCTGGCCTAGACCAATTGCTTATATATGATAAGCTGCCAATCAAAGATTGATATATGGACTTATCAAATTTGGGACTTTGATCATTAGTTTGGCAAACTTCTTGACTCATTGGAGTCTTTGCCGGTTTACAAAGTTCCATTTTAAACATTTTAATTAATTGGCAAATTTTATCTTCTTGAGATATCTTAAAACCATTTTTTGTTTTGTTAATTGTCAATCCTAGATACTTTTTAATTTCACCTAAATGCTTTAATTTTATCTTTTTGGCTAATAATGATATAATCTCATTAGCTTCATTATTAGTCTTAGTTATCAAAGCAATATCATCTGTAAATAATAACAATAATGACACCGTTCCATTATTTTCTCTTTTAAACACACATGGATCTGTTAAACCAGATTTAAAACCTATATTGTTTAACTCTTTCACAATATATTGGTTCCACTCAAACCCAGATTGTTTCAACCCGTAAAGACTCTTTTTGAGTTTCCAACAATCATTACTATTTACTTTATTGTCTTTTATACCTATTGGTTTTCTTAAATATATAGTGTGCTGCAATGGTGCATGTAGATAAGCAGTTTCTACATCTAAATGGTTAATGACATAGTTTTTCTTAGCTGCCCACACTAATGCTGCTCTTAAAGATGTTGCTTTAAGACTTGGTGCAAAAACTTCATCATTATCAGATGCAGTTTGATGAAATCCTTGAGCTACTAACCTAGCCTTATGGGTAACAGTCCCATCATTTCCAGTTTTTACTTTAAATATCCATTTGCACCCAATGGATTTTTCTCCTGGAGGTAATTTAGCATCTTCATAAACTTTCATTACCTTTAATGAATTTAGTTCTTTTTCCATTGCCTTTTGCCAATTCTCCTGATCCTTAGCAGGATACATCCTAAGTTCATCTACACTACTTGGAACTTTAGTTACTTGGCAAACTATACTTGCTTGATACCTATCAGGTGGTCTAGTTATACGTGTAGTACGTCTAGGTATTACTGGACTTACAGGTGGACTTTCATTTATTAACTCTTCTTGATTATCTGTTTCCTCTTGTTCTGGTCCTATTTGCTCTTCTTGGACTTCTTCTTTAATTGGACTCTTCTTATAACTAGTCTGATCTTTCTGCCTTTTGTAGGGTTCAATAATTACTTCATTATTTAAATCTTGCTCTAATCTATTCCATCCTACATGTTCTAGGAATTTAGCACTAGCACTGGTGTAAACTCTCGATGTACCTGGTTCCCAGAAACTATAAGATCTATGATTAGATGTATATCCTACAAAATATAATCTTTTAGCTCTATGTTGTCCTTTGTGTCTAAGCTGTGTAGGGATATGCACCCATACTGGTGCTCCAAATGTGTGCATGTAACTTAAATCAGGTTTTGTACCATGCCACAATGTGAATGGTAATTCACCTGTTGTTGAATTAACAACATTATTTAATATATGATTACCACACATTATTGCTTCTCCCCACAAATTGTCAGGTTATCCTGAATCAGACATCATAGTAGGTGTCATTGATTGTAATGTTTGGCCTCGTCTCTCAATAAAGGCATTATGTTGTGGCCTATATGGTGCAGACTTTTTATGTTGAATACCTAACATTCTTAGTCTATTCTGGAATTTATTATTTGTAAATTCCGCACCATTATCTGTTATAAGAGTTACTAATTTCTTTTTAGTTTTCCTTTCTGCAAGTTTAATCCAATTAAAGAGATTTTGATACGTTTCAGTTTTGCTTTTCATTAAATAGCAAAACCCATATCTAGAATAGTGGTCCATTATACTTAGTATGAAACGAGCTCCTCCTACACTTGGTTTTTTCAGACCTATTAAATCTGCAAATACTACTTCTAAAGGTTCTTTGGTAGTAAATCCATCAACTCTATTAGCAGGTGTGACCCTGGCTTTGCTTTGATTGCAGGCATTACATTGCAAATACTTATTACAAGGTTTCAAACTTATTCCCTTAGATAATTCAATAGTTTTCTTAAGCATTTTAAAATTTAAATGCCCTAGCCTTCGATGTAACAAGTGAATACATTCATCATGAGGTTTCTTATTTTCATAAACCATGTTAGCTACCTTTAAACCATCATCATTTAACACATATAATTCACCTCTTAAAGATGCAGTAATTTTCTTATCTTCTTTTTCAATTATGCAGTTATCTCCCCTAAATGTAACTACATATCCTAGTTTAACCAAAATTCTAACTGAAATTAAATTAAACTTAAGTTGTGGTACATATAACATTTTTACATTCTCTTTTATAAAAGAACAATATGCTATACCTTGACCTTTAGCTTTCAGTTTCCAGCCATTGGCTAACGATATCTGCTGTGTACTCTTGGACATTTTAATAAAATTTTTGTTATCATTTGTTATACAGTGGGATGCTCCACTGTCAACCACCTATAAATTATTTTTTACAGCTCCGTTAGTATACATGGCTAACTCTAAATTTTTATTTATCTTTTGATGACTTTTAGTATTCTGGCCAGTGTTCTGGCATTTTGCTTTTTTACAAAATCTTGCCAAATGTCCTCTTCCTCCACAATTAAAACACTTTTTAATTGCGTATGCAGTAGGAGATTCATTATCTTCTTTTTGAGGTTGCTGCCTCCTTAACTCATCTCTTTCAAGCCTTCTTCTGGCCTCTTCAATCAATCTGCCAGTTATATCAGTTAAAGTTAGACTTTCCTTTGGCAAAATTTCAAGGGAAGTTACGTAGTTGTCATATCTTTCATCAAGGGAAGATAGAATTATGTAGACTTGGTGTAGTTCAGAGAAAATAAGCTCTTTCTCGTGCAGTTCTTGAAAAATGTTTTGCATAGTTTTCAAATGACTCAGCATATCACCATTTGTTTGGAGATGCGTACTGAAAAGCTTCCGTGTTAGATTTATGTGAGCACCAACATTATCTCGAACATAAATCCTCTTCAGCTTCTGCCAACATCCAACAGCCGTTTTCTCTCCGTGGATATAAACAAGTTGCTGATCAGTTAAGGTTAAAGCAATTATGCAAATAGCGTGTTCATTTTTATGCATAAATTCTTCTATCTTTAGTATCTTCCTCATCCTCTGGATCCCATTCTTCTACGTTTGATGGATTTTCAATTATGTTCCACAGACCTTCTCTTCGTAGAAGCAGACTACATTTCATAGACCATGATACATAGTTTGTTCCATCCAGCTTGGATATAAGGGACAAACTTTGTAGATTGACTTGTGCCATGTTTTCTTATATGGATATAAAAATATAATTAATAAAACACAGCTATCTGTTTACTGTAATGTATAACAACACAAACTCTCACTTTTTACATAAATCTGTTTTATCCTAGTAAAACTGACTTTGCAGCCTCTGGGCCCATAACCAGTGTTAAGCCTGGTTTCCCCAACCAGGGTTAGGGAGACAAGCTAAACAGAATGTGCAGCGTTAGTCAGATAGGCACACAGATAAATGAGTGAGCTAAGCTTGTATGTTTATTAACATACAGTAAAAATAACAGATATGCTTGTGCTATCAAAAATATAGTTTATTCCATTTAGAGTTTATAGCATAGTCAAAATAACAGTCCAATAGTCATGTATCATTTAGTCAGTCCATTCAGGGATATTCAGTTAGCAAAGTCCATGTAGAATATCCTATGTCAGTTCACTTACAAGTCAGTCCTTTGTTTTCTCTCCCATTGGAGCAATGCAGTCTTGAGTCCTTGCAGTAATCAGGGATCATCAAAGCCAGAGAGAGAGCAAGCTGCAGTCTTGCTTCTTTTAAAGTGCTTTCACAATCACTCCCTTAATTACTATCCCACAGTTAAAGTTGCAGACACTTTAACATACAAACTATGATTACTTATTTATTATTTTACCTAAACCAGTTAGGGTAAACAATGTTATCCCTCACAGGTGTTACAATAGGGGTTTCCCACGGGGAGTGATCGATGGGCTCCAACACCCCCTGAGCTTTCAGTTTGTCGAGTTGTTCGTCGATATTTGATTTTAAGGTAAATGGAACTTGACGGGGCTTTAGGTGAATGGGAGATATTTTTGGATCTAAGCTGAATGAGATCAGGGTCCCCTTGTACTTGCCTAAGCTGTCCGTGAAGACGTCCATGAACTCAGAGATAAGGTCTTCCTCCCAGTCACAGCCACCGACTCGGTTTACACTGGCCACTTCAATGCCGAGTGGCGCGAACCATTGGAGGCCCAGTAGGCTAGGCCTATCTCTATCAATGACCGTTAAAGGTAAGTATGCTGTGTGCTTCTTGAAAGAGACTCGGACGTGGCAGGACCCGACGATGGGGATTCGATTCCCCTAGTAGTCCTTGAGGATGAGGCATTGGAAACGGAGATCTTGGCATTGAATTGTAGGGATGAGTTGCTTGAGTGTCTTCCATGACACCATTGAGAGGGACGATCCCGAGTTGACCTCCATGTGGCAAGGCTGGTTCTCGATGACTGCCGTGACTTGGATTTTCTTAGTGTCCAAGGCTGAGGCATGACCGATAGTGATAGTATGGTGAGCCTCTTCTCTCTGCAAAGCTCGATTTCTGTAGGAGTGGTTTACTGGCTTTCGCCTTACAGGACGGTTTCCTGTCGATTGGCGATAGTTAGCCCCTTTTGAGGCCTGGCTGGGTCCTGGCAAGCTGCGGCAGACCCGTCCGATGTGGCCTCATTTCCCGCACTCATGAAAGAGTGTGTCGCGGAATCTGCATTCAGATCTGGCATGGTTGGCTCCACAGCCAGCACAAGGGCGTAAGGGCTTCGGCCGAGGGTCCCAGTCGGACCGCAGTCAATGGACCTCTTCTTTGTCGCTGTCTGACGACGAAGAGAGGTCCTCGTGGTGCGTTGTCACGAGCTGCCCTTCTGAACTAGGTGAGATTTCGCTGGCCGGTGGTGGTACCGGAGTGCGGTTTCGGCGTAGTTGTGCAGCCGACTTCTTGGTTGCTTCCGCTGCGGTAGCATCGGCAATGGTGTCGGCAAGGCTGATGTTGCCTTTCACCATCAGCTTGCTTTGGATGCCTGGTGCATCTAATCCCAGAACTATGCGATCTCTTAGTGCTTCTTCTAGATCGGTGAATCCACAGAGGCCTCCCAAATTTTGGAGGTCTGCTATGAAGTCGGCTACGCTCTCTCCCTTTTGCTGGCTTCTTTGATAAAACTCGTGGCGTCTCATGAGCATAGGCACGGTCGGGGCATAGTGGTCTCGCAGGATAGGTTCAAGGTCGTCCCAATCCATGGCCTTCACTTCTCGGGGTTTGGCTAGTGCCTTAGCCATCTTAAATATGGTTGGACCACAATGCATCAGGAACACCGCCCATTTCTTCCCAGATGTGGCGTCCTTTAAGTTGTTCGTCTCTAGGAACATTTGGAAACGATCCATGTAAGACTCCCAGTCTTCCTGTGATGGATCGAACGGAGCGGGTGGTACGATGCCGCCGGACATGGTTCCGTTGTTGGCGTTGTCTGTCACGTGCTCAGTGTTCTTTGAAGTTTCATTGGTTCAGATGTCTCCACATCCCACCCTCGTCGCCAGTGTTAAGTTTGAGCATGGGCGAGAAAGAATGGAGACAAGTTTCTGAACAGTGAACTTCAGCTCTTTATTTACATCGTGACTTGCTCATTTAATATCAGTAAAACCCGCCTTATATAGGCAAACCTTGTAACTTTTAACCAATAACAAGCTAGGAACACTAGCTTTGATAACCAATAAGAACTCTCTGTTAAGGGCCAATAGGATTCCCCGGAACGGGCCAATCCGGTCCGGCCGCTTAATAGCCAATCAGAAGTGCAGGGCCAGAACCCTGCACTTACTCCAAGCTCACACTTTATTAATTATATTGCATGCACAACACCAAATATACTACATTTTTAGAAGTACTTTCTAAAAGCTTTTGACACATTTTATATTTTTGTCCATAAGAGGATAATATACTTGAAATCTGATAGCAATTAGGATCCTAATTTTAAAGAAAATACAGGGACTAATATTGCATTATCAGAAAGGCCTATCCTAGTTGTCATTCATTTTTGAAGCTGAATTCATCATGCTGACTTTAATCTTTGAAACCTAACATATTTTATAATCCTATATAATTAGCCAGGGCCTACCTGCCTCTCCTTCTCTTCCCAGAAAAAAAAGCTAAATATTAAGATCTTGAAGAGGAATCAGTTTGAGAACAGCCCAGTTATAGAGATCATTAGAATTGTAGGAATGTAGCATAGGATCTTCTCCTGCATTGTTCCAAACTGCAGTATGCAGGGGTGGGATTCTACCAGTTTGCACCATTTTGAGCAAACTCCTTGCTCCGAAGATCAGCTGGAAGCGAACCAGTTTGCTGCGACGAGCATGTGGGCCCACCTGTCTGCCCTTCCTGTGCTTTATGTCCTTTCTTTAGAACATAGCTGATTCACATGGCAGAGCAGTTTGCCATGCTTCAGCGCTTTTATTCACAGGAACTGCTGGAGAAGGTAAGTATTAGAGCTTTTTAAAATGAGGAGCATTCGCCTGCAAAGCTCTTGATCACTAAACCGGTTGTTATACTAGTGGAATCCCACCTCTGGCATGTCAATTTCATATTTATTATTGGCCCAATATCAAGAAAAAAAAATTATACATTATACATGTGTGTATGTGTGCATTGTATAGTTGTATGCATTCATTTATATTTGTAATATTTGTATTCATTCATCCATTCAATCATTCTTCTTCAGTCACTCAGTCTTTTATTTCTTGCATTCACCCTTGATGGCTTTTACTTATTTTTTTATCCATATCCACCTTCTTCATCTGGCAAGCACCCAAAATAGCTTTCTACCTTTTAAGAACAGTATAAAAGTATATGAATAATTTCAATCTTTGATTTTATGTTTAAGAAAAAAATATAAAATATGATTTTTAAAGAAATATATATTGCTTGTTATAGAAAGAAGTGAACCAAGAATGGACATTTCATCCAAACTCTAATCCTTTCATTTCTTAAATATATATATGTATATGTATATGTATATGTATATGTATATGTATATGTATATGTATATGTATATGTATATGTATATGTATATGTATATGTATATGTATATGTATATGTATAGATAGATAGATAGATAGATAGATAGATAGATAGATAGATAGATCGATCGATCTTTGGTTATTCGGGTTTTCTCCTGCGTAAGATTGGAAGTATCTAGGCAACGTTTCGATGAAGTCTCATTCATCATCTTCAGGCTTGGTCTTCAGCTCTGTGCTTCTCAGAGTGATGTGAGCTTGCAGCTGCTTCTTCCTTTTAACTGCTCCTGGGGGTGTGACTTGATTGGCTGGGGGCTTGGCTGTACATGAAGCGAACATGAATACATGAAGCGAACTGACCCCCACCATGAAGATGCAGCACGACCACGAACTCGAAGCCAAACAGCAAGATCACAGCTCACCAGCTCAAACCCTCCAGCAACTAAGACTAACCTGAGCACAATCAAGCCCCCACCTGAACAGAACACGCCTCCAGCCAATCAGAACACAGCCAACCCCCCAACCAATCAGAACACAGCATACATACATACATACATACATACATACATACATACATACATATATACATATATACATATATATATATATATATATATATATATATATATATATATACATATACATATACATATACATATACATATACATATACATATACATATACATATACATATACATATATATATATATATATATATATATATATATATATATTTCATTAAAGCCAACATATTTTAAATCTAGCACCAAGATTGCAATAATGTAATCTCACAGTGTAGATTTTGCTTTACAAATCCAATCTCACATTTATTCTGATAGAACATTCCTGTTTCCTTTTAACACACGAGGGAACAAGATAGGCCTGTGGTGGAAAGTTCCATTTCATAGTTAAAAGATCAATGTTGGATGATTGTTGAAATTGTTATATTCATTTGTCTGACTATATAATGCAACCTAGACATGTGTTTACCTTGGCATACACCCACAAGATCAATGCAGTGCTTAACAAAGACAAGTCCTTGCTATGATAGATGAGAGACCAGTATGTCCTAAAGGGAATCTGAACAGCACCCAATGCAACTTATTCACTGCAGAGCTTGATAAATGCCTGCAATGCACCAACCCTATTAAAAAAGTTGGATTTCCTTTTTGGCTGGAGTCCATAAGCTACTTACTTTGGAGGAGTTTTGCCAAACTCCAGTCAAACTTTAATGATGGAAGGAGACTCTAAAAATGGGAGAAAGGTGAGTTCAAGCACGCAAGGTCCCTGGCACAGAAAAACTAAGCTGTATTTTTAAATATTAGCAACCAGGCTTAGCGAGCCTTTGGATGCGATACTCCTTTGGGAATACAAGAATGTGCTTTATAATGTGCTCTGAATATTTTAGATGGTGCTTGATGGTTTTGAATTTAGCATAATGTTCAGAACATGTACACCTATTTTTTTTTTATTTAGATAAAATATAGCATTCAAGCAGCTTATGAAATGTTTTCTCTATTCATGCCTTTCTATGTATAAGAATGGTGCAGTGGCCTAGAGGTGGAGCTCTCACCTTACACTCAGAAGGCTGTAAGTTCAATGTCAGATAGAGGCAGATATTTTTTTCTCTCTGGGCACACTGAGAATTTATATGCTGAACAAAACTCTGCATTGGCGATAGGAAAGGCATTTGGCCATTAAAACCCTCTGCTAGGTCCTTCAGTTGGCCAGACTCTACTCCACAAAGGATTATGGGGTCATTAAATGATTATGATGATTCTTTCTGTGTATAAATTTCAACTATATGTATGTTTTTGTCTGGTTCACACACACACACACACACACAAATTCAAACACACACACACATTCAGTAATGGTTAGTAGGAATATCTTTTGGAGATAGGAAAGAGGCTCCAGTCTAAGCAATCGTCTGGTTGGGAGGAGCTTAGTTCACAGGTGAGGAAAATTATATGAGTGTTTCAGAGATATCCTTCATAAAAGGAAGGGAGAAATACTTTGAGTCTTGCGAGATTTAGGTTAGCCTTTAAAGTAGTTTGGACAAAAACTACAATTGTAGCTTCAGCACTATATTTATTTAATGTTGCATTAAACAGCTTCTGGCAAGACTCGAAGTATTTCTCCGCTTCTCTCATATTCACTTCTAGACTTCTTCTTGATTCAGTGGGTCAGTTTGAAGGAGACCCAGTGTGCACAGTGATCATCTTCATCCAGACTCTTGGTGGCTTTTTTCCACAGGGCAACTTGATTCCTTCAGTTTTCACTATTAGTCCCCTGTTGAAGGTAAGGGTGACACATTCATGCAGTCCACATTCTATTGTAATATCTTGACTATATATTTATATAGTATTGAGCAGTGACTCCATTTCAGATAGTGTTTTTTCTGTGCATCTTCCTATTGTCCATGTGAAGGAGTTGGGAGAGGCTGACAAAGTGTTTATGATTAATACTCATGGCCTGAGTATTTTTCAGTATTTTTGACAGAGAAATCACTGCAGTGACAAACAGTAGTGGTGATAATGAGTCTCCTTGAAAGACTCCTCTCTTGATATTGACCTCTTCCAATCTATCACCAATGACCAGCAAGTGTGTCTTCCACCCTGCCATTGATCTTTGTACAAAGCTTCTGATATTTCTACTGACTCATCTTATTTCTATGCACTTGATTATCCCGTCATGTGGCAGGGAGTCAAATTCCTTTTTGTAATCAATCCAAGGTACATTCAAGTTGGTCTTCCTTCTCTTACAGATTTCCAAAATGATTTTTTCAATTAAGAGTTGATATACTTACTTTGAAAAGAGATTACTGGGAGAGGTATGATGGTACTTGTTAGGGATAACATTGTTTACCCGAACTGATTTAGGTAAAATAATAAATATGTTATCATGGTTTACAAGTTAAAGTGTCTGCAACTTTAAATATAGGAATGTAATTAAGGGAGTGGTTGTAAAAAGCACCATAAAAGAAGCAAGGAACGTCAGCTTGCTCTCTCTGGCTTGATGATCCCTAATTACTGGATAGACTGAAGACTGCGTTTTTCCCCTACTGAAAAGGAGAGAGAAAGGACTGATTTGTAAGTGAACTGACATTGGATATTCTACATGGACTTTGCTAACTGAATATCCTTGAATGGACTGACTAAAACGATACATGACTAATGGACTGTTATTTTGACTATGCTATAAACTCTAAATGGAATAAACTATATTTTTGATAGCACAAGCGTATCTGTTATTTTTACTGTATGTTAACAAACATACAAACTTATATCACTCATTTATCTGTGTGCCTATCTGACTAATGCTGCACATTCTGTTTAGCTTGTCTCCTTAAACCTGGTTGGGGAACCCAGGCTTAACAGCACTTTCGAAACGTCTGAAGGATTGCCACATAGAAGGTTAAGAATGTTCTTTAGTTCCCCAGCTTACAATATTGTCATAAGTGGATACTCTCTGACTTGTAACCTCCATCACAACAGTGATTAGGAACAGAACTGGAAGGGACCTTGGAGGTCTTCTAGTCCAGCCCCCTGCTCAAGCAAGAGAACCTATACCATCTCAGACAAATGGCTGTCCAGTCTCTTCTTTAAAAGATTTTATAGGTATGTCCATAACTTGCTTTAAAAATTTCCTAATATCCCCATAGATCAAATGATATGTCAATTTTCTGATGGATTTGATGTCTCTCCTCTTGTCTTCAAAGGTAGAAATAGGATTTTCTTAAAAAAAAAAAAAAAACGGAATGGCAATAAATTGGGAAGTGATTATTTTCATAATATGTTCATATATTAACAAATATTTATTTAGAAAACTTATGATTCTTTCTTCCTTTCCTTGTTCCTTCCAGTTTTCCCCCATCTTTGTTCTTTTTTCTTATGATGTTTTTGTCCTGTATATGTTTTTCTACATTTTTAAATGTTTTAACTTGCTAAAAGTTGGGTGGTATACAAACATATTGATTTAAATATGAATTATAATTTTAATTACAACCTGTGCTATAAAGAGTCACAAATAGTTAACATTTCAAGAGGGGAGAGTAAGAGGAATATTTTTACTGTGGAATGTGGTTTTATTTCCTTAAAGTATAATATAATAAAATACAGTGCTACATTTATTTATTTATAAATTCTTGAAAGGTTATGATCTTTGCTCACCAGTTTAATTATCCAGAACTGTTTGGTCACAGAAAAACATCAGTTAGGTCAAATATATTTACAAAGGAAGGGACAGTAAATATATATATATATAGTTGAAAAATGTACATATACCAATCATCACTAATATGATCACCAACGTCCAATGACAGATATGGAAGAAGAAGAAGAAGAAGAAGAAGAAGAAGAAGAAGAAGAAGAAGAAGAAGAAGAAGAAGAAGAAGAAGAAGAACAACAACAACAACAACAACAACAACAACAACAACAACAACAACAACAACAACAACACTGGAGATGAGGAGAAGAGAAGGAGAGTTATCTGGCATATAAGTCACATTCAACTCCTTTTCCACCTGTATTTATTTCTATCTGAATTCTCTTGAACTAAAATGTAAACATTTCTATACAAAATCTAAACCCAGCATGCAATCTTTTTGGGTTATTGGAGAGAGTCATTCTTCCACTATTTGTATGTTTTAAAGGTGCTACAACATTTTTTGGTTTTATGTTTTAAAATATTCTTGACCCATATTTTACATTCACTATACATGTGTGTGTGTGTGTGTGTGTGTGTGTGTCGTTATGTGTTTTATTACCTCAAAGTGGCAGGAAAAAGAACTATATCAGCCTTGAGAGTTCATGTCAAACAGAAAGTCAACCTCTAAATAAATTAAAGGGTGATACAATTGGAGAGGACTGTTGAATAGTCTGCAAAGATGGAGGTGAGACTTCAGCTTTTTTATACCTTGAAATTGCCTTTCTAGCTCTTCTACATTGTTTTGTAAGTATCTCCAATTAAATCGAAATTGGTAAAGGGTTTAAAAAAATCCTGACTGAAGTGGGACTCTTAATTCCACTGTGCATTTTTGGGGTGTTGTTCTTTCGATCTAAGGCTTTGACTCCTATTTGGTTGCCTGCTTTTGCATCAGACATGAAACAAATCAAGGAATGTACTTGCTGGAATAAATTCAATATTCTGGACTCTAGATTCCCAGTTTTTGAGTGCTCATTTTTCCCCCAGATCCCTCCTTCTAGTAGATTCAGCCCACTGATTTTATTAGCAGGCTGATTGATGACTTATTGTGGTGGGTCAAGTGATGTGAATGGCAGCAATTTCCTTGTGGTTTCCTGCCAGCTTATATTAATCAAGAGAGGGAGTTCCATTTGTATAAATTGCTGCCATAGAAGTCCTTGAACTGGAAAATTCTTATAAAGGCAGAAAGGTGAGATCTCCAACTTTTATCAGAAATTATCAAATTACTTGTGTACATTTGAACAGTTAGCATGCAGATTTAAAAATGTAGCAATTTTGGGGTGATAAAAGAGAGGTTCACTATATCCTGTATATCCTGGAGAAATAGCATGGCAAGGGTGGTTATTGTGTTAGAGATTTATATTCCTTGCAGACAGCAGGTCATTTACATTCATTTAGAGAGTCATTGAGGACACTTGGAGATTTGTCTGTGTCCTCAGAGTCACCTGAGTAATTCAAATGGATGTGGAGCCTTCTTGGAACTGATGAAAGGACTGTGTTGTAGACTGGAGGTAGATGATGTTGTATCCCTCCCCCTCTGTTGAGAAAGGGCTGTTCAATTTTGACATAGATGACCTCTTTGACCACTCTTTCAAACCAGTGATCCTCTATGTCCAAAATGTGGACTTTGCTGTCTTCAAAAGAGTGGCTTTTGTCTTTTAAATGCAGATGGACTGCTGAATCTTGTCCTGATGGGTTTGTTTTTCTTTGTTGTGCCATGTACTTATGGAGTGGTTGTTTTGTTTCCCCAATGTACAGATCTGCACATGGTTCACTGCATTGTACTGCATATATCACATGGTTCAGTTTGTGTTTGGGTATTTTTCCTTGTGGTGGACAAGCTTCTGCCTTACTGTATTTTTGGGTTCAAAGTGTGCTTGTTTGTTGTACTCCAAATTGCACTCTGAAACTTACCAATGAAGCTTGTGTAGAAGAGATGTATCAAGTTGCATTGGAGAATTCTACACTTTCAAGAACTTCAAGGTACAGTAATATACAGATAAAGTGACCAAGGCATGTGTGACTGTGAGAAGGGACTCCCATTCTGGGAAAAGTAGTAATTGGCATACCAGATGAATCTGTGCATATAGCCTTCTGGCCACAGCTATTTCCTTGGCAACTTCAATTCTGGGGAAACCTCAAAATTGTGCCACTACTATCAGAAGAGTGACATACCGACAGGTATTTGACTATGTATGAATTGAGTGTGTTCTTCTCCATTCAGACCTCAACACCTTCCAGATGCTGGGGAAAGACCTTGGCAAATATTGCTTGGTTGACCAAGGATTGAAATGTACAGCTGAATTTATCAGCATACTAATGGTACATGATCTCATGTCAATGGATGGTCTCTCTTGACCAATGTTTTTATGTAGACTTTATACAGGAAAGATGAGAGGGTTGAACCTTGAAGTGTTCTTTAAATCAGAAAATCTAGGGGACTGGAATAATTGAGACTAACCTGCCCAACCTTTGAAATAATAAAAGATTCAGATGTAATCTCTAATGTTCCTGGAACAGGCACATCTAGAATTCAGTGACACATTTCTTAGCAGTTAACATTTCTTAGCAATTACTGTGATGGCTTTCGAGGTGTCACTAAAAAGAAGTCAGAAATGGAGATTTCAGTTTGAACAAAGAAACAGTTCCAGAAAGTTAGAAAGCTATTGTATCATTTTTTAAAACAATATTGGAATGATAGCTAATGCTCCTTAGTTATATAATAAAATATTACTAGAGAGACAGAGACAGACAGAGAGACACACAGAAAAAGAAATACAGGTAAAATTGGGACAAAGCTAGATACACTGATATCATTTATAACTTAACAGTAACTTACTAACTTCAAGGAAAGTATTGAAGGAATCCATCCAGGGGATGGGGCAATATGGTACAATCATTGACATTACAAGAAATCACAAACTCTCTTATTCAATCTGGAAAGCTGAGGAAATTCCCTATAGAAGACGGATTTCCAGTTGTACACTATAGAACCTTTTTAGACATACTGGCACCTATATGATTAGGTAGTTGATTGATTCTTTGAGCACGATGGCAGATAAATTAAAATTGGTTGATTCAGCTTTGTTCGGGTAGATTAGTTCAAGAATTCAAATCCAGAGCCCTGGCCAATGCCCTCCTCAAACCCAAACTAAACAGCGCACACCCCAAAATCAAGTTCTCCATGGAAACAGAAACAAACAAACAACTACCATTCCTAGATGTACTAATCTACAAAAAAACAGATGGCACACTAGGACACACCATATACCAGAAGAAAACACACACCAACCGCTACCTCAACGCCCAATCCCACCACCACCCAGCACAGATAAATTCCGTGCTAAAACACTAATTACTAGAACCAAATGCCTGGCAGATAAGACACACATTAAGACTGAACTATGCACCCTGACTAAAATATTGACAGTCAATGGCTTCCACAAAAGCAAAATCACCAACTTGATCAACAAAAACACACTGAGACATAATAGAGACCCAGAAGATGAACAGACCCATGGAACAGCTGTCCTGCCCTACATAAGAGGCACTACAGACAAAATTAGTAAGATTCTATACAGACACCACATCAAGACTGCCTTCAAAACAGACAGAAAAAAGCAGCCATCCTCAGGAACCCCAAAGACAAAATTGACCTGGAAAACCAAGGCATATATGAAGTCCCCTGTGCATCATGCCCGGCCACATACATTGGACAGACCAATAGAAGAATAAGCACCCGCCTGGATGAACACAAAAATGCAGTCAAAAAGCTGGAACACACTCCTCACTAGTCCAACACATGGAAGCCACAGGTCATAGCATCAACTTCAATGGCACCAAAACCCTAGCCACTATAGAAAATCCCAGCCACAGAATCATCAGAGAAGCCATAGAGATTGAAAAAAGACCAGAAAGCATGAACAGAAGAGATGATTCCACCAGGCTGTCAATCATTTGGAAGCCTGCACTCACAAACAAAAAAATCTCCACACCACAAGCCAGACAAACACCTGGGCACAAACAGATCCCCCCTGATACCTCCAGCTCAAACACACCCCAACCAGGCACCCAGATGAAACCCAGCTTTCTAACTAATGATAGCCATCCATTTACCTGAAGCCAATCTGCACTGAAGGCCTCCAATAAAGTAACACAATGTTGCCAGCCAATAAAGATACAAAAAGAGCCCCCCCCAAAAAAAAAACAGACAGAAGATATTAGAAGCAGAACACAGCAAACTCCAAGACCAATAAACACAGACCAAGACTCTCAACCAATCAGGATGAAGAAAAAAGCATTCTGACACAGCAATAGGCTGCCCCAAATTTAAATCTGAAACCACTGTAAAAGTCTGACTCACAGACAAACACTATACAGAAGCCTGATGATGGCAGATGAGATTCTGCTGAAACGTTGCTGCAACTTTAAAAGCACCACTACTATGACGTGGGAAAATACCCGAACAAAGCTGAATGCCATATATATATATATATCACTAAAGTATATATAATATCTTTATATATGGCCAGAATAATTATAAATACATTTTTTCTTAATCTTTTAAATTATACTGTGGCACCTGCTCAGGATGATCCATTTCTCAGGACAATCCTTTAAACATTGAATTCTTGATTTTCTCACTAGACAGTTTCATGATATTAAGGCTATTAAGGATGTGATGGCACTTGATATTCATCTACAGTATCTATAAAATTGGTTTAAGAAATTCGATTGACAATACCTAAGAGATATATATCTATGTAGCTATCACTGTTCCAAATGAAGCCAGCAAAAGAAGAGGCCACACTGGAAGCAGAAGACAGTGTAGAGTGTACATCTCTCTCTCTCTCACACACACAAACATCTATCTATCAAATATATCACAATATGTTTAATTAAATATGCTTAACCATATAGATGGGATTTCAGTGGATATAATCTGAGGGTTAAAACTTTTCTTGAAGTTCCTATGATGAGATAAATATAATTGAAATATTAAATAAGGACTAATGTACATTTCAAGAGGATTTCAATATTAATTCCTATTAGGTATCTTACAGTGAGCGATAAATTAATAGGACAGATCAGATCAAAACCACTCAAATAACTTTGGCCAAAATTGATGAACATACTGTATATTCATCAGCAGATTTTCAACTTTATTATACACTTCCATTTAGGTTTTTTTTTTTAAATGTCTGATTCTTGTGGAATTTTTTTTTCTGGAAAAATATGTCATATTTTGGGCTGTTTAGAGGGTATATAACCCCCTTGAAATCTTCAGAAGGCTTAGTATCTAAATATAGTAAAAAGGAGTCTGTTTCCAATCTTGAACATTACTGAATATACTTGTTCGTGCCTTAAATGTGGATTCTGTCATTTTATGAAAATGTTTGGCTCTATGAAGTCTGGAGATCTATAAAGGAGGCAGAAGACAAGTACAAATAAAAAACAAATACATTGATTTCAGTGAGAATAATAGGTAATGCATGGCTCAGTAATAGTAACCATGAGAGAGATTTTGGAATCTTATGGGACAACCACTTAAATAAGCCAGCAGTGTGCTGCAGCTGCCAAAAAAGCCAACAGTCCTAAGCTGCATTCACAATGGGATAGAATCAAGAACATGTAAAGTGTTAATATCACTTTATAATGCCACAGTAAAACCCTACTTGGAATATTGCATCCAATTTTGGTCACCATGATATAAAAAAGATGTTGAGACTCTAGATAGAGTGCAGAGAAGAGCAACAAAGATGGTTAGGGGACTGGAAGCTAAAACATATGAAGAACCGTTGCAGGAACTGGATATGTATAGTTTAATGAAAAGAAGGACTACGAATGACATTAAAGTGGTGTTCCAATATCTTAGGGGATGCTATAAAGAAGAGATCAACCTATTTTCCAAAGTACCTAAAGGCGGAATAAGAAGCAATGGATGGAAACTAATCAAGGAAAGAAACAACCTAGAACTAAGCAGAAGTTTTCTGATAGTACAATTAATCAGTGGAATGGCTTGCCTCTAGAAGTTGTGAGTGTTTCAACACTGGAGGTTTTGAAGAAGAGTTTGGACAACCATTTTTCTAAAACATTATAGAATTTCCTACTTGAGCAAGAGTTGGGTTAGAAGACCTCCAAGATCCTTCCCAACTCTGTTATTCTGTTAAGTGATTGCCTGATAAATGGGGGACAATTGAGAAGGGCTATGGAGACATTGTTGAGATTATCCCATGGAAAAGGAAGAAGACATGAAATATAGCTGTATTTCCCTCTAGGTCAGGGGTGTCAAACTCATGGCCCATATATCACACACTGGCCTCCCCCACTCCCAGTTTAGCAAAGGGGGGAAGTTGCGATACGTCACTGATGACAACACATTGTTGTGAATTTGACACCCCTGTTCTAGGAGGAAGAAGTTGCAAATGAATGTTGGATGGGCAGAGCTGATTGGTTCATGTAGTGTTTAGAGCATATTCAAAATCCTGGAATCTGATTCTGGAAGAGTTGATTTACATACTTCAATATATGCAAGCTTTTACCTAGCAAAACTCTATACAATTATTTGCAAATGCACCAAAGAAGGAATACTAGTCCCGCACTTCAGTGCTGACAAAATAAATGTTGCTAGCATTTATTTAATACACAGTTGAGGTCTCAATAGTATAAGAACTCTACCAGTTAATGGCAATTAGATTGCAAAAACAAATGATAGTATAAGGTATTATGACCATAAAGCTTTCCCCTTGCCCTTTAAATTCATTGAAAAACAAAGCCATTAAAAAGTTTTAGATTTCTTTTTAAATTTGTCTCACTTTTTAAATCTGCATTCTCCTTGTTAAAAATAGTTATTGTTAGAAGAGTGGAATGGATTGTCATTAGTGCCTAGTATATCTAGCTATACTAGATGCAAAATAAAAATATGAAATATTTATAAGAGGACAATTGTAAGTGCTAATAAAAATCTGCCTGATTCTAAAGCTGACAAATACGAGGCTACATTTGTAAAACTTGATTATGAGGTTGTTTTGATTTGTTCATTCTTTAATCACCTTGTCAAAATAAGAATTCTAGAGCATACCAATTTCTTAAAAAAAGAAAGAAAATAAAAAATAAAAACATTAAAAGCACTACAGGTTGATTCTCCATCTGTTAGAATTATATGTGATCTGGTTTTCATTTTTTAAAGAATTGCTATCTTTGATTTTTAGATATATAAATACAGATTGAACTGCATGCTATAAATTAACCAATTTATTATCTTGGTCTTTATGTGATTTAAATTTGTAATTTCTGAAAGGATGGGAAGAAATGGGGAGGAGAAGGGAAGCAGAGAGACAGGGAAGGAAGGAAGGAAGGAAGGAAGGAAGGAAGGAAGGAAGGAAGGAAGGAGAGAGGGAGAGAGGGAGGGAGGGAGGTTTTGAATGCTCCCTGTGAGCTTCCTACAAGGAAACTTAATGGGGAAGCCAACAATTAGTTGGAGTTGCTCCTAGTCCCACTGATTTTTTTGGCCAGCCTGTGCTCATTCTGTTTCTTTGTTTAATTCAAAAATATCTTTGAAATATGATCCAATAAGTCTAATCTCTTTTAAACCTGAAATTTAAAACTTTGGAAATTCTGTCCCGAGTTATTCTTAACTCTGTAATATGCTGTATTAAGTAAAAATGAAAACTAGATTACTATATTTTTTAATATGCTGATGAATTCAAGTAATGTTTCTCTGAAGAAATGTTGAAAGCTCCTGAGTCATTTTTATAACCCCAGGTGTTTGCATTTTTAAAAATCATTAGAGGCATGATAATTTTTTTTTAAATATTTTTGAACAACATAATAATGTATCTTCCTTCATAACAACATTGTTTCCTTTGGAAAGGGACACATTATAATACATAAATCTGAGATTTAAAAAGGTTTTTTGAACAGAGTACAGTGATCCCTCAATAGATACCTGTTAATATGTTAAAGAAGGTTAATTCATTTGATTTTTTAAATAAAAAATGTTTGCTATTTTGTGGTATAAAAAGAAAATTGTAAATATGGTGTCAGACAAAATAATTGTTTTTCCTTAAACAAAGATTCCAGTAATTGAATTCTAGAGGGAGAAGGAACTGGTGACGATGTTCTCTCACCCTCTCTTGGTATTGACTGGGTTTATATTACCTGAACTGTATAATTTTTAATGTATTCATAATGTTACCTAAATTCTAGATAAAACTATATTTAACAGAGAAAAGGAATAGCCAATTTTTGTCCATTACACGAATTTCCTTTTCTTGTCTCCTCAATGACTACAATTCCTCCAGTGATAAGTACATCATTTTTCCACTTAGAATAACATTTGATTCATAAAATAAAATAGATTATAAATATAAGGTAAAGGAGTGAATTTTACTCCACTAGTCATTGTTGTTATTGACTATAGGGGTTCATGCTCATTTCTGTTTCAAGGCCATTGAGCCAGCAGAGTCCAAAGATAGTTCCATGGTCAGGTGGCCAGCATGATATCACAGAGTGCTGTTACCATCCCACTGAAGTGGTGCCTATTTATCTATTTGCATTTCCATGCTTTGAACTGCTAGGTTGGCAGGAACTAGGGTGAGGAGCTCACCCCATCACATGGTGCTCATGTCTTGAACATGGGCTGCCAGCTTTCCAGCTGACAAACCGAGCATCTCAACCATTGAGCCACCACACTAGAAATAGACCAGATATATTTATGGCATAATCTGTCAGTCATGGCTTTCATTTAATTAAATGTGCTATAGACCCAGTCCTCACTGTTTGTCCACATTTATCAAAGTAAAGGCAATGTTTACTAAAGTATTCAGTTAGTGTAAGAAGTGCTTTCATAGTCTGCTAACAGATGCACGCACATACTCTCACACATAGTGTGACTGAGTGGCAAAAGGGGATTTTGAATTTTGCTCAGACAAGAATATTTGAGAGATCATTTTTAATGATTTATGCTGAAAATGATTTATACAGATAGATAGATAGATAGATAGATAGATAGATAGATAGATAGATAGATAGATAGATAGATAGATAGATAGATAGATAGATAGATGGTATTCAGCTCTGTTCAGGTATTTTCCCATGTCATTATAGTCGTACTTTTAAAGTTGTAGTGACATTTCTCATCTGCCATCATCAGCCTTGTGTATTGTGTTCGTCTGTGAGTCAGGTTTTCACAGCCATTTCTGTTTTAAATTTGGTGCTAGCCTACTGCTGTGTTAGAATGGTTTATATAAATACCCGTGAAAACTACACACACACACACACACACACACACACACACACACACACACACACAAACGGTCATGTTTTCCAGCCCTCTGATAAAAAGTAAGAAAAAAGGTACTTTGAAGGGGAAATTATTTTTTCAGATTCATTTAGTTGCTCTTTAGGGGCACGTTCTCCATGAGACAAATTCAAAAATATGCATGTAAGCCTCTATATGTGTATTATAAACAAATCAACCTTCTTTAGCCTCCAGATTTGTTGGTCTACAATTCTAAGAATTCTGGGAACTTTGTTCCAATCCTAGGTGGAAGGGCAGCTCTCCCTTCATGTGGGACTACTGAAATGTGAATGAATGAATGAATGAATTTCAAGTATTAGGTTGAAGAAATCTTCATAAAAATTTGTATTCACAGTCTGTCCTCCTCTTGCTTGTCCTCTTCCTCTTCTTCCTCCTCCTTTTTCTTGAGATATTTTCAAGCTATGATGAATCCTAAATATACCAATCTCAGTTCCACCAGAAAATGTTGCCATCCATAAAAAGAACCACAGTGCAGAATCACATCAGGTCATTTGTAATCAGCATTGAACCACATTCATGGTTCAACTAGCTTGGCTCAGAGGAATATACTGCCTAAGGGATTTACATTCCCCTGTATCTATTTTCCACAGCTGTATAACTTTATCCTTTCACTTTTGCTAAAGGAGGAGATAGGCTTTGCTTCTAAAAAAAACCAAACCATAGCAACGTGACTTCTATCTTAGATGCTTTTCTGAGTCTTGCTGTTTTATCAGAACTAGTCCAAGGACATATTTATCACAGTTCACTACGATTTGATATATCCCCTCCTCTCCCCAGTTAATCAAGCAACAGTATCACACTGTTTTAATGGATTCATTGTGCATTATCTTAATTTTTCATACAGTTCTGGAAATTATGACAGTTACTTTTTTATGGATTTATGTCAGCAACCAAATCAGTAGGCAATATATAAAAGCAAGGGTTTTTTGTTTCCTTTGTTGCATATTGAAGAAGGCAAGGAGGTTGAGACTGATTGCACATGTTTTTACATGCATGCATCACTAGTTCAATTATAAGATAGAGTTTGGTCATTGAAAATGACATACGATTTCAAACTGTAGAGACTGCCTCAGTGCAGATATGATAATCAGTTGTTGGGAATGTAAATTATATGCCAAATTACAGGGCATAGATTCACACACACAATTTCCATCCCTGTGATTTGATTCAACTCCGAGGCATTTACAGAATTCCAATCCTATCCCCGTGGCAGAAATAGAAACAGTCTGTTCAACACAATTGGCAAAAGTAGCCTAGATCAAGCCTGGAAAAGAACGATAGTTATTATTTCTACCCAATCCCTATACGTCTATGGAGAGTTTCAGACATCCAGGTCATGGTGGTCCCAAAGGTGGTCCCTCTTTTTTCAAGAGGCAACTGGACTTTCTGTTTTGTTTTTGTTTTTTTTCCTTTCAAAGACATTTCACTTCTCATCCAAGAAGCTTCTTCAGCTCTGACTGGATGGTGGGGAATGGAAGGATTCCATCCAGCCAGAGTTGAAGAAGCTTCTTGGATGAGAAGTGAAATGTCTTCAAAGAAAAACCAGAAAATCCACTTGCCTTTGGGATGCCCAATCCCTGATTAAAGTTTGCCAAATAGGGGAGCATGATAAAAGAAAGTTTCAAGTTTTTTTTTTTTTTTGTTTTGTTTTGTTTTTTTAGAAATAGGTAACTGCATCATCCTAGGACATTGGAGACAGTTTTCTGATTTTTATACAGATTTTTCCTGCTATTCGTATAAGAGCCTCAAATCATATCTCAAGCATGTTGCAAACAGATACATTTTTTCTTTACCATTTTCTTGTGATCTGTAATATAATTTAGACATCCCTCTGTGTATTTTTCTGAGATTCTAGTAGGGATTGTACAATTGATATCAGACTGCTATCATCTTATGCTTTGCCTGAAGCATTTTATTTTCTTTTGGATTTTTTTTACGTATTATGACAGTTGCTGTTTTCTATGATCTGGGCAAATTTGTAACTTTTCCCATCTAACAGTGAATGTCCATGTGTTACTATTTAAAGTTAAACATAATGGATCCTTAAACTGTTTGATAAAAATATTAAACATGCATTTTATTTAGCTCTTGTGAGTTAGTGGTTTCTTTCCCCAAAAGGGATGTAATGGCTGACTTGTCTGGATACCATGTCCAGGAAATTACAATATTGTTGTTGTTTGCATATTGCATTTCTCCTAATTACCTGAGACAGCACATATTTTGTGTTTTTTCTCATCAATTGGGTTAAAAGTATGGACTGTAGAGGATTACCAGGCTGAGCCAGAGGGAGGAGTCAAACACATCATCAGTATCAAATCCATTCATACCCACAAGAGATTTAAGTCAAGCCCACTTTGAATTCCATTGACTCTTGCCTGCTGCCAATTTGCTTTGACCATTAGTATTTTTGTAGAGAGTATTAGCTTATAATAATTATATATTCATTTGAACTGCCTGGACTCCTGATTTCTTTCACTTGAGATAGACATTAGATAAGATTCCTTCTGGATAGAAAGTATGGTAGGAGCTGCTGAGATACCTCCAAGGTAAAGGTAAAGGTTCACCTCGCACATATGTGCTAGTTGTTTCCAGCTCTAGGAGGTGGTGCTCATCTCCATTACAAAGCCGAAAAGCCAGCACTATCTGAAGACATCCCCGTGGTCATGTGGCCAGCACGACTAAATGCCGAAAGTGCATGGAACACTGTCACCTTCCCACCAAAGTGATCCCTATTTTTCTACTTGCATTTTTGCATGCTTTCGAACTGCTAGGTTTGCAAAATCTAGGACAAGTAACTGGAACTCACTCCGTTATGCAGTGCTAGGGATTCAAACCACCGAACTACCAACCTTTCAGATTGACAAGCTCAGCATCCTAGCCACTGAGCCACCGTATCCCTTGAGATACCTCTTCCTCAAAGCAAAAGGTAATATTAGTTATAAAGATCCAATCGAGAGAGACAATTGAAACCTTCAGCTTTTTATCCTACGAGCTCATTTATTCATTATACCAAACATTCAAAATTTGCTTGCATATATACACATATATGTATATATACATATATACATATTTATTATCCATATATAGAAATTCTGCACTATTAGGTGACCCAGATTCATAGAATGCCTTCAAATGCAAATTCAAAGGCTCTCTTTTGGGAGCATAGGACATGCTATAAATTGCAAGCTTATATCAGATGAAATATCAAGTAATTGAATTTGAAAAGTTTGAATAAGGTATCATAGTATAGCAGTTTTCATTTAAAAGGTTATGTAGAAAAAAAAATCTAACAATACTGATAAAGGAGAATATTTATAGCTCAGGGTTGAAATGTGGGCTCCTTGGTGCTCTCTGATCTCCTAGGTTGACTTTACATGTGTAGCCAATATAAGCCCTGCCCCCCAAAATAAGCCCTAATTAAGACCCTGCCCTCTCCAGAGTGCACAGGCAAAAATGAAGCTAGGGTGAGGATGTGGGGCATGGAGCTTCCCTAGTACTCACCTTCAGACAGTTGCAGCCAGGTGTCACACATCCTGACACCTGCCTAACTGGCCCATTACTTCTGCAGCTGACAAGGCCAGCAAGGCTTTCCAGAAGGCCTTCAGATTGATCTGAAGCTGTTATCAGCTGCAGAGACTTCCCAGCCTTTTGTGGGCTGCAAAAGAAGTTCCCGAAGGCCTTTGACAGCAAAAAGGAGGTGTCTGAGGTGAATGAGTGGACATCCCTCTGAAAATAAGACCTGATGCCTTTTTTGGTGGCAAAAAATATAAGATGGTCTTATTTTGGGGGGAAATATGTGTGTGTGTGTGTGTTGTAATAGTACAATATTGTACAATAGTACAATATTGTAATAGTACAATACAGTCTCTGTTGGTATTACATAGTTAGCTGCAGATAGTTGCCAAAATAATAGATGTACAGAGACAACATTAAATAAGTGACTTCAATATGGAGGACTTATTTCTTTTGGACCTATTAGTTTCATTATGTTTGTGGACATTCCATGTGTGGTGGGTTGAAGAAGACTTAGTTATTCAAAGAGACATCTTTGCTTTCTCCAATAATTTGTTAATCACTTCTTTATTTATTTATCCAATTTATGTAGCTGCCTATCTCATTAAGCAAGCAACTTGTTAAATGTTGGTTGTTAATTAAGACCTCATGCCAATTATTATGAATATCAAATCAATAAACATAGCAAAGGATAGAATGACTATTAGGAAAAAGAAATGAAAAATCTTTAGTAATCAGTGATAGTGATTTTTCCCCAAAAAGTATAGTGCAGAATGGTGCTTTATTGTAATGATTTTTTTTTTTTTGGTTCAACAAATAGCATTGTCATTACTTAAATCTGTTTTTGCAGTTCATTAGTTATAAGTACATGTTTAATATTATAAAACAGAAGCTTAAGACTTTCAGTGAGCATTAATATTTCATTAATACTTTAATATCCTGACAAATAGTTTATTCCAGTTTTAAGTATAATTTTAGAAAATCATTATTTTAATTTGTTCCAAGGATTGGAATCAAATTAAATGCTCTTTTAGATTATTCAGTAAAATTGTTTTTTGTAAAGGAATGATACAAAGAAAATATCTAGTTCAGTACTACATTCTTTAGATATTTAATACACATAGATTATTGCATAGTGGAAGGCCTTTATAAAGAAATTGATGTTTTTTTCAAGAAAGGAAAGGAAGATAAAAGAAGGGAAGGAAAGGAAAGGGAAATAGAAGAAGGAAAGGGAAGCATTTACATTAGGTTTTATTAGTTTTGTGAATGAATAAATGTGTTAATAAAGTTATCAAGAGCTTGAAGTCAAGTGCAGGGTTCTGGCCCTGCACTTCTGATTGGCCATTAATGGCGACATCAGATTGGCCCATTCAGGTGAATCTGATTGGCCATTAAAGAGCCTCTCCCATTGGTTAATGGAGCTAGCACTCCCAGATTTTCATTGGTTGAATATTTAATAAGTTGCCTATATAAGGAGGGCTGTTGCAGCCATTGAGCTGAGCTGTCACACCATGTTAATAAAGAGTTTTGAAGTTCACTATTTCACCGGCTCATCTCCATTCTTCGTGCCCACGCTCAGTACTTAACACTGGCGATGAGGGTGGGATGTGGAGATGTTGGAGCTGACTGAACAAGAAGAATGATAACCGAGCACGTGGCTGAATGCACAACGGCGGAACCATGTCTGGCGGCATCATACCACCCGCTCCATTCGACCCAGCGCAAGAAGACTGGGACTCTTATATGAATTGTTTCCAAATGTTCTTGGAAACCAACAATTTGAAGGATGCCACTACTGGAAAGAAACGGGCGGTATTCCTAACGCATTGTGGGCCGACCATATCCAAGATGGCCAAGGCACTAGCGAAAATGGCAGAAGTGAAGTCTATGGACTGGGACATCCTCGAACCTCTACTGAAAGCCCACTACGCGCCAGTCGTTCCAACGCTCGTCAGAAGGCATGAATTTTATCAAAGAAGTCAACAGAAGGGCGAAAGTGTTGCCGATTTCATAGCAGATCTCCAGAATCTGGGAGGCCTATGTGGGTTTGCCGATCTCGAAGAAGCCTTAAGAGACAGAATAGTTCTGGGATTGGATGCACCACACATCCAAAGCAAGTTGATGGCGAAAGGCGACATCAGCCTTGCCAATGCTATCGCTGAGGCTACTGCAGCAGAAGCAACCAGGAAATCGGCTGCCCGAATGTGCCGCAACCGCGCCCCGGTTCACCAACCAACTTGCGAAATTTCACCTAAGTCAGAAGGGCAGCTTATAACGGACCACCACAAGGACCTCTCTTCGTCGTCAGACAGTGACAAAGAAGAGGTCCACCGACTTCAGTCCAAACGGGATCAACGCCAGAAATCTCAATATCAATGCACTGGTTGTGGGGCAATCAACCCCCAATCAGAATGCAAATTCCTCGACGCGCTCTGCCAAGTGTGCGGGAAACGAGGCCATATTGGACGGGTCTGTAGAAGCCAAATAGGACCCAGCCAGCCCTCAAGGGGGGCTAACTATCGCCAACCAACAGGAAGCCATCCTGTAAGGCGAGAACCAGTGAACTACCAATGGAACAACCACTCCTACAGAAACAAAACCATAAATTCACCAAACTATCACGATCGGTCACGCCTCCTCTTTGGATGCCAAGAAGATCCGAGTGAAAGTGGCTCTCGAAAACCAGCCCTGCCTGATGGAAGTCGACTCAGGATCATCTCTCTCAATGGTTTCATGGAAGACCCTCAAGCAACTCATCCCTACCATCCAGCGACAAGATCTCTGATTCCAAAGACTCATACTCAAAGACTATCAAGGGAATTGGATTCCAGTCGTAGGATCCAGTCGAGTTCGAGTATCGTTCAAGAACCGTACAGCATTCCTACCCCTGACTGTGATCGACAAGGACCAGCCTAGTCTGCTAGGTCTCCAATGGTTCTCTCCACTCGGAATTGAGGTGGCAGGCATTCACCGAATTGGTAGCAGTAACTGGGAAGAGGACCTCATCCAAGAATTCAAGGACGTCTTTGGAGAAAAACTAGGCGAGTACAAGGGGACCCCGATATCATTTAACCTCAATCCCAAAATAGCTCCCATCCGCCTTAAGCCTCGTCGAGTGCCATTTGCCCTTAAACCAAAGATCGATGTGTAGCTTGATAAATTGATAGCCCAGGGTGTGTTAGAACCAACTGATCACTCTCCCTGGGAGACCCCAATCGTTACACCCATTAAGCCGGATGGTTCAATAAGAATTTGTGGGGACTACCGAGCCACCCTGAACCACGCCCTTCAACAAAATGCATATCCGGTAACGGTGGTGCAGCACCTCCTCCATTCCCTGGGGGGCGGAAAAGTCTTCGTGAAACTAGACTTAGCCCAGGTATACCAACAACTGCCAGTAGACAAAAAAAAACAGCAGAGGCACAGACAATCATTATGCACCGAGGTGCCTATAAATGTACCCGACTCCAATTCGGAGTGAGCGTAGCCCCGGGAATCTTTCAAAGTTTGATGGAAAGACTATTACAAGGAATAAAAGGCGTTCTTCCATACTTTGATGATGTGTTAATCGCTGCACCTACCCCGAAAATTTTACGAGAACGCCTAAGGTTGGTTCTCCAGAGATTCAAAGACACAGGGCTTAAGGTTAAGAAAAACAAGTGTAAACTATGCACTGATCGTGTCGAATTTTTAGGATATTTGATTGACAGTCATGGCATTCACCCTACCAATAGCAAATCGAGGGCAATCAAAAACGCCCCAAAACCCCGAAATAAGGCCGACCTCCAGGTGTTTCTAGGCTTTATCAATTTTTATAACGTTTTCTTGCCGCACAAAGCAACTGTAGCCGAACCCCTACATTGTTTATTGGACAAGAAAGCAATCTGGGTATGGGGACATAGAGAAGAGCAGGCGTTTTGAAATGTAAAAAAAATATTGACTTCTGATGCTGTACTAATGCAGTACAATGAGGCTTTGCCGTTAATGATCATGTGTGATGCATCGCCTTTCAGAGTAGGCGCCATTTTGAGCCACGTTTTGCCAAATGATAGCGAAGCCCCTGTTGCCTATTTCTCGAAGACGCTTTCAAAAGCAGAATGCAATTACAGTCAGATTGATAAAGAAGCCCTTGGCATTCTGTCTGCTGTCAAGAGATTTCATGAGTATGTGTACGGCCGAGCCTTTACTATAGTGACTGACCACAAACCTTTGCTGGGAATAATAGCGGGAGATAAGCCAACCCCCTATATATTATCTCCCAGAATGACTTGCTGGTCGGAATTCTTGGCTGCCTATAATTATCGACTGCAACACCACCCGGGGAAGGCCATTCCCCATGGTGACACATTGAGCCGAGCACCGCTTCCAGAGACCATTGATGACCCCGCGCCTACAGTGACAACATTGCAGATCGAGACACTTCGAACACCGCCATTAACAGCCTGAGATATCACGATGGAAACGAAACACAACCCCACCTTAGCACGGGTTCTCAGTTGAGTCGAGCGCGGATGGCCATTGGACCAGATACCTGATGACTACGCCCCATTCAAGGGTCAACAAACGGAATTGTTTTCACAGAAGGGCTGCATTATCTGGGGAGATAGAGTCATTGTCCCAGAGCAGCTACAATGAGCGGCACTAAGAACCTTGCACGATGGCCACCCCGGCATCGTGCGCATGAAAGCCCTCGCACGTAGCTACGCAGGGTGGCCGGGCATCGACAAGCAAATTGACACATGGGTCAAAGCTTGTCACAAATGCCAGGAAGTAAGCAACGCCTCACCAAAAGCTACCCCAACCGAATGGGAAACACTGCGGGGACCCTGGTCCCATATTCATCTGGACTTTGCGGGACCTACCAAAGGCCACACATTCTTGTTAATAGCAGATGCCTACTTGAACTGGCTCAAAATCTATGAAATGAGGAATACAACAACCGAAACGGTCATCAAGAAACTAGTCAGACTATTTACAACACATGGATTACCAGACGTTCTGGTATCCGATAACGGACCCCAATTTACCGTGTTGTCCTTTGAGCAGTACCTGGCGGACCACGGTATTCACCATGTGCTGACTTCGCCGGTGCATCCTGCGGCCAACGGAAGGGCCGAGCGCATGGTACAATTCGTCAAGAAAACACTACACAAAATGGACTATGACAATATCGAAGAAAATATAAACTGGATTCTCCTTTTGCAGCATATCACTCCGCACAACGTCACCAACACAACTCCCGCCGAATTGCTAATGGGGCGGAAGCTCCGTTCCCACCTCGACCGACTACACCCAGTGTACGAACCTGAGAAACCACACGGATCCAGCGGGCGATGCCGTACCTTCCAGGTAGACGACTTAGTATTCGCTAAGAACTTGTTGGGCGATCTGTTGTGGGTCGAGGCGACTGTGGTCCGAGTAACCGGCCCCAGATCGTTCCTCGTGGAGTGTCGCGATAATAGACTATGGAAGCACCACATTGATCAGCTACGATCAAGGCTACAGTCAGGAATCTCCAAGTCCCCTGATATCCAAACTGAGGGGGGAGGAGATATGGAGGAAGATGAACTTGGAATAGCAGAAAGTCTTAACGATAGAAACGACGGTGAAACGGAAACACATGAAGAAGAATCACGGATGGGAGTGAGCTCGCCTCATGGTGACACCGAAGATGTTGGTGACAATGAGAATTCGAACTCAGAGTTAAGAGATACCCTTTCACCAGATAACCACCTACCTCAACAAGATTGCAGCCAAATACCGGGTGCAATACGAAAAACAAATAGACTAACAAAACAACCGGCCTACCTGAAGAACTACGTAACCGCACCCTGTAAACGGAACCCAGGGGGAAGGGGTGTTGTGAATGAATAAATGTGTTAATAAAATTATCAAGAGCTTGAAGTCAAGTGCAGGGTTCTGGCCCTGCACTTCTGATTGGCCGTTAATGGCGACATCAGATTGGTCCATTCAGGTGAATCTGATTGGCCATTAAAGAGCCTCTCCCATTGGTTATCGGAGCTAGCGCTTCCAGGTTTTCATTGGTTGAATATTTAATAAGTTGCCTATATAAGGAGGGCTGTTGCAGCCATTGAGCTGAGCTGTCACACCATGTTAATAAAGAGTTTTGAAGTTTACTATTTCACCGGCTCGTCTCCATTCTTCGCGCCCACGCTCAGTACTTAACAATTAGTAAATTGTTTTTTACAGGCCAAGAATTACAGAAATTGTGTTATTATAATGCTCATGGTTTAAAAAACATTCACAAAAGATTTTGGAGAGCATAAACATTGATTTGGTTGAAAGGGAATTTTATAGACAATACACTGGGATTAGGCTAGAACAATCCATATTATTCCAAACATACAAATTCACTTAATGGAAGTTAAGATGGAAAAAATATATTTTGGAAGTACAGCAGAAAAATATGTACTTAGGTCTCTGTTAGGACTAGTAAAACAATTAATCCATTTCTGCCCCCCAGAAATGCTTAGCTGCCCCTTCTGGCAGAGAACATCCAGCAATGTGAAAAAATCCAGAGAAGCTTTGAAAATAAATATTTATTTGGAAAAAAAATATGTGGGAGTTTACCTTTCTTACTGGAGATATATGTAACAAGGATCAATATCATCTGAATGAATTGCAGAAAAAGATTGCTTTATAGAGTAGGAGTAGGGGAAGAGGAAGAGATAGGAGGAGGAGGAGGAGGGAGGGAGGAGGAGGAGGAGGAGGAAGAGGAGGGACAGGGGGACGTGGGAGGGGGAGGGGGTTAATTTATCTGACCACATATAAAATGGGACATATTGTTATGTGGACTTTTTTATTTGTTAATATCTTATCTTATTTGATAATAACTGGAAAACTATGGTATACTGAACTTGCTTACATTGAATAGTTCATTTAGTTCTTCTCTCATGTTTATTTTATGTATCCTAACTTAATAATCCTCATACTGACTTTGCATCTAAACATCATTTTACTCAAGGTCAGGAAGTTTGGCAAACTTGCTATTATTATTATTATTATTATTATTATTATTATTATTATTATTATTGTTGTTGTTGTTGTTATTATTATTATTATTATTGTTATTATTGTTATATCTTTAGTGAGATTCACAGTCTTTGGGGCTGGTTGGTAGCTCAACAGCTCAAGTCTTAACCAAGGACCCAGGGACTGTTCAGGTAGTGTTGGAGGATATAAGCTGTTCCAAGTAGGGTAGTTTTTTTGTAGACTCAGGGTATTCAACTCTGATAAATTCAGGATTTCCAGATAGCGAGGCAGCACTTTAGGTATTGCTCTAAGGGCTCCAATTACAATTGGGATAACACAATTTCACAAGTCACTCAACTTCAATTTGTCACAAGTCACTCAACTTCAATTTGTAAGTCCCAATACTTTGTGATTTTTTTCTTGCTGCATGTCTACAATTCTTGCATCATCAGGTATTGTAATGTCAATGAACCAAACCCTTTCCTTCTCAACTATTGTTATATCAGGCATGTTGTGGGCCAAATGCCTGTCTGTCTGAATTCTGAAGTCCCACAAGATCTCAACTTTTTCATTCTCCAGAACCTTCTCAATGTGATGTTCCCAGTAGTTGTTACTGTACTCAAATCCATAGTTTCCAGTGAATAATTTTAGCAATTTGGTTATGATGTTCTAAGTAGTCAGTTTGTGAAATTTTGCTGCATCCACTGATTAAATGGTCAACTGTTTCATCTTTCTCATTACAGAGGCGGCATTTGCTGTTGGTGGTGACATGCTGAATCTTTGCCTTCATGCAATTTGTGGCTAAGGCTTGTTCTTGAGCAGCCAAAATAAAGCCTTCAATTTCTTTTCTCAGTATTCCTGATTTTAGACAATTCCAAGTAAGCTTTTGGTCAGTTTATATTATTGTTGTTGTTGTTGTTGTTGTTATTGTTGTCAGAATACAACATATGTACAATGAGATTGGCTGAGCCTCCCTTCGTGCATTCCCCCCACACCACAACTCACAGTGAGGACAGAAGTCCTTAACCCAGACCCAATCTTATTACACTATTTGACCTTGTTGAACAATGTGCAGGCTCTGCTAGTCCGTCATACTATGTTGACATGAAGTTATTTTTCGTTCATAAGTCTGACATCCCACAGGTAGAAACTGTTCTTCAGCCTGTTGTAGAAGATTGAAGAAGTGCTGACCAGGATGTGAGTCGTTCCTGATAATTTTCCTCACACTTGTAAGGCAGTGAGCCCTAGTGAGGTCATCTAATGGTATCAGAGAACAGCCCACAATGTTTTGTGCTGTGCTTACCACCCTCTGTAATGTCTTTCTTTCCACAGCTGTCAAGCCAGCATACCACACCGTAATGCAATATGTGAGGACGCTTTCTATTGTGGCAAAAGGAGGTCGTCAGTCATTGTTCCACTTTATTTTATAAACAAGAAATTATTTCTCTAAATGTTACTGTTTTATTGAGTGTGATTTTGCCTGTAATTAATGATGGAGATTGGAATGTTGAGTTTTATGTATATGTGAATTAATGCTAATATTTTAGAGGTCCATTTGGGCTTTTTGCTGATAACTCAGTTAGAGAAAGAGGTTACTTATCTGATTTGCCTATTGGGTTATGGAACAAAGACTTTTATATTTGTTAACTGAGAGAAAGTGAAGAGATTATGACATTTTTTATGCTTGTTTTGATGGCGATAAAAGTCACTTTCTTTGAGGGGAGAGGGAATACAAACACAGAGAAACAGACAGACACAGGCACATGTTTTCATGTATGCATTGTATGCATGTCTGTATTTCAATAGCGATATTGATATGTGTGTATGTGTGTGCATGTATCTTACCTTTTCCCCTTTCTTTCTTTTCTTTTTCTTTTTTCTTTCTTCCTTCCTTCCTTCCTTCTTCCTTCCTTCCTTCCTTCCTTCCTTCCTTCCTTCCTTTCTTTTTAGTTTGTTTTATCCTTTATTGTTCTAATTAATTTAGTTTAATGCCCGTTTTCTTTGTGCTGGCCTTTTAAGAATCTTACAGAATGATTTTTGAGTCAGGAATAAAACAAACTTTATTCTGCCCAAGACTCTCAAGTTATCACCAAAGAAGTAAGTGATTGCTTCATTTCTTGATTATACACAGTATAATGTGTTTACTGTTAATTAACTTTTGATCGACTTAAATTGCCTTTCTATGAAAATTAACAGACAGAGCTGGGTTATTCACATCATCTATCTCTCAGAACCTCAGCAAGTACCAGTAATCAGAACTGGAAGAGCAAACCCATCAAATTCTATAATCATGTTCCATACTAACCAACCAAATTCCATTTGTTTTGTATTGTTTGAGGTCATTTTTAATATATTGTTCTTCTGAATGTGTTTTTTCTCCTTTTTTAGCATGGTTTGATAATTTTCCAATATTTAAAATGACACTACTGTTGCTACTACTACTAAAACATGGAAATTACCCACCCTTTCTATTGTTGTCACTGTTTATAACCAATATCTGACATGTAGAATGAAGCTGAACTTTAACTGTGACAGTGCATTAGGTAATTTTCAACCACTCATTCATTCTTAAAATAATGTATATGAAAGAGTTACTTTAAAATTAGAAAATTGTTTTCTAAGTATGTGTTTCTGACACTAGTGAAATGATAAGACAAAAAAAAAAAACCCTTAACAAATAAATAGAGTCCAGCATCTTATCTTTTGATTGTTATAAATTATGAGGGAGATCAAGGCAGCTACTAATTTTCACAGATCCTTTTTGTTAGCTAGGTCACCCAAATCAGATTCTCTCTCCTGGATATATATCGAGAATGCTTGTTCCTTAAACCCAAATCTTAAAGAAGCAATTTAATCTTGAGAGCCATGCTTTTGTTTATAAATCAGTTGAAGAATATTTATATATATAATATGATGTCTGAAAATACAATGTGTTTGAACTGTGGAATTGTGATTCTCTGTCAGCTGTAGGAATTCTCTGTAATTTTCAGCAAATGTCATTTCCCTCCTATTGTACTAAAAGAAAGAACCAATGTATTAACTTTATTGTAACCAGAACTAGCAGTGATTGCAACTGTTAAAGAAACAATAGGCTTGTTTGTGCATTGATTTTGTCTTTCTGTTTGATAAAACAATAGCACAGGAAATTAATCTTCGGAAATTACCCAAAGTATTTTATGTTCTCAGGTTCCTTGTTTCTTACTTCTTTACACCAGAGATTACACCAAAGATTATTGCACGTAAATGGGGTGTGAATTTAGGAGAGATTTTAAATAGTGGATTAATAGTTTTGATGTTGTTTTTCCCCCTGAAATATCAAACTACACTGCATACCAATTTATTGCTGCTTTCCAGGGTTTCAAGCAGAAATTATCCATATCTACAGGAAGGTAAAAATGAATTTGGGGATTTACATATGCAAAGTATGGAACGGAGCTATGGTCTATTTACACACTGGCAGAGTAAGAACAATTTTATTGATTAAAATGGATATTAAGAAACACACAATTTGATAATTCTCTGACACTCTCCCAAAGCAACACATACCATACAAAAGCAACACATAAGTTGTTACTTTATTACTTTGAATTATTTCACTGGTCTATTTACAATCCAATTGTTATTAGATTATTTCAGTCCATCTTTTCTTCTGGAATGTAAATCACAGATTCTCCTCCTCCATAAACAAACAAGAAAGAGAATTAAAAATTCATATAAGGGAGACTGAGCTAAAAGAGAATGAAAGGGACATTTAATGATCTTATACTAAAGCTATACTTAAACTAGGGCCTTCCAGATCCTAATCCAGTTCCTTAAGCACTATACCACTGATAATAACTATAGTGGCTATAAATCACCGCCTTTTAGCAACATCTGGAGATAATGAATTTTGGACCTGGATCATCTGCAGTTAAAGTGCAGTCCACTACATACCTTTTGCTAATAAAGACTATGAATCAAGAACCATATCCTTTCAATTGTAGACTAAAGAAAGATCACACCAAAGGTCAATGGTAGGATAGAGCAAGAGGTAATAACTGACATTATTTATTATATTCCAGGTTCAATTTTTATTGCATTCATTTATTCTGGTAAGAACCAGGATTTTTTTCTGTCTTTTCTTCCTCTAGAAAGAAGATCTTGAAACAATTGTCGAGTTGCAGAAGTAATTATTTTCTCACAGGACTTTTGGAGAGATTCCAGAAGCTTTTCCATTTCCTTCATACTATTTTTCCCTTGTTATTCTGTTTTAAAATAAAACAAAGATAGGATTTTAACATTAATAGCCATCATCTCTCCCTCTCCCTCCCTCCCTTCTTCTCTCTGTCTCTCTCTCTGTCTCTCTCTCTCTGTCTCTGTCTCTGTCTCTCTCTCTCTCTCTCTCTCTCACACACACACACACACACACACACCCTGTATCATACAAATATATGCAATGAAATTTAATTGTCCACTGATTAATCAGTGTACCTATCAATCAATTGGAAGAAGTTCATTTAGCAATTACAGCACATCCACATTTAGCTAGTAGTGAAATTTGACATAATTGCCTGTGCACCAATTCCCAAGGTCTTACTAATATCCTAAGACAGCTTTAAAAAAAAGAAAAAAAGAAAAAAAAACACCTTTCTAAGGTTCCATCTCCTCTCTCTCCCTGTCCCAAAGGTAGATGGCTCAGGGCAGCTGGATGAACAAAGTTTTTAAACAAGGTGATGACTTTTGTCGTGCTTCCCACCTTTACAATGAGATGTCTGTTCATAGAGGCTATGTCTCCCATAATGTTATTAGTTCATTTCACAGCAAAGTGAAAAATTGTTCTTGGCTTTTCTAATGATCCATCCAGCTTTGCCCAAAATAGACCAAGGTTTATTGGACATCAGGACAAAAGAATGCAGCCATCATTGACACTAGAAGGCTTTATAGCTACAGTAATTGACAGGCAGAAAATATCTCTGGAAGCTCTCTGTCTGTTAACAAAATGGAGAAAGGGAAGAATAAAAGGAGGTGAAAAAGATGAGAGAGCACTAGTTAGCAGCAGGTACAAGCAATTGTAACAAAGAAGTGAAAGAGAAGTCACGGCAAACTTCTGATCTAAGATAGATTTTTCCCATCAGGCAACATTCAAAAGCAAACAAAGACAGAGACTGTAAGAAAGCATCAGGGAAGAAACACAGATGCCTCAAAACAAGTAAATAAACTGTTTTTTTATATATATATATATTGTATCATTAAAATAAAACTGATGGTGGTGAAAGAAGAAGATCACACTGAGTCCCTGGTGTTCTCCCTGGCCCTATTAATGTTGTACTGTGTGTTATGATTTTGAAATTGCAGAACCTAGCTGGAAAAAAACAGGACATGATGGTAGTTAGGAAGTCAGAGTTCCTGGGTTCAAACAGAAATTTGAAAAATCTGACATATGGAAGTTCTTTTAAAAAACAGCACGACCTTTTGGGATTGAAATGAAGAATCAGTACCTACACATTTCTTGTTTCTTTCCAAGTATATAGTATGTTATGAACTAATAAAGGTGTTTAATAAAGTTTTAACAACCTTAAGTAAAAACAGGGTTCTAATCCTGCACTTCTGATTGGCCGATAATAACCACATCGGATTGGTCCTTTCTGGGACCTCTGATTGGCTGTTAACGGGCCAACTCTCTTTGGTTCAAGGGTTTAACACTTCCATGTTTTCATTGGCTAACAGGACAGCAGCCAACCCTATAAAAGGGCTGCCGCTGCCCTAGGTGATTGCTCTGTTCAGTATGCTTAATAAAGAGTTGAAGTTCACTGTTCACTGCCTCGTCTCCGCTCCTTGCACCCATGCGCAGAACTTTACACTGGCGACGAGGATGCGATGCGGAGACATCTGAGCTGATTGAACATTCACAGAGCACCAAACAGAGCACGTGACTGAAGGCACATCGATAACGGAAAACATGTCCGGTGGCGCCATACCACCCGCTCCATTTGATCCGGCACAAGAAGACTGGGACTCGTACATAGACTGGTTCCAGATGTTTCTGGAGACCAACAACTTGAAAGACGCAACTACGGGGAAAAAGCGAGCAGTGTTTCTGACCCATTGTGGGCCTGCTGTCGTTAAGATGGCCAAGGCACTAGCGAAAACGGCTGAGGTGAAATCCATGGACTGGGACATCCTCGCACCCCTTCTACAGGCCCACTATGCACCTGCCGTACCAACGCTTGTCTGAAGACATGAGTTTTATCAGAGGGACCAACGGAAAGGAGAGAGCGTCGCGGATTTCATCGCGGACCTCCAGAACCTGGGAGGCCTCTGTGGGTTTGCAGACCTCGAAGAAGCTCTGAGAGACCAAATAGTTCTGGGATTAGATGACCACATGGCGCAAAGCAAGATCATGGCCAAAGGGGACATCGATCTTGCCAATGTCATCAAAGATGCTACTGCAGCAGAAGCAACCAGGAAGTCGGCCGCCCGAATGCGCCGCACCAACGCACCACTCCATCAACTCGCCAACGATACCTCACCTCGCCTAGAGAGGCACACAACAGTGGCCCACCATGAGGACCTCGAATCTCCATCAGAAAGTGTTGAAGAGGAGGTCAACCGGCTCCGGTCCGAACGCAACCAATGCAACCTGTGGAATCGAAGACTACCGCACCAATGCACGGGTTGTGGGGCAAACCACCCATGATCAGATTGCAATTTCCTCGACACGCTCTGCCATTCCTGTAGGAAGAGAGGCCACATTGGGAAGGTCTGTAGAAGCAAGCGAGGATCCTGCCCAATTCGGAGAGAAGAAAACTACCACCAGACCACAGGGAATTGTCCAATGGAACCACCAATGGAACAACCACTCCTACAGAAATAAAACACTTGCCACTTCAACGAGATGGGAAGAGGCACACCAAACCATTACCATCGGTCATGCTTCATCATTAGATGCAAAGAAGATGCGAGTGAGGGCCACCATCAAGAACCAATCTTGTGTGATGGAAGTCAACTCAGGGTCCTCTCTGTCAATAGTTTCCTGGAAGACCCTTAAACAGTTAATCCCTGCCATCCGGCGTCAGACCTCAGAGCCCAAAGAATTATACTCAAAGATTACCAGGGGATGTCGAGGGAACCGAATTCCGGTCGTCAGCTCCAGCCAAGTCAAAGTATCATTCAAAAATCGTACTGCGTCGTTACCGCTGACCATCGTCGACCGTGACCGGCCTAGTTGTTTGGCCTTCAATGGTTTGGCCCACTCAGGATCAAGGTAGCCGGAATTCACCAAACCAGAAGTGACGACTGGGAGGAGGCCCTCGTCCAGGAATTCCAGGATGTCTTTGCAGACAAACTAGGTGAGTACAAGGGGACCCCGATATCATTTAACCTTAACCCTGAAGTAGCCCCCATCCGCCTTAAGCCTCGTTGGGTACCTTTTGCCCTAAAACCAAAGATCAACGAGCAGCTCGATAAATTAATAGCCCAGGGTGTTTTAGATGACCACGCCCATTGGGAAACCCCAATTATAACACCCATCAAACCGGATGGATCGTTAAGGATTTGTGGGGACTACCGGGCCACCCTCAATCCGCCCTTCAACAGAACGCTTACCCGGTGCCGGTGGTACAACACTTTCTCCATTCCCTGGGCGGCGGAAAAGTCTTCGCTAAATTGGATTTAGCGCAGGCGTACCAACAACTGCCTGTAGATAAAAAAAAAATCACGGAAGCACAGACAATCGTTATGCACCGTGGCACTTTTAAATGCAACTGACTCCAATTCGGAGTGAGCGTGGCCCCAGGGATTTTTCAAAGTCTGATGGAAGGACTTTTGCAGGGATCAAGGGGGTCATGCCATATTTTGACGACATTTTAATTGCGGCCCTGAATAGAGAAGTACTAGAGAGGTGTCTTAAAATGGTTCTCCAGAAATTTAAAGACTCCGGCCTAAAGGTTAAAAAAAATAAATGTCAACTGTGTACAGAGGAAGTTCCTGGGGTACCTAATCGATAAGCAAGGTATACACCCCACTAATAGCAAACTAAGAGCGATCAAAAATGCCCCAAGACCCAAGAATAGGACAGATCTCCAAGCTTTCCTGGGGCTCATTAACTTTTACAACATCTTCCTGCCCCAGAAGGTGACCGTAGCTGAGCCCCTACAAAGACTTCTCAACAAAAAAGCCACCTGGGTCTGGGGACGCCAAGAGGAGCACGCATTCCAACAACTGAAAAACTTACGAACCTCCCATGCTGTTTTAATGCAGTATAACGAGACTTTGCCTTTAACCATTACATGTGACGCCTCACCGTTTGGAGTAGGAGCCATTTTGAGCCATGTGTTACCAAACGGTAGTGAAGCCCCTATTGTCAAATCGATAAAGAGGCTCTTGCTGTTGTATCTGCTGTTAAATGGTTTCATGAATATGTTTGTGGATGAGATTTTACTATTGTTACCGACCACAAACCTTTGCTGGGGATTATAGCGGGAGACAAGCCAACCCCCTATATATTGTCACCGAGAATGACTCATTGGTCAGAGTTCTTAGCTGCGTACAATTATAAATTGCAACACCGCCTGGGGAAAGCCATTCCCCATGCTGATGCATTGAGCCGTGCCCCACTTCCGGAAACTGTCGACGACCCAGCTCCAATCCTCACGACACTCCAGATTGAAACACTACATTCACCGCCGCTAACAGCCAGAGACATCGCTATCGAAACGAAATGAGATCCTGTCCTGGCACGAGTTCTCAGCTGGGTCAAATGAGGATGGCCAGCAGAACAAAGCCCTGATGACTTCACCCCTTTCAAAAACCAGCAAACAGAACTTTTTTCGCAGAAAGGCTGCATCCTATGGGGAGACAGAGTCGTCGTCCCAGAGCGGTTACAATGAGCAGTTTTGAGAGCATTACATGACGGTCACCCCGGCATTGTGCATATGAAAGCGCTTGCATGAAGCTTCGCATGGTGGCTGGGCATCGATAAGCAAATTGAAGCCTGGGTGAAGACTTGTCTAAAGTGCCAAGAAGTCAGCAGTGCCCCACCTAAAGCAACTCCAACAGAGTGGGAAACCCCCCGGGGGCTGTGTTCCCGCATCCACATTGAATTTGCGGGACCTACTAAGGGAAATACATTCCTTCTAACAGTGGATGCCTCTTCCAACTGGCTTGAAATCCACAAGATGAAGACTACTACAACCGATTCAGCCACTCGCAAATTAAACAAACTATTTGCAACACATGGACTGCCAGACATTCTAGTCTCCGACAACGGACCCCAGTTCACCGCCCTGGCATTTGAACAATACTTAGTGGACCGGGGTATCCACCATGCGCTAACCTCGCCGGCACACCCTGCGGCCAATGGCAGGGCCAAGCGCATGGTCCAATTTGTTAAAAAAAACTCTCCACAAGATGGACTATGGGGACATTGATGACAAACTAAACAGAATACTCCTACTCCAACACATCACCCCACACAGCATCACCAACAAGACTCCAGCTGAATTGTTGATGGGACGAAAGCTCCGCTCCCACCTCGACCGTCTCCACCCATCCTACGGGCCAGAGATACCCTGTGGATCAATCAGAAAATGCCGTGAGTTCAAGGTAGGCAACTTAGTCTTTGCTAAAAACCTTTCTGGCGAACCATTTTGGGTCAAAGCAACCATAACCCAAACCACCGGGCCCAGATCGTACCATGTGCAAACATTGGACGGAAAGATATGGAAACACCATATTGATCAGCTTCGCTCTAGATTGCAACCCAGTTCCCATGACTCCTGTGACTCTCAAACTGAGGGGGGAGGGGATGTCGAGGGAACCGAATTTGAGATGTTGGATGACGGAATCGAAGAAAGTCAGCAGCCAGGTGCATTCAATGAAGAAGAATCAGGAAGGGGTGGTATCTCACTACAGGGAAATACCTCAACGGAGGCGAGCCTGCAGGAACCGAGAACAACGATGACAGAATTAGCGGCGCCGAATCGTCCTGTAGGAATGCGGAACCGCCTATACCAGATAAATCAAAAAACATTCCACCGGAACCAGACTACAGACAGGAACTGGTGGGACAGCGCAAATCTAATAGGCAATTGAAACGACCAGCATATCTACACGATTACGTTACCGCACTCCTCAAACGGAACCTAGGGGAGAGGTGTTATGAACTAATAAAGGTGTTTATTAAAGTTTTAACAACCTTAAGTAAAAACAGGGTTCTAATCCTGCACTTCTGATTGGCCGATAATAACCGCATCGGATTGGTCCTTTCCAGGACCTCTGATTGGCTGTTAATGGGCCAACTCTCATTGGTTCAAGGGTTTAACACTTCCATGTTTTCATTGGCTAAGAGGACAGCAGCCAACCCTATAAAAGGGCTGCTGCTGCCCAAGGTGATTGCTCTGTTCAGTATGCTTAATAAAGAGTTGAAGTTCACTGTTCACTGCCTCGTCTCCACTCCTTGCACCCATGCGCAGAACTTAACATAGTAGTTCTTTGCATGTTAAATAAATCAGAATATTTGAAGTAAATAGACTGAGGTAGAATAAGGAAAATTTACCTGGCTTTACTGTCAGTCAAGTTTGGTTTATTATTTTTCATTAGAAAGAAAAATAAAGGGGACTATTATATCCTATTCATGATATTACATGTTTCTTCACAATGTCTATTCTTTTCTTTAATCCTTGAAGTAAGGCTAACAAAAAAGATCTGGTAAACTATTTAAAAGATTCTGGGTAATTCTATTTCTTCTAGTAAAATCATGAGTCTTGGTTTTCAATGGTTCAACATTTCATTTTGGGCTCATAAAATTCCTTTCATATTTATATGAGTAGAACTATGGACTACAGTTTCAAGCTTGTTGAATGTTGCCATTGTTCTATAGAATTATTATACATAATTAGAGAGCTTTCTAAACAATTTTAGAAAGCAATAAGGTGGTATAAAATAATATATTTCCTAGCATTTTAATTTAAAGATCCTCTAATTTAAATGCCTGGTGATTTCAATTATAAGTAGTTAATAACCATGACTGGTACCTTTGCTAAGCAACACATTTGTTGACACATCACAGATAAAAGAAGGGAGAGAGAGAGGTAGGATGCAAGAAGCTAATTTGGGAGAAGAGCAAAAATGTTTGCACACACACACACGCACAATTTTTTTCAACCATGTGGGTGGTATGTGTCTTCCTCAGATCTTCTACCAGGGAATTTGAGACTTATGTGCAGTATCTTAGCTACTGTTAGCACTGCATCCTCCTGAGCAGAGAACTTGGATGTCTGGAATCTATTGGAGCTACTCTCCCAGCTTAGGAATAATACCCCCAAATGTCCTACAGTCCCTGGGATCACTTTGGTCTTTTCTTTCCACATTTTCACTCGTTCCTCCTTCAGGCTCTCATATTTCTCCAGCTTCCTATATTTCTTCTTGAGGTTGCTGTCACTTGGCACCACTACATTGTCTTCTGGTCTTTTTCTACTACTACACTATCTGCTTGATTGACTGGATCTGTCTGAAAATCCCATAGGATCTTAGTCATCTTAACTTCTATAATCTTCTGTGGGATGCCCCATCTGGTTGTGAGAGGTTTTAACCCAGGGTTATCAAATTGGTGGCCTATAGGCAGTATGTGTCAGGTTCAGGATACTCCTACACCAGCTCCACAAAGGGGAAAAACATTATGAAGCATCACATGATGGCAAGTTTGTGATGCCTCAAGTTTGACACCCATGGTTTAATCCATGTTCTTGTACATAATGCCTACAACTTGGTTGTGCTGCTCCATGTATGCTCTTCCTTCCCGCATCTTACACCACTTGTGTTGGACTGTCTCTGAGTATTCCAACTGAGTAGCTGTTCTGACCAAGGCTTTCTGAGATCATAATTAAGCAAACACTTAGTCCAAGCAACTCTTGCTTTATTTCAATGCTGGGAATTATTTTCATTCCCAGCCCGTAATGAGTCCCAAACAGTCCCTCGAGATAAGCACCCACTATCTCCTTTGAATTGCTGCAAACAACTAAAGTGCCAAATTAACTGTAAATAACCAATCAAAATACAAAGTCCACACAAAGCTTTAAGATTTAATCTGAACAGAGTAAACAACTTTGCTTCCTGCAAAGGTTTCTCTACCTATGCACCTCCTTTATACCATAGGGAAGGAGAAATCACTCCAAGACTTATTCCTTGCCCCTTTTGTCTCAGTTGCTCTTGCCTTCTAGCAGCTTTGCGCACACCTGCACTGGGAACAGGCTCCCCTTGTTCCTCTGCCTCCTTGCTGCCACACTCTGGAGGCTCCGGAGGCAGCACCCCACTTTCAGATGGTCCTGGCCCCATCTCTGCATCAGATGCAGGACCCTCATCTGAGTCCTCTCCAGACTCCTGGACTGATCCCCGTTCTTCCACACTGTCCGATTCTGCTGCCATCTGCACATGCTGCCGGTGAACCACAGCAATAGCCTGCACCTCATATGTAGTCTGCACCTCATCTGTCTGTTGCGGTAGACAACGCCTTCTATAGATATGATATTTCGTGCTTGTTCTTGTGCTGCTGTGATCAGTTCGGTCCTGTCTTTTACTCCAGCACTTTCCAGCCATTGGTAGATATCCCAATGTTTGCCACCTCAGTCATCTGTCGGTATACATCCCATGAAGAGTCTTGTCTTGCCATGGCACTTCCTGATTAACACCAGGACTGGAGTTTTTATTGTGATGCTGCTTGGAAGGAGATTTACACCAGACAAAAGGACTTCTTCACACACCATATAACTAACTTGTGGAATTCATTATCACAAGACATGCTAATGACTGCCAATGGCTTTAACAAAGAATTGAATAAATCCATGGTCTAGTAAAGGTTCTTAGTCCTGAGATTTAAACCTATTTCCATACATCAAGTGCAGCAGAACTCTGGGGAAAAGATATAGATGGCACTAACATTCAAGTAATAAAACAAATAAGATATTTTCTGTATCCCTCAGCTCATAAAAAAAAAAAGTCTGTAGAACTGAGTTTTAAATATTCTTAAATTTATTTCAGTATGCATGTAAGATCTGTATTTTGGAATGTGTACAAAAACTACAAAATGATGCCAAATGTTTCAGAACATAACTTATATATGTGTATATATATATATATATATATATATATATATATATATATATATATATATATATATATATATATTTGTTTTCTGAGGTTCTCGCGGATACTTGTATGTGGATATTTGGTTATTCGGGTTTTCTCCCGCGTAAGATTGGAAGTATTTAGGCAACGTTTCGATGAAGTCTCATTCATCATCTTCAGGCTTGGTCTTCAGCTCTGTGAAGACCAAGCCTGAAGATGATGAATGAGACTTCATCGAAACGTTGCCTAAATACTTCCAATCTTACGCGGGAGAAAACCCGAATAACCAAAGATCGATCGATCTATCTATCTATCTATCTATCTATCTATCTATCTATCTATATATAAAAGCTCAAAAAAATGAAGGGAACATTGATTGATATATTTGTTTTCTGAAGTTTGCACGGGTACTTACATGTATGGTATTCAGCTTTGTTTTCCCACGTCGTTATACAACTTTAAAAGCACAACTATAATGACATGGGAAAATACCTGAACAAAGCTGAATACTATATATATGTAACGTTGCTACAACTTTAAAAGCACAACTCCTATGACGTGGGAAAATACCCGAACTAAACTGAATGCCATACATGTAAGTACCCGTGAAAACTTAAGAAAACACACACACACACACACACACACACACACACATATATATATACATACATATATATATATATATGGCATTGAGCTTTGTTCAGGTATTTTCCCACGTCATTGTAGTTGTGCTTTTAAAAATGTAGCAACATTTCAGCAGAATCTCATCTGCCATCATCAGGCTTCTGTATAGTGTTCATCTGTAAGTCAGACTTTTACAGTGGTTTCAGATTTAAATTTGGGGCACCCTATTGCTGTGTCAGAATGTTTTTTTCTTCATTCTGATTGGTTGGGAGTCTTGGTCTGTGTTTATTGGTCTTGGAGTTTGCTGTGTTCTGCTTGATTGGTGTTTCCAATATCTTCTGTCTGTTTTGTGGCTTTTTTTGTGTCTTGATTGGCTGGCAACATTGTGTTACTTTATTGGAGGCCTTTAGTGCAGCTTGGCTCCGGGTAAATGGATGGCTATCATTAGTTAGGAAGCTGGGTTTCATCTGGGTGCCTGGTTGGGGTATGTTAGAGCTGGAGGTATCAGGGGAGATCTGTTTGTGCCCAGGTGTTTGCCTGGCTTGTGGTGTGGAGATTTTTGTTTTTGTTTTTGTGAGTGCAGGCTTCCAAATGATTGACAGCCTGGTGGAATCATCTCTTCTATTCATGCTTTCTGGTCTTTTTTCAATCTCTATGGCTTCTCTGATGATTCTGTGGCTGGGGTTTTCTATAGTGGCTAGGGTTTTGGTGCTATTGAAGTTGATGCTGTGACCTGTAGCTTCCATGTGTTGGAGTAGTGAGGAAGTGTGTTCCAGCTTTTTGACTGCATTTTTGTGTTCATCCAGGCGGGTACTTATTCTTCTATTGGTCTGTCCAATGTATGTGGCTGGGCATGATGCACAGGGGACTTCGTATATGCCTTGGTTTTCCAGGTCAATTTTATCTTTGGGGTTTCTAAGGATGGCTGCTATTTTTCTGTCTGTTTTGTCAGATGAACACTATACAGAAGCCTGATGATGGCAGATGAGATTCTGCTGAAATGTTGCTACAACTTTAAAAGAACAACTATAATGACATGGGAAAATACCCGAACAAAGCTGAATGCTATATATATGTATGTATGTATGTTTTCTGAGGTTCTCGCAGGTACTTGTATATGGATCTTTGGTTATTCAGGTTTTCTCCCATGTAAGAAGTTTTCTCCCCCCCTCCTCCCCCCTCACAGCCACACATGAAACAAACTGTGCACAACATCTCAGACAAGATCCTCACCGAAGCCGAAACCAAGGTCCTTTCAAAAGGATTCAACTTTGCTGTCGCTCCCAAAGACATCCCCACAGAAACCATCCTATGTGGAGTTGAAACCAGCCTGACCAAAACCAACCCTGATGATTCTAATAGAATCAGACTTGAAATCACCAATATCCTCTGCACTAGCAAACCACCCAAAAGCAACTTATCCAAAGAAGAACAAACTGCACGACTTAACCTGAAAGAAGACACCAGCATAATAATCCTACCAGCAGACAAGGGCAACATGACAGTGGTTATGAACACATCTGACTACCAAACAAAGTTATCCAATCTACTCCAAGACCCCACATACAAACCCCTAAAGACAGACCCTACCACCTACCTAGAAAAAAACCACCAGATCCAAAATAAAAGCCTCCCCCATCAGTGAAAAAATCCAGCAAAGAATCATACCCAGAGAGAAATCATCCAGATGCCCTAAGCTTTATGGTCTCCCCAAGATACACAAAGAAGGAATCCCACTTAGACCAATAGTCAGCTCCATAGGCTCACCTCTACAAAACCTAGCCAAATTTCTCGCCAAACAACTACAGTCCTATGCAGAATTCATCAACTCGCATGTAAGAAACTCATTCCAGTTCATCAAGATCATAAAGAAACAGAACTTACAACCCAGAGACCTACTAGTGAGCTTCGATGTCATATCCCCCTTCACCCAAGTGCCAATAAATGAAGCCTTGACAGCCATCCAAAACAAATACACCCCCCCAAGCACATCCTAGATCTGACCAACCACTGCCTATCCAATACATACTTCACCTACAACGGACAAAAATACAAACAAATAGAAGGCGCACCCATGGGATCACCCCTCTCACCTGTCATCGCAAACCTCTACATGGAACACTTTGAAACACAAGCTCAAGAAAAATATGATCACAAACCCAAACTCTGGCTCAGATACGTAGATGACACCTTCATAATCTGGCCACATGGGAAAGAAAAACTGAACAACTTCCTCACACATCTCAACAGCCTACACCCCAAAATACAATTCACCATGGAAACAGAAGCTAACAATCAACTTCCCTTCCTAGATGTCTTGGTATACAAAAAATCCATTGGCTCCCTAGGACATACCATCTACCAGAAGAAAACACATAGAAACCGCTATCTACACGCACTCTCACACGGTGGTGACCCAGCACAGATCAATTCCGTAGCCAAGACACTCATCTCCAGAACAAAATGCTTAGCTGATGAACAACACCTAAAAACTGAACTACATACTCTCACAAATGTACTATCAGCCAATGGATTCCAAAGAAAGAAGATCACCCACCTAATCCAAAAAGAAACTCCAACCAAAATCCAAGACAGAGAACAAGAGAACGGCAAAGCCCTCCTCCCATATATAAAAGGCACTACAGACAAAATCAGCAAGATCCTCCAAAAACACAACATTAAAACAGCATTCTGCACAAACAGAAAAATATCCACCATCGTAAGAAACTCTAAAGACAAAATTGAGTTAGAAAACCAAGGAGTATACAAAATCTGTTACATCGCCTGCCCCACCACATACATCGGACAAACTAACAGAAGAATTAGTGCACGCATTGAAGAACATAAGAACTCAATCAAAAAAGAAGAACTGACCTCTTCCCTAGTCCAACCCCTCAAAGCCACAGGACATGAGATTGACTTTAAAAACACCAGAAATATCGCCAAAACCGAACACTTCAACAACAGAATAATCAGAAAAGCAATAGAGATAGAAAAATGGCCACACAGCATGAATAAACGAGATGACACCTCCTGCCTACCAGCCATTTGGAAGCCCACCCTCATGAACAGACGAGTACCTAACATGAAGAATGACACCAGACCCACAACCACGAGGCCCACACAAGATGCTACCACCACACTTCCATGTAGAAAGCAGACTCTCACCCACACAGAAGATGAGACACAACCACGGACAAGAATCCGCACTGCAGCTGCATCACTACCCACTTCAAACTCCTCTGAGCCATACATGAAGTGAACTGACACCCACCATGAAGATGCAGCACAACCACGAACACGAAGCCAAACAGCAAGATCACAGCTCACCAGCTCAAATCCCCCAGCAACTAAGACTAACCTGAGCACAACCAAGCCCCCACCTGAACAGAACACACCTCCAGCCAATCAGAACATGGCCAAAACCCCAAACAATGAGAACACACCCCCACCCAATCAGAACACAGCCAAGCCCCCATCCAATCAAGTCACACCCCCATTAGCAGTTAAAAGGAGGAAGCAGCTGCAATCTCACATTACTCTGAGAAGCACAGAGCCGAAGACACAAGCCTGAAGATGATGAATGAGACTTCATCGAAACGTTGCCTAGATACTTCCAATCTTACATGGGAGAAAACCCGAATAACCAAAGGTAGATAGATAGATAGATAGATAGATAGATAGATAGATAGATAGATAGATAGATAGATAGTTTGATATACTTTCCATGTATATGTGTGAAACTCACACAATATAAAAATATTCTGGTCTATCTGTGCCTACTGAATGTTTATCCTTCATCCTACAGATTTAATCTGATAATTTAAAATATTCATTTGATATAAAACAGATATATAGATGTGTATTTGCATCTTTGTTTAAGGATATTACCTTGAAGATATTGTTTCATGTATGGTTTGACAGATCACTAGTAAACATCAAACAGTTACCAGAATTATTTGTCTTCTCCTTCTTATGTCTTCTTACTTATAAAAATCCTGAAGGGAAAAAACTTGTAGCCAAGTAGAAAAACCCTGTAGATGCCTAGAAAAAATTTGAACTTCATTGAGTTATTTCACAGATAAAGAGCTGACTTCTGTAGAAATTTTATGAAACCAAAATAGCTTCAGAGGAGAAAGGCATGTACTGATGACCCTCGTGGATAGTTACTGAAATCACAACTCACTATCTCTTGAACTTCATCTCAGGCTGTATGAAATATTATCTAATTAAATGTTCAGTTCAAAGTAGAACTGCAGTTAAACAAGTTGTTCCCAACATTTTCATTTCATACAAGCTGTGTGTTACGTTGCTTCTATGTTTTCTTGGCTATCCTAGCTTCTTGGAATCTCTTTCTTTCCCTCCTTTTATGTCTCCCCATTTGGTTTTCAACTATAGGTGATATTGTCTTTTTCTTATGTGAATTTTCCCAATTATTCAGATAGTAACTGAAGAATAGAAACCACATATTTCAACATAAAAGAGGACCATGAAAGAGAAAATGGGTTTGATTAGAAATGTAATGAAATACAAATACCCATACCTTTATGATTAAAAATGAGAAAAGGCATTTAATACTCATGAATGAATATATAGCTCCAACTTATATTATGTTTGTTTTCATCAGTATTAAAGAGTTCCTCCTCTTTAAAAAAAATAATGATCCACAATTAACTGAGAATGTCATTTTATATTTGATCTTATCTTCAGCTAATAGAACGGCATGGTGATTCAGTGGTTAAGGCAGTCCAAGTTCAAGACCTAAGTGCCATATGATGGGGTGAGCTCCCATATTCACCCCAACTTCTGCCAACCTAGCAGTTCGAAAGCATGCAAATGTGAGTTGATAAATAGGTACTCAGTGGTCCATGACATCATGCTGACCACATGATCACAGAAATGTCTTCAGCTAGCACTGGCTCAGTGGCCTTGAAATGGAGATGAACATCACCCCCTAAAGTCAGCAATGACTAGCAGAACAAAATCCACAGGGATTCCTTTACCTTTATCTTCTCAGGCTAATGGAATAGAAAACAATTTCATTCATGGGAAATTCCACAACAAACAACTTGTCACATTCACAAGGTGGCTGGCTTTCTGCTGCCGGGAGGTAGAAAAAAAATGGTATCCTATTTCTCTTCTTCCTATTTTTTTTTTTCAATTATTTTGAGAAGCAGAGAAATAACTTATCCATTCTAAGATAAGGAATATTTCTAAGATCCATTCTAAGATTAGAATTAAAAATAAGGCTGTGAAAATATCCGTCACATCCGGGACATAAATTGTTTCAATATCTACCCAAAATACAGTGGTGGGATTCAAATTTTTTTACTCCCGGTTCTGTGGGTGTGGCTTACATGTGGCAAGGGAAGAATATTGCAAAATCTCCATTCCCTGCCCACCCCACTAACCTGCTGTCCAGCTCTGTTCTGTGCAGGGCAACAAAAGAAGATCCAGCCAATCTACTTGGATTTGGGAGGCAGATAATAAATGGGGGTGGGGCCAGTCAGAGGTGGGATTTGCCAGTTTTCTGAACTACTCAAAATTTCTGCTACCAGTTCTCCAGAACTGGTCAGAACCTGCTGAATACCACCATTGCCTCAAAACAACGCTATAGGGCACTGCACACCCAAAGAACTAGACACAATGACAGTTTTTTTCCAAATGCCATCAATCTGCTAAACAACTAACTCCCACAACACTGTCAAATTATTTACTAAGAATGTATTACTATTATTCTTCTCATCCTTCCTAGTACCTATCTCTTCTAACTTATGACTATAACGATGTTGCTTGCACCTTTACAATTTATATTGTTATATTTGTTTCCTAGTATGAAATGATTGCTTATATTAGTAACCTATGACTATCACTAAGTGGTGTATCTTTTGATTCTTGATTAATATATTTTATTTTTTCCCTGAGAGCATATGCATAAAGACAAATTCCTTGTGTGTCCAACCACACTTGGCCAATAAAGTATACTATTCTATTCTATTCTATTCTATTCTATTCTATTCTATTCTATTCTATTCTATTCTATTCCAGAAACAGATCTATGGAAGACTTGCAGAGAATGAAAGAGGTGTTGATATGATGCCTATATCTATAGCTTTTTTTTGCAATTCAGTATGTCTACAAATTATAGATTGCATTTTTTCTGTGCAGTGTGGTTTCTTTATTTTACTGATCACTGGAATTGTTAGGTAGTGTTACCCTTCTCTTGGAGTATATGTCATGGGACCCAGCTAAATGCATTTGGTACAGTTATAATCTGTTGAAATCAGTGGATCTGTGCATAAAGTTAAACCCTTATTATTCCAAATGGCTTTCAAACTGAATTATATTGGTATTGATCTTGAGCACCAGAATAAACACTACCAGTTTAGATTGGATATCCAAGATAAGTGTCACTGTAGCATTTTCCATTCATATTGAGACTATCTGAAAAAAAAAGAAAGCAAAGAAGGCAACACATTTCCTGTAAAATTTCATTAACCCAAACTTTCAAAGATAACATGGGATTTCTTGATGCTAATGACCTCTCCAGTGGCTAATGGTAGATGAAAATCAATGAGCTCTGCCTATATTATTAAAGTGCTTTACACTTAAAACCATGAAAAACTACTCTATCTTATTTTAATCATACTTCTAGGCTTATTAAACTTATAATATATTTAGCCTGCCTCCTTGCCCCAGAGCTATGAGAAATTAGAAAGGAAAGCTTTTAGAATCTTAATGATACTTTACTTTCACATGGATTTTACATTCTAAATGTTCTTGTAAGGAAAAAAAATAGATAGATGATAGACAGGCAGACAGAACCATACTTGTTGATTTTATGTGACATACTTGACACTGGATCCTGTCATCTTGATTTCAGAGTTCATACATTTATTCTGGAATTAGATATAGTCTGATCCATTTATACTTAATATAAGCATACCACATTAGCTTTTCTCAATATTCTATCAAGGGGTTCAAGGAAGGAGAGAGGGAAAGGAAAGCATAATTGAACCGAATGAATTGAAAGGTATAAAACAAACCTCTGTACAATCTTCTACACATGTTTTTGAGATTACGAAACAAATGAGAGACAATTCATAATACATTTTTTCCACTTTAAGACCAAGATCAGAATGCCACATAATCCTGTAAAACTTTTGGGTAAAAATTAATAACTTTAATATGCCTACACTGATTCACCAAGACTGTTGTTTGTTTGTTTTGTTGGTAATGTTTATGTACTGCAATATTCTAGTATGACTCCCAATGGTTTACAAATAACAATGAAATAATTACCAAGTTCATAAACAATTAAAATTATAAAACACATTCCCTGCTGATACTCAATCTCAGTGCTGATAATGAAACCCACAATACCATATAGTGCTATGTTTTTATGGCCTTTCTAAATATGAACAAAAAGGGACAAACTGAACCTCCATTGGAAGACTATTCCAAAGAAAAAGTATTTAAGTGGAGAGACGCTATCTCTGGGCTCTCTCCTACCAATTTCTCAAACTGGACCTTCAGCATTCAATTCTAAATGAGACCTTTAAGCATCCAGTTCTAAATAGTTTTGCAATTTGCAATTCTGCCAAAGGTAGGCAGAACTTTCCCTGTCTATAATTGTTACAGGAACATCCAACAGGAAAAACCTCCAGACTGTGAACTTTCTCATTTAGGGGGTATGACACCATATTCAGACTCAAACCATGAGCTTAGGCTACATGGTTTTGGATAAGTGTCTTATCTGACTTGCAGGGGTATAATTTCAGCCTGTTTGGTCCCATTCATTACACAGCAAGCTTTAGACATCATGAACTTTTATTGCAATCTGTCTAGAGTAGAGACATATGACTGGATATCATTAACATATTGGGTACTCATCTTGCATGAGCAGATGATTTTTTTTCAAATAGTTTCAGGTAGACATACAATAGGGGACAGTATGATGAATTATGTGGTATCTCACAAGGATTAGGATATGAAAAAGAAGAGCTAGACTGTTTTGAGACAGAATCATCTTGCAATATGAAATCTGAAGGCATGCAGGATTTAACAAGCCACGATGGCACAGTGGTTAGAGTGCAGTACTGCATTCTACTTCTGCTGACTGCTGGCTGCCCAAAATTTGGCAGTTCAAATCTCACCAGCCTCTCAAGGTTGACTCAGCCTTCCATCCTTTTGAGGTGGATAAAACGAGGACCCAAATTGTTGGGGGCAATATGCTGATTCTGTAAACTACTTAGAAAGGGCTGTAAACGCACTGTAAAGCAGTATAAGTTGAAGTGTTATTGCTATTTTCTCCAGATATTTTTTTAAAATCAGCAGATTGCTGCATTAGCACTTCCTTTTATACTCTAAATACATCCTACACACCTTATATTTGAACTTATAGAACATATATAATGGCTTTGCAGTGAAAAGCTCAGAATTTCATATACATTATTTTTATCCCATTTTTAAAGCATTCTTTCCATAAGCAGAAAGATCATGCTATTATTTCATGAAAGAACACAGAATGATATTATATCACTGCCAACTTGCATGTTTTATTATAAATAACAATAAATACAATAAAATACAATGAATAAATGTTTGTGCAACAATCTCTTTAAAAAAAAAAATCTCCAGGAATATTTTGAAAACATAAAAGCCAGTCTTCCAGCTTATTTCTCTTATGCTCTGTTAGGCTGTTGCCTGCAAAGTTAACAAAAATTGAATGAAAAACGGCCAAGCAAAATACATTTTCACTGTGGTAGATGTTTAGAAACACATCTTTGTGCCTGATCTAATTTTCAATGAACACTTTGGTGGGACCTTCACTATTTTCAACTTTGCTCTGTGTGAAGGCTGCCTCAGAACCCCTTCCTTGATCAATAATTGTAAACCAGCTTTCTTCAGATTATATGTGTTATGTTTGGAGCATGGGCGAGAAAGAATGGAGACAAGCCTCTGAAGGGTGAACTTCAGCTCTTTATTTACATAGTGACTTCTAGCTTCTATAGCAGTTTTAACCCGCCTTATATAGGCAAACCCCGTAACTATTAACCAATAACCAATGAGGAGCGCTAGCTCTCATAACCAATAGGAACTCTCTGTTAAGGGCCAATCGGATTCCCCGGAGCGGGCCAATACGATCTGGCCGTTTAACAATCAATCAGATGTGCAGGGCCAGAACCCTGCACTTTACTCCAAGTTTATGCTTTATTAAAACTTTATACATTCACAACAATATGTGAGGCTAGCTTTATGTGGTGCAAATGTCATTTAGCTCAGACACAAATCTTAACACACAGCAATGTAAAATTTCCAGACATTTTGAAGTTATTTTTTAAAAAAACATATCTCTCTCTCTCCCTCTCTCCCCCTTCTCTCTCTTTCTCCCATTCTCCCTCTCTCTCTCTTCCTCTCCCTCTCCCTCCCTCCCTCCCTCCCTCTCCCTCTCTCTCCCCTTCTCTCTCTCTTTCTCTCTCCCCCTTCTCTCTCTCTCTTTCAATTTGTCCCTGTCGCGTCCGTCGCGGGAAAGGAGACTCGGAACCAGTGACTCAGTTTCATCTCTTTATTTGGTCCCGAGATCGACTCGGGCTCCAAAGGAAAAACAATAGCTTTTATTCTTTGGCTGCGGCCGCCGCAGCCAATCACACCGCTTTGAATCTCCCGCGATTAGTTTCCACCAATCATGGGGGATTCGCGGCGAGCCAATCAGTGTGGCTCGCTCGACCAATCAGATCGCCGTGTGCTTGACCAATCGCTACGTGGCGTTTACAAGTATGTTAATGACCGTACAGAACACCCCTCCCCTCTTGGTATGGTCCTACGTAACGTAGTCCTGTAAGTAGGCTGGACTTCGTACTTGCCTACTTGACCTGCGCAGGTTAGTTGGTGCTTGGCTCTCGGCCGGTTCGATTGGGTTCTGTGTTGCTCTCTGCTTCATCGATGGAACCGCCTGGAAGGTTTCGCCGGGCCTTTCGTCGCAGCTCCCTCCCGGTCTACCCGGGCTGGTTGAGCTGCAGTTGTTGCCGCTCCCGCCTGGTCTTTCTGGGCTGGTTGAGCTGGCCTGGCTGCTTCTCCCTGGTGAGGCTTTGAGCTGGCTGCTTGTTGGTGAGTATTGCTGGTTTCTTTCTGTTGGTGGTTGGTTCCCGGGGTCTTCCCTCCCCTCTTGGTTTGTGTTATGTGGGTTCCCTTCTCTCTCTAGGTGTCTGTCTGTGTCTGTTTGCATGTCGGTTGTGTTTCCCGTGGTTGTTCTCGATCTTAATTGATCAATGTGTCGTTTCCATGCTTGTCTGTCGGTTGTTGGCAGCCGGTACAAGCGGGGACCTGTCACTTGGGTTATGGTTGCTGGTACCCAAAGTGGATCCCTGGTAAGGTTCTTCACGTAGACTGCATCACCTGGTGTAAATGTTCGGTGTTTGCTTGAGGAGTTTGGGGTTTTTTCTGGGTTATATGTGGGGTGCAGCCTGTCGAGTGGGGACCTTAATTTCCTCCCCATTAATAGTTCTGCTGGGCTTTTGTTGGTTGTAGCGTTCAGGGTTATGTGTTGTATAAAAAGCATTTTGTTTATTTTTTCTTGGATTTCCCTGTGTTCAATTTTTTGGATTGTTTTTTTCGTAAATTGAACCATTCATTCCACCCTCCCATTCGCCGCTGGATGTGCTGGCGCTGTCAGTGCGTGCAGTATTCCCCGTTCCGCTAGGAATTTTTCGAATTCCAGCGAGGTAAATTGGGGCCCGTTCTCCAACATGATGACATCTGGGAGGCTGTGGGTTGCGAACAGCTTGCTGAGTTCCTTGGTCACGGCCTCCGTGGTGGTGGTTTTCATGTTGCTTACCTCCAACCAACTGGAGTAAGCATTGACTGTGATAAGGAATATGTGTCCCTTAGTGGGCCTGGCAAAATCTATGTGAATCCTGGACCATGGTCCCCTGGGGTTTTCCCATTCTAGGATTGGTGCGGCGGGAGGGCTCAGCCTGGTTTCTTGGCAACATTTGCATGCTGCCACCCAAGTCTCGATCTGTTTGTCCATCCCTGGCCACCAGGCGTAACTCCTGGCCAGGGCTTTTGTTCTAACTATGCCCGGGTGCCCCTCATGTAATAACTCCAATACCTTCCCTCGTAATTTTTCCAGAATAACAACCCTATCCCCCCAAAGTACACAACCTTTTTGTAACGACAGTTCTGTTTGCCAATTCCAAAATGTCCTGAATGATTCGTCGTCGTCTTTTTCCGGCCACCCTTTCTCTACCCAATATAACACCCGTGCCAGATGCTTGTCTTTAAAAGATTTGCGGGCAATATCTGACGTGGTTATGGGTAGATCGGGCAGAGTCTCTATGCTAAGGGTGGCCGTCGTGGGTGCTAGGTCGGTGTCTAGGTCCGGTAGCGGCGTGCGGCTCAGGGCGTCTGCATGGGTGATCATCTTACCGGGTTGGTGTGTGAGCCGGTAGCTGTAGGCGGCAAGGAATTCGGACCACCTTGTCATTCTAGGAGATAGAATGTTCGGGGTGGCCCTGTTCCCTGCAAGGATTCCCAGTAGCAGCTTGTGGTCGGTGATGATGGTGAACATCCAGCCGTAGAGGTACTCGTGGAACCTCTTCACTGCGGCGATGATAGCCAGGGCCTCTTTGTCCAGCTGACTGTAGTTTCTCTCTGGTTTAGTGAGGGTCCTTGAAAAGAAGGCGATGGGTGCTTCTTTTCCATTGGGGAGAGTGTGGCTGAGGACGGCGCTAACGCCGAAAGGTGATGCGTTGCATGTGACGGCTAGTGGTAGGATCTCGTTGTATTGGATGAGGACGGCATCCGAGGTGACCAGGTTCTTAGTTTTGTTGAAGGCAGCTTCCTCGCGTTCCCCCCAAGTCCACGTGGCCGCCTTGCCCAAAAGCCTATGCAAAGGCTCCACCGTGGTCGCCTTTTGGGGCAGGAACACATTATAAAAATTAAGCAGTCCTAGAAATGCCTATAGTTCCATTTTATTCTTCAGTGTGGGGGCTTCTTTAATGGCTCTGATTTTTTTTTCGGTCGGGTGAATGCCGTGCCGGTCTAGGAGTTATCCTAGGAACTCAACCTGCTCTGAGTGCAGCTGGCATTTTTCTTTTTTCACCTTTAGCCCGGCCTCCTTGAATTTGGTTAGTACCTCCCTTAGACAACCCTCTAGTTCTTCTCGGTTGGCTGCTGACACCAGTTCGCCGTTGAAGTAGGGCACCACCCCCTTAATTCCTTGCAAGAGTCTCTCCATGAGGCTCTGGAAAATTCCCAGAGCCACACTGACTCCAAACTGGAGTCTCTTACAGCGAAACACTCCCCGGTGGGTTATTACAGTCTGCACCTCTGCGGTTTCTGCGTCGACCGGCAGCTGTTGATAGGCTTGCACCAGGTCGAGCTTTGCAAAAACCTTGCCTCCCCCCAGTGAATGTAGGAGGTGCTGCACTACTGGAATGGGATAGGTGCTTGTTGTAAGGTACAATTTAGGATGGCCTTATAGTCCCCGCAGATTCTCACCGACCCATCGGGCTTGACTGGGGTGACTATGGGGGTCTCCCACCGGGTGTGATCGATTGGCTCTAGGACCCCTTGTTTGATGAGCTTGTCTATTTGCTCATCGATCTTGGGCCAGAGTGCAAAAGGTACCCGCCGTGGTTTTAGGCATATCGGGGGAATGCTGGGGTCTAGGCTGAAAGAAATAGGGGGCCCTCAGTACTTGCCTAGAGTGCCATCGAACACTTCCTGGAAGTCCCTTGTGAGTTGCTCTTCCCAGTCGGCATCTGCGACGTGATCGACGCCCATAACTTTGATTCCAAGTGGCACAAACCACTGTAGTCCCAAAAGGCTGGAGCAGTCTCAGTCCACAATTGTCAGGGGAAGCCTTGCTGTGCACCCTTTGAAGGTTACTTCGAAATGTGCTGTTCCGACTACCGGGATGCGATTCCCTGGTAGTCTTTAAGGAATAATTTCTGGGTTTCCAGTTCCCTTTCGTGGATCGCGGGCACCAAACGCTTGATTTCCCACCATGCAACCATGGAGAGGTAGGATCCGGAGTCCACCTCCATCTTGCATGGTTTGCCCTCGATGCCCTCTTCCATGTATACCTTTCGGGCGTCTGCGCTGGATGAGTGGCCGATGACGACTGTCTGGTGGGTTTCCTCTCTCTGTCAGTTCTTGCCATTCCATCGGCCCCATCCGTCTTGGTTCCAGCGATTTTCGTCTTGGTGATCTCTGGGCCTGGGGGGGGTGCCGTCTTGTTTCCGGTTGCTGTGATCTTGCCGTTGGGGGCTGTAGGCTTTCTTAAGCCAGCAGACTCGGGCGATGTGGCCTCTTTTATCACAGTGTCGGCAGATCGCATCAAAAAACCGGCACTCCGATCGAAGGTGGTCGCCTCCGCACCTGGCACATTGGGGTCCCAACTTATGACTCCGCTGGTTGCGCCGGTCTTGTCCCATCTGGAGTTGATGGATGTCTTCTTCCACGTCCGTGGTATCAGAGGCAGAGTTGAAGTCACCATCGTGGGCGGTGGTCTCTCGGTGGCTTGCTTCAGGGCATGCCTCTGTCACCGTGCCCATCTCAGTGGTCATGGTGCGGTCCCCGGTCCCCGGTCTCCGCATTTGAGCCGCTGATTTCCGGGTTGCTTCAGCTGCGATGGCCTCGGTGAGGGCGTCGGCGAGGGCAATGTCGCCTTTTGCCATCAGTCGGCTTTGCAGGACTGGGTCTCTGAGCCCGAGGATGACACGGTCTTGCAGAGCCTTGTCCATGTCCGTGAACCCGCACATGCCCCCTAGGCTCCGTATATCAGCCACAAAGCCATTGATGCTCTCACCCTATCTCTGGTCCCATCGGTAGAAATTGTGCCACCTGATGAGGGTGGGCACGGCGGGGGCATAATGGTTTCGGAACAATGGCTTGAGATCGGCCCAGTCCATCACCTTCACATCCTCGGGTTTTGCGAGAGCTTTTGCCATCTTGAACACTGCGGGCCCGCAGTGTGTTAAAAAGACGGCTCTTTTCTTCTGCCCGGTTGCATCCTTTAAGTTGCTACTTTCGAGGAAGATTAGGAATTGGTCTATGTATGATTCCCAATCCTCGGTAGCGGGGTTAAAAGGTGCGGGCAGTGCGATGCTGGCCATCTTGTCGGTCTCGCTTCCTCAGGACACATGCTTGATGGGGATTAGTCTTGAGATCCCACCTTCGTCGCCAGTGTCACATCCATCGCGGGAAAGGAGACTCGGAGCCAGTGACGCAGTTTCAGCTCTTTATTTGGTCCCGAGATCGGCTCGTGCTCCAAAGGAAAAACAGCAGCTTTTATTCTTTAGCTGCAACGGCCGTGGCCAATGGCACCGCTTTGAATCTCCCGCAATTAGTTTCCACCAATCACGGGGGATTCGCGGCTGGCCAATCAGTGTGGCTTGCTCGACCAATCAGATCGCCATGCGCTTGACCAATCGCTATGCGGCATTTACAAGTATGTTAATGACCGTACAGAACAGTCCCTGTCTCTTATTTTATTTTCAACTGATCATTTCAGTCTATCTTTCCAGTTTGTACTTATGGAATTGCAGGCAGCAGAAATAACAAGATAAATAAGCATGCTCAATAAAATTGCTACTGCTGATCCCTTGGTGTTAGCATGTGTAGAACATACCATGTCACATTTTATTGATTAATGGTGCAATCCTATACATGCATTTCCACTCCGAAGCAGATTGTTTAATGGCTGCACAGAATTACAAAATAAGAGTTGTAAAGAGAAAAGTGAGATCTGTATAAATGCTGCGGTCTAATTAAGAAGCAGTGATACATTATTGAATAGACAGATAAAACTAGATAGAGGCAGCATGTCTTTTGAATTTATACTCAGCCACGAAGTTATTGCATCAAACTCTTTCAGTCTAGCCCCTACATAGAATCATAAAATGAGAGAATCCAGCATGTACTAGCATCAGCTTCTCAGATGGTTAATAAAAAAATAAATAAATGTAATAATGTTTGCCTACTGAAAATACTCTAATGTATTCCATTGAGACTTAAATCTTAGGATATGTGTATGTGTGAGTGTATCTGTAAAGATACACATATCTTGGGAAAAAATTCACCATATATAGACATCATCACTTCCAATATGACATGTGTGGGAGGAAGGATTTTAACTTGGTTAGTTCAATTAGTATATTGAGTTCTTTTAATTTAGTGCTTGGTAGAAGGCATCAAGATACTTTCTTTTATAGTTATTTCAGGAGCAGTTCTTTATGCATTATTAAAACAGAGCATATTGTAGCAGGAAGCAGAAATACATTCTGCAAATACATGGATGCTCTCTAGTGGTTTCCTTGAAATTAATGAGAAGTCAACATCATGAGCATTTATCTCCACAGTTACTAATAGCTGAAACCAACTGAATGGTACCCAATTAAAATAAATGTTTCTGTCCAAGAAAAAATAATAATAACCAAAGGTTAAAAAAATGTAGATTCTAAAAAGACTACAACTAGTCTAAGAATATATATATATATCTTTGTATTTCAATAGGTCAGTAATTTAGCGATTTAGCTTTCTTGCATTTTAGTATTGTTTTACTATTTTAGTACCTGTATTATGACTCATTTTCTCTCAATTTCTGAGCCATTTATTGTTTTTCTTTCTTTCCTTACTTCATATTTTGTACAAAACTCTACACAATAAAGAATACTTGAGTTTAAAATTGAAATTAATTGCTTTATATACCTTTGTATAGGTTAGTGTTTATATTACATTAGCTTAATTAAAGAGCCATGGTGGTGCAGTGGTTAGAATGCAGTATTGCAACCTGACTTTGCCCACAGCCAAGAGTTTAATCCTGACTGGCTTAAGGTTGATTCAGCCTTCCATCCTTCCAGGTCAGTAAAATGAGGACCAAGATTGTTGGGGACAATATGACTCTGTAAACCACTTAGTGGCTATAAAGCACTAGGAAGCAGTATAGAAGTCTGAGTGATATTGCTATTACTAATAGTATTTTAAACCATATATTGAATTTCTAGCTGCCCCATCACAAGTGACAAAATAAACTGATTACTAAACATCCAACTAAAGTCATGTTCATATTTCAATGGGAGAGAATTCAGCCTATTTAAACCTTTCTCTCTCTTTCCCTCTCACTCTCTCTCTTTCTGTCCCTTCCCTCCATCTCCCCTTTCTTTGTCTGTCCCTTTTCTTCCTTTCTCTCTCTCTTTTTCTTTCTTTACTTTCTTGTCTGTTCCTTTTCTCTTTCCCTCTCTTTCCTTCTCTTTCTCTCTCTTTTTCCCTTTCTCTCTCTCTCTCTTCTCTCTCTTTCTTTCTCTCTCTTTCCCCCTCTCTCTATCCCTTCCCTAACCTGTCTACTTATTTTCTGCCCAGGCAGGCATGGCCTAATCTGTCAAAGGCCTTGGCTAACCCTGCATCATCCCATTTCCCTTTCAGAGCCCCTGGCCCTTAATCACCCTGTTTCCTCCCCCACAACTCTCTTTTGTCATCTTTCATCATCCCACAGCCATGACTTTACCTTCCTCCCATGGCTGGCCATGGAAGGCAAGCCAGGGCCGAGCCACTGTTGTCACTGGGCTCCCTGCCAGCCCATGTTGCCCTTGTCATGAATGCTTGCAGCCACACTGGCTGGAGTTTTTTTGCAGTGAAAATTACTGACCTCCGGCTTTGCTCTGCTTCTCCAATGCTCTGCTGTGGCCACATTCTAGGCCTTGCAGGTCCACCCCATTGAGCCTGCTGCACCAGGACTTGCCCAAGCAAGTCCGAGAGGAGTGGTGCATCAGTCAATGGGCTGAGCTGCAGGGCCAGTGCCTAGAACGTGGCAGTGGTGGCACATTGGAGAAGCAGAGCAAAAAAAAAAAAAATGTACTGGCTGGAGGCTTTTTGCAGCAAAAATTACCAACCTCCAGCTTTGCTTCTCCAATGTGCCGCTGTGGCCATCAGTGATGTCATACATGCGCAATAAGGACTGACTGGGCAGGGAATGGAGGAGTGGACAGAGAGAAGGGGGGGCATCCAGGGACCAATTGGAGGTGGGCCCCTCGCAGGGCACAATTCAGGGGTGGGATTCTACCAGTTCATTAACTGGTAGAATCCCACCCTTGAATTGTGCCCTGCGAGGGGCCCACCTCCAACACTCCTCTGCCATCTCCCTTGCCTCTTAGCTCCTCCCTAAGTCATCATACCACCCACTTTGGGAACCACTAGGCTAAAATAAATGATGAATGGTTGCAAGAATTAGGTATATTAAGGGAAGGACTAGGGGTGATATGATAGCAGTAATCCAATATTTGAAGGGCTGTCACTGAGAAGAGGGGGACAACCTATTCCCCAAAGCACCTAAAAACAGGACAAAAAGCAATGGGTGTAAACTAAGTAAGTAAATAAGCAAGCAGAGAAGCAACCTAGAATTAAGTAGAAATTTCCTGATAGTGAGAACAATTAATCAGTGGAACAATTTGCCTTCAGAAGTTTTGGTGAAGTAGTATTATTACTCTAGCAATATGTATAATTTGCAATTATAATTTGCAAGCCACTCTTCTCTACTCTCTGAGAGATTGGTGGCATATTAAATAAACACACAAATAAACACACAAATAAATAAATAAAACTGTTTTTTTTTTAAAGTTATTCTAGAAGTCTTCAGCAGCATGATGAAATGAAGCCAAAAACACCTCAGATCAGTTACTGTTTTTAGATGAGGAGTTTTGCAGAACTCATCTTGAAATGTACTTTAGCTTAGGAATTTTGAAATATTTGTTTGGAAAGATCTACAGGAATCTTTTACCTCTAGTTGTGATCATTTCCTGAGAGTCCACTTGTAGCACTATCAACTTTCTTAAACAGCTCAAAATGAAATTTGTTTCTTTAGTCCTGTGTATTCCAGCAATAAGAGCAATTATCATTGCTTACAATAAAGAAGTTTCACTGAAAGAAGAGATTATTTTGACCAAAGTGGACTTCCCACCATTATTCTTTCACTGGCAATTTCATTGTCTTGATTGCATCAAAAGCCTTTGCTAATATTTCATTTTGATCTACAGAGGAGGAGTAGGAGGAATAGGAGACCTATCTATTTTCTGAGATTTGCAAGACTTTTCAATGGAAAGGAATCTTATGTTTAATACAAACCCTACCAAAGTTTTTATTTTTTTTTAGGCCAAGTGGGAATCTACTGAAGATTTGCATGCTGTGAAGAAAAAGACTATTGCTGTGACTATTAAAAATAGAGGAATAACATTAAGACTCTAAGACAGAATTGTTTCTGTGAAAATATAGGGAATCAATCAAACAGACAAACAAACTCTTAGAATTTAAAAGTATCTGTTTTCCCTGCAACTTCAATTAAAGTTAAGTTGCATAAAATATAGAAATCTTATAGAAATTGGTTCATTGATTTTCTATTCTGGTTTGAAAATTGATTCAATTGTAGTTATCATGCTGTGGATAGAACATTCCTTGCAGAGATGCTTTGAACCAGAAAGGGAGGTTTACATACCTATTCTTGGTTGAATATATATTACATTCAGCCTTTTCAATAATGCTGGGATGATAGTAATCTTGAGAGAAAAGGGGAGGGCAAGAGGGCTGGTCCAGCTTGTGGCATTCTCTTGGATGTTGAAACGGTGTGCCATGCCAGTCTATGACTTAATAAGAACACTGCAACATGTTGAGAACTGCCATCTCTGCCTTGTTATAGATCTGGAAAGGATATCAGAAGCCATGGTTGATTCAGACCTCTCTTGAATAAAACTACTTCTCCTTCCTAGTGTTGCAGATGTTTGTTTGGATATCTCTCTCTGGGATCAATTATCCCTCTACACGAAGAGTTACTGCTGCTTACTCTTACATAGTCCTCTCTTGAAAATAAGGTGATCAAGCAGCAACTAAAAAAAATAAGAATAGGGTAACAGGACTCCAGAGAATTTCAATAGGTCTTTACTGATCAGAGGGTCTTTGCCAATCTTTTCTAATGCTAGCTCCTAAATCTGGTCTTGGAAATCCAACTGGAGAACCAGCCTTCAATGTGTAGAAAATATACATATTTTTAATTGAATAATCATGCAGATCCCACTAAAGTATATGAACCTTCCTTTGGTACAAAAAAAAAAGGAAAAACACCTATTTTTTTCTTGCAGAACAATCAGGAGACAGCTATTTCCAGTTACATTGCTGATTTTTTTTATACAGCAGAGTATAATTAAAGAGCCAGTTTGGTATTGTGGTTATGGGAACAGGCTAGAAATAGGAAGACAAAGATCCACCTAGAACTCTATGGACATCTCTACCCAACCCCCAGAGCGAATACCATTTCTGGGGGGCTAGAAGGAGAAGCAAGAGGAGCAGTTGATGCTATTTCTTGACTGTGTGCGGGGAACACCCTCCTCACACACACACACACACACACACACACACATGACTATCATTAAGGTTATTGTTCATCAATTAAAAATAATTCTTCAGGTCTACTTTTGGGTGTTTTGACTTATAAACAAAAACTGAGAAATGACTGGTTTCACTTTTCATCAACACTAGTTTTCTCTGCTAGAGAGATGTTCCTTGAGGATGAGCTCCAGCATGAGTCCAAAAGCTTGTAAGACTAAATCTCTGGTACTGGTGACTGACCCAACATTATCCTGGGATGTTTGCCTTCGTTCCCTGGTTTTCTCATGCAGAGTTGTCTTTACTCGACGGTAATAGAATAGCTGGATTTAATTTTTTTAAAAATCCTTTATTTTGTTTTATATTTCCAGTTATGGCTCCTTTGCAAATAACAAATAAATACCTGCTAATGCTTCAAGGAAGTATTTCATTTTTCTCTCCCCAGGTTTTATACAATTGCTGGCAAGAGAGAGACTTATTTCCCTTCAAGTCTCATGAGGAACATTTTCCTTGGTCTGAATTTGTACAGTCAACTTTGGTTGAATGACTTCATTTAATACTTCTCCATAAAACTGCTTGCTATCTGATATTAAAAACATTCTCAAAGGAGTCAACCTTTCTTAGTATTTTCCCTCTCCTTCCCCATTGACAGTGACTTGAACATATGATATTTACTTTGTATTATTACAGGATAATAAAACTGAGTTTTCTGTCTCTTTTTTAAAGACAAAACGCTGCAACTGACATTGTCCCTCATGAAAAGAATAGGTATATCTTTGATCCCATTGGTATAGGGTACTTTTTTTCCTCAGAAGCACACCAAACAAGACTTCATCTTTTTATAATCATGTATTGGTTCCAGATTCAACATTAATTCCACTCACCCAGATTTCTTCCAAAAGTTTTCCTTGATCTTCTTAGTATGTTTTCCCCTTTCCATAGCAAATCTGTCTTGCTCTTAATTATTCATTTAATACTTGAATTTCAATAATCAAATATTAACTTTACTTGTAGCAAATATTGCATTGGGACTATAACAGGTCTACAGGTAGAACAATCATTTCTCTCTTCTTTTACCCATGTGCATGAAAAGCTAGTACATCAAAGCAAAACATCTGCTAGGGAGTAATCTTATCCTCTTTGTTGTTTTAAATACTTATTGATTTATCTTGAAAATCCAAAAATAAAGTTGCCAGATCCATACCTGCCAGATTCAAATACAGATTGATATCTAATTATCTCTTATTTTTTTAAAATATTTCATGCTAAATTTTGTAATATATTTTGTTGTTTTAAGTATCAAATATCTTATAGAATGAATATTTTTAACATGTGTGTATGTATGTAGTATGTGTGTGTGTGTATATATATATATATATATATATATATATATATATATATATATATATATATATATATATATATATGCATATATGGTATTTAGGTTTCTTTGGTTATTTTCCCAAATCATTATAGTTGTGCTATTAAAGTTTATAGTTTATAGTTTTTAGAGTTTATTTGTCATTACACTCACAAGCGGGTGCAATGAAATGAGGTGCTCTTCCACAAGTAAAAACTGGACAAACACCACGAAAAGAAAAAAAATTAAATTAAATTAAAACTAAACACAGCCGACCATACAATGATCTCTATGCAATTTAAAAATGTAAAACCCCATTACTCTCATTCACTTCCACATAAATCTTATGACCCTGCATTCAAACTCAAAACTGCATTTGGATAAAAACTGTTCTTGTAACTGTTGTAGCAACATTTTGACAGAATCTCATTTGCCATCATCGGGCTTCTGTATTGTGTGTGTGTGTGTGTGTGTGTGTGTGTGTGTGTGTATAATTCAAATCCAGAGCCCTGGCCAAAGCCATCCACAAGCCCAAACTATAGTTAAGATACATAGATGACACATTTGTGATTTGGCCCCATGGAAAAGAAAACCTAAACAATTTCCGAACACACCTAAACAGCACACACCCCAAAATCAAGTTCACCATGGAAACGGAAACAAACAACTACCATTACTAGATGTACTAATCTACAAAAAAACAGATGGCACACTAGGACACACCATATACCAGAAGAAAACACACACTAACCGCTACCTCAATGCCCAATCCCACCACCACCCAGCACAGATAAACTCCGTGGCTAAAACATTAATTACTAGAACCAAACACCTGGCAGACAAGACACACATCAAGACTGAACTATGCACCCTGACTAAAGTACTGACAGCCAGCAAAAGCAAAATCACCAGCTTGATCCACCAAAACACACTGAGACATAATAGAGACCCAGAAGATGAACAGACTTATGGAACAGCTGTCCTGCCCTACATAAGAGGTACTACAGACAAAATTAGTAAGATACTACCCAGACATCACATCAAGACTGCCTTCAAAACAGACAGAAAAATAGCAGCCATCCTTAGGAACCACAAAGATAAAATTGACCTAGAAAACCAAGGCATATACGAAGTCCCCTGTGCATCATGCCCGGCCACATACAGACCAATAGAAGAATAAGTACCCGCCTGGATGAACACAAAAATGCAGTCAAAAAGCTGGAACACACTTCCTCACTAGTCCAACACATGGAAGCCACAGGTCATAGCATCAACTTCAATGGCACCAAAACATTAGCCAATATAGAAACTCCCAGCCACAGAATCATCAGAGAAGCCATAGAGATTGAAAAAAGACCAGAATGCATGAATAGAAGAGATGATTCCACCAGACTGTCAATCATTTGGAAGCCTGCACTCACAAACAAAAAAATCTCCACACCACAAGCCAGGCAAACACCTGGGCACAAACAGATCCCCCCTAATACCTCCAGCTCAAACACACCCCAAACAGGCACCCAGATGAAACCCAGCTTCCTAACAAATGATAGCCGTCCATTTACTCGAACCCAAGCTGCACTAAAAGCCTCCAGTACAGGGACACAATGTTGCCAGCCAATCAAGATACAAAAAGAGCCAAAAAACAGGCGGTTTCCGGTTTCGCGTGGCTTCGGGGCAGCAGGAATTCGCGACAGCTCGCGATTCCTGCTGTGCTAGCCGTCGAGGTACCCCCGACCCAGATGGGTCAGGGGGATATGGCTGCCCTGTAGGGACAGCTGAAGAGAGAGGGGAGTCGGACAGGGAGGTGGGGGTGTCGCAGACCCCCCCTTCTCCGGAAAAACCCCTTTTTCCCAAGGCGGTGGAGCGGCGGTCAGCAATGGCCGCCACGAAGAAGCCAGCAACCGGGTAAGATTGCGCTGGAGGAAATGTGAAGAGTGAAAGTTTTGTCTGAGCCGGGTCAAGTAACATCCTTTAAATTGCCTGGAATTGAGCTGTTTGAATTGCTGGAGGATACATTGTGTCCCTAAGAAGAGCGAAAGCGGCGGAGAAGCTGTTAAAGGGAACTTTCATTTTTTCTTCACTCTCCCACCCCATGGAAACAGCAGAAATGTTTGGATATATTGGACATCAAAAGTGAATTGATTTGAGAGTTGAAGCTAAGGAACAAAAGGATTTTTGGACATTGAAAAATTTAAGAAATTGGAAACCCTTGTTGGAGGTATGGATTTCTGATTATTTAAAATTGACATTTTAAATGGGAAGGGAGAGGAAAAAAAAATTGGAGCAGAAGCTGAAAAAGGAGGAGATTGCCTATAATCCCAAAGAAAGATATATGGTAATTGGACCTCTTTGATTAAACATTAACCCCAGAAAGAGAAAGAGAAGAAGGAAGAAAAGTATTAACTTTTGGAATTTTTTTTTTAATTGTTTTTGATTAAAAATACTGGTGGTTGTTTTGGGAAAAGTTTCTCTTTTCATAATGGCATTGTTTGTGGATGAACTAAAGACCGAATATCAAAAATATAAAAAGGAAGATTCTTTGGGCGCTTTGTTTCAATTCTTGGAAATGGCGTTATGTACTTATGAAAAGTTGATTACGCAGCAGAAGGACTGGGACAAGGAAGAAGAGGAAGAAGAAGCCATCTTTGATGAACAATGGGTCCCTTCCGGAGAGGAGGAGAAAAAGGATAAGAAAAAGGGGATTTTAAGAATTGTAAAAACAACCAAAGGAGAGAAAAATGAGCGAAAAGGTGGAGGCAAGGTTAGAAAGCAAAGGAAAAGGAGTGGAAAAAGAGAGGAGAAAAAACAAAGGGGTAAAAAGGGCAAGGAGAAGAATAAGCAGGAGAGAAAAGGGGGGAGGAGAGGACTTGGTGGGGGGAAGCAAGATCTAAAGAAAAAAAGTTTATTTAGAGACAATGGGTGAATTTAATTTAGGATAAGAGAGGGATTCTGGAGGGTACATGGGTTTGTGTTTTTATATGTGTATTTAGAGTATAAAATTCATTGTGTAATTTTAGAATCTTTTAAACAGAATCCCAAGAAAAATTGTTACACGAGGTACTCTTAAGTTAGGGTAATGAGTTATAGATATTACTCCAATTGGTGTATAGGAGAAGTATAGTAAAAGAAAAAAGATGAATGGATAGTTGGAAATAGAACAGACAAAGAATGTTATTGAAAATGGTAATAAGATATGGAAGGATATATAAAGGCTTTGTTATGGTTTTTTTTTGGATTTTGTATATTGATAAAAGGCAATAAAATTTTAATTAACAAGAAATAATTTGGATGAAAAGGAGAAGTAGGGATAAGATATGAAGTTAAATAGATAAAGTATTGATACTATAATTTGGAATTGTTATGCTCTATTGGTTTTTTACTATAATTTTTTCCTAGAAAAGAATTTATAAGCTATTATGCCTTGATTCTTTGTGCATTGTTTTTATAAAAATGGTTTATATATATATATATATATATATATATATATAAATGAAAATGATAATAAGATATGGAAGGATATATGGGGTGAATATGATATTTGAATTTGTGTCTGTGTGAAGAGTTCTAACCCGGAATCAGACAATCTTCAGAAAAAATCTTTTAGTTTTGTTTATGTTTTGTGTTTTGTATGTTTGTGTATTGTGTTTTCTGTAAAATTGTTAAAAAATCTTTAAAAAAAAAAAGAATTAATAAAACCTTGGAGGAATGTAATTGTAAACAAGTCAGAAAGAAATGAATATGATGACTATAAAATGGATAAATATAGAAAAGAAATGATATTGAATAAGAGTAAAGAGAAATAATGAGAAATTTGCTGAAAGATATTTATGTGTCCATATGGAAATGGGATAAATTAGAATTATGTTGTATAAAAATAATGTTTTATCCGACTTGTAAAAATTTATAATGTTAAGAGGTTTTATGTACTTAATGGTTAATGATGTGTTGTTTGTCTTTAAAATTAATAAAATTTGTTTCAAAAAAAAAAAGAGCCAAAAAACAGACAGAAGATATTAGAAACACCAATCAAGCAGAACACAGCAAACTCCAAGACCAATAAACACAGACCAAGACTCCCAACCAATCAAGATGAAGAAAAAGCCATTCTGGCACAGCAATAGGCTGCCCCAAATTTAAATCTGAAACCACTGTAAAAGTCTGACTCACAGACGAACACTATACAGAAGCCTGATGATGGCAGATGAGATTCTGCTGAAACATTGCTACAACTTTAAAAGCACAACTACAATGACGTGGGAAAATACCCGAACAAAGCTGAATGCCATACATGTAAGTATCCGTGAAAACTTTACATATATATATATGTGTGTGTGTGTGTGTGTGTGTATCTCTCTCTCTCTGTGTGGATGTGGGTGTGGGTGTCTTGATTGGGTGGGGGCTTGGCTGTGTTCTGATTGGGTGGGGGTGTGTTCTGTTCAGGTGGGGGCTTGGTTGTGCTCAGGTTAGTCTTAGTTGCCAGGGGATTTGAGTTGGTGAGCTGTAATCCTGTTGATTGGCTTCACGTTCATGGTCGTGCCACATCTTCATGGTGGGCATCCATTCGCTTCATACCCCCACTAGCAGTCAAAAGGAAGAAGCAGCTGCAAGCTCACATTACTCCAAGAAGCATAAAGCTGAAGACACAAGCCTGAAGATGACGAATGAGATTTCGTCGAAACGTTGCCAAGATACTTCAAATTTTACGTGGGAGAAAACCCAAATAACCAAAGATCCATATACAAATACCCACGAAAACCTCAGAACACACACACACACACACATGCATATGTATGTGTGTGTGTGTGTATATGTGTATGTATAGGACGGACTGACTTGAGGCACCAAGTCTGAAAATTTTGAACAAATAAACTTTTCCCGAAGAGCAACTTGCCTTTTCTGAACATCTATCTCGGGATGCAAGCCTTTACGATTTTGCGATATATATATATATATATTTCTAAAAATATTCATTCTATAAGATATTTTGGTACTTAAAATAACAAATAAATATATATATTGTACATATGCTTTTGTTTGTATGTAATATGGACCCAACTTTGCAAAGGAACAAGTTTTCATTAATTATAAAATATAAGTGTTCACCAATTCCAAACTTACAATAAAACATAACTGAATATTTAACTTTCCATCAATTATTCAATGGAAATTAGACATTTATGCTGGAGTGACCAGAAAGGATAAAATCAGAAATGAGATCATAAGAGAAAGAATTGGCATAGAACCAAACTTAAACTATATAAAAAAACAGCAAATAAAGTGTTTGCTCCCCTGGAGAGGATATCTTGGGATTTTATACAAGGCATATACAAAAGAAAAAAGAAAAAAAAAGAAGATCAAAGAACAGGAGGATATAACTACCATCACTACCAATTCAAATTGCAAGCTCTAAAACTTTTCTTAGCTGACATATTTCTACACTGGATGGCTTCTCTGAGGGCTATGAGCAGTTCCATGACATGTGTCAAAGGTGGTCCACTAGATATGTTTTTTCATGCATGGTGAAGAACTTCCATAAAACTGCCTTTTATTTTTATCTTTTTTATTTAATTAAATTTATAAGATCACACAATTTTGTAGTGACCTGGAATACAATACAATAAAGAATATAATAAAAAAGCTCTAATAAATACAATAAAGTCCTAATACAATAAAGAGCTCTAATAAAATAAAACATAAAAGTGGAGAAATATGGAGAACCCATCACTAAATCAAAATCAAGGCTTTTGTAAACATAGTCATGGTGAGGAAAACATCTTAGGAGGTTAGAGTTGTTCTAAAACAGGACTGTCAAACTCCATTTCATTGAGGGCCACATCATGGTTGTGTTTGACCTCAGGGGGCCAGGAGTGTGTGGCCAGGGGGTGTGGCCATCTTGACATCTGTTTTCAGCTGTGATGGCCTCCAGTTCTCTGCCAGCAAAAATGGAGCTCAGGAGCACCATGCATACCCCCCTCGCAGATCCATTTTCATTGGCAGAGGCTGGTCCTTTACTGTTTCCAGGGTGGCTCTGGGGGACAGCTCTAAGTTCCCCAGGGGCTGGATCTGGCCCATGGGCCTTGAGTTTGACAACCCTGTTCTAAAAAGTAGATGCTTAACAGAGAAAGCTTCAGCACATACTGACTATGGCAAGACATGCTGAAGTCATCTAGCCAAGTAGAAACACTGTTGGATGGGCCTTGAAGGTTGCCAGAAGTCTTCTTCCATAACACTAGCCCAGTTTTAGAGACCTTTGAATCATTTTGCTGAGTAGAACTGTGTTCCTTCATTACATTGGCAAGAAGAGTATCACAGCATCTCCATGGCAGAGATCATAACTTCAGCTTCAATCATAACAATACAAGATCACACAATAGATACAAACTCAAGGTTAACCGCACCAAACTTGACTGCAGAAAATACAACTTCAGCAACAGAATGGTCAATGTTTGTAATACTCTACCTGACTCTGTGGTTTATTCTCCAAACCCCAAAAACTTTAACCTTAGACTGTCTACTATTGACCTCACCCCGCTTCCTAAGAGGTCTGTAGGGGGCGTGCATAAGCGCACCAAATGTGCCTACTGTCCCTGTCCTATTGTTTCTTTTTATTTTTCTTATAAGTATCTATCTCATGTATTCAAAACTATGTTTATTCTTATACCTGTATCTTGTAAGCGATTGACAAATCAAATAAATACTAAAAAAAACAATCTCTTCAGTGTAGAGAACACAAACTTTGTTTCACAAGCCTTCTTGCTACACAACTCATTATGAAAGTCACCGTCCCTTCATTCTCATTCCAAACAACTGGGTAGTGGGTACAAGTGATTCATCAAAGCTATCTTATAAATACAAGGAAAATATTAGTCTCTCTTTGAAGAGGAATGTAATAATCAAAAAATAAGCAGATTTCTTTCAGGGAATTACTGTTTTAATCCAGGAGGAAAAACAATGTTCCTTCCATGTATTCAAGATCTAATAGCGCATATGCATATGAATTTCCCCTTTTTTTAAAGTCCCACCCCCAACAAAGCCTTTCACTGTGTCAATGATGATGACTAAAAACATTGGCATCAATTTCCTCAGTGAATGTGGGGGAAATTTTTTTCTAAAGTTCTGTAATTAGGAATGGGCAAAATTCTGCCTGATTCAAAAGCAGCCCACAGATTGCAATTCACAGAGCTGAGCTGAATTTAGACTGATCTAGGAGGAAGCCAAATTAAAAAGAAGAAAACATCCCCAGATCAATTATTTATGACAGGAGTTGATAGCAACAACCAAGGAGAGGAAAAAGAAGTCTTTTTCCAGCACCTGACATGCTTCATAAAAGCATAATGTTGCACACTGGGGCCAAGGAAATATGGTTTACAAACACTAGTTATATTCCAGCAATGCTTTAAAAAATTGCATTTCCCAAAGATAGCTCCATAGATGGGGTGGGGGAGAACTGGAGGCGAGGGGTTCTTCTTTTGAACTTTTATCACAGACACTATTGTAACTCTGCTTCTGCTGCTGTTGCTGATAAGTCTAATATAATAGAACTAGGATATGGTCACCAGGATATAAAAAAGATGTTGAGACTCTGGAAAGAGTGCAGAGAAGAACAACAAAGATAATTAGAGGGCTGGAGGCTAAAACATATGAAGCACAGTTGAAGGAATTGAGAATATCTAGTCTAAGTAAAAAGAAGGACAAAAGGAGACATGATAGCAGTGTTCTAATATTTGAGGGGTTGCCACACTTAGCTGCCCATCTTAGAAATGGGGTCCACTCGCCTAATAAGTAAGTTATTTGCAAAATCTGTGCAAGGAATTTCTCCAAACCAAGGATTGAAATAGTGGCATTAGGGAGAAGCTGCATCTTGAATCCTGTTCAAAAATGGCTGGAATCTGGACAAAGAAGCAAACAGCCAAACTGGTAGAATTTATGTTTCAATGTGAATAACCTCTAATTAAAGCCTACCATGCCAATATTGTTATGATTGTTATACTATTACTAGTTTATCTTGAAGTTAAGTAAATTAAAGCTGGTGAAAACAATTGGAAGAAATCTTCTGGATGTCACCACAAGACTTTCTTCATCTCTGTCCCATAATTTTTCCCACTGTCTGGGACATGGTTTTGACCTCCATTTCTCTCTAATTTTAGTTAGCATTTAGAATAGAATAGAATAGAATAGAATAGAATAGAATAGAATAGAATAGAATAGAATAGAATAGAATAGAATAGAATAGAATTCTTTATTGGCCAAGTGTAATTGGACACACAAGGAATTTGTCTTGGTGCAAATGTTCTCAGTGTCCATAAAAGAAAAGATACATTCATCAAGAGTCAAGAATCATCAGGTTCAATACTTAATAATAGTCATAGGGTACAATAAGCAATCAAATCATACTAAGAAACAGTCAATAAAAATCGTAAGGATACAAGCAACAAATTTATAGTCATACAGTCACAAGTGGGAGGGGATGGGCAATAAGGAGTAATGAGAAGATCAATAGTAATAGTAATGCAGACTTTGTAAATAGTTGGACAATATTGAGAGAATTATTTGTTTAGCAGAGTGATGGCATTCAGGAAAAAAACTGTCCTTGTGTCTAGTTGTTCTGGTGTGCAGTGCTCTATAGTGTCATTTTAAGGGTAGGAGTTGAAACAGTTTATGTCTGGGAAGTGAGGGGTCTGTAAATATTTTCACAGCCCTCTTTTTGATTCATGCAGTATACAGGTCCTCAGTGGAAGGCAGGTTGATAGTAATTGTTTTTTCTGCAGTCCTAATTACTCTCTGGAGTCTGTGTTTGTCTTGTTGGGTTGCAGAACCAAACCAGACAGTTATAGAGGTGCAGATGACAGACTCAAAAATTCCTCTGTAGAACTGGATCAGCAGCTCCTTGGGCAGTTTAAGCTTTCTGGGTTGGCACAGAAAGAATATTCTTTGTTGTGCTTTTTTGATGACATTTTTGATGTTATGTGTCCATTTTAGGTCTTGGGATTGAAGGTCTCTACTGTTGATACTGTGTTGTCTAGTATTGTAAGGGGTGGTACTAAGGAGGGTTTCTCCTAAAGTCTACCACCATTTCTATGGTTTTGAGTGTGTTCAGTTCCAGATTGTTCTGGTTACACCACAAGGCAAGTTGTACAACCTCCTTTCTGTATGCAGATTCATTGTTGTCTCGAGTGAGACCAATCAGTATTTAGTATTTATTTGATTTGTCAATCGCTTACAAGATACAGGTATAGGAATAAATATAGTTTTGAATACATGAGATAGATACTTATAAGAAAAATAAAAAACATTACGACAGGGACGGTAGGCACAATTGGTGCACTTATGCTGCTGTATCATCTGCAAACTTCAGTATTTTAACAGATGGATCATTTGAGATGCAATCATTGGTATTTAGGGAGGAGAAAAGTGGAGAAAGCACACAGCACAAAGTGGAGAAAGCACAATTAGCCCCTGTGCTAATTGTACAGGTATCAGATGTGATTCTGCCTAGCTTCACCTGCTGCTTCCTGTCTGTTAGGAAGCTTATGATCCACTTACAAGTGTGTTCAGGTACCACTAGCTGGTTTAGTTTAGTTTGGAATGATGGTATTGAATGCTGAACTGAAGTCTACAAGGAAGACCCTTGCTTAGGTATTTGGAAATTCAAGGTGTTGTAGGATGCAGTGCAGAGCCATATTAACAGCATGATCTATTGATCTATTTGCTCAGTATTCAAACTGCATGGGATCTAATGTCAGATCCGTGATGGTTTTCAGGTGGGACAATACAAGCCTTTCAAAGATTTTCATAGCTACAGATGTTAGAACAACTGGTCTGTAGTCATTCAGTTCCCTGATGGAGAGCTTCTTTGGCACTGGGTTGATAGCAGAGCATTTGAAACAAGAAGGAACATAACACATCTCTGGTGATTTCTTGAAGATTCAGGTGAAGATGAGGGCCAATTGGTCAGCACAGACTTTTAAGCAAGAAGGAGTTATCTTGTTTGGCTCTGTTGCTTTTCCTGGCTTTTGTTTGTGAAATAGATCTTGCACTTCTTTTTCTGTGATCACCAGAGATTTTGAACCCAATGGGTTGGGGTCAGTTGTAGGAGGCTTGGCTGTTGTTGGTGTGTTTGAGATGGGGTTGTGGAGATAAGTGGCTGTAGTTTCCTTTCAAACATGCAGTAAAACACATTCAGATCATCTGCTAGTTATTGATTTCCTTTTGCCTGGGAAGGAGGTTTGCTGTAGGCAGTGATGTTTTTAAGGAGTTTTCTCTTAAAATGTATAGGGTGATTGTGTTTATTTGTTTAATAAATTAGGATTTATTTCATTTTTTTTTGGTGCATTCTATTTTTTCTGTATTAATTGAAAATTTAGTTTGCTTTTATTTATTTTTATACTGAATTGAAATGCAAAATAAAAAGAGAGCAAAGCATTAGCATTAATCCAAAGCATTTGGATTAAGAGGCTTCACAGTCATTGTTAAAAATCACATCAAAAATCTCATAATCCTCTTGACTCCCAAATATTTTTCTGATTTCAAGTCTTATGATATCAATCAATTAAGGTCTATATTGTTTTTAGAATAATGGCTAATGTTTTTTTTTTTTTGCTCTGAGTTATGACTAGCATTGGGTAAAGCGCAAATATATTTCTATAGGCAGTTGGAAGTTTACTGATTGTGCATAAGCAGAATTTCATTCTGTATTCCAAACCAGAAAAGAAATGCTACATAAAGCAATATATCTGTAATATATCTGAGCATCACAAATAGAACAAATTCAAATTTCAGACTAGATGGTTACAAGGTTCATAGCATAGAACTGAGACATATTACATTATTTTTAAACCACCACATTTCCTATTCAACTGCTTATTCTTTTTTCTTCCTTCCTTCCTTCCTTCCTTCCTCCCTCCCTCCCTCCCTCCCTCCCTCCCTTCCTCCCTTCCTTCCTTTTTTTCTTTTGTCTGCCTATCTGTGAACACATAGACAAATATACATGCTTATACTTTTTATCCTGGTTTTCTACATTTTTCCTAGAACCAGAATCATTCTGCTTTTCATTATCTACAATGTCCAAACAGTTCAAGCATGAAATTATAAAGCTAATTGTGCAGGAAAATTTCTTTATGCTAGGTTTGTTTTTTTTCCCTTACCATGAATTCTTCTTTCATAGTACCTCCAAAAATGTGTATTTTTTATCTAAACATTTGATACATTTAATGCTGTGCAATAAATGGATTGTATGGAGTACACCTCGGAGTTGGGAAGGCAAAATAGCTCCTCTTATAATTTGCATCTGCTTTTGTTCACTACTATCTAATGTTTCTTTAAAAAATGAATCTATATTGTAATTCAATGCAGTTCTCTCCCTCCAAGTCTCAGCTAGTGAAAAAATAGTTAACCCATGGAACCTTTTAAACTTCTAAAAATATTTTGTTATCAAGTTTTCTGTTACTTAGATGAGCTATAGGCCATATTCCAAACATGTTTATATAGAGACATCAAGAGACTTACTTGTTGTAGTCTCCTTTCATTATAACAAGAATGAAATGTCCAGTACACAAAACCTTTCATTGCAATGACATTTGTGTTCAATAGCAGCAAATAGGATTGTTTATCAAACACCTTCAAATGGCTTCTCTGAAGTGTCTTAAAAAGGCCCTTGTGAAGTGGTTCCCATATGTGCCGAAGAAAGCAAAGTTAATCAGATTGTGCATCAAAGTATCCAATGAATGCTGCAGAAATAGTGATACAAGGTGAGAAGAAAGGTTTTGTAGATTTACTAAATGTGCATTGAAGTATCTTTTTTTGATCAATCATTGCTAAACAAGCCAGGAAATATGGATGATGTAGTAATTTTCTGGTGAGGTTTTCAGTGGGAAAGGTAAAATATTTGGCATTTGGTGGGCCGTTTTATGTCAAAACAAATGCATTAAATTGAATTAAGTTGTAACATATCTGTTTTTGCATTTTAAAAATTGTGAACATTTTAACAGTGCAAACCCCTGGTTCTTCTTGGGGACTTAGTTCATGATTGGACAACGTGTGTATCCAGGTGGCCTTCATTTTGAAAATCCCAGGCTTCCTAAAGTGAAGAGAATCAAGCATTTCAATATTTTTACTGACCATTTCATATACCGTATTTTATATGGTTGTATCATCTGACAATGGGAGTCTGTTCCAATTGGAAGGTTGAGGAATCAAAAGGAGAAAAAATATATTCAAGGAAAGCACATTCTTGTCTTTGATGCTATTTATGCCTCTTAATATAACTAAGTATGATCAATGAAGATACCTTTCCTTCCTTCCTTCCTTCCTTCCTTCCTTCCTTCCTTCCTTCCTTCCTTCCTTCCTTCCTTCCTTCCCTCCCTCCTACTGCCCCTCTCCCCTTCCTTCCTTCTCCCTCCCTCCCTGCAACAATCAAGTTACAAAACCATACAACAAAATCTAAAAACCCAGTATAAATATATCATCTGGTCAAGATAAGTATTCTTGTACCCAGTAATTAAAAATCATTTCCAAAACAGAGTTTTGTTAGTTTATTCTCTCATGTTCCCTCCCCCCTTCTCTTCTCTTCTCTTCTCTTCTCTTCTCTTCTCTTCTCTTCTCTTCTCTTCTCTTCTCTTCTCTTCTCTTCTCTTCTCTTCTCTTCCCTTCCCTTCCCTTCTCTACTCTACTCTACTCTACTCTACTCTTCCCTCCCTCTCTCTATGTGTGTATCACACACAGTCTCAGACCTGGACCCAAACCTGCACACTCTTATTATTCCAAATTGAAGTAATAAAAAATGCCATGGATAAGCATCATTGTGAGCTACATTAAATAGTTCTTAATTTTATAATATCTTCCCAAAGTCATTCCCTGATACACCTCTTTGACAAATCACTGAAAATAGTAATGGACTGTTAAAATGAAATTAAATAAAATATCTCTCTCTCTTTCTCTCTCTCTCCACAGAGAGACACATATACAGATACAGTAATGTGAAAACAAGCATTTTGCATGAAGAGCTTAAAGCAGACCACAATTACTGTGAACTAACCATAAAAATAATTAAAATATAACTAATGCAACTACATAGTTTAATTAAATAACTGTTTTATATATCTAACAAAAATAAGGAGAGAACTGAGCCATACATTCCAGAAAACATTATGTTTCAACTGAATAATATGCTCCCAAAGCTATTTTTTACAACATGATAGATTTAAAAAAATAAATGAAAATTGGGACTTTTGCTAAACTAATGATGTTAAATCATTGACTAGTACAGTCTGCAAACTATGTACAATGTGTTGTTGCAGAGATAACAAAAATATAATGTGAGAGAAAAATGTCCCAAATTTTTATGTAGTAGGACCCAAACATTTCTAAATCTCTGTCTGTCTATCTGTCTGTCATCCACCCACCCACCCACCCACCCACCTATCTATATCACATCTATCATCTATTTATTTATCTAAAGTTTTATAAGGCTGCCAAACTCAGACAATGCAATGTCAGTGTCCAATGGGGTATATTCCACAAAATAATGTGAATTACCCTTCCTATCAGGTACCTGTTTTTAGGCAATAATTTACCATCAGAAGTCCACAAACTTTCAAAATTCCACATTGAACAATTTCAGTTATTTTCTATAATTCATACACAAACTAGGAGAACACTTTCATCCTTCTTTAATCTTTTGAATATCACAATACATTTTACAGCAATCAAATTAAATCAGTTTATTACAGCCACAGGGCCATACATATTAAAATATGTAGTAGTAGAATTGTTGCATATCTCTCTCTATATATATAATAGAAAAGTGGTGAATATAATAGGATATAAAAAGAAATGTATAAAATTGTATTTTCAAAATTGATGAATAAATAAGTACCCAAACTTAATTAATGTTATTATTTATTGTAAAGATGGTGGCAGAAAAGTAGAAGGATACTTTTTATGGCAATGTCAGGTTATTTGCTGCTAAGGAACTTCTTCAATTTCCCATCACACATTTTCTGGCAAAATTTTCTACTGATTTTCAATGTTTTAAAACTGGCAAGACAATTTTCTAAACCACAAATCTCCTTAAAAGCATAAAAATAAATGCAAAAGATTAATATTAGTTTATTGATTCCTACTTTCAATACTCCATTTAACCTCACAACAAATTTTTGACAAATGTTAGATATCCAAGAGTTTTATGGGACTTTAATATAGACCTTCATCCATTCAGACATTTTAGTCACTGCTCCATATTAATATTCTTAAAGCAGAAGCCATAATGTCAAAAATATGACTATTCAGCAACTATGCACAAGATGGCAATTTGGGAAATAATTAATAACTCCATCTTATTAAGAAAGTATTTAGTGATGAGCTGGATATTTTACATATGCATGAGAAACTTCCAGAATTATTGAAGGATATTGTTGACAAAATTGTGTCAGATTAAGTCCCCCTCAAACTAAAACTATGCCAAATTAATTAAGTGAAAGCAAAACCTGAAAAGGCTGTGGGGAATAAAAACTTGCAACTCTATTATGAACTTTTGGCAAAGAAATGAAAATATGATGAATCTTTTGAAATGAACCCTGGCTGTCAACCAGACCAAGTGTATTGAAGCAAATTTAATAACTTAAAGGTCTCCAGACTTCACCTTTTGTATCTATTCTGTGAGGTGATTGTTTCATGTGTTGCTCTTCACTGTGAATTTTCTCACTTTTATTAACTCAGCCCATAACTTTAATGTTCTTAATGAGATGGAATTGCATATAGCCATATTATAATTAGCTCCTGTAGTTAATGCGGAATTGGAGGCTAATGATCATTATTCTTGCCAAAGAAAGCAATAAATAACTAGGTAAAGTGTCCACAAATATAATACTGAAGGAAAGGAAGCTTATGGAAACTCTTCACATTAGGGGATTGCAAATATGTTTGTCTTTTCATGAACAGTCCCATCAATATTTAAAAGCAGTTCCAGTTCCCACATGCTTGAATGTTTACCAGGACTAGGCAATGTAGTACATATGGAATACCCAAAGACATATTCCCTGGGGATTGCTAAACTTCCCAATCCCATCTGTCTTTGTGTCCTGTTTCTTTGTTTCACCTCCCTCCAGACTTGCAAGAAAAAAAAGATGGATAAAACATGTGTGCTGCACAGCTAATGGACTATCTCAAGGATCTTTTTTCTTCCCCCATCATATGCTGGATATCACTGAATGTCCAGATATGTTCTTAGAAAATTAAATTCTGTTGATTATCAATCAATTAAATTGATGTTATCAAGCCAGCAAGTTCTTTGCTTGCCCCTTTTTTCTTTGTCCACTAACCATTCCTAGCATCATTGCCTTCTCCAAAAAATTTGCATGCATGACATGGCCAAAGTAAATCAGGCATGCTCTTATGTTTTTAGCTTCTAGTGATGTGTCTGGTTTCATACAATTGAGCACATGAAACTCTGTTAATTACTCTGGTATACTATTATGTTATACACAATAATTTATGGCAGCACCATAGTTCAAAGGCATGCATTCTTCTTAGATCAGTCATTTTTATTGTCCAACTCTCACAACTGTACATTATTATGAGGAAAGACCACACTGAACAATTTGATCAGTTACCATCATAAATTAGTAATAAGCCTTTGAGAATTTTTTTAAAAAGTGGTGTATTGGTTGCAATAACATTAATATGATCACACACACATATCCTTTCTGTTTTGATCTAAAGAAAAGGTTCAAAATCTGTACAATAGAGAAATCATCAGCTGAAATTGCTAAGTTGGTCACATGTCCCATATGAAAAGAAACATTGCTGGTTTCCTAGCAATGGTTCTGACTACTACAATCAACGTGTACCTGACCTCAGAAGGAGAATTTCTAAAAATTGGAGGACTTTATGCATGATGAATCACTAGAAAAATCTAGGACCACATACAAAAAAAACTCCCTGCATTTTTCTTACCATATTTATTCACTTTAATGAAAGAGAGTTTATAGTTGCTGTTTTTAAAAATAGTTGCTGTTTTTCTAAAAAATGGAGGACTTTATGCATGATGAATCACTAGAAAAATCTAGGACCACATATGAAAAAACCCTTGCATTTTTCTTACCATATTTATTCACTTTAATGAAAGAGAGTTTATAGTTGCTGTTTTTAATATTTCAGTGAAACAAGCACTACCTATTGCATGGCCAAGGATTGTGTAAGTGCCCTATGAAATTTTCTTCCTGGCTTCCCACACATTTATTCAGTCCCAAAGGATGGACATGAAGAAACTTCTATCGTATGACTTTTATTCACACTTGGAAATATACATAGTCAGGGAAAGATAATGTAAGAAGGGGGGGACATTATCACCTTCAATAATCTAGAGAAGATAATGAAAATAATTAGAATCATCATCGTCATTATTATCATAATCTACTAAGTAAAAGTAGGCTATATAAGTAAAATAAAATTAAAGTTCTGTGTCAACTTTGGAAGCCATTTTTACTTGGAAACTTTGAGGCTGACACATTCAGTGTCTGGGAATTTGGGAAGGGGAATTGAAGACTAGACACAACAACATTCTTTCTCAGAGAATCAAGGACATGTTGCCTTGCACCTAGAGAGGTGTGTCTGGAGGAATGGTTGATTGGGCCATATGATGAGCTGATGGGTGCAGGGGATGGATCTTCAAATTTCTCTTGGGGAAGGAAAACTCAGAACTCTCAGATTTGGGTTTTCCCAGATGTTCAATATGATAACTCCAATAAAATGGAACTTTGAGGAATTGTTTGTTTCAGAATTTAATGGTTTGGAGTTGGTTAGTTGGAATGCTCACATTCTGTTTAATTGGTCTAGATTAGAGTTTACTTCAGTCCTTCCCAAACAACTTGAGAATTCTGGTGGTAGAAGTCTGACCCACCTTGAGTCATAAATCACTAATCTCCCTACTGCACTAGGATTTCTAAATGCTAGAAATAGAGGGGAAAAAGAGAAATAGGGTGAGACTTATTATGACTTCCCATATTAAAGTTCTCATGAACTTTTGATGAATGACAACATTTAGAATGAATTATTTGGTTTTAAACTTCTGAAAATTCCCCCCACTTAATAGTGATAGCACTTAGAGTTATCTGCCATTTCACAGGGCTTTACAGCCCGCTCTAAGAGGTTTACATAGTCAGCCTATTGCTCCCAACAATCTGGGTCCTCATTTTACTGACCTTGGAAGGATGGAAGGCTGAGTCAACCTTGAGCCTGGTGAGATTTGAACTGCCAAATTGCAGCCAACTACAGTCAGCAGAAGTAGCCTGCAGTACTGCACTCTAACTACTGTGCCACTGCAGCGCTTACTTAAATGTACTTAAAATACTTAAATAACTCTAGTCACCAAAAGAGGACAGGTCCTGTAAAAGTATGTTAACTGGTTAAAAGACGAGGCTCTGATCATCTCTTCATCCAACTATGACTTTGTTCTGAGTGGAAATTCTGTATACAAGATGCCCATGACCATCTTGCATGCATTTCTTTAAATGAAACAAAATATCAAATCTGCATATTCATAGCTCTGACAATAGGCTGACCTTATTACAGAACTATAAAATGGGATCAAGAAGCAGTGTTACTTTCTCATTTAGAAATATGCTCAACAAATGCAGAGCAGTTTTCATGCTTTGTTGACCTTTGGCAAAGTAATATCCAGTTCAAGTGATCAAGTGATATATAAGAGAGTGTAGAATCACCCAATAACATTTCACTGTCAACATGACCTTTGGAATAACAGGATTAAGTGAAGAAATGGAAGAGATTTGAATTTTTACATATTGAAAAAGAAATAAAGTTATAAAGTACTTATTTTATTTTTATATAGAAAACAATTCTATATAATGTTTTATTTTTATATAGAAAACAGTTCTGATAATGAATAGGAAACAACAATATTTTAGAGGAGTTAAAAATGTACTATTTTCTTTTAACCTTCTTGTGATGAACAGCTTTAACATTTCTCTTTGGAGGATATTCTGAGGCTTAAACAAGGATTGCAATAGCTGCAATTTGAGATTAATGTAGTTCATCAACATGGGCCCATCAGGATATTCCTAAATAAACTATTGTTGAGCAAATAGGTTCTTTTTTCCCTAACAGTTCTCAAAGCATTTGTTTAAAAAAAAAATCATCAAAGGAGGAGAGAAAATAACAAATAATTTGTCAGGGGGGTAGCGTGTGCAGATGTGTTTCTCAGATATTAGTTTCAAGATTACCATGGGTTGTGTATTAATTTCAAATTTTGATGTTATATTCTGTTCATTCACCTCCCTGCAGCTATTTTCACACCTCTAAAACAACAATCTAACAGTTCATCTCTAAAATAAACCTCTTGCCTTGCCATCATTCTCTACATATTTGCACAGACACAAACAAACTTATTGTTTTTATTTTTAAACTAATTACTTGAGTTAGAATTACCTAAGCATCAGGAACATCATGTAAAAAAGGTTAGCGAACCAATGTGCCTACCACCCCATCATATTGTTTCCTTTTTTCTTATTCGCATCCATTTCATGTATTCATAACCATGTTTACACTTATACCTGTTATCTAATAATCGCTTGACAAAATAAAAAGATAAAAATGTAGGTTTCTTTTCCTCCTTGTTATGCAAAATAAATTTCCTCCTTATGCAAAATAAAAGGATGACCACAACTTGGAGATCTTGGAGAATTTTGCCACACTAACCTAATTCATACTAACTTGTCAATTTTCAGATATTCAGGATACTTCTTAAAGTCAGACATCTATAATAAAATGTAGGAAAAATATTCCCACAGCATACTATAACCAAGGGGTGTTAAAATTGTGACCTGTAGGCCAGATGTGTCACACGCTGGCTATGCCCAATCCCAGTTTAGCAAAGGGGGAGAAATCATGATACATCACATGACGATGATGTGACGATGCAAGTTTGACAACCCTGCTATAACCTATAGATATGGAATGCATTTTTAATGATTCTAGAATGCTATGGAGATAAAACGGAAATAAAATACACTTATATGTGAATACATATGATGCATGTAGAAGACATAGGAAATGACATTGAAGGGTGACCAAAGAAGAAGTGAAGCTTGAGCCCATTCCAAGAAAATACCTTGTGAAAATAACACAAAGCTGAAATGAGGGACAGCTATTTCTGTTACTTTAATGGTCAGAATGCAAATATTTGTGACCCACATTACATTGGTTTCTTGATCAGCTCTACCTTTAGGCTGACAACATGAACAAGACAGTCTGATTTGTAGAGACTTCCTGACAATGTCATTGCGATATGGTGGCTCAGTGGCTAAGACGCTGAGCTTGTTGAAAAGAAAGGTCAGCAGTTTGGCGGTTTGAATCCCAAGCACCGCATAATGGAGTGAGCTCTCATTACTTATCCTAGCTTCCGCCAACCTAGCAGTTCGAAAGCATGTAAAAATGCAAATAGAAAAAGAGAGACCATTCTGGTGGGAAGGTAACAGCACATGACCATGGAGATGTCTTTGGACAGCACGGGCTCTTTGGCTTTGTAATGAAGATGAGCACCATCCCTTAGAGCCAGAAACAACTAGCAAGTATGTGTGAGGGGAACCTTTACCTTTACCAATGTCCTTTAAAACTGAGCTGATTATTTTTTAAAAAAGATTTCACCTGTCCAGTTGTGCCTAGGGGATGGTACCCACCTCCGTTTCTTAGCCGAGAAAAACAGCATTATCTGAAGATGCTTCTGTGGTCATGTGACCAACAGGACTATACTCCAAAGTGCATGGGACACTGTTACCTTCCTGCCAAAGTGATACCTATTTATCTATTTGCATTTGCATGCTTTCAAAGAGCTAGGTTGGCAGGAGTTGGGCAGAAACAGGAGCTCGCCCCTATTTGAGTCTTGAATGGCCAAGTCCAGCAATTTATTAAATAATTTCTTTTGATTCATTAGTGAAATGCATTACTTAGCATAAAGCCTGTCATCTAAGTGTCATCACCAATATGGAACATCTTTAACTTTCCAAAGTAAGGAAGACAATCTTGTTTTGCAAAGATAGTTTAGAGGTCTTCATTTGTCCTCTTCTCTACTGTGTGCACTCCCAAAGTCATACCAGATACCCCTGCCATTCATGGTAGCATTTCTGGAAATGCTGATATATATTCAAAGTGAATCCACATTTATGCCAGTTTTGATTTCATAGTTTATGATTTTATTGTTTTGAGTTCTACTGTTGCTGTGAACTACCCAGAGTGGGTTTATGGATGGGCAGCCATACATTAAATGAATAAATGAAATCAAGAAATTTGAAGTGAAGTGCAAAATTACTTTTAATTATTTTCCCCTTTATTTTCAATTCAGTACATGGGCTCTTTGATTTGAAATCTTCCCTTGCAAAGTGAGTTTTTTTGAAATTAAATAAATAAAGCATGCGAACAAGCAAGCTTTCCATTAATGGAGATTTTCCATCTCAACTCTCAAATCCATGGAGAAAGTTGATCCAGGTGGGAAAGAAATTTTAAATCTTATCCCTGAGTTAGAGCATCATTGGGATTAGGGTTCTGCATGCTCATTTGTGATTATTTTGAGTGGCTATTTAGAATATATTTGCTATTCCGTATAGCAAGCGTTTTTAGTTTAGTTTAGTTTGTGACCCATAACTGTGATTGATTGATTGATTGAGCCTGCTATCTCTTGACAAGTGACTGGGTAGTATGCAACAAAGCTAAAAATGGGTAAAGAAGAAATATTAGAGCAATCAATATAATCATTACTTTTTTAAAAAAAATGTATTAGGTGCCAGGATTCCAGCATTTACCCTAATTAAGTCATGAGTCTCAAGTCAAACTTCCAAAACTAAACAGATTTATTGGGAGTTAATATGTCGACATGGCCTGGGTGTAGCCGACTCTGAGACATGTAATTCACTGTCATCCTAAAACCTGGTTTTTCCCCACCCCTTTGGATGTATCATAATTCATATTCTCCAATGAAACATGTCCATAACCAAGAGTCATCAATCATGTTCTCCAATTAGATTTTTTGTGCAGCAGAAACTTCAGTCACCTAGTTACAATCTCTGAAAAACTATGAATGGAATTCATTTTCGATTCCAAGCTTCTGCACTGCTCTTTCAAACCCCTTTCCTCCCTCCCTTTCTGTTGGCAACTATAAAACGGCCGTAGAGTTGACATAGAGTTTTGTGAGTTGACACTAGGACCCATTGTTCAAGTCTGTTGAGATCCATCTGGATCTTGAGCCTATTTTCTGGGGTGTTGCTTATTCCTACCAGATCAGTGTCATCTGCAAATTTGCAGCAGTTCTTTTTTTTTTTTTTTTAAATGGCAATTCCAATAGCAATGAATAAAAAGCTTTAAGGAGAGCCTGTTTCTGAATAGATGTTGGAAGGGTGGGGAGTGATAAGGTATGTAATTAGTTACTATTCTCAGTGCATTACCTTATTGGTAATTGCTTTTGTTGAATTCAGTTTTGGGAACAAAATGATAGCTTCTCTTATGAGATAGAAGACATTCAAGCTAGAAAAAAATGTAAATATATAAAACAGTACTAAATTGTGAGCCAAGTGGTGATAAATATTCCTTTGGCATGTGACCCTCTGGATTCATTCTGAAATTGGCAGTCCCGCATCATCAAATATGTAATCAACTCTCACTGCATGAATTTAATGACACAGGAATAGTATTAGAGGATTAAATCATAATGGATTATGGAAACTGTTTATTTGAGTGGAAAGGAAATCATTCCATTGTACAATGTTTATTTAACATGGCATCTTAGCATCTGTGACCTTGCTTAAATATTCTTCTTTCCCTAAAATATCAGAATACCCATTTTGATGATGGGTGACAGGATGCCTGCAGAAAGGGAGGACAGCCCTCTGCAGAGACAGAAACAATTGTTACTTGTGTGAAATATGGCATTTTTCACCTCCTTCCATGCAAGGATAAAAAGCAACCATCCCCCTTTACAGGAGAATGCACAGCTGAATTTCGATGCTGAAATGCAATCTTACAAATGTCTACTTTAAAATAACTTCCAATTAATACCAGCTAAATATATATAAGATTAATTGCAGTCTGGATCATCTCCCAGCTCCTGTGGGATTCTGTGTAAATCCACTTAGAGTATTGTGTCCAGTTCTGGGTTGTACACTTTAAGAAGGATTTAAACTAGTGTGGTTTCTAAGGAGAGTTTGAAGGAATGATCAAGGGTAACATGATAATAGTCTTCCAATTTCTAAGGGGCTGCCACAAAGAAGAGGGAATTAAGCTATTCTCCTAAGCACCTGGAGGCAGGACAAGAAGCAATGGATGGAAACTAATTTCCACTCATTGGTTTTTAAAATATATTTAATAATGTCTACAAATAGGGGAGGGAGGTAACTGAAACAGATGCCCAAATGGCTTCTTTAAATCTAAGGTCTCCCCAACATGGAGATTAATTTTCTGAAATTATACTGCTAGAATTATTTAATTATATCTAAAAAAGAGGCAAATTCTGAATGATGATGGCCAGATAGCATAAAGGAAATAATGGTGGTTTTCCATTCCTTTAGCAGAATGCATATTATTTATATTACTGTAATCTATGCAGCAATTAACTTCTATATAACTAATATTTCTGTTTAATTTTATTTTTAACTGCTAAATGAAGAGCAAATTTAATAAATAAATAATCACATGAAGTGTTGATACCACTTTATAATGTCTTGGTAAGCCAAACGTGGAATACTGCATCCAGTTTTGGTCGTCACGATGCAAAAAAAGATGTTGAGACTCTAGAAAGAGTTCAGAGAAGAGCAACGAAGGTGATTAGGAAATTGGAGGCTGTAACATATAAAGAATGGTTGCTGGAACTGGATATATCTAATTTGATGAAAAGAAGAACTAGGGGTAACACGATAGCAGTGCTCCAATATCTCAGGGGGTGCCATAGAGAGGAGGGGGTCAACCTGCTTTCCAAGGCACCCAAAGGCCAGACAAGGAATAATGGATGGAAACTGATCAAGGAGAGATTCAACCTAGAAATAAGGAGGAATTTCCTGACAGTGAGAATAGTAAATTGATGGACCAGCTTGCCTTCGGAAGTTGTGGCTTCTTCATCAATGGAAGCTTTCAAGAAGACAGCCACCCGTCAGAAGTTGTATAGGGTCGCCTGCTTGAGCAGGGGATTGGATTAGATGACCTATAAGGTCTCTTCCAACTCTGTTATTATAATTCAAGAAACACCCTGTTACATAGAACTCAAACTCAGGCTTTCAGCATTTCAGTTGACAAGTTCAGTGTCTTTAACCACTGAACCATTGTGCCCTGTTTTATAGGGCATACATAATAGAGTAAAATAGCAAAGTGGAACCATTATGCAATATATTCAATCTAGTTGTTTTTGCAAAGCAAAAGTAATGACAACCTCACAGCAAACAACAAGCAAGCCAGACAATTGTATTTCATATTCCAAATAAATAAAATAAAATGATATTTCTGTACCTCTTCCCTGTCTGCTATAGCCATTTGCACATCTGTCCAAATTCAACTGTTAGTTCCATTTCCTAATTTGGTGGTTGCAACATTCCAAAGTCTAGGCAGAGTTTTCCAGCAATTAAGGAACACTGGCACTCAGCTGCAATAAAAGACTGATTTAGAATGCAAGCCTACATTTTATTTAAATAATAAAAAGGAAAGTGGAAAGCCATTCCAAAGCATGTTTTTAAGGCACAATTGTGCCAAGTACCAAGGAAATCAGGAGATCCAGATAGTTCAAATGGTATAAAAATGTATAGCAAGCTTAAGCTCTCTACAAGAATCTGAACTGCAAATGGCCAAAACAAACTGGTGGTAGACAAGAGTCGAAGGAATTCAAGGTGGGCTGGACTTACAGGTGAAACATTAGAATATCGTGCAAAAGTTCATTTATTTCAGTAATGCAACTTAAAAGGTGAAACTAATATATGAGATAAACTCATTACATGCAAAGCAATATAGTTCAACCCATGACTTGTCATAATTGAGATGATTATAGCTTACAGCTCATGAAACCCCAAATCCACAATCTCAGAAAATTAGAATATTGCATGCAATCAATTAAACAAGGATTGTACATAGAACAGTATCGGACCTCTGAAAAGTATAAGCATGCATATGTACTCAGTACTTGGTTTGGACCCCTTTTGCAGCAATTACTGCCTCAATGCGGCGTGGCATGGAAGCTATCAGCCTATGACACTACTGAGGTGTTATTGAAGACCAGGATGCTTCAATAGCGGCCTTCAGCTCTTCTGCATTGTTCAGTCTCATGTCTCTCATCTTTCTCTTGGCAATGCCCCATAGATTCCCTATGGGGTTCAGGTCAGAGTTTGTTGGCCAATCAAGCACAGTAATCCCACGGTCATTGAACCAGGTTTTGGTGCTTTTGGCAGTGTGGGCAGGTGCCAAGTCCTGCTGAAAAATGAAGTCAGCTCAGTTGTGGAAGGAAGCATGAAGTGCTCCAAAATCTCCTGGTAGATGGTTGTGTTGACCCTGGACTTAATGAAGCACAGTGGACCAACTCCAGAAGATGACATGGCTCCCCAAATCAACACAGATTGTGGAAACTTCATACTGGACTTCAAGCATCTTGCAGTGTGTGCCTCTCCATTCTTCCTCCAGACTCTGGGTCCTTGGTTTCCAAAAGAGATGCAAAAGTTGCTCTCATCAGAAAAGAGGACTTTGGACCACTGAGCAACAGACCAGGTCTGTTTTTCTTTAGCCCAGGTAAGATACTTTTGAAGTTTGTTGTTCAGGAGCGGCTTGACAAGAGGAATACGACATTTGAAGCCCATGTCCGGGATCTGTCTGTGTGTGGTGGCTCTTGATGCACTGACTCCAGCCTCAGTCCACTCCTTGTGAACGTCTCCAACACTTTTGAATGGCCTTTTCCTGACAATCCTCTCCAGGCTGCAGTCATCCCTGCTGCTTATGCACCCTTTTCTTCCATCCTTTTCCCTTCCACATAACTTTCTATTAGTGTGCTTTGATACAGCACTTTGGAAACATCCAACTTCTTTTGCAATTACCTTTTGAGGCTTTCCCTCCTTATGGAGGGTGTCAATGATGGTTTTCTGCACAACTGTCAGGTCAGCAGTCTTTCCCATGGTTGTGATTCCTACTGAACCAGACTGAGAGACCATTTAAAGGCTCAGGAACCCTTTGCAGGTGTTATGGCTTAATTAGCTGATTAGAGTGGGACACTTTGAGCCTAGAATATTGAACCTTTTCATAAGATTCTAATTTTCTGAGATTGTGGATTTGTGGTTTTTATGAACTGTAAGCTGTAATCATTGCAATTATGACACATCACGGCTTGAACTATCTTGCTTTGCATGTAATGAGTCTGTCTCATATATTAGTTTCACCTTTTAAGTTGCATTACTGAAATAAATGAACTTTTACACGATATTCTAATTTTTCGAGTTTCACCTGTATATCTCTCCTGGGTGCAAAGAGACTCATGACTTAATGACATATTTGACCCTTCCCTCAGACTCAGCCTGCTCATCTCCTACATCTGTTTGCCTTATTCATAGAATTTCATGAGGAGTTTGTTTTGTTCAACATAATCTTTATTTCCTACCACTTTTTCTCGTGATTTGCTCCCCTCTTTTGTTCTGAATAAATATATGTTAAGGAAGAAAGACAGAATGACTACACCGTGCCTTTTGAATGGAACTGCTGGAAGTTATCCTTGGGGAAATGTTAACAGGCCAGGGAAGAAAAAGTGAATCCTTCTACAATTTTTGCAAAAGAATGTCTAATCTGCTCTGATATTGTCTATTTGGAAGCATAGCTCCTAAAGTTATAAAGTTATAAAGCTATAGTTATTGTTGTACAGTACATGTAAAACTGCTCTCATTCAAAGCTCTCCTTTTCCTAAAATTATGTATTGTATGCCTATGTGGTTGTGCTCAGTGTTGGGATTCATTTTTTTTTACTACTGGTTCTGTGGGCGTGGCTTGGTGGGCACGGCAGGGGGAGGATACTGTAAAATCTCCAGTCAGAAGTGGTATTTGCCAGTTCTCCGAACTACTCAAAATTTCCACTACTAGTTCTCCAAAACTGGTCATAACCTGCTGAATACTACCTCTGGTTGTGATGTATGACTTTTTTTCCATAAATAACAAGTTGTACCTACTAAAAGGTATGGCTTTGTGGAAATAGAGAGCATTCAGTAAGAGCAAGGTCTCTATCAGTCCTTGATGGGCTTCATGGATCAGAATATCTCCCTATCTTCCCTTAAATTCAGTGGTCTCTATTAAAAAACCTTGTTACTTTTCAATAATGCTGTTTTAAAATTGAAAAATTAAATATTTAAATTTAAAAAGTTTATATCTTTTCTTAAACCCCTTCTTCTTCTTCTTCTTCTTCTTCTTCTTCTTCTTCTTCTTCTTCTTCTTCTTCTTCTTCTTCTTCTTCTTCTTCTTCTTCTTCTTCTTCTTCTTCTTCTTCTTCTTCTTGTCTTCCTCTTTTTTGGCCACTTTACTAGATAATTTTCTTTGACCTTCCTTGCTAAATGTTGAAATATTAAATTCAGTTGTCATGTTTTTCCAGAGTCAAAGCTTTTGTCTTCCATATTTTCTTATTTATCATAATAGCTTGCTTGAAAGTCACTTGAATTCGTGGACTCTTCCACAATTGTACATTCAAACATACCAGGTTGGAGTCTCTTCCTCCTTTAATCATCAAAATATATTTTGTCTATTGATTTCCTAAAATACACTTTGTCTTCCCAAGGAAATATAATATTGATTTAACTCATGTATTTGCCTAATCCAGATCTTCCTACACCTTCAGATCATTTCATTTTGTCTTCTTTACAGTCACTCACTATATTCTTTCTAGATACAGATTATATCACACCTTGTAATTTGCTATAGAATTCAACAATGTTTACTAGAAAATTTATGTTACTGATAACTAGATAGAAACGGGGAGCCTACTCTTCAAAAGAACTAGTTAGCTTCTCCTAATTTCACTTCTGATATACTATATGACAATTCACGTTTCCATTACAATATACATCATATATTCTATATTACATTCGAGTAAAATGTAGTATATAATGATTGATTCTTCAATATTTGGGTGAACCTGCTTCCTGGAATGAAATATTTTGCTGATCATAGTCTAAGGACTCGATCCTATTTTGAAAATAACTCTAAAACTTGAATTTGCCCAGAGAAGGTGGCAGATTGTCTTCAGGAACTATGAACTGTTGAAGAAGCTGGTCTTTTTGCCCTTTAAAATATTAGGTGATCTAGATGTGGATTATTACCATATCAATATTCATACAAGGTAAACCCTTCTGAAATTTGTTAATGCTTCTATATATTCAGTACATTTTAAGTCAATGCCTATCTATTAAAACTGTATAAATCATTTGATGCATAAACTAGAAGAGAACAAAATAACGGAGTTGGAAGGAACCTTGGAGATCTTCTAGAGCAATGCCTGCTCAAACAGAAGACCCTATACCATTCCAGGCAAGCCTCTTCTTAAAAGCTTCCAGTGGTGAAGAACTCACAACTTCTGAAGGCAAGTTCTGGGTGCTACATCACTGGAGACTGGACAACCACTTGTCTGGAATGGTATGAATAGGTCTCCTGCTTGAGCAGGTATTGTAGTAGAAGATGTTCAAGGTCCCAACTCATCCCACTGATTAAGTGGTCTCATTGTTAAGAAAAATTCTCTTTAGTTCTAGATTGCTTCTCTACTTGATTATTTTCTATCCATTGTTTCTTGTCTTCTCTTCTGGTGCTTTGGAAAAAAGATTTAACAAGTAGTGTTGTTGAAGCTGAAAAGCAACCACAATCACTCAAAAACTCAGTAAAATTGCTTCAAAACCCATCTGTGGTCATTGGACTTCTGATAGGATCCTGTTAGGCATGCCCAAAAGGCCATCCTAATCTATAAATAAGTTCAGCTTCTTCACAATTTCAAGAAATTCTGTTTCACTCATGGGCAAAGCACCTCACTGTATAATTGACAAGATAATATAGCATAATATTTGGTGCTATGAAATATAATTCTCTTCAAATGAAAAATAGGAATTTATAATTCCCCAAAATTATTTTGCAAATTTTAGATCTTAGAACTAATTATACTATCAAGTACAAAATGGGAGAAATATAACATTTATCACAAATAAAATGCAATGCTACTAAAATGTGTTAAAGAATTGTTTAGGGTTTTTTTTACTAGTTTTCTAAATAATTTGAAAATATTTTTATCCCTTACCTTCAGGCAATATCTGTTCAGTGTAATAGAAAGTCCTATTTTTCTTTGTTATTTGATAAGAGATTTCATGGGAATGATCAGCCGGCTATTCCAGATATGACATTCATAGTCTGAAGGGCAATTGCAGTGGATCCAAAATGTATTTGTAAAGGTTGATTGTAAATCGATATGAAATTAGCCCATTGGGAACACCTTCAGCACATACTGTATCAGAGATTGGAAATGTACCTATTTTTTTGTTTTTAGGTAGGTCATTCATACATATATCAATCTTCTGTAATTTAGTGTCCTTCAGATGTATTGACTATAATTCCTACAACCCAAACATAGGCGTGCAAGCTGAAAATAAAAATAATTTCTTCTTAAACATTTCAGAGGAAAAAAAATATGTATTAAGGGTTATATAACCCAGAGTGTCAGCCTTGATATTTCACCTTTACTTTGTATTGAAGACATAGTACAAAATATGGTGAAACAGTGGTTGTAAACAAATCAAGGAGAGAAGCAACCAGAACTAAGAAGAAATTTCCTACTGGTGAGAGCAATTTATAATGCAATAGCTTGCCTTCAGAAGTTTCAGAATCATTGGATGCTTTCAAAAAGAGATTGAACAACCATTTGGCTGAAATAGTATAGGGTCTCCTGCTTGAGCAAGGGTTGGACTAGAAGACCTCTGAGGTCCCCACCAACTCTATTATTCTGTGTTCTATGTGACCCTTACATTTGCAGCAAAACCTATGCATAGCTAGTGACAGATCCCTGTTTTCTATACATATTCATTAGGGTATTTTTTCCTAAGTATCCATGCATAGTTTTATCACCACAGGATGAATGCAGATCAGATATGTATACTATTCTATCTGTAATAAATACAAATAGGGCAAATGAATTATTAAGACTTTGTACCACATCCTGCTGAGACCATTTAGATTCAAAATTCAGCTGGACAGGAGATAATAGAATCTTAGTTCATAGGCATAATAATTATTCCTTGAGGAGAAAATGTAAATGATCAAAAAAAAAAAAAAAGACACAATACACATAAATATACCAAGATATTTAATGTGAATTTTACACTCTGTGCTGAACTAACAAAAATCATTGAAAAGCAGTTTTTGATCCTAGTGATGATGCTTTTGATATGGAAACTAGAGAGCCTCTTATTAATGTAAGAATAGGAAACCTTATTAACTCAAAATGTAATTTTCTTTTCTAAATAAAAGGAAAAAAAAAAACCACCTTTCTCACTCCTTGAGTGTCCTGATTCTCCAAAGTCCCCTTTGAAGAATATTTAAGTAGTTATGCTTCAACCCAAAACTTGTCCTTTTATCAAGAATGAAAATATAGTTATGTTTTTTTTAGAAATCACCTATTTTGAATCTAATTCTCTCTCTCTCTCTCTCTCTCTCTCTCTCTCTCTCTCTCTCTCTCTCTCTCTCTCTCTGTGTGTGTGTGTGTGTGTGTATGAATATTTGCCTTTTGTCTTCAAGACCTGAAGACTGTCAAGGTGACTGCTTTTGCCGCTCTGAATTCATATTGGTTTGAAAGTGGTCATGCTGGGAGACTTACAGCTTGATTGAATCAAGAAATCAAGATTTAAAGTGCCTTTTTTTTTTTCAATTTCCTACATGCAACAGAGAAACTAAAGTAGGTCAGAGTAATTCTGTGATTATTTTGGATGCTAAAGACCCCATATTTTTTCTGTTTCATATAGTTTTCAGACCAAAGAAAAACTCTTTCTCCCTTCCTCTCTTTCCCCAACCCCATACTCCTCTTCTTTCCTTCTCTCTTTCTTCTCTCTCTTCTCTCCCTCCCTCTCCTACCCCTATCCCCACCCCCTCCCCATTCTCCTCCCTCTCTCCCCATCCCCCACTCTTTTTTAAAGGGCATAGTTGTCCCCAAACATCATCTCTTCAAAAAGCAACTTGATTCCTTCCCATCCACCTCTCTCTCTGATTTCTAATTCTGTTACTTCAGCTGCCCTTCTTTCATTCTAGAAGTTAATGGAGAAAAATCTCCTCCCAAGAGGTTCAGGCATGAAGGAATTAAATGAGGCTCTAAATTTGAACTGTCAGTCATTCCTAATCTGTCAATCCAGGTAGTGAATAATGGCAACCAATGACAGGTGCTTTTTTTTAAAGGTGCCACCAATCAGGAGTGAAAAGATTTCCTGTGAGCTTTTTAAAAAGACTATTTTGCTTTTTTCCATCATCCCCAGTGATGTTTCCCAGAAAATGCCCGAGGCCAGAGAAGGAAGAAAAACAAACTAGAAGACTCTGAGTTCTAGAAAAAATATTAGATGTAATTTATCCAATAGAGCTAGATGCAGTATAACTATACAATTGATTTTTATTTCATACAGTGATCTAACCTTTTGGGATTTTGTTCTGCATGCTCATAAGTGTGTATCAGGGAGAGAACAGCTGACAAAAAATATTTGGAATAGTTTTGCAATTGTTTTATCTTTTTCTTCTTTCTCTCTTTGCTTTCTTTCAGCTCTTTGCTTTATTCAGTTCAGAATAAAGACTTGAATTCTTCATGAATAACGTATTTTCATTCTGGAAAGCAATCTAGCTTAAGCCCATGCTGCCTTACACCTGTGGAGAAGATAGAAAATAATAGGGAAGAAAGCTGCCACTTTTACTAATTTGATGCCAGAATAGTTTCTCTCCCCCCCCCCCAAAATAAAGTAGAAGAAACCAGTAGTAATACATTATTCCCAGGATTTGTGGCAGGGTATGGTATAGTTTAGGGCAGGGGTGTCCAACCGTGGCAACTTTAAGACTTGTGGACTTCAACTCCCAACTCTCAGCTGGCTGAGGAATTCTGGGAATTGAAGCTTATAGGCACTCTACAAGCAATGCACTTCTAATTCTATCAGTGTTCCTCCCTTCTCTAAAGCATGTTAAGATAACCTTCCATTGATTTCCTGAACTTTTTCCTGAAGTTAACTTGTTCTCCTTTCCAGCAGAACAAAGTCAACGCTGCAGTGTATTCCTATGGCACTAGGCTGACTTCCCTTCAGTCATTTGTGATCCTAAAAGGCTCCTTCCATAAATACGTTTTACATGTGTACAGAGATGGTGAGTCTAGAATAAATTTCTTTCTACATATAGTAGGGAAAAATGGAAAGGAATCAGTATAGAATGGCACAACAACATTCTACTCCTATGCCATCTGGATGTGCAAGCAGATTGAGTAACTAAGTTTGAGTAATTATTTTTTCTATTGATTGGGTAATTGACTTTCTGATGAATAACCTTAAGATGAAGCAAAGGGACCATAACATTCTTTCTTCTGAAATTTGGCTTTAATGAAACTTTTATAGGAACAAAAAACCATGATTTGTAAATGTTGCATTTTTTTTTAAATCAAGGCACCTAAAACATGCTGACTTAAAGAATGTGTAAAAGAAAACAAACAAACAAAAAATGCCCAGGATGCAATACTCTAGGGGAATTAAAAATTCCAGAATGTCTAGACCAGTTTTATAGACAAAGTTGTGATAATTGCAACATCCCTGCAGCCACATGATCATGATACTTACATACTCCCTACCAGTTTCCAACAAGCAAAGTCAATTCCTGCTCTTGCTACTTTTTTGCCCATCCATATTATAACAGAATCATTTAGGAAAATTTAATGTTCAGACTGCACTATATTTTTCTCAAAGGATGACCCAACTGGTCACAGAATTGTCTAGTACAAATTATTTTAACATTTCATTTGCTATTTGTTTATAAGTGAGAGATAAACAAATCCTCAGGTTGTTTAAGTGAACAGTGTTCAGTCTGTTCATTTCATTAACTCAGAGGAGAAGCTGGTTTTTAATGTATGCTATGTTACATGCAACTGCTCGCATAATAACTTTCTTCTCAGTTGCAAATTATTGTCATCTTTCCCCATTTCTCATTTGATTAAACTAATCAGGAAGGGGGGATAGATTAAGGTTACAGTATGCACGCCATAAATAAGCAAAAATAACATTTTAATTACTTCACTGCTAGATGGTTTCTAATAAAAAAACACAACACAGATGAAGAAATGAAATATTTATGGAAAGCGGTATAGTTTTTAACTGTTCATACTGAAGTTTTACAATCCCTAAAATTGAAGAAACACATTTATTGTTTCCAAAGCAATGGCAATTTGCAATTTTTAATGCCTATTGATAGTTAGGACTCAAGGGCCTAGAGAAGATTATTAAATTCATCGGGGGAAAATATTTTCTAACACCTCAGACTGCAGAAAAGCATATTCAGTTTTAGCAAAAGGGATGCAACAGAGCTGATAAGCAACAACAGCATATTCCTAAAAGTCAATGGCTAATGTGGCAATGAGCTTCTATGGCTGACTACCATTTGCACAGTCTGCCACCAAGGAGAACAACTATAGGGGTGTCCATAGGCAAATGAATTCCAATACCATTTCAACATCCTAAATCAATGATTCCTTGTCTTTTCCTTTCTGCTGATTGTTATAGCATAGCCTGTTCTACGAACCAGCTTTGATTCTGTTTGAACTGAAAAACTTGAAAACTGATGATAGCAGATTTCAATTTATATCTCTGTATAATCATTTTGGAAAAAGCTGGTTTAAGAATCAGATTATTATTTTTATTTAGAGATCTATCCATATACAACAATAGTGAATCAAATGTTCTCATCAAAACACTTCCAGCTGTTTCATATATATATATATTTGATAGTCCTTTTGTCTTACCTGCTCTTGCCTTCTGACAGCTCTGCACACACGCGCAGTGGGAACTGGCTCCCCTTGTTCCTCTGCTACACTGCTGTCAGATTCTGGAGGTTCTAGAGTCAGCACATAACTCCCAGATGGCCCTGACCCCATCTCTGTATTGGACGCAGGACCAACGTCCAAGTCCTCCCCAGACTCTCAGGCTGGCTCATGTTCTTCCCCACTGTCCGATTCTGCTGCCATCTCCACAGTCTTCTGGAAGACCACAACAACTTCTAACTGGTTTGGCAAGATGAGTACAGAGGTCTAACATTCCATTAGCAAAATTGACTGCAGAATTAAGGTTTGCCACTAACCATATCGAACAATTTCATAGCGGAGAGAAAGGGCATAAAGGCAAGATCATTTGGTGGGCCAGATCAAGCTCTTTCTAACATCACAGGACTTTCTCACAAGCCAGGACAGTCCCAAATGTACCAACATATACATTTTGACCCACAATTTAAAAAAAAAAAATCAGAAAGAATAAAAAGGAACAAGAAGTTATTTTTGTGCCTTTCCATAAATATCTCCCTGGCTTTTAATGAAAACAAGAACCACCTACAATTTGAACGCTAATGCTGGCATTCTTAACTGATCATCTGCAGACATACATGCAGTGGTGGGCTTCAATTTTTTTTACTACTAGTTCTGTGGGCGTGGCTTAGTGGATGTGGCTTGGTGGATGTGGCAGGGGAAGGATACTGCAAAATCCCTATTCCCTCCCCACTAACCTGCTTTCCAGCTCTATTCTCCTGTGCAGGGCAACAAAAGAAGATCAGCTGGGACTTGGGAGGCATATAATAGATGGGGGCGAGGCCAGTCAGAGGTGGGATTTGCCGGTTCTCCAAACTACTCAAAATTTACGCTACCGGTTCTCCAGAACTGGTCAGAACCTGCTGAATACCACTTCTGCAGAGGACAATATGTATTTTACACTTATTCTCAAGGGTGGGATTCTCCCAGTTGGGAGAATTGGGAATTCTGAAAGAACTGACCATTGTATAAATTATATGCATTCCATCGGAGCTGAAAATGACTTGATGCACATATCAATCTATTAATCAACTATGACAGCTAAAATCTCTAGTCATTCTATATACTAAAATTCAGTACTTTGATGATATGCAATGGGCATAATGTTTAATTGATGGCATTTAATTGATATTATTACAAATAATGCATATATTATTTATTTTTAGGAATGAAGACAAATATAGGTGTCCTGGGATAATGTTTCAGGATCCAGTCTGGGTCGTTGAAATGGAAATTAAGATGCAAACAACAGCAAACTTTGATAGAAATTGAACAAGGCATTCATACATAAAAAATGAAATGTTGACACATGCTATCTGATTATTGATTGCACCTTGAAATATGCATTTGAAAACTTTGGAAGATTCAGACGAAAAATTGTCTGAAATGGTATAGGGGTTCCTGCCTGAGCAAGGAGTTAGATTAGGGTTAGGGGACCTCCAAGGTTGTTTCCAACTCTGTTATTCTGTTAAGACCCATTCAGTCAGTTATTCCTAGTGTCTGTGATTTCACCCCCAACATGGAAAGTAGGGTGGTTGAGTGGTGTGGTGGCCTAGAGGTGGATCTCTTACCTCACAATCAGAAGACTGTGAGTTTGATCCTAGATAGAGTCAGATATTTCTCTCTCAGTGAATGTATCTGCTGAAAAACTGCCTCATTGGCAACAGGAAGGGCATCCAGCCAGTAAATACTCAGCTCCATTCAGTTGCCCAGACCCCATCCCTCAAATTGGTCAATCTAATGACCCATTAAAAGAAGAAGATGGTGGTGGTGGTAGTGGTAGAAAGTAGAGTGGTTAGGTTCCTTCTTTCCTTTCCCATAGCTGTCTATGGTTCTCTGGAAAAATTCAAAAGGAAACAAAAATCTGCAAATGATTTATTTTCTCATTATTTAATCTCAAGCAAAGTGGAATTATGCTGTTTGCTTAAAGATTTAGCCAATCCTCAGAGGTATATTATACTGGAAGAATAATAGTTTTTCCTACAAGTGAATTATTTGTGCATTCCAATCTAATGAAGATTTTCAGAAACATATATTGCTAAAGGTAGAGGCATTGATGGATAAAAAAAAATGGATTGACTAGTTAAGCATCTCAATCTGAGAAACCTCATCATGCAATCCCACTTCACTGTTTCCATATATAGAAGTAAAGTTGTAAGGTTGCACAATGTATTGACAATAATAACCTCAGAAACCACAGAAATGCAACTAAACTCGTGAAGAGCTTTCTAGGCAGCTGATTGAATTGTTTCCATTAAAAGTCCTCAGCATTCAGTTTAGATTCTTTGAAGGATCATCATACCTTTGTGGAACCAAAGTGCCTCTCTAGAGTTTTAAGCAGCTCTTTTTCATCCTCGTTAATTCTTTGGCAGTCCATCCAGTTAGGATTCCTATATTTTAAGTATTGGCTGCACTGTGTTTCCCCCAAAATAAGACCTTGTATTATTTTTTGTCACCAAAAAATGCACCAGGTCTTATTTTGAGAGGATGTCATCCACTGACTAACCTCACTTTCATGTGTCACCCCCAGCCTCCTTTTTGCTGTCAGAGGCCTTCAGAAAATTCTTCTTCTGCAGCTGGCAAAGCTTTCCTGAAGGCCTCTGCAGCAGATAACAGAGCTCTGGATTGATCCAAAGGTTTGTTATCAACTACAGAGGCCTTCAGAAAAGCCTTGCCAGCTGCAGGAGAAATGGGCTGGCAAGGCAGGGATCGGGATACGTGAGGCCTGGCTGCAACTGTCCAAAGGTAAGTAGTAGGGCAGCTCCACCCCCCATCCCCACCCTAGTTTAATTTTTACCCATGCACACTGGAGTGGGTGGGAGGGCTTAATTAGGGCTTATTTTGGGAGGTAGGGCTTATATTGGGTACATGTGTAAAAATCAAGCTAGGACTTACTTTCAAGGTAGGTTGTATTTTCGGGAAAACAGGATGCAGTAAGCAACAGGTCATATTAATATTAGAGCAATATTTTTCAACCACACAAATGTCAAGACATGTGGATTTTTACTCTCAGAAATTCTCAGCCAGCCATGGTAGCTGGGGAATTGTGAAAGTCAAAGTTCACATATCTTAAAATACTCAAAGTTGAGAAACATTGGTCCAGACAGGTGCCACTGCTTAAATTCAAAGTATGCTATGCTTAAGCAAGGATGTCTGTGAATAGTACTGTAATATGTAATTCCATCTGACAACCAAAGGCATCTTTAACACACCATGCTAACATCAGAATGACCCTTGTGTCGTGATATCATTGTGCTTCTAGAGCTGGCTGCAATTAAATACATCTGTCATGTCATTTGTGACAATTGATTTGAATAGTCTGTCCTCATCTTTCCACTTCCATGGATATCTGTGCTGACAAGCTACAGTACTTTGCAGATCATTAATTGCTCTGTAGTCCTAAAATTAAGAACCATTGTCCTAGGCATTGGGGTCATAACTAATTCAAATGAGTACTGAAAGCAAAAGGTTTTTCTTTCAGTAATAACATGTGCCTTCAGAAGAATTTATATTTTTCCAGTGTCTTTGTAATAACTATTATATCTTGGAGGATGGGCGTAATAACGGAGACGAGACATTGGATAATAACTTCAACTCTTTATTAGTGACTTCAGAACAGAGCCATGAGCCTGGCAGCAGCAGCTCCTTTTATAGAGCTGGCTGCTGCCAAAGCGTCCAATGACAATAATTCAAGCTTGCCGCGCTTGGGGCGTCCAATCGCGGCAGCCTGTCAACTAGCCAATCGGATCAGTCTGGAGTGACCAATCACGACCCATTGTTGACGGACCAATCAGGGTTGCAGGATTACGAGCCTGCTAGTTCGGAACAATAACAAATCATGAACACACAAATGTCCACACTGTCTTGCTGTATTATATTTTGGAGCAACTTAAGTTCAGTTAGATTTCATCTTAAAGTGAAGAAAAGATATACTCAAGGTCCTCAAAATCCAGCGGTGGGCTGCTGGGGGTTTGGAAGGGTTCGGGAGTGGTCATGCCTACCCAGCAACCGGGCAGAGAATCCATTGCTAAAATTTTTGAAGCCATCAAAATCTCACATAACAGTCCTACACGCTTATCTAAGGATAAGCTCTATTGAACACAGTAAGGTTTATTTCCATTAATTAGACAGTACTCCATCACTGAACAACTAATTTTATGTTCCTGCAAAAATGAAGATGAAGGAATGGAATCAGACAGTTGGAAGGTTGCATAGTTTCTACTCAACAATGTATCATGCAGCCAGTTTTGTCCACACTGAATCAAAGAGAAAATACATCAGAATTTTTTTTTCAAAGTGCATATAATGGGGAGGTTGGGAGATAATAGTACAACCACAAAAAGCTCATTTGGTATGCATCAAGTTCTGCATCACCTGATTATTAAACAAACAATCTAACAAACATACATGTCTTCTGTCAGCGTTCCAGAAAACAAACTCCAACCAAGCATTTTCTCAAAGTTCCGCTTTTGAGTTGTCTGGCACATCTGTCAAAACTCGAATCTGAATAATTCAAACTCAAATCCCTCAATAATTCAAAATCAAAGATCCATCCCCTGCACCATCAGTCCATCACATGTCCCAATCATCATCTGTCCCAACTGGAGACATCCCTCTAACCACTCCTTGTCCAGATGCAGGGTGACATGACCTTGACTGAGAAGAAAAATGCTATTATGTCTAACTACAACCACTTATGAAATCCCCACTCCCAATTTCCCAGACGCTGGAATGTGGCAGTGTGGAAGCTGCTGGTGCTTCCAAGGCTAACATCTTCCAATCAAAATTGCAATTGTAAAATTGCACTTTTATCAACTGATAGTTTTACTGTTATTTCTAAAACACATCTGGGCTAATTTGTTAACAAGTGGGGGTGGGAGGGAAGTAAGGAGGATGAGGAGTATGGGGTGGGGTGGCAAAATATGGTTTTCATCAGGCTGGCCTCTAGCAGAGCTACCACATGTGAGTGCAAAACTCTAATTGATCACTGTATGGCGATAACACTTGTCATATTTTTATTGTTATTTAATCCTTTTTTTGCAGCCTACATCTAAAAGCCTTGGTTTTTTATAGAAATTTGCAAAATGATTGGCACTGGAATCAGACAAATCTCCTTCACCTTGGTATGTGATTAACTTTTTGTTCTTTTGTTAAGAAGCTTAATGAATAATCTCTGTGCTATATAATCTGTTCAAATTATATTTTTTAAATACAGACGGACAGAGAGGCAAGATTAAATGAAATAGGGAGGTCACGATTTGCAAGGAGGTGTATGCAGCAGTATATGATGTTAAAAAATCAATCCTAAATGCTGAGTTTAATAAAATATTACAATGTATTGGAATATAAAAACAGTCAATGAAATAATCAAGTAAGAACGCCCTCTTGTTAGTTAACCTCCATCTGAGCAAGATGGAATGTTTTCATTTGGATGCTTGAGCTATAAACATGGCACTCTTTTTTCTGTCTTTGTATCTTGGAGCAAGTAAGAAATATGAGTTTATTGCTGAGATCCTGATAGGTTGTCAAAACAATTACTGAGTTTAAGTGCTATGCTCTGGCTGAAACATATAGTTGGCAGTCAAAGAGGATATGAATGATGTCCTCTATTTGTGGCATGTAATATACATTACATGGATAAGGTAGTAGATGAAATTGCCAGTAATCAGGAGCTGAAATCTTGTTCTAGTTAGGGCTGTTCTTTGGCCTTCTATCAGGCCCAGAAGTAAACATTTTGAAAGGTCTTTTTTGTTCTGGGTCAACTATTTCAAAGGCTTAGTGTTAGTAAATGTGTCTATTTCAACTTAAACTCCAATATCCAGAACCCTTCTTTTGAACATGTCCTTAGCTTGGTGGCCAGCTGAGGTTCAACATGGAAGTGCCAATCCATGGAATGAGAAGTAAACTTGGCAAAGCCATATGATAGGGTAGGGCATGCAGGACTTTAACAAGAAACATTTTTGTTACCTACCAAGATTCACTGCAAGTATCAGTAACTGTGAGAGGGATCTTGGAGTCTTAGTGGACAACCAATTAAATATGAGCCAACAGAGTGTGGCAGCAGCCAAAATAAGCCATTGCAATCCTAAATTGCATTATCACAGGGATACAAGATCAAGTGAAATACTAATACCACTCTTTAAAATCTTAGTAAGACCACACCTAGAATATTGCATCCAGTTTTTGGTCATCACATTATAAAAAAGATGTTGAGACTCTAAAAAAAGTGCAGAGAAGAGCAACCAGGATGATTAGGGGACTAGAGGCTAAAACATATAATGAATGGTTGCAGGAACTGGACATGGCTAGTCTAGTGAAGAGAAAGACCAGGGGAGACATGATAGCAGTGTTCCAATATTTGAAAGGCTGCCACAGAGAGGAAGGGGTCAAGTTATTTTCTAAAGCACCTGAAGGCCAGACAAGGAACAATGGATGGAAACTGAATGAGAGATTTAACCTGGAAGTAAGGAGAAACTTTCTGACAGTGAGAACAATCAACCCATGGAACAGAAGTTGCCCTCAGAAGTTGTGGGAGTGTCATTACTTGAGACTTTCAAGGAGAGATTGGACTGCCAGACTTCCAGTTTGGGTCTCTTCAGCGACAGACCGAAATCTGCGATTGTGCGTGATTTTGATCTGTGCTTGCCGCTTTAGTGCCCCGGTCCTTTGGATTCGGGGCTAAAGCCACCCCATAGAGATAGTGAAGAGGGGGGTTGGACTAGATGACCTACAAGGTCCCTTCCAACTCTGTTAATCTGTAATCTGTAATGTACCTTTTACGAACAATTGAAAGCTCTACTTGTTATGAAGCTATAGATGAAACGGATTCCTGTTTCAGCTCTAACTGCAGAGAATGGAGTATTTTTGTCTGTTCTCAGAATAGCACTTCTGAAACTGATCTGGATTTGTTCACATAATGATGACTATGACTATCCACCTTTCAGTAGCATAGGTCATTATGGTGATTACTTTGGCCTTATAGACCTTTAATATAGGGATTGGAGTACTAGGGTGGTTATAATTAATTTCACATGTGTTTTAGAGTTGGCTGGGGCTCTTGTCATGTTTCTTTTAAGATGCCTTATCCATGACCTCACATTAGTAAAAATTAGTCATAGCTATCAGAAAGAGATGACTTGTTCTATAGCAGGGATGTCAAACTCAATTTTACTGAGGGAACATTAGGATTGTTTTTGATCTCAGAGGGGTAAGGGACATAGCTGGTAGTGAGCCAGGGGTGGGCTTGGCCATTGTGTGTGAGAGACACATGTCAGGGGCACCTGTAGTGCTAAGGCAGGACTTTTCTGAGACCCTATCTCACTCTCATAATCTCCTTGCTTCCTTCCTTCTCTTTTCCTTCATTTTCCTTCCCTCTTCATTCTCCTTTCTTCTTCCTTCCCCTCTTTCCTTATTTTCCTTCCTTGCTCTTTTCCCATCTTTCTTTCTTTTTCTTTTCTCTTTCCCTTTTTTCTTTGCTGTCCCTTCTTGGATGCTCAAATTCAAATGGGGAAACATTTCTCCTTTGTTTTTGTTTTTAGTTTGTTTTGATAGCCCTCTGCCAACAAAAACAGAGCCCATATGCAGGCCCCCTCCTTCAAAGCTATGTTTTTGCCGGCAGAGGCACCGTGGGATGGTCCTTTGTTGCTTTTAGACTGGCCCATGGGCCAGATCTAAGCACCCTATAGGCCGGATTCAGCCCACAGGCCTTGAATTTGACACCCCTGTTCTATAGGTTCTTTGTCCAAGTACCAGATGTATTTAGTAACACCTCTTTCCAAATATCATTACTTTGGCCTTGGTCTTATTGATTTTCAAAAAAATTGAAGGCATGGCAAGTATCCAACTTACAGAGTAGTCACCTTAGGCCTACTTGAAATTTCACTCCAAGGATCATGGCCTCTGTATAGAGAATAACATTGGTAGGTTTATTAAATTTCATTGGTATATGAATATTCTGAGAGTGGAGGAATCATGGGATGTCAATATGTCAGGATATTATTTGCTCCTGTAACCATGGACATGGTGGATCAGTGGCTAAGATGCTGAGCTTGTTGATCAGAAGGTTGGCAGTTCAGCGGTTCAAATCTCTAGTGTCGCATAATGGAGTGAGCTCCCATTACTTGTTCCAGCTTCTGCCAACCTAGCATTTCAAAAACATGTAAAAGAATACAAGTGAGAAAAATAGGGACCACTTTGGTGGGAAGGTAACAGTGCTCTGTGCGCCTTTGGTGTTTAGTCATACTGGCCATATGACCACGGAGTTGTCTTTGGACAGCGCTGGCTCTTCAGCTTTGAAAAAAATGAGCACTGCCCCCTAGAGTCAGAAATGACTAGCACGCATATGCATATCTTATTTTATTATCTTATCTTATCTTTTATTATCATATCTTACCTTTATCTTATTTTCAGAAATAGAAGCTTCAGTTCCATGTAAGGCAAGCTACAGAATCTCTCTGTTACTAGAATCAGCTATTCTATAGTCCTTCACTAAGCTCAACAAAAGTGGAATGTAGCTGTTTTCTTGCTGATTGAATACTTTGTGATATTTGGCATAGAGAAAACCAATTGTCTGTGGTAGAGTGCTCAGTTTTCTAGCCTGCCTGATCTTCTAAAAGAAATTTGTTTTCTTACACTCCTATGTTTTGCTTAGGAGAGAATTCTCTCCAAATCTCTGGAATTCCCTTCTGGAATACCTCAGCTGTAAGAATCTATGGAGACTCTCAGTCATCCAAGTCATGGTTGTCCCAAAGCTGCTTTTTTCAAGAGGCCTCTGGACTTTCTTTGGTTTTCTTTGAAGACATTTTGCTTCTCATCCAAGAAGCCTCTTCGGTTCACTTCAGAAGAAGCTTCTTGGATGAGAAGGAAAAATGTCTTCAAGGAAAAATAAAGGAAGTCCAGTTGACTCTTGAAAAACCAAGTGTAACAAATCCAAGTGTAAGAGTTTTAAGGCAACAAAAGCTTGCAGCCCTGCAAGGGAGTGATATTCTGAAAATTTTGAAAGCATCTAAACCAGGAGTGGGCAAACTTTTTGGCTCGGGGGCCGCATTGACTTTTAAAATTTGACAGACAGGCCGGGTCAGCACAAGATATTTTGGGAATCCCTCCCCACCCTTTCCCCCCTTCTCCTCCTTCCCCTCCCCTTGGAGGCCCCCTGAGTCAGGAGTTGCTACCGCCGGTGCCAGTCCTGCCCGGCTCCAGTCCCGCGTTGCCTCGGGAAGGGAAAGGCAAAAAGGAAGAGCTGCGGCAGTGCTTTGCAACAGCAGCAGCAGCACCAGAGGCTCAGGCTCAGTGGCTTTTGGTTTTGCCTTTTCCTTCCCAAGGCAACACGGGACTGGAGCCGCGCAGAGCTGCGCCGGAGGTAGCAACTCCTGACAGCCCCAGCCGGACACCTGAGCAGAGCCCGAGCGGAACTGCCTGTTGCTGCTGCCAGAGCACCACTGGGTCGCCTCCTCCAAGCAGCCCGCCCACCCACCAGGCTTCCCCTCTGCCATGCGGTTCGGGGCCAGGCGCGAGTGCCTGCGAGTTAAAAGGAAGCCGAAAGTTGCTGGGAAGTTGCTTGGGTTTCTGGGGCTTCCAGGCTTAAACTTTGCACAGGCAACGTTTGCAGGTGGGAGAGTCTTCCCGCCGAGGAGTGGGAAGGGTTCTGCCCGGCGGGTGGGCGGGCTGCTTGGAGGAGGCGACCCAATGGTGCTCCGGGTTTCCCCTCCACCACGTGGCTCGGGGCCAGGCGCGAGTGCCCGCGAGGAAAAAGGAAGCCGCAAGTTGCTGGGAAGTTGCTCGGGTGCAGGCTTTTAAAGTGCCATCTGAGCAGGACCGCCGAGCCAGGAAATGGGGCACCAAGGCAGGGCAAGGCTCCACCAGCAGCGGCCTAGCTTTAGGTGGCTCCAAGCAGCCCGCTCCAAGCAGCCCGCCCGCCCGCTGGGCGGAACCCTTCCCACTCCTCTGCCAGAAGACGCTCCCGCCTGCAAACTTTGCCTTTGCAAAGTTTAAGCCTGGAAGCCCCAGAAAAAAAAAGAGGGATCGGCAGGGACTCACCTTCGGAGAGGTCGCACTCGAAGGTGATTTCGAACTCCCAGCTGAGGCCTTTGCAAAGTTCTTCTTTTCTTTCCTACCCCGAGAGTGCTCCGCACTGTTTTGCAGCTTTGGGGGCCATACGGCGCAGGGCAATACGCCACGCCCAGCAATTTTTTTCAGGGGCAGGCCGGATTGGACAGACCAACGGGCCGGATGTGGCCCATAGTTTGCCCACCCCTGATACACACTCCCCACCCCACCCCAAGATTCAGCTCAAAATTCTTCTGGAACATAACAACAAAATGAGAGACAAATATTCATAACAACAAAATGAGAGACAAATATTCATAAATGCACATGAAAGATGTAGAACAACAAAAAGAGATAATCTGATTCCTTCTTTTAGGAAGGAGAAGAGGTTAATTATAAGCATGATCTGATAATACCCGAGGGCATTTCATGTTAAAATACATGTGATTTTGTATTCAATGTCTCTTTGACAATTTCATGCAGATGACCAGAACAATAAGAGGAAATAGAGAAGCAGTATATCCAAATGAATTTTTTGAAGTAAGTGCTTATCTGAAACAGAGCAATATATTAGCTAGGATTGTTTCAACTATTGAAATGACTTTTTCTCATTACTCTGATTACTCCTATATTAGCAGAAATGCTAAGCAATAACTAAATTTATTGGGTTTTTACGTCTCTGCAAAAATATTTGTGATGCCATTCATGCCCATTATTACTTATTTGACATGTAAAAAGAAATCTAATGAATAGATATTAAATTTTCAGAAGAAGAGACAAAATAATGCTTGCTGAAATGCTTATCTTGGCCATAAATTTCATATCATTCCACATTGTCTCTTGAAAAATGATCAACTGTGTTTTATACACCTTCTGAATTCAAGGTTCCATATTTTTTGTTGTTGTTATATGTTCATTTTGAAGCACTTTTTCAATATGATGCTGATAATGATATCTCTAGAGTGATTTTTCTGAGTTGCTTCGAGTATTTTTGCAAGTTATTTCAATATAAGCATTATTCAGTAAGACCATAAAATCTTAAGAATAGCTACAAAATATGAAATAAGATTAATCTGGAAGCAAAGCAAAGGAATAGAACAGACAGAACTAGCATCTCACAAAGTAATTTTTATCCTACAAAGGGACACCTTCAATAGCTTTCAGAAAGAAGCAGTAAAGGGGCTTAGAGTCAGTCAGTCAGTCAATCAGTCAATCAGTTATATATTGCATTTATAAGACTGTCCTCCTGATTCCTCTGGGAGGGCAGTATGAGTAGCCAGATCCAAGACATAAAGAGAGGGATTCCTTTAAGAAGGCACCAAAATAAGAATCAGAATAGAGCTGGAAGAGACCTTAGAGGTCTTCTAGTCTTGCTCAAGCAAGATATCCTATACCGTTTCAGCTGAGTTTTCTTCTAAAGCTTTCTCTGAATCCAGCTAGATGAAATGATGTCTCTGTATCTCAAATCTTCAATTTTGGGAAGAATATAGAGAAGGTAGTGTGGTTATATAGTGCCCTAGAACAGTGCTGCCGCGCCCCCCCCCCCCCCAACGCTTGGGCTGTGGCCCAATACTGGGCCATGGCCTATTTGCAACTAGGCCATAGGGGGAGAATGTTATGAACTAATAAAACACTTAAATAAAGTTTATCAAAAGCTTTAGAAAATAGCAGGGTTCTAGCCCTGCACTTCTGATTGGCCGATAATAGTGATATCGGATTGGTCCGTTCAGGAGAATCTGATTGGCTGTTAACAAGCCACTCTCATTGGTTAAGGGGGTTAACACTCCACATATCTTACTGGTTACTAGAGCGGCAGCTTGCCTATAAAAGGGCTGCTGCTGCCCTAGGTTTTTGCTCTGTTCAGAATGACTAATAAAGAGTTGAAGTTCACTGTTCACCGTCTCGTCTCCGTTCCTTGCGCCCATGCGCAGAACATAACAGAGAACATATGCACACAGCTCAACTCATGCAAGTGGTGGGCTGATACACATATGAGTGCAGCTTGACTCACATGCATGACAACCTGATGAGTGAATTGAGCTGTGCACACGTGTGCGTGTATGCCAGCCTTCCACCCACACAAGTCAAACTGTGTGCATGCATGTGCACCAGTGCACCAGTGCTTCCCTCTCAGCTGAACCACCAACCTACAAAGGTTTGGGACCACTGCTTTAGAAGAAGGAGGTTATCTGGACATCTTTTAGTCGGTTTCATGTTTAGACACTGGTTCCAAATGGCATGTCCTTTGTTGGTACTTGGATGGTGGGAGTGTTTTTTGGCTGCCCTATTTGACTTCTCAGCAAGATTTGATGCCAAATATTATGATATGGATTGGCTGCAAGGGCAAGAAACAGGTAGGAAGGGGGAATAGAACTCTTGAGCATCAGAGTGTGTTAATAATAATATAGGAAACACTAACGCTCTGATGGTCATTTTTTTAAAAAAAAATCCTTTCTTAGTGAGCAGCTAGAAGCCAAGAGGAACATAAATGCCAAATTTCAAGTTTGTAGGCTTTACAATTCTGGAGATTTTGTGATGATGTGTGAGTGATATTTCACTTTTATATAGATAGATAATGTTAATGGTATGGATCATATTGAATGCTTTTTACACATTTTTATCAGCATGTTCACACTCTTCTGTGCAGGCTAAAATCTTTAATATGGACACTATTAAGTATTTCTTGTTAATATATTATTGTCCACATCCCACCAGTGTGGAGGTATGTGGCAGTATTGAGACACGTTCAGGAAGCAGCTTGACAAAGCAACTCCAAGTTTCTTCTCTTCCTGATGATGGTGCCATAGAAACTCAAATCTTATTCTGGCATATAACCCTGGTTAGAATGACTAGGGATTTTAGTTTTCATGGTTGATTGATTGATTGATTGATTGATTATGTGCCATCAAGTAATTTTCAGCTCCCATGGAATGCATGGGAGTCTATACAATGGTCAGTTGTATGGTCTATACAATGGTCAGCTCCCATGGAATGCAGTCTATACAATGGTCAGTTCTTTCAGAATTCCCAAGGATGCATTCCAGAAGTGATATTCATCAGGTTCTGACCGGTTCTGGAGAACCAGTAGTGGGCATTTTGAGTAGTTTGGAGAACTGGCAAATATCACCTTTGACTGACCCCACCTCCATCTATTCTCTGCCTCCTGAGTCCCAGCTGATTGGCTGGACCTTGGTTGCTCTACACAGGAGAACAGAGCTGGAAAGCAGGTTAGTGGGGTGGGGTGCGAATGGAGATTTTACAGTATCCTTCCCCTGCCAGGCCCGCCAAGCCAAGCCACGCCCACCAAACCATGCCCACAGAACCAGTAGTAAAAAAGTTTGAATCCCACCACTGTTTTAATCATTATCTTCTTCTCTTTCTCATTCATCTATCAACTCATTAATGAAGGTATAAATAGCTGATTTAGAAGTGCAAATAATGGGGAGCCTAATGAACAATGATTTACATTTCCAGGAGAAAACTTTATAATGAAGCCATTGTAAAATGAATCCATGAAAAAAACTATTTTATGTTTACATAAATTTGTACAACTAAAATTCATTGCTGCCTTTGACATTAAAATGTAGCTATATCTCATTCCTAATTATTTTCTTTTTAAGCAATATTAAAATAACGAGATTGCCAATGCTACTCTTAAGGTACATGCATTGTTCAGGGCTGTGCTTGTTTATTTGTTTCTTAATGGGAGCAGGAAAAAAGAGCCAAGTTCAGAGTAGTGAAATTTACAAACTTGTGCTGGTAAGGAGGGCTTAATATCCCCAGGTACTTGCAGTTAGCACATTTATGAGTTTTTCTCTCATCAGCTACGAGCTGTAAATTCAAAATACAGGCAACAAAATTAAATAATATGCTAGGCAAAAGCGAGAGAAAATCAACTGTGGGAGAGAATCCATTAAAATAAATAATATGGTTTTTTTTTTAGTAGAACAGAGAAATAGGATAAAAGTTGTGTCATATTAGGAAGAAATAAGCATATTAAAAGCCAAAGCTGAAATAGACAAAATGCAAGGGGAAAATAGGTCAGCTGAAGAGTCTTAAAAGAATTTTTTTCATCCCTGAAGTTGACATTTGTTTGCTTATTTATTCCTTAATAATGCTTTCAATTTTATTCAAATCAAGAAAAAGGCTCAAAAATGGGAAAAGAGAGAGAGAGAAAAAAAAAAGAAAGAAAGTGGCCTAAGACATCAGGCTAGAAATCAGGAGACCATGAGTTCTACTCCTGCCTAAGGCATGAAGCCAGCTGGGTGATCTTGGACCAGTCACTCTTTCTCAGCCTAGGGAAAAAGACAATAGCGAAGCACTGAAATTCTGCCAAGGAAAAAGCAGCTGGATAGGATAGTGATTAGAGTGCTGCTTTTGAAGCAGAAGACCAAGGGTGAAATTTTGATGGTACCTGTCTTACCTTGGGCAAAGATTCCCAATGCTTTACCAGCCTACCTCAAATATGAGAGTGACATGAACTAGAAGAGTCATGCTGGATTATGTTGGATTAACAAAGTCTGCATAAGATTTTGAAGACCAGGATAATCCGATCATACGTGGGCTACTGAAACAAACCATACATTGATAAAACAAGAGAATCTGAAACTAATAGAATGCTACCACAACAGCAGGCCTAATGAAAAGGTATATATGAAATTTTTGAGGAAATTATGGGTACACAGATGATTTGTATCCACTCTAAGAAACAACTAGTTACCCAATCGTTCATCATAGTGAAGAGAAAACTGTTCTCACAACTTAAGATAGACCAACTGCACTTGAAAAACAGCTGGGTGTACAGCCAGCCAATAGGTGAAACTGGAACATCACTGCCATTTTTTCCATTACAGAGCACAACTACTAATATGAGGTCTAAGCTTATGAACAGACTAGTCAACCCTCAATACTGATTACTAACTGGAAAAATACCAGCAGATAATATGCAAGAAGAAGCCAAAACAATTTGTAATATCACCATAACTCAAATCCATGACTTGGTAAAGAGTAGAGCTGCTGTAATCCTGGAGATGTTTTGCTACCTTATCAAGTCTATACTTGCTACCCTATCAGTCTATACATACACCAACCCACTCCAATTCACCCCAAATGAAGTTAGAGTAGGAGTGGGATTCAAATTTTTTAACAACCAGTTCTGTGGGCATGACTTAATTGTGGGCATGACTTGGCAGTCATATGACTGGGTGGACATGGCTTGGTGATCATGTGACTGTCTGGGTGTGGCCAACTCAACATCACTCACATTGAGGCATGCATCTCCTCACCTTGCCTCTCATGACTGTGGAGATGCTGCAACAGTTGTAAATGTGAAAAATGGTCATAAATCACTTTTTTCAGTGCCATTGTAACTTTGAATGGTCACTCCACACAAGCAAAGTACCAACAAAGGAGGGGAAAACCCCCCCAGAGAAGTTCCAGAGACAGGAAGTCTAGTCCTGCCAAGAATGTAATAAGGGTTAACGGAGAGGCAGTTTCTGTAAGCAACACCAAAATGTTTCCTTCCTGCCTTCCTTATAGGATTAGGCCAGTAATTTCTTCTAACAACCGGTTCTCCGAACTGCATAGAATGTTAACAACCGGTTCTAGTGAATAGGTGCGAACTGGTAGAATCCTACCCCTGGGTTAGAGGCTAAGATCAGGGCAACTTGGAAAGAGATTAGTCAGCTGCAGAAAAGATAAGATTCAGCTGCAGCCATCAAGACTAGTAAACAAAGGCTTACAATCTACAAAGCTAAGATGATACAGTTATTTAAACCATAACAATTATTTGAGTGTCATTTTATATCAATTTCAATATGTCACCAGTTCAGCTACCATTGTTTCATATGCTATCCTAACCAAAGCTAAAATATATGGTTTGAGTGCTAATATGTTTGCTGTTGCTATTATTATTAATTGAATATAAGGCCAGGTGAAACAGATGTGTAAGATAAATTTTATCTAAACTGTCATAAATATGAGTCAGTTGTCAAGCTGAATTTCAATCAGGTGACTATGGGAATGCTGCAAGGTTATTAAGTGTGAAAAACAATCATAAGTTACTTTTTTCAGTGCCATTATAACTTTGAACAGTCACTAAATGAATTCTTGTAAGTCAAGGACTACCTGTACTGCTAGAAAAGGTACCACTGTATTTAGCAATAATATTCACAGATGCAACACAGTAATAATAATCTTGATGAATATGATTAATAATGAGTGTAAGCAGAAAATTATATTAAAGCACGAAGCTCATTTTACAGTTCTTGTTTTCTTACATGTGACATTAGTAATTTATTTTATGTGTCAGTGGAAACATTACAGTTGAGCTAAACAAGCCTCTATCTCCATCCTTTGTCATGTTTACAGGAGGAGGAGGAGGAGAAGGAGAAGGAGAAGGAGGAAAACATGTTAATTTCTTGAATGGAAATTCCAAAGGATATATCGTGCCATAAAACTAACACAATACATTAAAATTTGACAATGTAGTAACCCTTTAAAAGTACAATATTTGAAAAGAATTGAAACTTATGGCATGTATACAGAAATTTCTAATTGCAGTCTTTGAAATCTCCATTTTAAAAAGATTCAGGAAAAAGCATATGATAAGAAAGTCATTCCTACCTCCTGTCCTCAAAAAATGGAAAATCAAGCCCAATCAGAGTTTTTACTGATTGCAACAATTAGTCTAACCTGGTATTAAGGAGAACATTTGTTAGAAGAAGACATCATGACTGTGCATTAAAATCTCTCTCTCTCTCTCTCTCTTCTCTCTCTCTCTCTCTCTCCCTCCCCCCTTCTCTTTTTTGCTCTCACTCCCCCCTTCTCCTACCTCCCCCTTCTCTTTTTCCCTCCTTCTCTCTCTCACACAAAAGTCTATAGAATTATAGACTCATATTAAAACTTAGAACAATTTTATTGTCACCTTGAATGTATACTAATCGGCATACATTACAATGAAATTTCATTGCATATAGCTAGCTCTTAAAGAGTCACCACTTCCATATCTTAATCCATCCTGGATTTAAAATTCATCTTAGCTATGAATGTATACAAAGACAAGGGAATCAAACTATTTTCCAAAGCACCAGAAGGAAAGACATGAAACAATGGTTGAAAACTAACCAAAAAGAGAAGCAAGCAAGAACCAAGTGGAAAAAATCCTGATAATGAGAGCAATCAAACAATGCAATAGTTTGCCTTAGGAAGTAATGGGTGTTCCATCAATGGGAAGCTTTCAGAAAGGGACTTGACAACTATTTATCTGAAATGGGATATGGACTCCTGCTTAAACAGGGGATTGGACTAGAAGACCTCCAAGGTCCCTTCAAACTCTCTATGTTCTATGTATTCCTTCATACAGGTTATTTCTACAAAGGGCTGATACCTTTCAATGCCAAGACTTGAAGTCATGCCAAGCTAATGTCAATACTGAGAGAACTCTCAAAGTAAAATAGTATAAGCCTTATTATATTTTGACATTATAACAGATAAGTAGGATTTATCATTTCTGATAACAGACAGTGTAGCATATCGTGCATGGATAACTAACTAAGGCAACAAGGAGGTAGAGATTTTCTTTATCATAGTAAAATTGTACTATAAAACTTTCTGCATAGACATATGTCAGTTATTGTTCACATTTAGTAATCAAATCCAATTAAAAAAACATTTTAAATAAAGGTTGCTCTCCAGTTTTACATTAAAGTCACCAATAATTAATGAAGCATCCATCTTTGATTTATTACTTGTTGTAATTTTTCATAGAATTCATTAATCATTTCTCCAGAAGTGTAATAATAAAATTGAGTGGCCTACCTGGAATCTTGATGACAATGATTGAATTACTGACTAGGTTAGACTACCGTATATACTCGAGTATAAGTCGACCCGAATATAAGTCGAGGCACCCAATTTTACCACAAAAAACTGAGAAAACTTATTGACTCGAGTATAAGTTGAGGGTGGGAAATGCAGCAGCTACTGGTAAATTTCAAAAATAAAAATAGATACCAATAAAATTACATTAATTGAGGCATCAGTAGGTTAAATGTTTTTGAATATTTATTTCAAAGAAAAACAGCTCTGTAAGTGGAAAAGAGAGCCAACAAAACCAATATGGTATCAACAATAACTTTAAAAGTACAAAAACCTGAGCTCAATCAGCAACCAAGCTAAAACACAAGAGTTAAAATCCTTCAAAACTGCATTCCTCATCATCATCTGTATGTCCAAACAGAGTCACTCTCTCACTTGCAAGAAAAAAGCATGTGTATGTGCTGCATGTACATCCTGTTTTGGAGAGCCACCATCTCTTTCATAGCTCTCCCTCATGCCTCCATTGCATGTGCACACATGCCATGGCTCAGTAGTAGGTCAACATACAGATGTCACACTAGGTTCCCTCCTCAAAAGGAACATCCAACCTTTCTTGAGAAGTACAAACTTCATCTGTTCAGGATTGTGGTGACAAAGGTGAAGGAGGATGGGGCTGAGAGAAGGGAAGGGAAGAAAAGATCACTGACAGGGAGAAAGACAGGGAGAAACACATGGAAGTGTGAGCCCTCGAGTTTCCTTAGGGAAGACCAGACAACAAGGGGAAAGGAGAGGAGGAGGAGGAGGAGGAGGAGGAGGAGAGTTAAAAAAAAAAAGAGTGGGAAGCCAACTTACGCGTGCCATCAAAGCCAGGGGGAAGCGGGGCTTTCTCCGCCTGCTGCCGCCAGAGGAGTGTGGGGGGGAGTGCGGGGAAAGGGGGTTCGTGCCGAGGCTCCGCAAGCGATTACCAGATTTGCAGCTCCGTTTGTTGGTGAAGCTGGAAGCGCGCAACACAGGAGCTCGCGGGGGCCCCGGGCACCCGTTAATGGGGAAGGAGAGGCCGCTTGGGGTCGCCAGGCTCAGGCAGCCTCCCCCGCCCTCGCCCCTAGCAGAGAAGAGCTGCTCCGGGGGGTTCCCGCCACGGCACAGCCAGGCACTTTGTCTCGCTGCCCCCGGAGCAGCTCTTCGCTTCTTGGCGAAGCTGGAAGCACGCAACGCAGGAGCTCGCGGAGGCCCCGGGCGCCCATTAATGGGGAAGGAGCGGCCGCTTGGGGTCGCCTGTGTGGCCCTCAGTGGGTAGACAGCCACGGCGGCGATGCTGCCCTGGAGGCGCGATCGGTTGCAGCCACGCCAGCGCAGGCCAGGCATGGTGCCGTAGCGGCTGACTCGAGTATAAGCCGAGGGCAGTTTTTTCAGCACAAAAAATGGGCTGAAAAACTCGGCTTATACTCGAGTATATACGGTATATCTTATTACATATGTCAGGGATATAACATGTTTGGGAAGAACAATTGCTAATCTGATTTTTTTTTCCTGTAAATTTCATTTCTAGAATAGAACATTTTGATTTCCTGGAATTAGTAATGGCTGGTTCCTTTCATTACACTTTACTCATTCTGAGAATACTAGTCATAGTCCGTGCCATTCCCACTGTCAACCCTGAAGCCAGCCTCACTGAGGCCATTTTGAGACTTTAGTGTTGACACATTAGAGAGATAGGGAGGGGGGAATAGAGATAGTTGGGGTGTTCTAGCCAAAACAAAATACTTTCTCTTGGGAACCAAGGACACTCCTGCAAAAGCTGAAAGGAGGGGACTGGAATTACCTAGCAACTGGACAGCATCCTGATTGGACCATGTGACTGATCGTTTTTAGAAAGTGAGAAACATTTACTTTTAATTTGGTGAAAACCATGGAGTAGGTTTTCACCAGTCTGTGCCAATATGACATATCCAATAAACTTATTCTTTGGGGAAATTACCTGCCTTAGAGTTTTGTTTGGTATGGTTATGTTACTTGGAACCCTGACATTAAACTGACTCTGAATCCATTTTAACAATATCAAGCTTTTTTTGGTGCATATTGTGTATGTTCCCTGTTCTCATTCTAAGTGTTTTCAATGAATTTTGAGTTTGTCTTTCAATTCTGGTTACATTAGCAGCGGTACTTCTTGAAGCCTTTTATCCATTCACATCATATTGCCTACACTTACCTAATAAAAAACTTTTGCTGACTTCTAGTAGTCAGTTACCTCTAGAGCTATGAAGAAAATCTTTGATATTGTTTTTTTTCCCCTTGTGTTGTCTCAGTGAATCCAAACCTTGCCTGAAGCTTTCTAGTCTTAAGTTGACATAATATATTTCATCTTATCCTTATGCCAGTACTGACAACATTATTGCTTGCAATTACGGAGATAGGTCTAGATTTTTAAAAGAGTCCATATTACTTCTGTCAAAGTACTGTCTTTAGATTTCTATGGCATTTAATAGAATTGTGTTCTTCTCCATAATTCATTAAATTCTGATGATATTATTGCTCATATCTGACATATGTGATTCATCAGGTGTATGCCATTTATATTGCAGTAAACTTATATCTGCAAGCTTTCACACTAGCTGACACCAATAATAATAATAATAATAATAATAATAATAATAATAATAATAACAATAACAACAACAACAATAATAACAATACTTTTTTATTTGCGGTCACAGACCAAAACACAAGTACAACAAAAGAAGAACATGGGAAAATTAATTATGAACAATTGGTCACCAAAAACTTGACTAAGGGGAATTACAGCATTCTCCTCTGATGGTTACAGCTCTTTAAGAAATTTGGAAACCCGAGAAGTGATGTATGAGGAGCCATCCCCTATACAATATAAGAACAAATTACTAACATTGGGTCTAGAAGGGTCTGTTTCAAGGAGAGACAGTAACTTAGATCTGCCTGTGTTATACAATAGGGCAATATAAAAGGACATGCTCCACAGTTTCAACCTCAACTCTGTCACAGGGGCATAGATGCTCGTTAATTGGGAGCCTCTTAAATCTCCCATCCAGTAGTGCTCAGGGCAAGACATTAAAGTGAGCTAGGGAGAAAGCTCTTCTATACTTGGGAATGGTTAGAGTGTAAAAATAGGAAGCCATCCTCAGTCCATAATTATTAAATTGGCTAAAGATCACAGGGGATCAAATTTTGTTGGCTCGAGCTCGTAGATATTGCAAGTCAATGTCCATAAGCCATTGGACAACCCTAAATTGGGTGTCCTTAAGGCCATAATCTCCCAGAGCATCCCCATAAAACCTAGCAGGTGTAATTTCTTCATCAGCTCCCTCTTCCAATGAGAAATATGAGAGTCAGCAAACACCAGGGAGAGGTAGCTACTAGGAACTGCCAGAAAGAGCACCCAAAACCACCATTTAAAGGTGATAATCCATGCCATACATTCAACTGATCGAATGCCCAGTTCCAGGTACATCGGAGCAAAACCAACACAAGAAGGAAGACCCAGAAGTTTTCTAAGAAAGACAGCCTGGGTTCTTTCAATACAATTCTTGAAGCCCCATATCCATATGGGAATTCCGTTAAGAGTTTGAGCCAAAGTTTTGGATTTCTAACTACACAGAGCAGAAGGAATAAATTGGCCTCCTTGGATATAAAAAACAAAAATCTTAAAATCTGCTGGTGACTACAGGAAGCTGAATTCAGCACCTGGGTTTGATGTCTAGTCCAAGCACCGGTGTTCTGAAATTGAAGACCTAAATACTTAAAATGGAAAACCTGCTTAACAGCATTACCAGTGATAACCCAGTTATACCATTTCCGGGCTCTAGAGAACACCAATACTTTGGATTTGTCATAGCTGACACCTATAAGTGTACCCTGGTTTTTTCATCTGAGACCTGGGCAAAGAGGTTCTGTACGCATGCAAAAAGAGACAATTTTGTGATTGGTGTGTTTGGCCCCTGATACAATTTTAAAGTGTCCAATTTCTCTTCACCAGTATTATATTGATCTCTCAAACATAATATAGTAAAATAAAGAAGAATAGCCCTGTAAAAGGGAAAACCGATGGAGATGAATATAAATATTAAAGAGATACAAGTTTGTTTCCCCACTCCACCATTCTCAGTGAATAATGATGTGCTGAATGGAAGCTATAAGAATGAAACTGTGACAAAGAAGTAAACCAATGCCAGAAGCTTATTAAGATGGATTACCAAGTCATGGTGTTCGGAATGTCAGCTTCTGCTGTCAACAGAAATGAATTAGTCTCCTAATGCTAAGAGCTATCTTCACATTTAGCAAATTCTACAAGTATGAATCAAACTTCTTTGTGAAAAAGAGAGAAATTTAACATCCCAGTTTCAACTGGAGGCCATCACTCTGAAATTGTGAACAATTCAACAAGCTTACAACCCCCAGGTTCAATAGGTTAAAGCAAATCACCAGAGGAAAAACTTATTTTCAAATACTTTACGCTATGTATTGTGTCTTTTGTTGAGCCACTCACAAAGGACATTTTCATTGGTACAACATGCAGTAGTTAAAGTTCCAGTATGATTTAATATGCATTTTATAAATCTAGAACTTGAATTCTGATACTGAGATTCTATCATGCCCATATATTAATGACTGGTTTTAGGTCTCTCAAGTTTTATGCTAGTCAATTTAATCTGACTTTTAAAATTATTTTTAACATTTTTTCTTGTTATGGGTTTGCTAATGCTTTACCAAATTTAAAGCTGTATTTAATATAAGTGAAAGTTAGAATGTTTTGGACATGTGATGCCAAATGTGGCATACTTCATTTAATCCTCCAAGGAAAGGTTGAAGCCAAATGAGATCCAGGAATAAAAAGAACATCATGGCTTCAAAATCTAAGGGACTGGTTTGGACAAAACACAACAGCACTTTTTTGTGAGGCTGTTGATAAAAATAGGATCATCAACTTGATTGCCAACATCCGATGATGGATATGGCACAAGAAGAAGAAGAAGAGATTTAATATAGCAGATAGAGCATGAAAACAGTCATGATAGATTATAATGATTGGCACAATGCTGGTTTTCAAACTGAGATTAAATGAGTGTGCTCTATAATACACTCATCAAACGTGATTTGGGAGAAAAAAATATCTCACGCAAAGAGGAATGAAAAGCACTGTTGCTTTTGTAGGATGACAGGAACCCTCAAAATAATGTATTGGGAAGTGGCCTTGCGACTTGCAGATAGTGCAAGGCAAGTTGCAAACATGCCATCCTTTATTGTCTTAAGACATATATAGTTCAGATGGTTCTGAAGAACTCTGATGCTTAAATATAATGAAAAAAGGACTTCCTCCAAACAGGTGTTCAAGGAGGGAAAAGTAGATGTCCATTCTATATCATGATAGGATTGGCACTCCTTGTGTGTGTTGCCTAAACATCTGTGGAGTCCTTGGTCCTCTCTGAGCTTGGAGGTTTTCTTTCAGATATTTATTTACCAAACTAGGTAACACCATCAGTGCTAGAAGTGGGTGGGGTTTTCTCTTATTTTTATATACTAGTGACTTGCCCTGTCAGTGTTGGTGGGAGTAGTTTTGGTATTTCCTTTACTCGGCTGTTGTTTATTGTTGTCTTATTTGTCCACATCGATTGTCCCTTGATTGGAGTATTATTTGTTCCTTGATTGTTGGTCTAGTGTTAATCTTGGTGTTAATCTCTGCTTATATTGGTATTTATTGCTGGTGTTTTGATCTTTTAGTTTCTTTTTTGGCTTCTTGATTGGAAAAGTCTAGGAATCACGAAGACTATTCCATCAAGATTGATTTCAGAGATCACCAAGGATCATCTCACAGCTCAACCCTGAGCTGCAAATATTTTCTTCCAAAGCATCTGTTTGGCAAGAGTTATACAAAGAGTTAATGATCTGCCATAGATGGCCCTTTTTATTGTGATGTCATTTTCTTCTCCAGAATGTGAAGTTCAGACTGCTGCAGATGAAAAAAAAGAGGATGAAATAGAGGGCCCTTGTTTCATATAAGCCACCAGTTAAGAAGAAATTACACTTGAAGAAAGAATTCATATTCATATACAAATTCAGTTTGAGGTCTCTTTCCTCATACAAGTTATCTCTAAAATATATTCTGCACTTGCCAATACATTCTAAATTATCTCATTGCCAACAGCAAAATGTCCCAACATCAAGAAGATTGCCAATACATAGACATACAAGCACACATACACATAATTTGGAATGTATCCTCAGGCCCAAAAGATACAGAGCATTAGAGTTTAACAGGTGAATGAATGATCAGCACCAGAACATTTGGATTATAAGGTTCCCTAAAGTTCAGTTCATTCTCTGTTGGCCTCCAGTAGTCACATGATACCACTATAAGTAGTCATCCTAAGAACTATATGAAATAATGTGAATATGCTGAAAACATGCTCTTTTCTCTCTCTTTTTTATATTTTAATTAAGAGAGATGGCCTGACTGAGGAGCAACTAACTGAAATCGACTTCCTATATCACAGCGCTGTAGATAAAATGATTTTAAGCCTGGGAACTGGTAGGTGTTTTAGTTTGGATAGCATAACTTGTCCCAACTGTGGATTATACTTTGGATTTAATGCACAGATGGCCTCAGGGAGAAGTACAGTAATCCTTGGGGCTATCCTTAAAGTCATTTTGGAAAATGCAGTTAGTGCAAAATATAATTATCAAGTTAGTTGGTTCAATAGAACCATGTAATATCTGTTCTTAAAGAACTGTGTTATGCAATAAGTAAGGTACAAAGCTCGTTTTAAATTGTTAGCATTAGTCCTCACTAGTTTAAGCTAAAATATTTCTTCTTTGAACATCAGACTATTTCGTCCCTGTGAATTTGACTGGAGTCTCATGGATTCTCTTTAATTCAATTCTGAATGCTTGGGTATAAATATGCAATAGCAACAAATTAAGGATATTGATGTTCAACTAGACTGGCCATATGTTCCCAAGAATATATTCTTGTAGTTACTTTAACCTCCTTAGACCTGGACATATTTAAGTCAAATTATAATTGCAGAATACTGGAGGCATTAATTAGTCTTCTTCCTACAGCACTCTTGAAAGGGCTACCCATTTGGATAAAGATTTTCCCCATGCAATGAAAGGGCTATTAAAACCATAAATCACATTTTATTATATTGCCTATTTTATGCGACTCTATTTTAGAGTTGATAAGCTCCATATTTAAACAAATTGCCCAGTTATTCCAATTGGTTCTATTTATAACTTTTCTGATTATTCTAATATTTTAAGAAAAGCCCAGTTTTGTAACTTTTTAACTGGCTAACCAATATTTCTAGCTACTTTTATGGTTGATACTTCCCTACACAAATGTAAACTGTGTCAAGTTTTATTGCATGCTGATCATTGGCAGCAATAGAGATTCCATTCCATTCTTAGATTAAGAGACATGCTGTAGTTAAAACTTTGATAACTTTGATAACTTTGTAGTTAGTGTCTTTGATAAGGTGTTAGCCAAGAGTATGATTTCGTTGATGGCAGCATCCCATCCATAGATATCTCCCAATGCAAATAAACTTAGCTTCTATGCTGTTTCCCTTCAAACAACATACAAAGATGTTCTGTTCCTATGGAACTAAAGTAATGGTTACAAGGCCAGGTTGCCCCTGTAAATTGCCTTTTTTGTCAAGGTTGACTCACAGAGCACTTATTTCTGCTCGGTACTTGACAAAGAAGCTGGGTATGATTGGGATGTGTCGGAATCTGGGAGGGAGAAAAGGAATGTACCTGAGCTTTTTTTGCAGCCTGAGAAAATCTTGCAACCCCAGGGTGAGACACAGAAGACTTTTGAAAGATTCAGACTGCTTTCGCCCCCCCCAAAAAAAAAAATATGTAACTTGGATTGATGGATAGTAGACATTGGGCAAGGAAAAGGGGCTTTTTACGATACTCCGCTTCTGACTAAAACCTTAGAACTGGCTTTGCTTCTTCTGTACTTACATATCCTGTTTCCCTGAAAATACGACCTACCCTGAAAATAAGTCCTAGCTTGATTTTTACACGGGCCCCAATATAAGCCCTATCTCCCAAAATAAGCCCTAATTAAGATCCCACCCACTCCAGAATGCACAGGTTAAAATTAAGGTAGGGTGGAGATTTTTTATTTATTTATTTTTATTTTTATCTATTTGATTTGTCAATCGCTAACAAGATAATAGGTATAAGTATATACATAGTTATGAATACATGAAATGGGTACATATAAGAAAAATAAAAGAAACAATAGGACAAGGAGAGTAGGCACGTTGGTGCACTTATGCACCCCCCCTCCTGTAGACCTCTTAGGAAAGGAGTGAGGTCAATAGTAGACAGTCTAAAGTTAAAGTTTTTGGGGTTTGGGGAAGAAACCACAGAGTCAGGTAGAGTATTCCAGACATTGACCACTCTGTTGCTGAACCTTGGACAGTTGTAGCCAGGTCTCACACATCCCAACACCTGCCTTGCCAGCCCATTTCTTCTGCAGCTGGGAAGGCTTTCCTGAAGGCCTCTGTAGCTGTTAACAAAGCTCTGGATTGATCTGGAGCTCTGTTATTGGGTGCAGAGGACTTCAGACTTGCTGGCTAAATAAAAAGTTCCTGAGGCTTCTGACTGTGAAAAGGAGGCCAGGGGACATGCACACATGAGGTTAGTCAGTGGATGACTTCCTCCCAAAATAAGACCTGGTGCCTTTTTTGGTGGCAAAAGAAATAAGACAGGGCCTTATTTTCAGGCAAACATGGTAGATCTCTCAGTAAAGTTATTCTCTTGGTAAAGAAAAATGTTCCAGGACTTTCTTTTGCTCTATATGCTAATGCCCACTTTTAATAATTGGCAGGGTGGATTCTCTTTGTTGTTTGTGTTTTGCCTTTCAGTCAGACTTGATTCAATGACATGGAGAAGTCAATGCAGTTCTCAACATTACATTTTCCAGAAGTGGTTTGCCAATGCCTTTTCCCCAGGGCTAAGAAAGACTAACTGGCCCAAAATGACTCAGCTGTCTTCCATGCCTAGAGAGATATAGAATTCTGCTCTCATTGTTCAAATTCAGCACCTTAACAAGCACACCAAAATTAATGTGTTTTAATTCCTGTATTTTTATTGTCATGATATTCACATGTTGGTTGTTCATTGTTTTTAACTGAAGATTGTTTGATTCATTTTCTTTTTAATATATATATTTATATATATATATATATATATATATATATATATATATATATATATATATATATATATATATATATATATATATATATATATATATATATATGTTTTCTTAAGTTTTCGCGGGTACTTACATGTCTGGCATTCAGCTTTTTTGGGGTATTTTCCCACATGGTGCTTTTAAAGTTGTAGCAACGTTTCAGCAGAATCTCATCTGCCATCATCAGGCTTCTGTATGGTGTTTGTGAGTCAGACTTTTACAGTGGTTTCAGATTTAAATTTGGGGCAGCCTATTGCTGTGTCAGAATGGTTTTTTCTTCCTCCTGATTGGTTGAGAGTCTTGGTCTGTGTTTATTGGTCTTGGAGTTTGCTGTGTTCTGCTACTAGTATCTTCTGTCTGTTTTTTTTTTTGGGGGGGGCTCTTTTTGTATCTTGATTGGCTGGCAACATTGTGTTACTTTATTGGAGGCCTTTAGTGCAGCTTGGCTTCGGGTAAATGGACGGCTATCATTAGTTAGGAAGCTGGGTTTCATCTGGGTGCCTGGTTGGGGTGTGTTTGAGCTGGAGGTATCAGGGGGGATCTGTTTGTGCCCAGGTGTTTGCCTGGCTTGTGGTGTGGAGATTTTTTTGTTTGTGAGTGCAGGCTTCCAAATGATTGACAGCCTGGTGGAATCATCTCTTCTGTTCATGCTTTCTGGTCTTTTTTCAATCTCTATAGAGATTCAATAGTTCTATCGCCAAAACCGAACACTTCAGCAGCAGAATCATCAGAGAAGCCATAGAAATAGAAAAACGTCCACACAGCATGAATAAATGAGATGATGCCTCCCGCCTACCAGCCATTTGGAAACCCGCCCTCATGAACAGACGCGTACCTAACATGAAGAATGACACCAGACCCACACCCCTGAGAGCCACACAAGATGCCACCACCCCACTTCCACGTAGAAAGCAGACTCACACCCACACAGAAGATGAGACACGACCACGGACCAGAAGCCGCACTGCAGCTGCCTCACTACCCACTTCAAACCCCTCTGAGCCATACATGAAGAGAACTGACCCCCACCATGAAGATGCAGCACGACCACGAACTCAAAGCCAAACAGCAAGATCACAGCTCACCAGCTCAATTCCCCCAACAACTAAGACTAACCTGAGCACAACCAAGCCCCCACCTGAACAGAACATGCCTCCAGCCAATCAGAACACAGCCAACCCCCCAACCAATCAGAACACAGCCAAACCCCCAACCAATGAGAACACACCCCCACCCAATCAGAACACAGTCAAGCCCCCAGCCAATCAAGTCACACCCCCACTAGCAGTTAAAAGGAAGAAGCAGCTGCAAGCTCACATCACTCTGAGAAGCACAGAGCTGAAGACCAAGCCTGTTGTGTTAGGTTAGATATTGTGCTCATTGAAGATAAATTTAATGCTCTGCCTTCAAACTGGACATCTTGCTATCCACTGAGCTGAATAAAGAATAGCAGCTTTATAAAATGTATGCACAACCTGGGATCACAGAAAGTGTATGAATAAACTGAGAAACTGGTTGAATGTCATGCATCGTAGCTAAGATATGCTTGCTTTTCTAGTTTACAGACTGTGGATTCTTGAATAGATAGTACATATCAATTTAATCAACTGAAGATATTTTTGCCACTGCAATTTTTTTCTTGGGGGGGGGGGGCTGATAAGACATTTTTTTACTGTTTCTCCCTCTAAATAGGAAATGTAAACTGAAAGGGGTACATTCTAATATGAAAGTTTATTGAGTACATCAATCTCAGGGCAGTTGTTTTAGTATATGCAAGAGTATGCAAAACAAAACAGTAAGCCAGCAAAATAATTTTAGACAGTTTAATGAAAAAGAATAAGCTTTGGTGAGTATCTGCAACACAGTCTAAAGTCAATTAAGTGCCAATTTATTCTGCCCATTTACTTAAAGATTAGCATAATGGACTTGTAATGCAGAATGATATTAAATGATGCTGCTGCTATCAAGTACAAAAGTACTATTCAGGCATTCTCATTTACAAAAAGAATGAGTAAAATCTGGAATAGTTTCTATGGACTTTTTCTTTTTTTTTTTGCTTCCACACACTTTTAAATCAAGAAAATTTGTGCAGAGTGTGCCTTTATATCTTCTCTGCATGTGGAGTTTTGGATTTTGAAAAACAGCTTTTCAAAAGTGTTATAAATTCCAATACCGTGGTGGAATGGCTACATATGCCCAAAAGTTCCTTTTAATCTTCATATGTCTCAGGTTTTTGCCTATACTTTTTATTGGAAAGGGTTTTCTTCCTATCTGTCCAAAGATAGATGGATGGATAGATAGATATTATAGACAGACACAGATGATAAATAGATAGATAGATAGATAGATAGATAGATAGATAGATAGATAGAGAGAGAGAGAGAGAGAGAGAGAGAGAGAGAGAGAGATGTGATAGATAGAGATAGATAGATGATAGATAGCTTAAAGTCACATAGATGATAGATAGACAGACAGAGAGACAGACAGAGAGACAGACAGATAGATAGTTAAGACAAATAACATCTATACTGATATTAATTTTAAGTATTCAATTGTCTTCCTCTCTGTTCTATATTATCATTCAAGCATCCTCTGATTTTTGTAGAGGCTTGTATTAGAAGTGTTGGACTAGGATGAGAAGGATGACCTAGATAAAATTACCATAGCATGTTTTAGTGTCTAAAGTAGAAAGCATTTCAGATTTTTGATTTGCATTATAAACTGACATTTTGAACCAATGGATTGCTCAAAACCTATCTTTTGTGGTTTCACAGTGACTCAGTATCAGCTCCAGAAATTTTATAAATTATATAAAGAATATGTCCCTCATGCTCCAGCAAAGTCAGCTCAAGGATTTATGGTGCCAAATATGTAGTTGGCTGTATTTAAAAGATTTATCACTTTAGAAGGGAAGGGAAGTAATTGTAGCCCCTAAGCTTTGGTGCCCCAAATCAGTGCCCACTCAGCCTTAATTTAAAGTCAACCCTGCTCTGCTTCCTGGTTTCTTTAATGTGAGCCTCATCAACATTAAACATATATCTAAGATACAACTAGACCTAAGTAAGTTGGCATAATTATCAGAATGACCAAGGCACATATGCCTCTGAAAACCAGGTGTCTTCCCGAATCCAATCCTCTAAATTTTTTTTGTTCAATTGCCATAGAGAAAAAATATAAGTTCATGTTTTGAGAGTATACAGTTTTAAGTAAATATAAATAAAATAAAGTAAGTATTTGTTTCTGGTCTTGATCCCATACTTGACTTTATGGGCTACAGCTCCATGGCCCTTACAGACTAAGTGCAAAATGCCTACCATCAAAGCAACAATGCCTGTCCTGTTTTCCGGTTTCAAACTCATACACTTCAGCTGCTAGGTGAAAATCACAATTTACACAAGGCTAAATAGATAATGGCAGACAAGGAAAGGAATATAAATCAGAACAGAATCTTTGGAAAAGAAAGCTTGTTGGAGTGGTTTTACTTTCAACAGGAACATGAATAGAAAATCCAGTCCAAAATTCAGATACCCAAATCAGATTTTAGCAACATTCCCCAAAATGATGACCCTTCAATTTCAAAAAAGCAATGGGCCAGAGCTGCCTCTTAAATCAGTATACAATCAGTTATCTTTAATCAAGAGAAATGTTCATTTGCTTGGCAAGGAGCCACATTGAACATTTCTGCTCTGCTTTCTACTTTTCTTTTGGAGCCACAAGCCATCATCTGACTGCTCCAATTGTTCTGGTGAATGTCTGTGTTGGATCAGCCCCAGATGATCCCTGGTGTCTCTGAGATGATATTCCACTGATTCAAATTAAATTTTAATCCAGCCCTAATATTTGTCCTAACTAGAGGGAGAAAGGATCTGGTAAGTTCGCGATACTTTCTTCAGAATTAGAATCTGTGTTCTGGCTCAGGACAGTGTCTGAATGTAATAAAATTCAAATGAAAAATAACATGTAATATATATTCCAAAGGTGTTCCAAAATTACACTTTTCAAAGACTAAAACATCTTCTTTAAGAAAGCCCAGATGTTTCAGGAGGTATAATTTCTTTTTCCTTCTCATTTTGGAGTCCTTGTTATTTAGCCATCTGTCACTGCTAAGTGACCAATAGTAGGCTAGTCAGGATCTAAAAAATTGGCACATCTTTATTTTCTATGAATGCTTTTTCGACTTCACCATAACTACAATAGTTTGTTCCCCTTTTCACTGATGGAGAACTATGGTGGGTTTAACTATATATGTAAGTTGGTTGGTTGGTTAATTTATATTCCTACTCCAGAAATCATCTTATGTAAGTCAGACCATGTGATGGTGCTCTCATACTCTCAATTTCCCACTACTTATTTAATTGTTTTAGTATTACCCACAGGACAGAAAATTGTATTGGCATAGATTTTGCATGGCTACATTTAAAGAAGTAGAGGTCAGACAGTGATATGTGAGGGTTGCTGGTTTCTGTGGCAACCATAACATTGAGTTCAGACCTCGGGAAAGCAAGGACTGACAGACACAGTTGTTTCAAACAAGGAAATCAGGGCTCTGCCACTTGAATTAAAAAAAACCTTCTTTTTGTTTTCATTTTCACCTTCTAGCTATCCCATCACATGACTCTGAAATTTGAGACGCTGGTGATTTTTGCTACCTTGACTTATCTTCCACTTAAATATTAATAACACCATTGTACCTCTCTTCCTTCTAGTTTACAAGAGGCTGCAATATTTATACTACTGCTCTAAATTTAGTCTTAGTAAGCCTTCTAAACAGATGCCTATCCAGCATTTTACTTGAACACTGTGTACTAACAGTAATCCACTCTTTCTATGGGCTATTGGTTCTATTGCTGAATTGTTCATAACGTTAAAATGTCCTTTATTCTATTCCATTTGTTTTGTTCGGATGCAAAATCCCAAACAGTTTTAAACAAGCTTTAATATTTGTGAGAAAGTAAACCGTTAATGTATTTTCTGATTATTATAACAATCTATGTAATCACAGCATTTATAATGATTTGAATGGACAGATCTGACACTTGTAATATATTGAATATATTCAGGGCCTGTTGTACTAAATAAGATTTGGTGAACGGATAACATTTGCCTTAAATAGTATTTCACTAACTGGATGCTAATATTTTAACCATTTCAGCATTTTCAAATTTATTTATTTATTTGTCTTCCCAAATTTCCCATTCAAACAATTGCAGATTTTCCTATGCAATTATTGTCTATATCAACTATACAATCTTATTGAACAATCTTATTGAACTAATCTTCCCAACAGCACAACATCAATTTATAACAATCATCTCAGAAATAAATTTGATTTAATTTTAATGAGACATATTCCCAGGAAATTGAGATATCAGCCCTATGTTCAGTTGTGTGGGGGATAAAAGGCCTACTGAACTTCATAAATGTGCATAAATTTAGGTTCTTAATTGTAAACAAACCTGCTGAATACTAAACTTGCAGGAATGGGCTAATACCCAAGAAGATAGGCTCAAGATCCAGATGGATCTTGACAAACTAGAACACTGGGTCGTATCTAACAAAATGAAATTCAATGTAGAGAAAAGTAAAATCCTACACTTAGGCAAGAAAAACCAAAAGTACACATATAGACTGGGTGAAACCAGGCTCAATAGTAATAACTGTGAGAGGGATATTGGAGTCTTAGTGGACAACCAGCTAAATATGAGCCAGCAGTGTGCAGCAGCCGCCAAAAAAGCTAATGCAATCCTAAATTGCATTAACAGAGGGATACAATCAAGATCAAGTGAGGTACTAATACCACTCTACAAAGCCTTAGTAAGACAACACCTAAAGTACTGCATCCAGTTTTGGTAATCACATTATAAAAAAGATGTTGAGACTCTAGAAAAAGTACAGAGAAGAACAACCAGGATGATGAGAGGACTGGAGAGTAAAACATATGAAGAATGGTTACAGGAATAGGGCTTGGCTAGTCTAGGGAAGAGAAGGACCAGGGAAGACATGATAACAATTTTCCAATATTTGAGGGGCTGCCACAGAGAGGGATCAAGCTATTTTCCAAAGTGCCTGTAGGCCAGACAAGGAATAATGGATGGAAACTGAACAAGGAGAGATTTAATCTGGAAATAAAGAGAAACTTACTGACAGTGAGAACAATCAACCCATGGAACAGAAGTTGCCCTTGGAAGTTGTGGGAGCTCCATTACGGAGATTTTCAAGAAGAGATTGGGCTGCCATTTGTTAGAAATAGTGTAGGATCTCCTTCTTGGGTGCGGGATTGGACTAGATGATCCATAAGGTCCCTTCCAACTCTGATTATCTGTTAATCTGAATATAAAACAGATTTAAAAGCGGTTTGTTATAAGGCTATAGGGAAAAATATATTGCCATAAGGCTGATGGCAAACAACAATAGAATTTAAAGGTCATTTAGCACACTATGCCAAACAAATGTTTTTTTTAAAAAAAATAATTGTTTTTTCAAAGCTGCTTGAAAAACACCAGTGGATGAACAGACGGATCTAGTTGTAGATGCTGTATATACAGTAAATAGTAAAATACTCCTTTATCCAAAATTAATCACTGAACAAATATCAAATATCCATGATGAATTATCCATCTTTAAATACCACAGTGTACATTTGTGATGGGTTTGTTTCTTTGACTTTCATTCCTGTCTAGTTCTTGTTTTCTTTGCTATTTTTTATTCCTTTTTTTTAAAATACATATATTAGCTTAATACTCGTGCTTTATGACGACACTATGAGGTCGGGTTTAGTTTTCGGGAAGAAAAATAAGGGGGAAAATTTCTGCCTCTGCCTACTAGTGTCCACCGGTATTCATCTCGCTAGCGTCCTGTCAGTGTGTGGGAGAGTTGAGGGCTGTTTGGAAATAGAAAACAGTATTTGCTGTGTGAGCAAGAAGGAGACAGCAAGGAGCCTGGGTATGGTTTAGCTCATAACTGTTCTGTACTAAAGCTGCTTGGTGCTGTGAAACTAAAACTGAAACTCAGGTAGAGAGGGTGAGTAGAACTCCTTAACATCAGAGCAAGTTAATAATAATATATGAAAGACTAATGCTCTGATGGTTATTTCGGACAATCCTTTCTTTGTGAGCACCTAGAAGCCAAGAAGAACATATATGTCAAATTTCAAGTTTTCAGGCTTTATGGTTCTGGAGATTTTGTGATGATGCATGAGTGGTATTTCACTTTTATATATACAGGTAATATTTTTCAAGAAATAGTTTTACTCGTGAGTTGCCCAGATTTCTTGAGAATCAAGAATTATACAAATTTTAAAAAGTACCATATATACTCGAGTATAAGTCGACTCGAATATAAGCCGAGGCACCCAATTTTACCACAAAAAACTGGGAAAACTTATTGACTCGAGTATAAGTCGAGGGTGGGAAATGCAGCAGCTACTGGTAAATTTCAAAAATAAAAATAGATACCAATAAAATTACATTAATTGAGGCATCAGTAGGTTAAATGTTTTTGAATATTTATTTCAAAGAAAAACAGTAAACTAGCTCTGTAAGTGGAAAAGAGAGCCAACAAAACCAATATGGTATCAACAATAACTTTAAAAGTACAAAAACCTGAGCTCAATCAGCAACCAAGCTAAAACACAAGAGTTAAAATCCTTCAAAACTGGATTCCTCCTCATCATCTGTATGTCCAAACAGAGTCACTCTCTCCCTTGTTAGAAAAAAGCATGTGTATGTGCTGCATGTACATCCTGTTTTGGAGAGCCACCATCTCTTTCACAGCTCTCCCTCATGCCTCCATTGCATGTGCACACATGCCATGGCTCAGTAGTAGGTCAACATACAGATGTCACACTAGTTTCCCTCCTCAAAAGGAACATCCAACCTTTCTTGAGAAGTACAAACTTCATCTGTTCAGGATTGTGGTGACAAAGGTGAAGGAGGATGGGGCTGAGAGAAGGGAAGGGAAGAAAAGATCATTGACAGGGAGAAAGACAGGGAGAAACACCTGGAAGTGTGAACCCTCGAGTTTCCTTAGGGAAGACCGTACAACAAGGGGAGAGGAGAGGAGGAGGAGGAGGAGGAGAGTTAAAAAAAAAGAGTGGGAAGCCAACTCACGCTTGCCATCAAAGCGGGTTGCTATGGTATCCAGGAAGGTGTTTTGGGGAGCCAGGAGGCCCCTCATCACCGGCATTTTAAGACTTGCTCAAGGACATCGCCATCGTCCAGTTGGAAGGGGGAAAAAAACCCAGAGGTATCTGAGAAGGATGAGAGCCGAGATGGGGCCCTTCACTTCCTCTCTGCGAGACAGGCCAGGGGGAAGTGGGGCTTTCTCCGCCTGCTGCTGCCAGAGGGGTGCGGGGGGGGCTTTGCAAAAAAAAAGAGAGAGTGAGTGAGAAAGAGTGTGAATGAGAATACTGACCGCTCTTGCGACGGCGGAGGTGACTTAAGATGACTCCCCATGTGGGAAGTCACCCGGCGCACACCTCCTCCTTCCAGCCTGCTCGAGTGACCCCCCCTCTCCCCGCGCGCGCTTTCGTGGCTGCTTGATGTGCTGGGAGAAACCCGAAGCGGACACCGCGGCCGAGGCGACCAAGAGTTGCTGGCAATTCCCTTCCCAGCTCGCACTACAGTCTGAAGGGAAGGAAAAGCCTTGCTGGAGCCCAGCCCGCCCTTCGCTTTCCTCCTGGGCTCCCCCGACAACTCCACAGACAGCTTCTCTGCTGTCTTGCTAATAAACCCTGCCAACCCTCTGTCTCGCTCTCAATCGCTCTCTCTCTCTATGTGTGCGAGGTCAGACAGAGACGAGGGGCGCCCCCGAAGATCTCTGACTGCAGCGAAGGCGAGTGGCCACCACTTCCCCAGTGCGCGGCGGTGGGGCAACTCCTGGCGCAGACTCGCTGAGCCCTGCAAACGGCTGGCCGAAAGCCGAGAGGAGGACACCCGGGTGGCTGCCGCCCCTTGATCCTAACTGGAAAGACCCCACCACCGCCGCAGCCTCCCGCTCAGGCAGGGTCCCCATTCCCCTGGCCGGCCAGGGGCACAGCCGCTTCCCACTCCCGAATAGCCCGGGTGCCGCTAGTCAGCCTCGCTCAGCGCCCGGGGCGGCATTGCAGGCGCAGCCTTTTGCAGAGCCACGCCGGGCCGCGCCTCACCTCCTTCTCTCGCTCTTGCAAAGCGCCGCCGAGCTCCAAGAGCAGCTCCTTTACCCAGCAGTAACTTTCAAGTTGAGGATGCTGGGTGCTGCTGCTGCTGCTGCTGCTGCTGCTCCTCAGGGCTCTTGAAGCTAATCCTGGTTTGTTCGTTCCCGTTCATTGGAAAGGAGAAAATAAAAGATGGCGGGGAGGGAGGGGGACACAAAGCAGAGCAGTGGAAGGAAGGTGCGCTGGTGCGAGGAAGGGGGAGAGAGAGAGAGAGAGAGACAGAGAGAGAGAGAGAAAGAGAGACACAGACAGACAGATGCACACACACACACACACACTCACTTCGCCACTTTGCACCTTGCAAATGCAAAATCCTGGGGTTTTTGCATTTGCAAGGTGCAAAGCGGCGGGGGCGGATCCCGCGTGCTGGAAAGGGCTTGACTGTTTTACAGGGAGAGAGAGAGAGAGGGAGAGATCATAAGAACGGCTCTTGCTTTTTTCTTGCAAGGAAGAGAGCTGCCACCACCACCTCCTCCTCCCCCTCCTCCCAAATGAGTCTCCCCCTCAGTTTCCCCTGAAGGATCTTCCGTCGCTTTTGCCTTCTCCCTACATCTTCCCTCTGTTAAAATCCCCCCCCACACACACACACACTTATTTTCGGTCAGATAGCTGTCGTGTCTGAGCATTCTCACATGGCGGTGGGTCATTTTTTTTTCAGAGGGGAATCTGACTCGAGTATAAGCCGAGGGCAGTTTTTTCAGCACAAAAAATGGGCTGAAAAACTCGGCTTATACTCGAGTATATACGGTAAATAAATCTGCAAAGAAGACCATATGTGTGGATGGAGAGGATTTGTGGTTGCTCTCACAGGGAACAATTTATGCACTCTTCATTTCTGTTTACATTTCCAGTTTACAGAGAGAAACAAAAAAAAAAATCTCTTATTTTACCCATAGCATCGTACTGGTAAAAACCTCTTCATTTGTTGACTGTGATCATTTCACCTGAAAAAAATACAACATTTTAAAATATATTTGCTCTATTCATTTTATTTATTTTATAATCTGATATGTTTTGTGGTCCACTGTTCTCTTCTCTTACCATGCTTCATTACTTTTCAGAAACATTACCAGATTTACCAACTGTTTTAATTCAAGATTAACAGAATAACAGAGTAGCAGAGCCAGAAGAGACCTTGGAAATCTTCTAATCCCACCTCCTTTTTTATTTTATTTATTTTATTTCACTTATTTTATTAACAAACATTTCATTAAATTACACTATTTTATTCCTCATTTTAATCATACATTGTTTCCAATTTTCTAAAGTTATTTCTATTACTAATATAACAATACAATCTTATGTACCTTTACAGAATCTCTTTTTCAGTTAGATTTTCACCCATTATCTCTAAATAGGTCCTGTTTCTCTATATCTTGCTCCAGTCCTTTGTAACTTCTTTTCCTTTCCTTCTTCCCTTTCTTCTTCTCTCTCCCCTTTTTACCCCCTTGTCTCTCTACATCTATTTCTCTCTTCTGTATTCCCCTTTTCTGTTGCTTTCCAATATTATACTTATTTTTCAATTTATTTTTCTTTTCTTTGGTTGTTTTTTTAAGTCTTAAATTCTCCATTCTCTTTCCCCCCCACCTTCCTTTTTCTTCCCCACATAAAATTGCTTGTTCATTAAAGATGGCTTCTTCTTTGTCCCAGTCTTCTTGTTTTGCAGTCTTTTCTTGTTGTTTCTCAGAGTTCCAAATCTTCATTTCTAAGAATTGAAAAATGAAGCCAAAAGAACCCTTCCCTTCTTGTGCATCTTCTTTATACTTTTTAAGTTCCATTTTCAATTCATCCAGAAGTGGTGCCATTGTATACATTTTTAAACAACCACCTGATTGATTTTAGTCATTCAAATATAATAACTAAGAATCCAAAGATCACCAAATAATCTAAATACATGCAAGCTGTTTCTTTTTTGCTCTTTTTTTCCACTTTCTCTTTCTGGGGTTACTATTTAGTTGCAAAGTTTCAGTTAAAATGTATCTTTTAGAAGTCTTGTTGAAGTTTTACTGTAGATTCTTTTTAATTCCAGGCAGTCTCCTCCCTCTTCCAGATCTGCCCTTATTCTTTTTCTTTCCCTTCCTGCTTATGAAAAATAAAATTTTTAATGTCCAGAAATCTTTATTATCCCTTTGGCATTTATTTTCAGCTTAATTGCCTATTGATGTCAAAGCAAATTTTTCCAATTTCTTATTTAAGTCTCTTAGTTGTCAGTATAAGGAAGGAGAGAGAAGGAAAAAAATAAAACACCAAACCTTTCCCTTTTCACTTCCCTTCACTGCCTTCTGACTCTTCTTTGGCAGTGATGTTATTTTTTGTAAGTTTAAATTCCAGGGTACTTTAGTTGTTGCTTTTACAATTTAACCCAGTCAGCCAAAACTTTCACCTCTTATCTTCCTCCTGCACATTCTTTTCCAGTCGAGTTCTCCTTTGTGGTGGCCATTTCTGACCACTGCTACAACTGCCTTCGGGAAAGGGAGTAATGGCCAGCTGAGGAGGAGAGATGTGGCTCTCCTCAACCCTGCTGGTGATCTCCCCCCTCTTCACCACCTCTACAGGGTGGCTTAGCCCCAAAACCAGCCGGCTCAGGGCGCTCCAGCAGCGAGCCCAGACAGAAACCGCGCACGATCACAGATTTCTGTCTGTTGCTGAAGCCCTTCAAACCAGAAGTGTTTGAAGGGCTTCAAAAGTAATGTTTCATTACTTTTCAGAAAAATTACCATATTTACCTACTGTTTTAATTCAAGATTAACAGAATAACAGAGTAGCAGAGCCAGAAGAGACCCTGGAAATCTTCTAATCCAACCTCCTGCTCAGACAGGAAATCTTATATTATTTAAAATAAATAGTTCTCCAATCTCTTCTTAAAAACTTCCAGTATTAGAGCATTCACAGCTTCTGCAGGCAAGTCATTCCACTGATTAATTGTTCTAATGGATCATGCCCAGTATTTCCTAGTCGAACCACAGACAACTACAATGATCTAATACATATCAATTTTACAGAAGACAATGTTGAAAAAGCACTATGCAATCTAAAACCATCTCTATCTATTGGACTGGACAGAATATGTGCCTACTTCTTGAAAAAGCTACCCACTGCCATAGCCGAACCTCTAAGCATAATCTTTGTAAAATCTTTCAGGACTAGCTTCTTGCCAAAACTATGGTCACAAGCCACGGTCATCCCCATCTTCAAAAAGGGAGACCCCAGCCTAGTTGAAAATTACAGACCAATCTCTTTATGCTGTGTCACCTGTAAAGTCATGGAATCAATTATTAACCAATCCATTATCCTCCATTAGAGATAAACAACTTACTCTCTAATAAACTATTTGGTTTTAGGAAAAAAACTATCCTCCAATCTGCAACTCTTACACTGAAAAAATATATGGACTACACAATTTGATCAGGGCAAAGCAATAGACACAATCTACATAGACTTCTGTAAAACGTTTGATTCAGTGGTACATGACAAACTACTCCTATAACTAAAATCTTACGGTATCTCTGGACACCTGCATAACTGGTTAGAAGCATTCCTATCAAACAGAAAACAAATGGTAAAAATTGGGAGTGTCTTATCAAATTCTGTACCTGTCAACTGTAGTGTCCCGCAAGGCAGTGTTCTTGGACCAACAGAGCAACAGAGTGGTCAATGTCTGGAATATTCTACCTGACTATGTGGTTTCTTCCCCAAACCCCAAAAACTTTAACCTTAGACTGTCTCCTATTGACCTCACCCTCTTTCCTAAGAGGTCTATAGGGGGCGTGCATAAGCGCACCAATGTGCCTACCATCCCTATCCTATTGCTTCTTTTATTTTTCTTATATGTATCCATGTATTCATAACTATGTTTTTACTTATACCTATTATCTTGTAAGCAGTTGACAAACCAAACAAAATAAATAAAATAAATAATTGTCAGGAAGTTTCTCTTTAGTTCTAGGTTGCTTCTCTCCTTGGTAGGTTTCCATTCATTGCTTCTGGCCCCACCTTCAGGTGTTTTGGAGAATATCTTGACTTCCTCTTCTTTACCTCTCAGATGTTAGAACACTGCTATCATGTCACCCTTAATTCTTCTTTCCATTAAACCAGGCATAGCCAATTCCTGCAAACATTCTTCATATGTTTTAGCCTCCAGTCCCCTAGTCATCTTTGTTGTTCTTCTTTTCACTCTTTCTAGAGTCTCAACATCTTTTTTATATTGTGGCAACCAAAACTGGATGCAGTATTCCAAGTACGGCCTTCCCAAGGCATTATAAAGTGATATTAACACTTCATGTGATCTTAATTCTATCCCTCTCTTAATGCAGCCTAAAGCTTTTATTTTATTTTAGTAAGCAAACTATACTGAAGAAAAACAGATTGCAAGGAGTCTTCATAACTTCCTGAAATTCAAGAGAGTTTGGGATTCTAATTATAGGTTTATCAGATTGCTGAGATAGCAGAGAGAGAAAAGGAATGCTTATTAATTTGCCATTGGTTTCACTCTCTATATCTAAGGAAATTATTTTTCTTGCACAATAATTTGCGTAAGAGGATGGTGCTTCATTTTTCTTCCCCATTAATTTATGTCTTCTTAGGAGAAGTATTTGTCCCACAACCTCACATTGATCCACTTGGGAACCAATTATTGACTTGTAAAATGGAGCACATCACCTAATATGGTTTTAATATGGTTTAAATAATTCAGCTTCCAAATTCATGCATATTCATCAAACTACAAACTAATGCATAAATATTGATGAGTAATAAAAGACAGCTGTTCTCCATGCTACCTCACCTTATCAAAATATTCTCCACATTAGTCACCAGTCTGCATCCAGAATGTGAGCCAATTTGAATTTTTAAAAATAAAATTCGGGGATGGCACATATATTCCAGTCTACATTTCCCTCTTAAATTGCCTTAAGTGCAATGAAATATATTTCTGGAGACATGGATATGTATAATTGAAAGATTTATTCATAACAGATTCAAAAAGCCTGATACTTTGGCTTTATTAATCTCATTATAATTTCTTCTCTAAGAATGATTAAAGTGTGCCTGTTCTCCCTTTAAGGTATATTTAAAACACTCTAGGGTTTAGCTCACATCCTGATAATGGCATACTTGTATCTCTGCAGTGTTCTTAGAAAAAGTGATTGCCACATTTCAACTCTATTGTTGTAAACATCTATTTTTCTTCTTCTTTCATAATCTCACTTTTCTCGTCCCATATGTTCCTTCTTTTTCTTTGCCCTGATAACATGACTAACTTTTTAAAATGCCTAAGTTGTCTTCAAGCGTGATCTCAAGCCTGCCATAAATCTTCAGTTCCTTATATAAATCACAATAATTCATTCCTGCAGCCCCTGTTTATTGACTATCTATGAATTCCAACTTCTTCCCAGTCCTTCCCCTCAAAATGTTAATCAGCCTTGGTTCATGATTCAATATGAACTTGCCAACTTCACACTTTACACCCAAACAATACCTGAACTGAAAATCAAAAATTATGGTGAATAGATGAATTTTAAAAGACAGCTGTCCATTGAATTATTTTTTAATTATAAAAAAATGTTTTTAAATTATTTTTAAATAATAAAATAACATTCAAAAATCTAAGCAGAATGCCTTACTAAACCTACCTTCACCCAAATACTCAATTGTTATCTTCTCTGATAAACAGTACAGGTTAAACATACTAATAGCAGAAAAAAGATTGTGCCTTTTGTTAAATTCCTGTGTTGTCTTCATAAATATTCTCAGATCTACCGTACATTTTCAAAGCTTTATTATTAGCTTTAGAGCCCACTTATCTATGCCTATTGCCTTGGTCTACTGACTATTTATAGTGAATTCTCTCTCTCTCTCTCTCTCTCTCTCTCTCGTACTTCATAAGCTTTGGTTCATGGAAATGGGAACTTAAAGATTCAATTCTTTCTCAAAATATTTTTAAATCAATTTTAGCATTGAAAAGTGACAAAGATGCATAAAAACAACCTTTATTCAGAAGCTTAGTAATAAGTGAGTTGAACATAATGCGGATTCAGGATAAATGGAAAAATTCAAAGTGGATACTCAAATAACATATTTATCCATTCCTGTCTGCAACTACTCCAATTGTGATCCCTCAAACCAATTCCGGTAATGATAGCAATAGTAATTAATACCTCTTAATCTTATATACTGCTTCATGGTGCTTTAACAGCTCTCTCGAAGTGGTTTACAGAGCCAACCTATTACCCCCACCAATCTGGGTCCTCATCTTACCAATCTTGGAAGGATGGAAGGCTGAATCAACCTTGAGCTGCTCAGAATCGAATTCCTGGAGTGAGCAGTGAGTTAGCCTCGAGTACTGTAATCTAACCACTGTGCCACTATGGCTTTTGATTGAGATAGATGGATGAGAACTACCTGTGAAAGGCCTGTGAAAGGTTCTCCTCTGATAATTCTTGCTTGAAGAAGTCTACACATTTATTCAGTTTAATAGATTAGCTGGGTATGACACTAAATATCACTTTCTAAACACTTGGGGTAAATCCCTGTTCATTAAAACTATGTTGAAATTTCAAGTAATGATGGAAATTCAGATTGTAAATGATTTATTAGGTACTTATCCTTATACTTTCGTAGGTCCACTAGGAAATTGATTCACATATGTTTACTTTCTTCAATTGACTAATGGGTTTATGAAGTGAGTATTGTTTTGTGTATTATTCCAGCTGTTCATACTATATCCAGAGAGTTGCCACACATTTAATCACCTCAGTCATTGACCATTTTTATTGCTCATCTTTTTTCATTATAGATTACTGTTATTTTTTTTTAACAAATTAGTACCTAGAGCACAAATAACATAATGATTATTATTTACCTCTTCTTCCTTCTGTTCAGCAACTTTGCTATCTTTTTTTATTGATTATATGCCATAAAATTGTTTATGACTCCTAGGGACCTCTATAGAGAAACTGTCTTCATAATGATTCTAACCTTATTCTATTCTTTCACGTCTCCCAATGATGCATGCATCACCTCTGAAACTAAATTCATGTGCCTCTGTAACTAAGTCCAATCCACCTTACTTCTGGCCATTTTCTTCTCTTTTTTTCTACCTTTCCCAGCATTACAGCCTTTTTCCAGACAACAAGGTATTTACATCCAAAGTAGGATAATTTGACCCTGGTCTTTTGTGCCTCCAAAGAATTTGGGGTTGATATCAGAGGTGGTATTCAGCAGGTTCTAGCCAGTTCTAGAGAACCGGTAGTGGAAATTTTGAGTAGTACTTTGGAGAACTGGCAAATACCACCTCGCCCACATCTATTCTCTGCCTCACAAGTTCCAGATGATCGGCTGGGTCTTCTTTTGTTGTTCTGCGCAGGAGAATGGAGTTGGAAAGCAGATTAGTGGAGTGGGAAGGGAATGGGATTTTGTAGTATCCTTCTACTGCTATGCCCACCAAGCCATGGCCACCAAGCCACATGACGCCCACTAAGCCACCCCCACGGAACCAGTAGTAAATTTTTTTGAATCCCACCACTTGTTCATTTGTTTGATGATCCATTGGTTTATTTTCTTGATCATTCATGTTATTCTCAGGAGACTTGACCAATGCCATTTTTAACTTTAAGGAATAGCAAACAACACCTGAAAGTCCAAATATCCAGTCTGTTTCTTGGCCCATTTGTGTACTTCTTGTTGCATTTTAATTCCTGCTGTCCAATTAATCATTTACTACTTTCTTCCCCAACTGAATTAATAATATTCAATACTTCAAACATATCATCTCAATAGGAAGTGATATTCCATCTATTCTGCCTCTTAATTCAAAGCTGCTATACATCACAATTTATTGCAAGTGAATTAAATAGCAGGTTTAGGCATTGGTTTACCAGTTACATACTTTAAAGTTGTTGGGGCTGGATTCTTAGCAATGAAGGAAGATTATTTAAAAGGACAGCGATGGAAATAGTTGAGAAGATACTGATTGGTGTGCTGAACTGAGGAGGAAGAGAGTGCGAAGGGAAATATAAGAAAAACAAATATCTTTCAGTTTTTAGCTAATTGCGGTAAAGATCAAGGAATAGAACATCAAGACTTCTCAAAAAAGAAATGAAAAGTTTAGGAAGTACAAGCCTGAGCTGAAAAATGCTTGGCTTCTGTTTTCTTTTTTCTTTTTTCCCCTGAGTCCAAGAAGAAATTTGAAGAAAAAACTTCTTATGACAAGAAGCTTTGACTGGCAGTTGATGGTAAGAAGGGAGGGGAGGAGATGGGAGAGGAGGGGGAGGGGAGGGGAGGGCAGAAGAGAGCAGGAATAGATATTCCTGAGGCCCTAGGAAGTCAAAAATATTGCAGCAGCAAAGGTTGCTTGCTTCAGTTTTAAACATTTTTTTTAATGGACAAGTGGAGGTTGAAATATTGTTCTCTTAACTAGGTCATAGGACTAGATACAAAGCTTACTCGGTTGGGTGTACTTGAGAAGTATATACCACTGAGATTGTCAGACAAAATAAGAAAGAAGACTGTATTAGCTTGTCAGCTGGAGTCATTATATCCAGAATACAATCTCTGATTCTCAAGTGTTTTTGACTTAAATTTGTCACTTTAATCAGCAGGAAGGGCAAGAATTTCATGGATTTAAAGGTTCACATTTTTTAGACTCTCAGTAAAACATTTGCTACTATTAATCCGGATGCTGCCATTTTTTTCCCTCTGTCCTCAGTTCTGCTCTGCAAGACTCAGATTGTGTAAAAATACTCCTTCCAAATATATAGTATAGAATTGTGTCATCTCATCTTCAATTTTGGCCTCATCTTATTCTTTATATTATTCTTGCTTGTGTAGCATCTTCATATTCAACTAATTCAGGACAGATCAAGAAGAGAAGCTTTTGTCCATATATTTTGTATTTATATATTTTTGTGTTGTGTCCGCGAAAGGATGCCAGGAGTCGGTGACTTTAGTGCAAGCTCTTTATTTGTAAGTTGGAACCGAACTGGCGAAAGGAAAAAAGCCCGCGGCTTTTATTCCTTTCACCGCGGCGGCCGCGGCCAATGGCACCACTTTGAATCTCCTGTGATCCGAATGGACCAATCGCAGGAGATTCCTAGCGAGCCAATCAGCACGGCTCGCCTGACCAATCGGAGAGCTCCGCGCTTTGGCCAATCAAAGCGCGGGGATCTCGAGTATGTTAATTAAGGACAGAACACCCCTCCCCTCTTGGTTCAGTCCTTACGTTGCGTAGTCACGTAGGTAGGCGGGGCTCCGTCTGGGCCTACTTGACCTGCGCAACTCAGTTGTAGGCTGGATCCCGGCCGGTTCGGTCGGGATCTCTGCTGCTCCTGCTGCTGTCGTGGGAACCGGCTGGTCGATCGGGCCGGTCCGTTCTCCGTAGCTCCCTCCTGGGCCTTCCGGGTTGGTTGAGCTGCGGGTTTCGCCGCTCCCGCTCGGTCTTTCTGGGTCGGTCGAGCTGGCCTGGCTGGTTCTTCCTGGCGAGGGGTCGTGATGGCTGCTTTCCGGTGAGTACTGCTGGTTTATTCTTCTTTGGTTTTGGTCCCCTGGGTATTCCCTCCCCCCTTGGTTTGTGTTGTGGGGGTTGGTTTCGCCTGTTTGTGCGTCGGTGGTTTGTTGGTTGGTAGTCCTCGACTTTAGTTGGTCGATGTGGCGTTTCCACGCTCGTCCGTCTGCTGTTTGTAGCCGGTACGAGTGTGGGCCTGTTGTTTGTGTGATGACGGCTGGAATCCATAGTGGGTCTCCCGTCAGGTTTTTTGCGTATACGGGGTCGCCGGGTGCAAAGGTTTGCTGTTTGAGTCTGGGGGCCTCTCCGGGTTATACGTGGGGTGTAACCTGTCGAGTGGGGATCTTAGTTTCCTGCCCATTAATAGTTCAGCTGGGCTTTTATTGGTTGTGGTATTTGGGGTTGTGTGTTGGGTGAAGAGTAGTTTGTTTATTTTCTCCTGGATCTCCCCGTGGTCTATTTTTTGGATGGTCTTTTTAGTGAATTGGACCATCCGTTCCACCCTACCGTTCGCCGCCAGGTGCGCCGGTGTTGTCAGCGCGTGGCGGATGCCCCTTTCCGCTGGGAATTTTCCGAATTCCAGCGAGGTGAACTGGGGCCCGTTGTCGGAGACGACGACGTCTGGGAGGCCGTGTGTTGCAAAGAGTTTGCAGAGTTCCTTGATCACGGCCTCCGTGGTTGTCGTCTTCATGTTGCTTACCTCCAGCCAGTTGGAGTAAGCGTCAACTGTTATGAGGAAGGTGTGTCCTTTTGTGGGCCCGGCGAAGTCTATATGGATCCTAGACCAAGGTCCCCTTGGGGTTTCCCACTCTAGGACGGGTGCTGTGGGTGGGCTTGGCCTAGTTTCCTGGCATCGTTGGCACCTTGATTCCCAGGTCTCAATTTGTTTGTCCATCCCTGGCCACCAAGCGTAACTTCTGGCCAGGGCTTTAGTCCTAACGATGCCAGGGTGCCCCTCATGTAGCAGTTCCAGAACCTTCCCCTGTAGCTTTTCCGGAATGACCACCCCATCCCCCCATAGTATGCACCCTTTTAATAAGGAGAGTTCCGTTTGGCGGTTTCGGAACGTTTTGACGGACTCATCGTTGTCCCTTCCCGGCCAACCTTTCTCCACCCAATGCAACACCCGTGCCAGACGTTTGTCTTTATTAGTCTCTCGGGCAATGTCTGACGCGGTTATGGGCAGGTTGGGTAGAGTCTCTATGCTGAGGGTGGTCGTCGTGGGTGCTGGGTCGGTGTCGGGTTCCGGTAGCGGCGAGCGGCTTAAGGCATCTGCATGGGAGATCGTCTTACCCGGTCTGTGTATGAGTTCGTAGTTGTAGGCTGCCAGGAACTCGGACCACCTTGTCATTCGGGGAGACAGAATGTTCAGGGTGGCCCGGTTTCCTGCAAGGATTCCCAGCAGTGGCTTGTGATCCGTTATGATGATGAAAGTCCGGCCGTAGAGATACTCGTGGAATCGTTTTACGGCGGCAACGATAGCCAGAGCCTCTTTGTCCAGTTGGCTATAGTTCCGCTCCGGTTTGGTGAGGGTCCTTGAAAATAATGCGATAGGCGCTTCTTTTCTGTCGGGAAGGGTATGGCTGAGGACAGCGCCGACGCCGAAGGGTGATGCGTCGCATGTGACGGCCAGAGGTAGGGTCTCGTTTAATTGTATAAGGACGGCGTCCGAGGTGAGGAGGTCCTTCGTTCTTTGGAAGGCGGCTTGCTCACGTTTCCCTCAAGTCCAGGTCACTTCCTTGTCCAGGAGCCTATGCAAGGGCTCCGCCGCCGTCGCCTTTTGGGGTAGGAAAACATTGTAAAAGTTCAGTAACCCCAAGAACGCCTGTAGTTCTGTCTTTGACTTGGGTGTGGGGGCTTCTTTGATGGCCTTGATTTTTTTGTTTGTAGGGTGAATGCCATGACGGTCTAGGAGGTAGCCTAGGAATTCTACTCGTTCCGTGCATAGCTGGCATTTCTCCCTCTTGACTTTTAATCCGGTCTCTTTAAATTTGGTTAGGACCTCCCTTAGTCGACCCTCTAGTTTGGCTTGGTTGGCTGCCAACACTAGGACGTCGTCGAAGTCAGGTACCACCCCCTTGATGCCTTGCAATAGTCTCTCCATTAGGCTTTGGAATATGCCCGGTGCCATGCTGACTCCGAATTGGAGTCGGTTGCATTTGAATGCCCCCCGGTGGGTGACTATGGTCTGCGCTTCTGCCGTTTGCTCATCGACCGGCAACTGTTGGTATGCCTGGGCGAGGTCGAGCTTGGCGAAAACCTTGCCCCCTCCCAGTGAGTGCAGTAGGTATTGCACTACTGGGACGGGGTAGGCGCTTTGTTGCAGCGCGCCATTTAGGGTGGCCTTATAGTCCCCGCAAATCCTCACCGACCCATCGGGCTTGATCGGGGTGACTATGGGGGTCTCCCACCGGGCGTGGTCTATGGGCTTGTTTGACGGGCTTGTCAATTTGCTCGTCTATCTTGGGTTTCAATGCGAATGGCACCCGCCTTGGTTTCAGGCGTTTTGGGGGGATGTTAGGGTCTAGGTCGAAAGATATAAGGGGCCCTCGGTACTTGCCTAGGTTTCCGTCGAAGACCTCTTGGAACTCCCGGGCCAGTTGCTGCTCCCAGCTGTCGTCGGTGACGTGGTCGACTCCCATGAGTGCGTTGTCGAGCGGGGCGAACCATTGCAGTCCCAGTAGGCTTGGGCAGTTGCGGTCGACGATTGCAGGGGAAGTCTTTCGGTGTGCCCCTTATAAGTGATGTTGAAGTGTTTGGTTCCGACTACCGGGATGCGGTTTCCCTGGTAGTCCTTTACGATGAGTCTCTGGCTGTCTACGTTCCTCCTTTGGAGGGTAGGCACCAAGCGCTTTATTTCATGCCATGCAATCATGGAGAGGTAGGACCCGGAGTCCACCTCCATTTTGCATGGCTGGCCCTCGATGCCTACCTCCACGTGGACCTTCCGGGCGTTGTTGGTGATGGCGTGGCCGATGGTGACCGTCTGGTGGGTCTCCTCTCTCCACCGGTTGTCGCCGCCTCACGAGGATCGTCCGTTCCGGTCCCATCGGTTGTCCGAGGGGTGATCTCTGGTCCGGAGTGGTGTGCTTTCTCTCCTCCGGTCGTTCTGGTCCCATCGTGCCGGGCTGCGATTTTTCTTCAGGCGGCAGACACAGGCGATGTGTCTCTTCTTGTCGCAATGCTGGCAGATCATTTCGAAAAACCGGCATTCCGACCTGGGGTGGTCGCCGCCGCATCCGGCACAGTTGGTCCTCGACTTATGACCTCGCCGGCTTTGTGGGTCGCGGCCTGTCTGGAGGCGATGGATGTCCTCCTCGTCATCGGGTTGCTTCGGCGGCTGCGGCTGCGGTGAGGGTGTCTTCTAGGCTGATGTTGCCCTTGGCCATCAGCCGGCTCTGGAGGACGGGGTCCCACAAACCGAGCATGATCCGGTCTCGTAGGGCGTTGTTTAGGTTGTCGAATTCGCAAAGCGCCCCTAGATGCCGCAGCTCGGCGACGAAGTCGCTGAAACTCTCCCCCGACCTCTGGTCCCGCCGGTAGAACTCGTTGTGCCGGATCAGGATGGGTACCTCTGGAGCGTAGTGCCGCCGAAGTATGGGTTCGAGGACATCCCAGTCCATCGCGGTCGCATCGGCGGGTTTGGCTAGCGCCTTGGCCATCTTGAAGACCTCGGTCCCGCAGTGGGTCAGGAAGATGGCGCGCTTCATGGGGCCGGTGGCGTCCTTCAAGCCGCTGCACTCGAGGTACATGCGGAATCGGTTGGAGAACGATTCCCAGTCCTCGGTGGCGGGGTTGAAGGGTGCGGGTGGTGCGATTTTTGCCATCGCGGTGGTTCATCTGGCTTCCGTCGGACACGTGGTTCGGTTCAGGGTCTGGATCCCATCCTCGTTGCCAGTGTTGTGTCCGCGAAAGGATGCCAGGAGTCGGTGACTTTAGTGCAAGCTCTTTATTTGTAAGTTGGAACCGAACTGGTGAAAGGAAAAAAGCCCGCGGCTTTTATTCCTTTCACCGCGGTGGCCGCAGCCAATGGCACCGCTTTGAATCTCCCGCGATCCGAATGGACCAATCGCGGGAGATTCCTAGCGAGCCAATCGGCGCGGCTCGCCTGACCAATCGGAGAGCCCCGCGCTTTGGCCAATCAAAGCGCGGGGATCTCGAGTATGTTAATTAAGGACAGAACATTTTGTATTATTTTTCATAGTGCATTCCAATTTTTGAAGACGCTATCATTTTTGAAATGAGTTCATTTTAACTTTAGGTCTATTTCTTCTCTAGCAAACTCATTTTTTTTAGAGCTTCAAGAATAGCGTGATTTAAAATTCATTGCCATTTTCTGATTAGGAAAATCCCACAAAAGGATTTTTTTCCCCCCTCAAGCATAAGATCCATAATCCCTTTCAGTCAAGTGTCTTGTTCTCCTTTGCATCTGGTGCCTCCTGGATCAGGCTTTTTGAGCTCGTATCCCACCAGAATAAGTGCTGTTCATCATCACTGTCCCCCTGTTATGTAGCCTGCAATAAGTATCTGCCAGCCTCTATTTGGCTGGATACAACTTGTACAGCCTTGCCCTACATTCTAGAAATGGGTAATTAATAACCAATACTCACCCACCCTTGTTTTAGGTAGATCAACTTTACATTTAAAAAAATCTGTTATGATGAAGATTGTGGTCCAAAAGTTATCTTACTGACACCTGCTGTTTCACTGAGATGTTTCTTTTTGCAAAAACTTCACTGCTTGTTTATAGTATATTTATTGAACTTCAGTTTGGGAATTCTGGTGAGGATTTGTGGCAAGCTAGAGAGCATTGAAGGAGTGGAGACAGCATTGCAGCCAGATCGACAGCCAGACAGTGAATTTTGACTGATGACATTTGTCTGGGTGGGGATGTGTGAAATTACCCACTCGTACTCTGGAGGGCTGTTTTTCATGACTTGACTACAGTGGTCAGTTTAGGAGTTGAATGGCTGTGAGTCATGGGATACCAACTAAGCTCATAGTCATAACCTAAATGGACACAAGGTTCACCAAGCCTCATTTTGGGAAATTGTTTTTAGGTATCATATATGTATATATATATTCTTAAGTTTTCGCAGGTACTTACATGTCTGGCATTCAGCTTTGTTTGGGTATTTTCCCACGTCATAGTAGTGGTGCTTTTAAAGTTGTAGCAACGTTTCAGCAGAATCTCATCTGCCATCATCAGGCTTCTGTATAGTGTTCATCTGTGAGTCAGACTTTTCCAGTGATTTCAGATTTAAATTTGGGGCAGCCTATTGCTGTGCCAGAATGGTTTTTGTTTTGTTTTGTTTTTTTATTCATCCTGATTGGTTGAGAGTCTTGGTCTGTGTTTATTGGTCTTGGAGTTTGCTGTGTTCTGATTCTAATATCTTCTGTCTGTTTTTGTTTTTTTTTTTTTGGGGGGGGGGGGAAACCCAAAATGAAACCCAGCTTCCTAACTAATGATAGCCGTCCATTTACCTGAAGCCAAGCTGCACTAAAGGCCTCCAATAAAGTAACACAAAGTTGCCAGCCAATCAAGATACAAAAAGAGCCCCCCCCCAAAAAAAAAAACAGACAGAAGATATTAGAAGCAGAACACAGCAAACTCCAAGACCAATAAACACAGACCAAGACTCTCAACCAATCAGGAGGAAGAAAAAAACCATTCTGACACAGCAATAGGCTGCCCCAAATTTAATTCTGAAACCACTGTAAAAGTCTGACTCATAGACAAACACTATACAGAAGCCTGATGATGGCAGATGAGATTCTGCTGAAACGTTGCTACAACTTTAAAAGCACCACTACTATGACGTGGGAAAATACCCGAACAAAGCGGAATGCCAGACATGCAAGTACCCGCGAAAACTTAAGAAAACAAATATCAAACCTCTACGGGGAGGGAATAAACAGCCAAATCAGAACCTACGAGAAACTGGAAATTAAAAGAGCAGGAATACTATGTGACCTCCAATTCCTATGCAGCTGCAGAGACAACAATACTACACCAACCTGCTTCAAATTAACATTTCATCAAAGCACAGCAGCCACTAAACGTATCCTGAAAAGAACTGAAATGGCTCTACTAAGGAACGAGCTCTACAGTAAGAGATTCCAATTAGATCAGTTAAACAAAGATTTGCTAGCACTACACCTGGAATTGAGCAGCAAAATCCACCCTCTACTTTGGGACAAGATAAAACAACTTACAACTTGGAGAGCTGAATCTGCAAGCATTTACAAACAGGAAAAGCTCTTGAAAAAATTAAAGAAATTAGAACATGACAAGAAAACCCCCAACAACTCACAACAACATCTGAAACAATTAGTGTACAATGTTTCCAACAGAGAACTCACCAAAACAGAAACAGAAGTCCTAACCAAAGGATTCAATTATGCTATAGCACCCCAAAAAATTCCCACAGAATCCATCATATGTTCAGTAGAATCCAGCTTAACTAAATTAAATACAGATGAAGCTGATAAAATAAGACACCAAGTTACCAACACCCTTTGCACAAGCAAACCACCCAAAAGCAACTTGCAACAAAATGAAATTAAAGCGCTACAAACCCTGAAAAGAGACAGCAGCATAATCATCCTCCCAGCAGATAAAGGGAATGCCATTGTAGTAATGGACAGAAAAGACTATGAAACTAAATTGACAGACCTACTCCAAGACTCCACATACAAACCCATAAACACAGACCCAACCACATATCTGGAAAAATTAACCAAGAAGAAAATTATAACCAGCCACATAAGCAAAGAGATCCAACACACGATCATACCCAGAGAGAAATCTTCCAGATGCCCCAAACTATACGGCCTCCCAAAAATACACAAAAAAGGCATACCTCTCAGACCCATAGTCAGCTCCAGAGGAGCACCACTACAAAACCTGGCTAAACACCTAGCAAAAGAGCTACAGCCCCATGCTGAAACAGCAGCTTCTCATGTACAAAACTCATACCACTTCTTGGAAATGATCAAAGATCTACACATGGAGCAAGAAGATCTGCTTGTAAGTTTTGACGTGGTTTCACTATTCACTCAAGTCCCGATAAAAGAGACCCTTGAAATCATCAAAAATAAACACCAACCAGCTAAACACATCATGGAACTAACAGAACATTGCTTAACCAACACATATTTCATATACAAAGGACAAAGATACAAACAAATTGAAGGAGCCCCCATGGGATCACCACTGTCACCTGTCATTGCAAACCTGTTCATGGAAGAATTCGAATCCAGAGCCCTGGCCAATGCCATCCTCAAACCCAAACTATGGTTAAGATATATCGATGACACATTCGTGATTTGGCCCCATGGACAAGAAAACCTAAACAATTTCCTAACACACCTAAACAGCGCACACCCCAAAATCAAGTTCACCATGGAAACAGAAACAAACAAACAACTACCATTCCTAGATGTACTAATCTACAAAAAAAGAGATGGCACACTAGGACACACCATATACCAGAAGAAAACACACACCAACCGCAACCTCAACGCCCAATCCCACCACCACCCAGCACAGATAAATTCCGTGGCTAAAACACTAATTACTAGAACCAAATGCCTGGCAGATAAGACACACATTGAGACTGAACTATGCACCCTGACTAAAATATTGACAGCCAACGGCTTCCACAAAAGCAAAATCACCAACTTGATCCACAAAAACACACTGAGACATAATAGAGACCCAGAAGATGAACAGACCCATGGAACAGCTGTCCTGCCCTACATAAGAGGCACTACAGACAAAATTAGTAAGATTCTATACAGACACCACATCAAGACTGCCTTCAAAACAGACAGAAAAATAGCAGCCATCCTCAGGAACCCCAAAGACAAAATTGACCTGGAAAACCAAGGCATATATGAAGTCCCCTGTACATCATGCCCAGCCACATACATTGAACAGACCAATAAAAGAATAAGCACCCGCCTGGATGAACACAAAAATGCAGTCAAAAAGCTGGAATACACTTCCTCACTAGTCCAATACATGGAAGCCACAGGTCATAACATCAACTTCAATGGCACCAAAACCCTAGCCACTATAGAAAATCCCAGCCACAGAATCATCAGAGAAGCCATAGAGATTGAAAAAAGACCAGAAAGCATGAACAGAAGAGATGATTCCACCAGGCTGTCAATCATTTGGAAGCCTGCATTCACAAACAAAAAAATTTCCACACCACAAGCCAGGCAAACACCTGGGCACAAACAGATCCCCCCTGATACCTCCATCTCAAAGACACCCCAACCAGGCACCCAGATGAAACCCATCTTCCTAACTAATGATAGCCGTCCATTTACCCGAAGCCAAGCTGCACTAAAGGCCTCCAATAAAGTAACACAATGTTGCCAGCCAATCAAGATACAAAAAGAGCCCCCCCCCCAAAAAAAAAAAACAGACAGAAGATATTAGAAGCAGAACACAGCAAACTCCAAGACCAATAAACACAAACCAAGACTCTCAACCAATCAGGAGGAAGAAAAAAACCATTCTGACACAGCAATAGGCTGCCCCAAATTTAAATCTGAAACCACTGTAAAAGTCTGACTCATAGACAAACACTATACAGAAGCCTGATGATGGCAGATGAGATTCTGCTGAAACGTTGCTACAACTTTAAAAGCACCACTACTATGACGTGGGAAAATACCCGAACAAAGCTGAATGCCAGACATGTAAGTACCCGCGAAAACTTAAGAAAAGATAGATAGATAGATAGATAGATAGATAAATAGATAGATAGATAGATAGATAGATAGATAGATAGATAGATAGATAGATAGATAGATAGATAGATAGATATTCTGATTACCCTTTTGCATTTTCCTTTTTTCATTTCTTCTCTTCTTTTCTTTTCTCTTTCCTTTCCTTTCCCCCTCTTTTCTTTGGGGAGAACAGCAACATTGATTCTGGAAAGATACAAATCGTCCAAGAGTCCAGATGGATTTGAAATTTGATTTTAAAATTCATTATAAGATTCCTTCCCATGAAAAAAAATGCTGTTGTTTATCTCTCTGTGTCTTTGTCTCTGTCTTTCTGTCACTCTCTGTCTCTCTGTCTTTATCTCTCTGTCTCATCTCTCTCTGTCTCTGTCTTTCTGTCACTCTCTGTCTCTGTCTCTCTGTGTGTCTCGCTGTCTCTGTCTCTTTCTCTCTCTGTATGTGTGTAAAATGATAAGATTGGACTTTGAAGGTTGGATGCTAGAGGGAACTAGAAGGATTACACTTATAAATTACTGTTTACAATTAAAGGAGAAGAACACTTAACTATACATCTTACAACAGACTAATAATTATATATACAATAGTATCATTGCTTTATTTTATAATAAAGTTATATGTCATGTTGGAAAGATTTTTTTCTGAGAAAAATGAGATGATCTTAGTTCAAATTACTCTTGGCTCTCTTTCACTGTTATATGCCTACTCATAAGTACATCTGAATATATTATGGGAGGGTCAGTTTGAAAACACAGAAAATGGCTTAGAAAAATAATAATCTTTGTCCTCAATGATTGTTTTATTTAATTCAAAATTACAAAAAGTAACAGAAAGTCATTTTGCTTTTCCTATTTATTTTTTTCAATAAGAACAATCAATAATGGTCTCTGTTATAATAAGACCAGATCCCCACTGTATTCCATAAGAATTTCCTGATATGAATATTTAAGAAGTACTGTTTCCAAATCAGTGCCAAACTTAATTTTGAAACAAAAATCAACCTATTTTCTATTAACTGAAGATAGTTCTTGGTCAGTATTTAATCTAGTAATATTAAACAGATATTTTATTTTATATATCCTAATAGGTCTTTCTTTCTTATGGAACAATTTCACTACTTTTTTGTATCATTTCTGTTTAAAAAGCCTGTGCAATGGATTTGTTTCCAGCCATAATTTCTTTTAAATAAATTAAAACCAGATAATATGTTTATGCACACTCCAAAAATTATTTCCAAGTGCAGAATAAACTTTTCCCATTCTACCACACACCTCTGTGCCTCCAAATATTTACAGCAGTATGCCAAACTCTCAAACAAAATATTGACTAACTCCATTACAAATACAAAATAAGCATTGATATTTCTTTTTTCTCTTCCCCTTCCTTATAGAAATACGAGCTACTTAACAGAGAAATCAATGGACATCTTTTGCTGAAATAAGAATGTATGCATATGTTACTGCATCATCCATTTTCAGCCTGAAGACATATTCCTAGTCTCGCCAAGGAGGTTAAGCCAAATTCATTACAAATTTTAATCACACCAATGTAGAACTAGCTCTCTTAGGAAATTCCAGCTCTTTTCTAGCTCAGTTATGATCCAAGTGAGTGGGATCTCCAGGATTTGTTAAAAAATACCAATGTGGGAAGCCCCACCCCACCCCGAGAATGAAAGATTTTGAACAATATTAAGAGGCAAAATATTATATTTCCTTAAAGGGAGAAATGGGGAAACATGCTCTTAATGAACAGAAAGTGTTGGATCTGGAGCGTGGGCCCAAGGAACGGAGACGAGACATCGAATAGTGACTCCAACTCTTTATTAGTGACTTCAGCAACTCCTTTTATAGAGCTGGCTGCTGTCACAATAGCCAATCGTTTGAGTTTGCTGCGCTGGTAGCAGCCAATCAGCGGCGACCCGCTGTCAGCCAATCATATTAGCCAGAATTGGCCAATCACAATCCGCTGTTCGCGGGCCAATCAGAAGTGCAGGATTACGAGCCTGTTGTGGAAACAAAACGATTAGGATTTTAAACTAAAGCGTTTGCTTAGTTTGTAACACCCCTCCCCCCTAGGTTCCATCTGAGGGGTGGGGTGATGTATTTTCGCAGGTAGGCAGGTCGTTTCACCTGTCGACCTGATCTGCGTTGCTCCACCAGTCCTTGCCCTGACTCTGGTCTTGGTGGGCTGCTTGCTGCGCTTGTTGGCAAAGATGTTCCGCCCTCTCCATTGGATAACTCAGGATTGTCATCTCTCCTTCCATTAAGGCTGTCCTCGGATCCCTTGGATTTGCTGCTGTCGCAGTGCTGCTCTGTGGTGAGGTGATCATCTGGCCCAGTTCTCCTTCATAAGGTGAATATCCCTGGGTTGGTTGTGCTGATTGCTGGTTTTCAGGTACTGGGTCGTATGCTAGTTCTTCTCCGGTCCCCTCGATTTCCCTTCCCCCCAGGTTTGAGGTTCGGGGTTTGTGATGGGGGTAGATGCCAGCCTGGAGCTCAGTTGATTGATATGTTGCTTCCACATTTTTCCATCAGCAGTTTGTAAATGGTAGGAACGTGGACCCGTAAGTTGAGTTATGGTAGCGGGGACCCACAATGGGTCACTGGAAAAGTTTTTTGCGAAGACTGGGTCACCTACCTTGAAGGTGCGATACCTGCTGCTGGACCCCACGGGCTTTTCAGGTGTGTAGGTAGGGTGCAAGTGGTCAAGATGTGAGCGAAGTCTCTGGCCCATCAGAAGTTCAGCCGGGTTTCTGTTTGTGGTGCTATTTGGAGTAATATGTTGGAGGAGAAGCATCCGGGTCACCTTGTTGTCGGTGTCCCCTTGCTCCATCTTTTGTAAAGTTTTCTTTACGAATTGGACCATTCGCTCAGCTCTGCCATTGGCCGCGGGGTGAGCTGGCAATGTCAATGTATGGTGTATCCCCCGCTCTGTCAGGTACTGTTCGAATGCCAGGGCAGTGAATTGGGGGCCATTATCTGAAACTAGGACATCTGGCAACCTGTGCGTAGCAAATAGTCTATTTAGTTTTTAAGCGACGGCTTCTGTGGTGGTGCTCTTCATTTTGAGGACCTCCAGCCAGTTGGAGTAGGCATCTACTGCTATAAGAAATGTATGTCCCTTGGTAGGTCCCGCAAAATCGATGTGAATATGGGACCAGGGACCTCGGGGTGCTTCCCATTCAGTTGGTGGTGTTTTGGGTGGAGATGAACGAGTGTCCTGACACTTGCTGCAAGTGGCCACCCAGGTTTCTATTCGCTTATCTATACCTGGCCACCAAGCGTAGCTCCTTGCTAGTGCCTTCGTTCGCATGATGCCCGGATGGCCATCGTGCAATTGTTTTAGGACTTTATGCTGTAATCTCTCTGGGATGATGACTCTGTCTCCCCACAAGACGCATCCCTTTTGGGAGAAAAGTTCTGTTGCCGGTTTTTGAACAGCTTGAAGGTGTCGTTTGGTTCATTGTCAGGCCAACCTCTTTCTACCCAGCTGAGGACCCATGCCAAACAAGGATCCTTCCTTGTTTCTGAGGCGACGTCTTGTGCAGTCAGCGGTGGTGAAGGAAGAGTTTCAATTTGTAGCACAGCGAGGGTTGGAGCTGGGTCGTCTATGACTTCTGGTAACGGAGAAAAGCTCAAAGCATCAGTGTGGGGAATGGCTTTCCCCGGGCGGTGTAGCAGTTGGTAATCGTATGCGGCTAGAAACTCTGACCAATGTGTCATTCTCGGTGATAAGATGAGGGGAGTTGGTTTGTCTCCTGCTAAAATGCCAAGTAATGGTTTATGGTCAGTAATTATGGAGAAAGATCTTCCATATACATACTCATGGAATCATTTAATCGCAGACACAATAGCAAGAGCCTCTTTATCAAGTTGGCTATAGTTTCTCTCAGTTTTAGATAAAGTTCTTGAAAAGAACGCAATAGGTGCCTTAGTACCGTTTGGTAGGATGTGGCTCAGGATGGCTCCTACTCCAAATGGTGAGGCATCGCAGGTGACAGTTAAAGGCAAAGTCTCATTATATTGAATCAATACAGCATCTGAAGTTTAGTGAATGTTCAATCAGCTCTATCGTCTCCGCATCCCATCCTCATTGCCAGTGTTGGATCTGGAGCATGGGTGCAAGGAACAGAGATGAGATATCGAATAGTGACTTCAACTCTTTATTAGTGACTTCAGAACAGAGCAGAGCTACTGGGCAGCAGCAGCTCCTTTTATAGAACTGGCTGCTGTCACAATAACCAATGGTTTGAGTTTGCCACGCTGGTAGCGGCCAATCAGCGGCAACCCGCTGTCAGCCAATCAGATTAGCCGGAATCGGCCAATCACAATCCGCTGTTCGCGGGCCAATCAGAAGTGCAGGATTATGAGCCTGCTGTGGAAACAAAACTATTAGGATTTTAAACTAAAGTGTTTGCTTAGTTCGTAACAGAAAGCAAACTCAATCTTTCTTAATAGCACCCCCGCCAGCATCTATTTTGTGCCCATTAAGAAAGGTTGGTCCAGCTTATCTACAAAACAAAAGATCATCAGCTCTGGGGTGATGGGTTTAAGAAGAACCGGACCTGACCCTTCAGGACATAACTGGATTAACACATTATCATTGAGCAGAAAACACAGAGCTCACTACATTGCACAATCTCCTAAGGCCATGAGGGCGAACCTATGGCATGCATGTCACAAGTGATGCGCAGACAAACTTACCTCACTGGGCATGTGAGCACTTCACAGCTGATTTTTGGCCATTTGAGGCCTTTTTTGGCCTCCTAAAGACTTGAGGAAGGCTTCTGCAAGCCAAAAACTAGCCCCGTTTTATCACTTTCTGTTTTTTCCAAAAATACCGGAAGTGACGAAACAGGGATAGTTTTCGGCCTGCAAAGCCTGCAGAAGCCTTTCTCAAGCCTTTGGGAGGCCAAAAAAGGCCTCAAACTGGCCGAAAATCAGCTGTGAGTGCAGTGCAGGTAAGGGGGCGGCATGGGTGGGTGGGTATTATGCGCGCATGCATAGGGGACTTGGGGGAGGTGTGTATTGCCTTCTGGGTTCTGGAATGTGAGTGCGAGTATGCAAGTGCGCACACAATTTTTGGCACAAGAGCCCAAAAAGTTTAGCCACCGCTGTCCTAAGGGCAATTCAGACAAAGGGCAACCCCTCCCACCCAGCAGCATCTCTGAAACTTATAAAAATCCATGTATTCAATCAAGCTAATTGGTCAGTTGCTCCAGAATCACAGGCTGGCTCTATTCATCAAATAAATGGACCTTTCTTTCCAATCAGCCTCAATGGTCTATCCAGTGTCTTTCTCCCAGCTTGGACCTGAACCAGGATTTTTCTTCCAACACCAAGATAGCATATAAAACATTGTAATAGAAGGCCTGTCCTTTTGTACAGAGAAAGATGCTTTATTTCAGTCAATGACCAACATAGACAGTTAGACTAAGAATATAATAGTCCTCAACTTACAACAGTTCATTTAGTAACCGTTTGAAGTTACAGCACTGAAAAAGTGATCTGTGACCATTTTTCACGCTTATGATTATTGTAGCGTCCTCCTGGTCACATGATCAAAATTTGGACACTTGGTAACTGGCATGTATTTATGATGGTTGCAATGTTCCAGAGTCATGTGATTCCCCTCTTGCAATATTCTTGCAAGCAAAGTCAACTGGGAAGGCAGATTCAACCATATTGTTAATTTAATTATTGCAGTGATTCATTTAACCACTTTGACAAGAAAAGTTGTAAAATGGGGGCAAAAATCACTTAACACCTTTCTCCCTCATAAACATCAAGTTTGTGCTCATCTATAATTGTAAGTCAAGGAATACCTGTACAATAAAGCATCCATATAAATATAAAGAAAATGAGTAAAATATAACATCAAATTGCAAAATAAACCTATGAATTTACAGATTACACAGTTGGAAGGGACCTTGTACATCATGTAATCCAAACCCCCCCACCCAAGCAGGAGATCCTGTATCATTTCTGACAAGTGGCAGTCCAATCTCTTCTTCAAAGCTTCCAGTGATGAAGCTCCCACAACTTCTTATGGCAACTTCTGTTCCATGGGTTGATTGCTCTCACTATTAGAAAATGTCTCCTTATTTCTAGGTTGAATCTCTCCTTGGCCATTTTTCATCCATTATTCCTTGTCTGGCCTTCAGGTGCTTTAGAAAATAGCTTGACCCTCTCCTCACTGTGGCAGCCCCTCAAATATTGGAAGACTGCTATCATGTCTCCCCTGGTCCTTCTCTTCATTAGACTAGCCATGTCCAGTTCCTGCAACCATTCATTATATGTTTTAGCCTCTAGTCCCCTAATCATCCTGGTTGCTCTTCTCTGCACTTTTTCTAGAGTCTCAACATCTTTTTTATAATGTGGTGACCAAAACTGGATGCAGTTTTGAACTCTATAAAAATATTCTAAACAACCAAACCTACAAAATCTATTAACCTATGATACACAAAGACTCAATTAATCTGATGCATTTAAACTTAAATTGATATAGGAACAAAATATAGGATGTAAATTATTGTATTGCATAATGCACTATCTGATCACTTTAAATTACCAGTGTATAGATCAGGGGTGGGCAAACTACGGCCCGTGGGTCACATCCAGCCCGTTGGTCTGTCCAATCTGGCCCGTCCTTGAAAAAGAATCGCTGGGCGTGGCGTATTACCATGTGCCGCGTGGCCCCCAAAGCTGCAAAACAGTGCGGAGCGCTCTCGGGGTAGGAAAGAAAAGAACTTTGCAAAGGCCTCGGCTGGGAGTTCGAAATCACCTTCGAGTGCGACCTCTCTGAAGGTGAGTCCCCACCTATCCCCCCTTTTTTTTCTGGGGCTTCCAGACTTAAATTTTGCTCAGGCAAAGTTTGCAGGTGGGAGCGTCTTCCAGCTGAGGAGCGGGAAGGGTTCCACCTGGTGGGCGGGCGAGCTGCTTGGAGTGGGCCTTGCCCTGCCTTGGTGCCCCGTTTCCCGGCTCGGTGGTCCTGCTTGGGCGGCACTTTAAAAGCCTGCTCCCAGCACCCGAGCAACTTCCCAGGAACTTACAGCTTCCTTTTTCCTCGTGGGCATTTGTGCCTGGCCCCGAGCTGCACGGTGGAGGGAAAACCCGGAGCACCGCCGGGTTGCCTCCTCCAAGCAGCCCGCCAGGCAGAACCCTTCCCGCTCACCGGCGGGAAGACACTCCTGCCTGCAAACTTTGCCTGTGCAAAGTTTAAGCCTGGAAGCCCTGGAAACCCGAGCAACTTCCCAGCAACTTTCGGCTTCCTTTTAACTTGTGGGCGCTCGCGCCTGGCCCCGAGCCGCGTGGCAGAGGGGAAGCCCAGCGGGCGGGCAGACGGGCTGCTTGGAGGAGGTGACCCGGCAGTGCTCCAGCAGCAGCAACAGGCAGTTCCACCTGGGTTCCACTCAGGTGTCCGGCTGGGGCTGTCAGGAGTTGCTACCGCCAGCGCAGCTCCATGCGGCTCCAGTCCCGCGTTGTCTTGGGAAGGAAAAGGCAAAACCAGGAGCTGCTGAGCCTGAGCCTCCGGTGCCGCTGCTGCTGTTGCAACACCACCGTGGCTCTTCCTTTTTTCCTTTCCCTTCCCAAGGCAACGTGGGACTGGAGCCGTGCAGGACTGGTGCCGGCGGTAGCAACTCCTGACGCAGGGGGCCTCCGAGGGGAGGGGAAGGAGGAGAAGGGGGGGAAAGGGTGGGGTGTAATTAGGTGTGGTTTCTCAAATGGCCATAAGATGGAACCAGAAGCCTGGGTTGTTTAGTCTGAGTCTCAGAAGATAGTGTGAGTGTATCTCTGTTTCCTTCTATTGGAAAGTATTGCCATTGCTCCATTTCTTCTAATTGACTGATATTACTGGATTTAATGTAAGTCTGATACTGAACTGTTTTTGACACTGGAATTTGATATTTGGATTATCCCTGAAGGAAAACTGACTGATTTTACCTGTAAATGACTTTGGACTGCCTATTTTGGACTTTGCTTAACATTTCTGGAAGTAAAAACCTACATTTACTGTACAGTGTATCTGTGTGCTGTATGTGTATTATTCAAACACCCCTCTCAAATACATGTACCTGTATGCGCTCATTCTCCTAACGGGGAATTACCTCAACAGTAGCTTCAACACTTCCTATTCATTAGAAGGAAATGCTTCCCTTCTAAGACAACATTAATCATAGTGGAACTATATTTAGATTTATCAATCTGTTTCAGATCAGGCCGAAAATGAAGAGTTGTACCAAAAAAGACCCTATTCTGGTATGCAAGATTGTTGCATTTTCCTCCATTGCTTCACTTTGGCATGCTTAATATAGCATTCTGCAACCATACTGTGGTTCTGTAACCACGCTGATATTGTCTTATACAAATTACAGAAGTCTGTAGAGATCCATAGTCATCCAGGTTGTGGTTGTCCCAAAGGTGCTTTTTCAGGAGGCAACTGGACTTTTCTTTTGAAGATGTTTCACTTCCCATCCAAGAAGCTTCTTCAGCTCTGACAGGATAGTGATGAATGGAAGGATTTATATTCCTTGCAGTCATACTCCAAGTGCTTCAACGGCCCTCTAGTCTAAAAGGATGTAGATTACCAGTGTCTGCAAGGAATATCAATCCTTCGAGTCCCCACTATCCTGCCAGAGCTGAAGAACCTTCTTGGATGAGAATCAAAATGTCTTCAAAAGAAAAAAAAAACAAAAAACAAGAAAGTCCAATTGCCTCCTGAAAAAGCACCTTTGGGACAAGTTGGATGATATCCCTGTTCTAATAGATTTATCTGAAACAATTATATCAATCCAGTGGGGCAGAAGACTTTTTTTGGTCATTAGTTCAAGGTATTGTGTATCAATGAAGTTTCAGATTTATTTACACGATCTCCCAATTCAAGGCAGTGCTGCCAACTCTCACGCAATCAGAGTGAGACTCACGCAATTCAACCAATTTTGACTGTCTCACTCTGATAAACGAAATCTCACGCTAAAGGCCCGAGAGATCTTCCTTGCAATGGGAATTCCGGCCTCGAATAAAGGCGCACTTGTGGAATAAGACCCCCTCCACCCCAAATTTTATTTCTAATTCATCTTAGATTTGCAATTTAAAGCAGGCTAATCCGCTTGCAAATTTGCCGAAGAACGGCGGGTTTAACAGAAAGAAACTCCCCTCCCCGTCTCTTTCCCCCGCGGCCACACCTCTTTAGCAAACTAATCTGAATTTTAACCCTTCAAAAACCGTAGCTCCTTGCCTCTAATTTTGCTTTAGATGTGATTTTTCAGGGGATCGGTGGCTCCGAGCAGCCGCTCGCCTCGCCGATAAAAATATATTTGTTTTTCGATTGTACTAAGGGCATTGGTGAAGTGTTCCCTGGTTTATTTTTCCTTTTGCCCTTTTTATGCAAGCTGCATCAGCTATTCAAAAGTTAGAATGGAATAGAATTGGAATGAAACTGGAATGGAATGGAATAAATTGGAATGGAACTGGAATAGAACAGAACAGAAAACTATTGTCACTTTAAATGTACACTAATCAGCATACATTAAAACAAAATTTCATTGCATTCAGTTCTCAAAATATAACCATTACGCATATACCCGCATATACCCACATACACATACATATATGACAAAGAAACATCACAGTCCATTTCAAATAATTACCCAATTATTTTTTCAAACCTTTTATGAAACTAAAAGGCCTATGCTATGTCTCATTGGTTTTCATAGTCAAGTTCCCTCACTGAAGAAAAATGTGTTTTTGTAATATGTGTCCTCATTTTTTTTCTTATGCCTATGGGTTAAAATGTATGTATGTATGTATATGTCCAAATCATGACTAAAGTATGCATCAGATTGCACCATTTAAAATGTAAAATTGTCAAAACTCCCTACCATGGAAGGGGGGACACCCCCTTCCACACCATCCCCCCCTCGGTCGCTTCGCTCCCTCGGGCTTGGTCACTCCGCTCCCTCGCAGTGTCTCACTCCGAACTATCACTCAAGGTTGGCAGCCCTGTCAAGGACAATATTTGAAATACATTGACATAGCTATAAAGGAGAATATTTGTAGCTCAGGGTCGAAATGAGGGATACTTGGTGCTCTCCAAGTTTGATTGTTTTCTTGCGGATGTTTCATCACCCAAACCAGGTAACATCATCAATGCTAGTAAGGAATGAAGAACAAACCCCATTCCTTACTAGCACTGATAACGTTAGCTAGTTTGGGTAATGAAACATCTGCAAGAAAACAACCAAGCTCAGAGATCATGAAGAACCCACACATTGTGATACCTGAAGGATATTTGTGAGGAATTAGAATTTAGAATTGCAGGACCTCCCATTATTGAAATGCATCTTCAGAATATCAGGGCTTCCATCACAATGCTTCATCCACCATTTTGCTGATGTTTTTTTTTTAATCTAATAATAGATCCAATAATCCCCAAATTCCAGCTTTTAAGTTATTTTATCACTTGTTGGAGAGTGATATCACTGGTATTAATTAAAAACATGAGACTTGAAAAAAACTTTTGAAGGATGTAATTAAATATTTTGTTACATCTATACTGCCAAGAACTGCATCACTTTTGAAATGTGAAACCTATTAAATTTCAATCTCCACCTGCATCTCTGCAAACAAAAATGTGCAAACATTGAATTTTTTCTTCTCATGATTTTTGTTCACTGTCCATGAAATACAATGTTCTGTGTATTCTGTGATCACACTGCTTACCACAGACAAAATCTTAATGTAGAAGATTTTATAGTAAAAAGTGTATACATGTTTGCAGTAAAAAAAAAAAAAATCAGGGTACAGTTTCATAGCATGTAATGGCAATTTTGTGCAAGACTCAAGGGATATTTATAAATATATTAAAATTTCAAAAACTATAGACGAAGCCAGAAGTGCTGAATGCATTCCCACCTCAGATAAGCACTCAGCAAATTAAAGCTTTAAAAGGTTCTTACAGACAGAAACATGGCTTGAATTAGGGGTATTTTGGCCGAAAGTATGTCAACTTGTTTCTAAAAAAGATCCTATAAAAGAACATATAAGTTTCAAATGGAAAACTTTTTTTAAACAATTTTATTAATTTTCTACAAACAAACAAGACAAACAAAACATTAAAACATCAGCTCTCTTATGTACATACAGTGTGTCGGTTGGTTGATCAGTTTTGTGCATTCATTTTGTAGTCTCAATTACAGTTATGTTACATAACAACTCATATTGTCAATCCAAGCTTATATATCCTAATATCGCTTTTTTAAAAAAAATCATTTGACTATACTTTTAATCATTCATGCTTTATGAGATAACAATACTTTAAATAGTTTATTCTATAACAAATCATATAATCATACCAAATCTATCCTAAAAACACTTTATAGTTATAATGTCAAATAACAAAGGCGAGAGAAAAAATAAAGATATTTCTTGCGATCTAACATTTTAAATATTCTATTATCGTATTTTGTCATCTAGCCATTGATAAAAAAGATCCCAAATTTCATAAAATTGTTTATCCTCTTGCTCTCTAATTTCAAATGTCAATCTACTCATCTCACCACATTCCAAATGGAAAACTTTTAAGAGGTATATAAAAGGCTGGATTGAAAGATTGATAAAAAAGATGGAAAGAGACTATAGAGGTCTATATTTTTAATTGGCTGTATATATTTGTACTTCAATTTTAATGATTTTTCTTTCTTATCCAGTACTTTGCTCATAATTTAAATGCTGTACAACAAAAGAAGAGTTTTTTTTTAAAGAGCTGGCTTTTGGTTGTTCTCAATGATAAATGTTTAATATATGCAAAGCAAGAAAATATTGGATAAAACTACTATGCAAAGTAATTAGAAAGTAATTTCATTCCAAATTATTGTGCATGTTATTCTCCTTAAAGAGTGGAAACATTCTTCAAGGATGTTCCAAAGATGTCCCAGAACTGTAGAAGTTTCTTGCATGAGAAGCAAAACATTTTCAAGATGAAAAAAAAAAAAAAAAAAACTAGGAAAGTCCCATTGCCTTTTGGAAAATCACCTTTGGGACAATCATGATCCGGATGGTTGAGAATCTCCACAGATATTATTCAAGGATTGTAAAGGAAATTCAAATACTGTTTCATCATATGTTGATGGATAGTAGATGAGATACTTTTGGAAGGAAAGCTGGTGGAAAGGTTTCCATCAGATACAGTCTCAACAATGAAAGTTGAGCATTCTTAAGAAGAGAGCTACTAAATCAAAAATTTAGGGTTAAATACTTACTGGATTATTTACCAAGCACAACTGATTAGTCCCTTTTATTTGAGTGTATTATAAATAACATAAACTCATGAAGTTTTATCTTCCCATTGGCAATTTTGAGAGACAGCAAAACAATCAGTTAACAATATCATTGGAGAAGTAGCGCACTATAATGATAAAACTTATGAGCTGTGAAATCGCTTTTTCAAACTTATGCTAATCCATAACTACCTAAATTTGAAGCTATGTTAAGCCATGTCACTGGTATCTCAACCTCAAACTCCTTATGGTTAAAATAATGGCAATAAAATTGGTCAGCTTCAACATTTGATTAGAAGGATTTATTGAAATAAAAGGACATGTAAGAAAGGGTAGGATAGTAACTCTGCAACTAACCCAATCAAATCAGGGATTTCTTTCCCTCCTTTTGGCATTTTTAAAATGCAGAATGCAACCAAGAACACACAGATTGAATAATGAAGAGAACCTCAAGTGGGAAGTGAAACCAAATCTTAAAACAATTAAAAAAAAAAAAAAAACAGTAGTCCCAAAGGTGCTTTTTCAAGAGTCAACTGGACTTTCTGGTTTTTCTTTGAAGACATTTCACTTCTCATCAAGGGTGGGATTCTACTGGTTTGGACCAGTTTGGGAAAACTGGATGTTAAACTTACATCTGGTTCGCTGAACTGGTAGTTGAACCCAGAAAGTCCAGTTGACTCTTGAAAAAACAACCTTTGGGATAACCTGGAATGACTGAGAAACTCCATGGATACCAGCAGTAACTTTCCTTCTATAGAGATGGGCATATGGGCAGATAACCCTACAAAAAAAGTTGGTTGATTCTATTCTATACTCCCTTTCCTGCTTTTGATCCTACAGTTGATGGCCAGAGCACCTATATTGAATATGCACATTAAGCATCAATACAACTTGTATAAACCAACTGAATGAGTGACTGGGTTGCAGCAACCAGAAGATGCACTGGTTTCAATATTCCAGTAGTCATTGCCAGCACTGTCCAAAGGTGTTTCCATGGTCATGTGGGCAGCACCACTTCACAGAGCAATGTTACCTTCCCACTGAAGTGATACTTATTTATCTATTAGTGTTTTGCATGCTTTGGAACTGCCATGTTGGTCGGAATTGAGGTGAGAATGCGAGCTCACCCATCGTGCAGTGTTCCGCTCTAGATCCCAGGCTGTTAGCTTTCCAGCTGACAAGCCCAGCATCAAGCCACTATGCTGCCATCAGCTTTCCAACCATCAAGCCACGATCAAGCCACCATGCTGCCGATGCACAGAGTTACTCAAAATGGTCTCTTGCTCCCTGTCCCCCACCCACCAATATCTTTTTAATCTGCATATATATGGATCTTCTCTTCTGGCTCATTCATTCTCAGTCAAGTATAGGGACAACCAGTTAGCTGCATTTGTAACATGTTGCTTTGCAGAAGCTTCTCTGGTAATAAATTTGATAAGTTCTTTTGTTTGTGTTTGTTTATTTGTTTGTTTGTTTAAACATGCAGTTCAGAATATAAGAAAAGCCTGATGAGAGAACACTGCTTGTTTGTTTGTTTGTTTTAAATCATGAGGTATCGAAGATACCCTTGTGAGTTTAATAATTAAATGAAAGCAATCCATCTGGAGGTGTGTTTCAATCATTATCACATTTATTTCCTCAGCTTCATAAGATTCTTCAACAGTTGCTGACAGGGGAGTTAATGGCTGGCTGATATAAATAAAGTGTACTCTACTTTAGTCAATGCTTTTAGTCGTGATGTACATGAGAAAATTCCTGAGAGTGGCATCCATTCAGAGCAGTGAAGCTCAGACTGTAAGCCTAGCACTTAATTTATTGCATCCTATCAAGAGGAGAACCCAGGAGCACGTGTTCTAGGCCTGTGTGTCTGTGAAGAAAAGCAGAAAGATATAACTTATATTAAAGAATTGTTAGATTGAGTTTTTTCCTGTGTGTGTGTGTGTGTGTGAGTGTGTGTAATATAATATATATTATTGGTAAACAGACCTTTTGAGCATTGAATTAAAAAGTGCAGACTAAGTTTTTTGACTTAGATGCATCCCAATTTTTTTTTTTATCTCAGTTTTCTTACTGTGTATCTATGGAGATTCAGCAGTTCCAAGTAGGTTCCACACCTATTCGTAGTATTCAGGTGAAACTGAGGGAATAGATAAACCTCCAAGTGGCCTCAATGACACTCAAAAAGAGTGCTAATGACCAGATAACTGCAAGGAATACAAATTGTTAAGTCCTGGGCATGGGCGTAAGAACGGAAACGAGACATCGGACTGTGACTTCAACTCTTCATTTAACAAGAAAGACTGGAGCGGAAAACCTGGGCAGCAGTAGCTCTTTTATAGAGCTTGCTGCCGTTAAACAACCAATGAACTGAGTCTATTGCTTTCACAAGCATCCAATCAGGGGCTTCCATTAATAGCCAATCAGACTGGCCAAGCCTGACCAATCGCAACTCACTATTCATGGGCCAATAAGAATTGCAAGATTTACAAGCCTGTTGTAAGATGTTTTGGTTGTATTGCTACAATGGTTTAATCCATAACACCCCTCCCCCCTTGGTTCCGTCTGAGAGGTGGAGTGACGTATTCACGCAGATAGGCAGGCCGCTTCACCTGTCTGCTCGACCTGTGCTGTTCCACCGGGTTTCGTTCTGGTTCTGGTTCTGGCTCCGGTGCGCTGTTCACTGGGCTGGATAGTGAAGACAGTAGTTCCAGGTTGCCCTCGTCAGCACTGTTTTCTGGGTTCCCTGGATCCGCCTCCATCGTGGTGTTGTCACGTGGCGAGGCCGCTCCCCGGTCCGGTTCTCCCTCGGATGGTGAGTATCCCCTGGGCTGTTGGGTTTCGATTTCTTCTTCGTCCTCCTCCATGTTCCTTTCCCCCCCAGCTGGAGGTTCCAGCACTAATCGTGAATGGGGTTGGTCTATGTGATGTTTCCACATCTTACCATCTGCCGTTTGTAGACGATATGATCGGGGTCCTGTAAGTTGCGTTATGGAAGCGGGGACCCACAATGGGTTGCCCGAGAAGTTTTTCGCAAACACGAGGTCACCCTCCTGGAATGCCCGACACTTACTGCTGGATCCTGGGGGCTGTTCAGGTGTGTAGTTTGGGTGGAGGTGATCAAGATGCGAGCGAAGTTTCCGGCCCATCAGGAGTTCTGCTGGGGTTTTGTTAATGCACTGTTTGGGGTTATATGTTGAATAAAAAGCATTCGGTTTATTTTGTCATCAATGTCGCTGTGGTCCATTTTATGCAGGGTCTGTTTTACAAATTGGACCATTCGCTCAGCCCTACCATTGGCTGCAGTGTGAGCTGGCAATGTTAAAGCATGGCGGTTGCCCCGATCAGCCAGGTATTGTTCGATGGCAGAGCAGTGAATTGGGGGCCATTATCTAAGACAAGGACATCAGGAAGTCCGTGGGTAGCGAATAGTTTATTCAGTTTTTTAGTGACTGCGTCTGTGGTGGTGCTTTCCATTTTTTGGACTTCAAGCCAGTTTGAATAGGCATCCACCGTTAAGAGGAAAGTGTGTCCTCTTGTGGGTCCCGCAAAATCAATGAGGATAAGGGACCATGGACCTCGAGGCGTTTCCCACTGAGTTGAGGGAGTCTTTGGAGGAGCGGGGCGAGTCTTCTGGAATTTACTGCATTTTGCTACCCAAGTTTCTATTTGTCTATCTAAACCAGACCACCATGCGTAACTCCTGGCCAATGCCTTCATTCGCACGATGCCTGGGTGTCCCTCGTGCAGCATTTTCAATATCCTATATTGTAGCTTTTCCAGGACTATGACTCTGTCTCCCCATACTATGCAACCCTTCTGGGAGAACAGTTCCATTTGACGATTTTTAAATGGATTGAACATGTCATCAGTTTCACTTATCGGCCAACTGCGTTCTACCCAGCTGAGGACTCGTGCCAAAACAGGGTCCTTTTTTGTCTCTAAGGCTATGTCTCAAGCGGTTAATGGCGGCGATTTGAGGGTTTCTATTTGTAGTACGGTAACAGTTGTAGCAGGGTCCCCTATAATGTCTGGTAGTGGAGAGCGGCTCAAAGCATCAGCATGGTTTTCCCCGGGCGATGTTGCAAACGGTAATTGCAGGCGGCTAAAAATTCTGACCAACGTGTTATTCTTGGTGATAATATATGGGGAGTTTGTTTGTTTCCCACCAAGCTCCCAAATAATGGTTTGTGGTCTGTAATTATAGTAAAGGGTCTCCCATATACATATTCATGGAAACGTTTAATTGCGGATACAATAGCGAGGGCCTCTTTATCAAGTTGACTATAGTTCCTTTCAGTTTTAGACAAAGTTCTCGAAAAGAACGCAATAGGTGCCTCATTACCGTTTGGCAGGACATGGCTTAAAATGGCTCCTACTCCAAATGGTGATGCATCACAGGTAACCGTTAAAGGAAGAGTCTCGTTGTACTGCATTAATACGGCATCGGAGGTTAAAAGGTCTTTTATCCCTTTGAACGCTTTCTCTTCACGCCGTCCCCAAACCCAAGGAGCCTTTTTATTGAGGAGTCTATGTAGGGGTTTGGCTACGGTTGCCTTCTGGGGCAAGAAAATGTTATAAAAGTTAATTAATCCCAGGAAGGCTTGAAGGTCCGTCTTATTCCTAAGTCTCGGGGCTTTTTTTATTGTGGTTAGTTTTTTTTCGGTGGGTTGGATTCCCTGTCTGTCGAGAAGGTATCCCAGGAACTCCACTCTCTCAGTACAAAGTTGGCATTTGTCTCATTTTATCTTAAGGCCCGCGTCTTTGAATTTCTGCAGGACTTTTCTGAGCCGTTATACTAATACTTCTTTAGTGGGGGCAGCTATTAGGACATCGTCAAAATAAGGCATGATGCCTTTTATGCCTTGTAATAGTCTCTTCATTAAACTTTAGAAAATGCCCGGCGCCACGCTTACTCCGAACTGGAGTCTATTGCACTTAAAAGCGCCTCTATGTGTAACTATTGTCTGGGCTTCTGCAGTTGCTGCGTCCACAGGGAGTTGCTGGTACGCCTGATCTAAGTCCAGTTTCACAAATATTTTTCCGCCACTCAGGGAATGAAGAAGGTGTTGAACCACCGATACTGGATAAGCGGTCTGTTGAAGAGCATGATTTAGGGTGGCCCGATAGTCCCTGCAAATTCTTAATGAACCATCTGGCTTCATGGGCGTTACCATCAGGGTTTCCCAATGGGCGTGGTCAATCGGTTCCAACACGCCCTGGGCTATCAGTTTATCTAGCTGCTCGTCAATTTTAGGTTTTAAGGCAAAAGGTACTCGACGGGGTTTAAGCCGAATGGGAGCTACATTAGGGCTGAGATTAAACAATATAGGGGTCCCCTTGTACTTGCCTAATGTTCCTGTGAACACGTCCTGGAATTCCTGGATGCCGGCCTCTTCCCAGTCATCATTTCTGGTATGGTGTATGCCGGCTAGTTCAATTCCGAGAGGGGCGAACCACTGTAGCACTAACAAGCTGGGTCGGTCACGATTGACGACAGTTAGGGGAAGCGTTGCTGTGCAGTCTTTGAATGATACTTGGACATTGCTGGAACCAACAACTGGGATTCTGTTTCCCTGATAGTCTTTCAGTATGATTCGCTGTGTGCTGAGGTCCTGGCGGGAGATGGCAGATATCAGTTGCTTGAGGGTTTTCCAGGATACCATCGACAGGGATGATTCCGAATCGACTTCCATCACACATGGTCGATTCTCAATAGTAAGCTTCACTCTTATTTTCTTTGCATCGAGCGACGAAGCGTGGCCAATGATAATGGTTTGGTGGGCCTCTTCTCGTCTCATAGAGAAGGCTGTTGCTTGGTTTCTGTAGTAGTAGTGGTTGTTCCATTGGTGGTTCAGACGGTCCCGGTTTCAGGAGGTTTGCTTATCTCCCGATGGAGGTTGTTCTCCTTTCGGCTGGGACTGGATTCTCGTCTGCTTCTGCAGACCTTCATGATGTGGCCTTTCTTTCCACAGTTACGGCTGCTTCTGCAGACCTTCATGATGTGGCCTTTCTTTCCGCAGTTATGGCAGAGTGTGTCGAGGAATTTGCAGTCCAATGGTGGGTTTTTTACCCCACAACCCGCACATTGGCGCGGACGTCTCTGGTTCCTTTGCTCTCGTTCTGAGCGGAGCCGGTTGACCTCCTCTTCATCACTGTCTGAGGATGACTCGAGGTCTTCATGGTGGGTAGCAGTAGCGTGCTTCTCAGTGGCAAGTAGTGCCTCGTCGGTGAGTTGGCGAAGTGGTGCATTCGCTCGGCGCATTCAAGCAGCTGACTTCCTGGTTGCTTCTGCTGCAGTAACGTCAGCAATGACATCTGTAAGGCTGATATTGCCTTTCGTCATCAGCTTACTCTGCACGTGTGGTGCATTTAATCCCAGAACTATTTGGTCTCTTAGGGCTTCCTCTAAGTTTGCAAAACTACAAAGGCCTCCTAGTTTCTGGAGGTCAGCTACGAAATTACCAACGCTCTCGTCCTTCCGTTGGTCCCTCTGGTAAAATTCGTGTCTTCGTATCAGTGTGGGTACAGTGGGTGCGTAATGAGCCCTGAGTATTGGAGCAAGGGTGTCCCAATCCATGGTGTTCATTTCTGCCGTTTTTGCCAGTGCTTTAGCCATCTTGAAAACGGTGGGGCCGCAATGAGTCAGGAATACCGCTCATTTCTTGCCAGACGTGGCATCTTTTAAATTGTTGGTCTCCAGGAACATCTGGAAGTGGTCTATATACAAGTCCCAGTCTTTGGTTGCTGGGTTGAATGGAGCAGGTGGTATGGCGCCGCTCTTTTGCCACGTGCTCTTTCTTTGTCCGATGTGTTCTAGTCAACTCTATCGTCTCCTAATCCCATCCTTGTCGCCAGTGTTATGTCCTGGGCATGGGTGTAAGAATGGAGACGAGACATTGGACTGTGACTTCAACTCTTTATGTAACAAGAAAGACTGGAGCGGAAAACCTGGGCAGCAGTAGCTCTTTTATAGAGCTTGCTGCCGTTAAACAACCAATGAACTGAGTCTATCGCTTTCACAAGCGTCCAATCAGGGGCTTCCGTTAATAGCCAATCAGACTGGCCAAGCCTGACCAATCGCGACTCACTATTCACGGGCCAATAAGAATTGCAGGATTACAAGCCTGTTGTAAGATGAAGCTGTTTCGGTTGTATCGCTACGATGGTTTAATCCATAACACAAATCCTTCCATTCTCCACCAGTCAGAACTGAAGAAGCTTCTTTGATGAGAACCAAAAACATCTTTAATGAAAAAAACAAAGGAAGTCCGGTTGCCTTATGAAAAAGCATCATTGGGTTTCTTTGTTGAGCTTTATTCCATTCTTATGGATAACTTCAGCACCAGACAGCTGCTACATATAGATGTCTTCCTTGATTTCTTTGCACAGGAAAAAAAGTATTTTCAAGTGTTATACTTGCAAATGTCCATGTTGACCAAAATTGTGCTTGACTAGTGGGACTAATATCTTAAAATAATGCTCACAATATTTTTGAACACTCTACTTCTTAGCCACCAGTCTTATTTTAGCCTCTGGGCATCCTATTCTGCAGAACACTTTATCTTGAAAATCCATTTGCATCCCAAGGGTGTTTTTTGTTTGTTTTTTTTCCCACGTGGGTAGTTTGATAAGTTTCCAAGTGTCATTCTATTGAACATTTCAATTTCCTCTCCTGCAGCCTTTTTTTCTTTAATCTCCTCAGTGGCATTATTTTGACATCTAAGTGCAAGATATTTCCATTTTTTCCCCACTTCATCACAAAGGACAGAAATCCCTTTGTCTTGGTCTTCTTGAACTATCTAGTCAATGGTATCTCAATTTTCTTTTCTCTTTTTAACCATACAGAAAACTTCTGGACATGTTATAAGGACTCTTCTGTGCTTGCTGCTTGTCTGATGTGATAGAACAAGGATGTCAAACTCAATTTCATTGAGGGTCACATCAGGATTGTGTTTGACCTCAGGGGGTGGCATGATTGTGGCCAGGGTAGGCATGGTGAGTTTGACATCACTTGTGTCAGGGGGTGCCTATGGTAGTCTGATCACTACACCAGCAAAAACGGAGTTTGGGTTGGCCATTTCCAGGTGCAATGGCCCCCTGCAGCCCTCTGTCAGCAAAAACGGAGTTCCCTTTTTGCTGGCAGAAGGCTACAGGAGGCTGTTGCACCAAAAACAGGGCCTGGGAGGGTTGCGTGCAAGTGAGTCCTTTGCTGTTTCCTGCAGGCCAGATATAAGTACCCCATGGGTCGGATCTGGACCTCCAGGCCTTAAGTTTGACACCCCTGTGATAGGTTCTCAGGATGAAGGAAGTGCATTCCAGAGGAGCAAAAGGCAGCATTTAAGTAGCTTGTGTGGGAAAATTAATTAATTAATCAATCAATCACATGGGCATTTGTACATTGAAAGCCAGGGAGTTTACAATTTTATTACAGAGTAGTTTTGACTAACTAAATTTGCTAGTTTATTTCATTCATGCTGCACACTATCCAGGGTGTACCGCCTCACAACATTCTGTGGGAGTACCACTATCATTCGAGGCTTTTCTCCACTGATTTCACCTCACATTCTTGCAGGTCTGGTGCCAGTTACTTTCTTGTTACTGCACAACTATACTTCTGTGGAAGAAGGAGAGTGAAGAGGGCCCTTCCTTAGTATTTCTCCATGTATATTGTCGTGTCCGTTCGGCAAGGAGACCAGGAGGCAGTGACTGTGGTTTCAGCTCTTTATTAGGCCCCCGGAACCAATCTGGCTCCAAAGGAAAACTTGCGGCTTTTTATTCTCAAGCTGCGGCAGCCGCGGCCAATGGCACCGCTTTGAATCTCCCGCGATTCGTATCCGCCAATCGCGGGAGATTCTCAGCGGGCCAATCAGCGCGGCTCGCTAAACCAATCAGATCACCCTGCGCTTTGACCGATCAAAACGTGGGGTTTCAAGAATGCAGATGAAGGTACAGAACACCCCTCCCCTCTTGGTTTGGTCCTACGTAACGTAGTCCCATAAGTAAGCGGGGCTCCGCACTTGCCTACTGGACCTGCGCAGGTCAGTCGTTGGTTGGCTCCCGGCCGGTTCGGTTGGGTTCTCTGTGTCTCTTGGCCTCGTTGATGGAACCGCCTGGCAGGCCTTGCCGGGCCACTTGTCACAGCTCCCTCCCGGTCTACTCGGCCTGGTTGAGCTGCGGTTCTCGCCGCTCCTGCCCGGTCTTTCTGGGCTGGTCGAGCTGGCCTGGCTGCTTCTCCCTGGTGAGGCTTCGAGCTGGCTGCTTGCTGGTGAGTATGGTTGGTTTTCTTCTGGGTTTTGGTTCCCGGGGTATTCCCTCCCCTCTTGGCTTGTGTTAAGGGGATTTTCTGTGCCTGGTTGCGTGTCGGTTGTGTTTCTTGTGGCCGTTCTCAATCTTATTTGATCAATGTGGCGTTTCCACGCTCATCCGTCGGTTGTTTGCAGCCGGTATGAGTGGGGACCGGTCAGTTGGGTTATGGTTGCTGGTACCCATAGTGGTTCTCCGGTTAGGTTTTTTGCGTAGACAGCGTCGCCTGGTGCAAAAGACCGGTGCTTGCTGGAGAAGTTTGGGGTTTTTTCCGGGTTGTATGTGGGGTGCAGTCTGTCGAGTGGGGACCTTATTTTCCTCCCCATCAGTAGTTCTGCCGGGCTTTTGTTCATTGTTGTGTTCGGGGTTATATGTTGGATAAAAAGCATTTTATTTATTTTGTCTTGGATTTCCCCGTGTTCGATTTTCTGGATGGTTTTTTTCGTGAATTGAACCATCCATTCCGCCCTTCTGTTAGCCGCCGGATGCACCAGAGCTGTCAGTGCTTGTCATATGCCCCATTCCGCTAGGAATTTTTCAAATTCCAGCGAGTGAATTGGGGCCCGTTGTCCGACACGATGACATCCGGGAGGTCGTGGGTTGCGAAGAGTTTGCAAAGTTCCTCGGTTATGGCCTCTGTGGTGGTGGATTTCATGTTGCTTACCTCCAACCAGTTGGAGAAAGCATCTACGGTTACTAGAAATGTATGTCCCTTGTTGGGCCCGGCAATGTCTATGTGGACCTAGACCAGGGTCCCCTGGGGGTTTCCCATTCCAGGATCGGTGCCACGGGAGGGCTCGATCTGGTTTCTTGGCAGCGTTGACACCTTGCCACCCAGGCCTCGATTTGCTTATCCATCCCTGGCCACCAAGCATAACTTCTGGCCAGGGCTTTCGTTCTAACTATGCCTGGGTGCCCCTCGTGTAACAACCCCAATACCTTCCCTTGCAGTTTTTCCGGTATAACCACCCTATCCCCGCACAGTACACACCCTTTTTGCAGTGAAAGTTCCGTTTGCTGGTTCCGGAATGTTTTGAATGCTTTGTCGTTGTCCTTTTCCGGCCACCCTTTCTCTACCCAATGTAACACCCGCGCCAGACATTTGTCTTTATTGGTTTCTCGGGCAATGTCTGACGCGGTTATGGGTAGATCGGGCAGAGTCTCTATGCTGAGGGTGCTCGATGTGGGAGCTGGGTCGGTGTTTAGGTTGGGTAGCGGTGAGCGGCTCAAAGCATCTGCATGTGTAATAGTCTTACCGGGTCGGTGTGTGAGCCGGTAGCTGTAGGCGGCCAGGAATTCGGACCACCTTGTCATCCTGGAAGATAAAATGTTCGGGGTGGCCCGGTTTCCTGCCAGGATGCCCAGCAATGGCTTGTGGTCCATGATGATTGTGAAGGTGCGGCCGTAGAGGTACTCGTGGAACCTCTTCACTGCTACGACGATGGCTAGGGCCTCCTTGTCCAGCTGGCTATAGTTCCACTCCAGTTTGGTGAGTGTCCTGGAGAAGAAGGCGATGGGCACTTCTCTTCCATCCGGGATTGTGTGGCTGAGGATGGTGCCGACGCCGAAGGGTGAGGCATCGCATGTGACAGTGAGTGGTAGGGTCTCATTGTATTGGATGAGGACAGCATCCGAGGTGAGCAGGTCCTTGGTTCTCCTGAAGGCGGCTTCCTTGCGTTTTCCCCAAGTCCAGGTAGCCGCCTTGTCCAAGAGCCTATGCAAAGGCTCCGCCGCAGTCGCCTTCTGGGGCAGGAGAACATTGTAAAAATTAAGCAGTCCCAGAAATGCCTGCAGTTCTGTTTTAGTCTTGGGTGTGGGAGCCTCCTTTATGGCTCTGATTTTATTTTCGGTGGGGTGGATGCCGTGCCAGTCTAGGAGGCATCCCAGGAACTCGACCTGCTCTGTGTAAAGTTGGCACTTTTCCCTCTTCACTTTTAGCCCGTTTTCCTTGAATTTGGTTAACACCTCCCTTAGCCGACCCTCTAGTTCTAGCTGGTTGGTTGCCAATACCAGCACATCGTCAAAGTAGGGCACCACCCCCTTGATGCCCTGCAAGAGTCTCTCCATGAGGCTCTGGAAAATTCCAGGCACCACGCTGACTCCAAACTGGAGTCGGTTACATCGGAAAGCTCCCCGGTGGGTGACTATGGTTTGCGCCTCCGCGGTTTCTGCGTCGACCGGCAGCTGTTGGTATGCTTGGGCCAGGTCGAGCTTTGCAAAAACCTTGCCTCCCCCCAGTGAGTGTAGAAGGTGCTGCACTCCTGGGACGGGGTAGGCGCTTTGTTGTAAGGTGCAATTTAGGGTGGCCTTATAGTCCCCGCAGATTCTCACCGACCCATCGGGCTTGACTGGGGTGACTATTGGGGTCTCCCACCAGGCATGATCAATTGGTTGTAGGACCCCTTGCTTGACGAGCTTGTCAATTTGCTCGTCAATTTTTGGCCGGAGTGCAAAAGGTACTCGCCATGGTTTTAGGCATCTTGGGGGAATGCTAGGGTCTAGGCTGAAGGAGATGGGGGGCCCTCGGTACTTGCCTAGGGTGCCGTCGAACACTTCCTGGAAGTCCCATGCCAGTTGATGCTCCCAATTGGTCTCGGTGATGTGGTTGATGCCCGTGACTTCGATGCCAAGTGGCGCAAACCATTGCAGTCCCAAAAGGCTGGGCCGGTCTCGGTCCACGATTGTTAGGGGAAGCTTTACCGTGCGGCCCTTAAATGTTACTTTGAATTGTCCGGTTCCGACTACCGGGACGTAGTTTCCCTGGTAGTCTTTGATGATTAGTCTCTGGTTCTCCAGTCCCATCTTGTGGATGGTAGGCACCAAGCGTTTGATTTCTTGCCAGGCGACCATGGAGAGGTAGGACCCGGAATCCACCTCCATCCTGCATGGCTTGCCTTTGATGCCTACCTCCACGTAGACTTTTCGGGCGTCAGTGGTTGATGCGTGGCCAATGATGACTGTCTGGTGGGTTTCCTCCTTCCGCCGGGTCTCTCCGCCTCATCGGGTTCGCCCGCTCCGGTCCCATCGGCTGTTGGCTGGACGATTTCTGGCTCTGGGGGGTGTGCTATCTTGTCTCCGCTTGCTGTGGTCCTGCTGTCTGGGGCTGTAGGCTTTCTTTAGTCGGCAGACACGGGCGATGTGGCCCTTTTTGTCGCAATGCCGGCAGACTGCGTCGAAGAAACGGCACACCAATCTTGGGTGGTCGCCTCCGCAACCGGCACACATGTTCCCTGACTTACGACCCCACCGATTGCGCTGGTCGCGTCCCGCCTGAAGCTGGTGGATTTCCTCCTCCTTGTCTGAGGTGTCGGAGGCGGAGTGGAATTCGCCATGGTGGGTGGTGGTCTTGCAGTGACTTGCTTCCGGTTGGGCCTCAGTCACCCGTCCCGAGTCGGTGGTCGCGGTGCGGTCCCCGACGTCCGATCTCCGCATGCGGTTCGCTGACTTCCGGGTAGCCTCGGCTGCGGTGGCTTCAGCGATGGCGTCGTCGAGGGTGATGTCACCTTTGGCCATCAGTCGGCTCTGGAGGACTGGATCCTGAAGTCCGAGCATGACTCAGTCCCGTAGGGCCTCGTCCATGTCGGAAAATCTGCACATGCCTCCTAGGTTCCGCAACTCGGCAACAAAGTCACTGATGCTTTTGCCCGGTCTCTGGTCCCGCCGGTAGAAGTCATGCTGCCTGATGAGGGTGGGCACAGCGGGGGCGTAGTGGCTGTGGAGCAAGGGCTCGAGGTCGTCCCAGTCCATCGCTTTGACGTCGGCAGGTTTCGCGAGGGCTTTTGCCATCTTGAACACTGCGTGCCCACAGTGTGTCAGGAAAACGGCTCGTTTTTTCGGCCCGGTCGCGTCCTTCATGTTGCTGCATTCGAGGAACATGAGGAATCTGTCCGTGTAGGATTCCCAGTCCTCGCTAGTGGGGTTGAAGGGCACGGGCGGAGTGATGCTGGCCATCTCGTCGGTCTTGCTTCCGGTGGACACGTGCTCGATGGGGTTCAGCCTTGGGATTCCACCTTCGTCGCCAGTGTCGTGTCCGTTTGGCAAGGAGACCATTAGGCAGTGACTGTGGTTTCAGCTCTTTATTAAGCCCCCGGAACCGATCTGGCTCCAAGGGAAAACTTGCGGCTTTTTATTCTCAAGCCGTGGCGGCCGCGGCCAATGGCACCACTTTGAATCTCCTGCGATTCATATCCGCCAATCGCAGGAGATTCTCAGCGGGCCAATCAGTGCGGCTCGCTAAACCAATCAGATCACCCCGCGCTTTGACCAATCAAAACGTGGTGTTTCAAGAATGCAGATGAAGGTACAGAACATATATGTTTTGTGGGACAAGTAGTCAGCTTTATTTTGGCAAGATTTTGTCTTCAGGTGAGGAACAATAAAGGACTGCTTAGAACAGAGGTGGTATTCAGCAGGTTCTGACCAGTTCAGGAGAACTGGTAGTGGAAATTTTGAGTAGTTTGGAATACCACCTCTGACTGGCCCTGCCCCCATCTATTTTCTGCCTCCTGAGTCCCAGCTGATCAGCTGGGTCTTCTTTTGTTGCCCTGCACAGGAGAACGGAGCTAGAAAGCAGGTTAGTGGGGTGGGGAGGGAATGGGGATTTTACAGTATCCTTCCCCTGGAGTGGGGGGGGATGAAGATTTTACAGTATCCTTCCCTTGCCATGGCCACCAAGCCATGCTCACCAAGCCACGCTCACAGAATTGGTAGTAAAAAAAATTTAATCCCACCACTGGCTTAGAATAATCTCAAAGTGTCTTTTTTTTTTAGCCTGACATCTCATAATTACTTTTTTCCCCTTCTCATATTTTTTTAATGTGTGCACTTTTATGCTTTACTTACAAGTTGTGTGACATTTGTAATATTATGGTTATCTCACCTTTCTTATCATCTATAGTTCGGTTTAGTTCAGTTTTCTTTTAGCACCTTAATTCTTTTAGGGGGCATTGTTATGGACTGAGCCAACGCATCAGTAACAACCCTAAATAGCTTTACTTTGCAGCAGGCTCGTAATCCTGCACTTCTCATTGGCCCGCGAATAGCGAATCATGATTGGTCGTTTCTGGCCAGTCTGATTGGCTGTTAATGGGCCTCTCTGATTGGATGCTTGTGAGAGCGGTAAACTCAAATCATTGGTTGTTTTGACAGCAGCCAGCTCTATAAAAGAGCTGCTACTGCCCAAGTATTTGCTCTGTTCTTATTTCACAATAAAGAGTTGAAGTCACCGTTCGATGTCTCGTCTCCGTTCCTTTCGCCCATGCTCAGGACTTAACACTGGCGACAAGGGTGGGATGCGGAGACGATAGAGCTGACTAAGTACTCATCGAACAAGACAGAGCACGTGGCTGAAGAGCGCACACAACAAATGGCAAAATGACCAGCAGCACCATACCACCCGCTCCATTTGACCCAGCAACTGAAGACTGGGACTCGTATATAGATCATTTCCAGATGTTCCTAGAGACCAACAATTTAAAAGATGCTATGCCTGGCAAGAAACGAGCAGTGTTCCTGACTAACTGCGGCCTCACCATTTTCAAACTGCCTAAAGCACTTGCCAAAATAGCGGAAGTGAAGACCATGGATTGAGATAACCTCATGCCGATCCTCCAGGCCCATTATGCACCCGCAGTACCTACACTGATACAAAGACACGAGTTTTACCAGAGGGACCAATGGAAGAACAAGAGTGTTGGGGACTTCGTAGCTGACCTCCGGAACCTAGGAGGCCTTTGTGGTTTTGCAAACCTCGAGGAAGCCCTGAGAGACCGCATAGTTCTGAGATTAGATCCCCCCACGGTACAGAGTAAACTCATGGCGAAAGGAGACATCAGCCTTGCAGATGTCATCGCCGATGCTACTGCCGCAGAAGCAACCAGGAAATTAGCTGCTCGAATGCCCCGAGCGAACGCACCACATCGCCAACTCGCTAACGATAGCCCACTCGCCGCTGAGAAGCACGCTATTACCGCCCACCACGAAGACCTCGAGTCATCCTCAGACAGTGATGAAGAGGAGGTCAACCGGTTCCGCTCGGAATGAGAGCAAAGGAACCAGAGACTTCCGCACCAATGTGCCGGTTGCAGAGCAAACCATCCGTGATCGGACTGTAAATTCCTTGATGCACTCTGCTGTACCTGCGGGAAAAGAGGCCACATCGTGAAGGTCTGCAGAAGCAAGCGAGAGTCCAGTCCCAGCCAAAGGGAGAACAACCTCTGCCAGGAGACAGGCAAACCACCTGAGAATCAGGACCGCCTGAACGACCAATGGAACAACCACTACTACTACAGAAATCGAGCACCTGCCTCTTCAACGAGACGAGAAGAGGCGCACCAAACCATTATTATCGGCCACGCTTCATCGTTCGATGCAAGAAAGATCTGCGTAAGGGTTACTATTGAGACTCGACCGTGTGTGATAGAAGTCGATTCAGGGTCATCCCTATCGATGGTATCCTGGAAAACCCTTAAACAGCTGATCCCTGCCATCTGCCGCCAGGACCTCAGCACACAGCGAATCATCCTAAAAGACTACCAGGGAAACAGAATTCCAGTTTTCAGTTCCAGCCACATCCAAGTATCCTTCAAGGACCGCACCGCGATGCTTCCCCTGACTGTTGTCGATCATGACTGGTCCAGTTTGTTAGGGTTACAGTGGTTCACTCCACTCGGGATTGAACTAGCCGGCATACACCAAACCAGAAGCAATGACTGGGAAGAGGCTCTCATCCAGGAATTCCAGGACGTGTTCACAGGAACATTAGGCAAGTACAAGGGAAAACCTATATCATTTAATCTCAGCCCCGATGTAGCTCCCATTCGGCTTAAGCCTCATCAGGTGCCTTTTGCCCTCAAGCCGAAGATCGATGAGCAGCTAGATAAACTGATAGCCCAGGGCGTGTTGGAACCGATTGACCATGCCCGCTGGGAAACTCCAATAGTAACGCCCATGAAGCCAGATGGCTCGTTAAGAATTTGTGGGGATTATTGGGCCACCCTAAATCATGCTCTTCAACAGAGTGCTTACCCAGTACCGGTGGTCCAACACCTTCTTCACTCCCTGGGTGGCGGAAAAATATTTGCAAAATTGGACTTAGCTCAGGCGTACCAGCAACTACCTGTAGAAGCGACAACTGCAGAAGCCCAGACAATAGTTACACATGGAGGTGCCTTCAAGTGCAATAGACTCCAATTCGGAGTAAGCGTGGCACCTGGCATTTTCCAAAGTTTGATGGAGATACTATTACAAGGCATAAAAGGTGTCGTGCCTTATTTTGACGACGTCTTAATAGCTGCCCCCACTAAAGAGTTATTAGTACAATGACTCAGAAAGGTTCTTCAGAAATTTAAAGACGCTGGCCTGAAAATATAAAGGGACAAGTGTCAACTTTGCACGAAGAGAGTGGAGTTCCTGGGATACCTTCTTGACAGACAGGGAATCCACTCCACCGAAAAAAAACACTGCAATCAAAAAAGCCCAAGACCTAGGAATAAGACAGACCTCCAAGCCTTCCTGGGACTCATAAACTTTTATAACATCTTCTTGCCCCAGAAGGTGACCGTAGCTGAGCCCCTACATGGACTTCTCGACAAAAAGGCTTCCTGGGTCTGGGGACGGCGTGAAGAATGGGCATTCCAACAAGTAAAAGACCTCTTAACCTCCGATGCTGTATTGATACAATAGAACGAGACTCTACCCTTAATGGTTACCTGTGATGCCTCACCATTCGGAGTGGGAGCCATTTTAAGCCATGTCCTACCAAATGGGAATGAGGCACCTATTGCGTTCTTTTCAAGAACCTTGTCTAAGACTGAAAGGAACTATAGTCAACTTGATAAAGAGGCTCTCGCTATTGTATCCGTAATTAAATGTTTCCATGAATATGTGTATGGGAGACCCTTTGCCATAATTACAGACCACAAGCCGCTACTTGGTATTTTGGCGGGAAACAAACCAACTCCCCATATCTTATCACCAAGAATGACACGTTGGTCGGAATTTTTAGCTGCCTAAGATTACCGATTGCAACACCGCCCGGGGAAAACCATTCCCCACGCTGACACTTTGAGCCGCTCTCCACTACCAGACGTCATAGAGTATCCAGCTCCAACCTTAGCCATATTTCAAATCGAAACCCTTAAATCGCCGCCGCTGACCGCTCGAGACATCGCCTCAGAAACAAAAAAGGACCCTGTTTTGGCACGAGTCCTCAGCTGGGTGGAACGGAGTTGGCTGTTCAGCGCACCCAACGACACTTTCAAGCCATTCAGAAATCGACAGACATAACTATTCTCCCAAAAGGGCTGCATCTTGTGGGGAGACAGAGTTGTAATCCCAGAGAAATTGCAACATAAGGTTTTAAAAATGTTGCATGATGGACATCCAGTCATTATGCGGGTGAAGGCATTGGCCAGGAGTTACGCATGGTGGCCTGGATTAGACAAACAGATAGAGACCTGGGTAGCAAAGTGCAGCAAATGCCAGGAGACTCACTCCACTCCTCCAAAAACTCCCCCAACTCAGTGGGAAACGCCTCGAGGTCCTTGGTCCCATATCCACATCGATTTTGCGGGACCCATGAGAGGACACACTTTCCTCCTAACAGTGGATGCCTATTCTAACTGGCTCGAGGTTCACAAGATGAAAAGCACCACCACAGAGGCGGTCACTAAAAAACTGAATAAGCTATTCGCTACCCACGGATTTCTGGATGTCCTGGTCTCCGATAATGGCCCCCAATTCATTGCTCTGCCATTCGAACAGTACCTGGCAGATCGGGGCATCTGCCATGCTTTAACATCGCCAGCTCACCCTGTGGCCAATGGTAGGGCTGAGCGAATGGTTCAATTTGTAAAAAAGACTTTGCACAAAATGGACCACGGCGACATTGACGACAAAATAACCCAGATGCTTCTCCTCTGACACATATCCCCAAACAGCACCATGAACAGAACCCCAGCTGAACTCCTGATGGGCCGGAAACTTCGCTCGCATCTCGATCACCTCCACCCAAACTACACGCCAGAACAACCCCCGGGATCCAGCAGCAAGTGTCGGGCATTCCAGGAAGGTGACCCCATGTTTGTGAAAAACTTCTCGGGCGACCCATTGTGGGTCCCCGCTACCCTAACGCAACTTACGGGACCCCGATCCTATTGCCTACAAACTGCAGATGGTAAGATGTGGAAGCGCCACATAGATCAACTCCGTTCCAGACTAGCACCTAGTCCTATCTCAGCCCCTGAATCTCTAACTGGGTGGGGAAGGAACATCGAGGAGGCCGAAAAAGAAATAACAGATGACTTAACAATCAAAACCCAGCAGTCTATACAACCAACCAGGGGATACTCACCACCAGAAGGAGAACCGAGCCGGGGAGTGGCCTTGCTTCGTGACAGCACTGCAATGGCAACAGATCCAGGGAACCCAGAAGACAGCACTGGTGGAAGCAGAGAGAACAGTCCAGAGCCATTTGAAGGAACAGTGGGACCGTTTTCACCATCCAGCCCACCTAGCAGCCCACCGGAACCAGAGCCAGGACAGAAACCGGTGGAACAGCGCAGGTCAAGCAGACAGGTGAAGCGACCTGCCTATTTACGAGAATACGTCACCCCACCCCTTAGACGGAACCTAGGGGGAGGGGTGTTATGGACTAAGCCAACGCATCAGTAACAACCCTAAATAGCTTTACTTTGCAGCAGGCTCGTAATCCTGCACTTCTCATTGGCCCGCGAATAGCGAGTCGTGATTGGTCATTGCTGGCCAGTCTGATTGGCTGTTAACGGGCCTCTCTGATTGGATGCTTGTGAGAGCGGTAAACTCAAATCATTGGTTGTTTTGACAGCAGCCAGCTCTATAAAAGAGCTATTGCTGCCCAAGTATTTGCTCTGTTCTTATTTCACAATAAAGAGTTGAAGTCACCATTCAATTTCTCGTCTCCATTCCTTGCGCCCATGCTCAGGACTTAACAGGCCTCATTTGGACTTTCTTCATCTGTGACTTTATTTGGATCTTGCCCAAGTGATATTAACCACTTCGCCCATTATTTACCTCCTCACCATCCATCTTGCAAGGTGTACTTCAGTCAGGGAATAATTTGTTCTCTTAGTCACACCATTTTGACCGGGGTGATGGACCACTGTATTTCATGTTCAGTCTCCTCTTATTTAAGGTACCTTCGTACTTTGCCTGCTATATATATCTTCTCGTTGTCTGTGCTCAGAAACCTGAAGCATTCTTCCAAATTTACTAAAGCCAGATATTCATTAAATGTCTTCAATGCCTGTTTTCAATGAGCAACATGTGAATCTTGTAAATCATCTACGAATGTATATTTGGGTGATCCAAGTGATATGGTGATAAGCAATGGTTCTCAAGTACCACTTTCCTCCAAATCTCCCTCCCTCCCTCTCTCTCCATTCATTGACTTATAGAACAGGGATGGGGAACAATGGTCCTTTTATGACTTGTGCACTTCAATTCCCACAATTCCTGACCTGCTATTAGTCCCCACCTCTCTTATAGAGCATGCACATCTAGATTGATTCCCTTCCCCCATGGCTATAATTATAGCCCTTTGCTAAATCTTCCAGTTCAGAAAAGAACATTCAGGTTTCTACCATCCATTCTCCAGTGGCATAAATTTATGATATTTTTTTTTTTTATAATTACAGTTCTTTGCTACACTTCACATTAACTTATGCACACTCTAATTCAACTAATTTATTTTTCCAAAGGTGGATTTCATTAGCAATTTTATGTTTGTGAAAAATCATATTTTCTTCTTTCCTCTATTTGCCGGGTAAATAATAGACATATATTCACTGAGTTCTACCATTTTTTTAAAAAAGAAGTCTTTTTTAATGACAGCTGTAAGTAGCTGCAGTAACAAAACAATAAATGTTTAGTGGCATATTTAATCTTACATTCATTGTTCTATCAACACAATAGACTTTTTCAAGGGCAAACATTAATGCTCTCCCCTCTGCAATACTACAGAAGGTCTGTCCATGTAGAAAATAGAATTAATGTCTCCTATCATTTTAAGTTGTCCCTTTTATCAGCAAGTTAGAAGCCAAAGGATAACTCTACTTATTGGAAGATTTACAGGTCAGCTCACTGAATTTTACATCTATTGACTACTCAAGGACAAAGCCTTTAACAACTCGACAAAAGCTATGAGATTCTCCTCCAAAGTGAAACAAAAATGTTAGTGTCTTATGGACCAAAACACTAGCAGGCATTGAAAGACAACATTATATATTACCTTATTGTACTAGTCATTGTCTTCCATTGTTCTATCTCTTTTCTGGCCTTTTATTATTTCAGACTGAAGTGAATAATTACCAGCAAATTCTTGACTATGAACTACATCTTCTTCAGAGTTACACAAATCTGAATCTTTTTAATCATTTAACACTTAACATAAAATAAGTATGTGCTCCCACTTCGTTTCTATTGCATGTGTACAGGTAGGCAACTTCTAGGCAAGTAATTTAGAATGAAGAAGAAAATTAGCCGTTCTTCCTACGTAGGCATATTTTGGGCTCAAGCTGATTTTCAATATCTTTGGCTTACATACAGATTGATATGTATTTATTCGTTCATTTTTATAGACCCCCAATCTCAGTCAAGGACTCTGGGCAACTTACAATTCAAAAAACACATTATAATTAAAAATACTAAAAATATTTTAAAACAATAAAAACTTTAGAGCCAGATTAAATGTATGCTAGAAGCAAGATATTTCGTCAGTTAGCAATATAGCAATTTAGTTTCCCCCTTCCTCCAAATGCTTGTTGTATAGCTTTCTGAATAGATGTGTGTGTTTGCTGTGTGTGTGTGTGTGTGGTCTTTTCTAGTTTGTAAGTGATGTTTATGAATTGTATCGGATGGAAGCAGAATGTAGAAGGATTTGAAAGGAGTCACTTCACTGGATAGTAGTGTTAGAATAGTATTCCATTCCCAAAATAATATTTTCAGAAAAACTGAGGCAGGCTCCTAGTCATGCTTCAATTAGAAGAAATAAAGATGAAGCTTCCTTCAAATTATGTTCAATTCCTGGTAAAGAGATTTGTCTATTTAGGTAGGGTTCTCTCTCTCTCTCTCTCTCTCTCTCTCTCTCTCTCTCTCTCTCTCTCTCTCTCTCTCTCTCTCTCTCTCTCTCTCTCTCTCTCTCGGCAGCAACATAATCATGATTTGCAATTATCTGCTTCAAGGATTTTTTTTAAGTTCTCAGTTTAGTCTACATCTCTGTAAGCCAGGGTCTTCATTCAGGTCTTAATAGGACCTGACCTGCTTATCTGTATGGAATGCAATGGATTGGGATGGATTGGATTGGGATTGATTGGATTGGGTTGGGATGGGATGGGATGAGATGGAATAGAGTAGAGTAGAGTAGGATAGGATAGGATAGGATAGGATAGGATAGGATAGGATAGGATAGGATAGGATAGGATAGGATAGGATAGAATAGAATAGAATAACCGAGTTGGAAGGAACCTTGGAGGTCTTCTACTCCACCCTCCTGCTAAGGCAGGAAACCCTATACCATTTCAGACTTATGGTTGTCCAACCTCTTCTTAAAAACTTCCAGTGTTGGAGCATTCACAACCTGTGGAGGTAAGTTGTTCCACTGATTAATTGTTCTAACTGTCAGGAAATTTCTTCTTAGTTCTAGGCTGCTAAACCATCCAAGATTAGTAAGATGCTACTGACTAATGCAGTTCCTCCAGTTCAGAATCAGATTATATTAAAGTTTTTTTTTTAAAGTGGCCTCTAATGCTAGAAAAACTACTTGTTTTGCTGTCTGTCCATGTCAATGTCTTCTTTTTCATGCCTCTCATAATGGATATAAACAGAGGTCACGATGTGTCTTATCTGATTTCTAAAGACAAGTCAACAACTCACCTTCTCCTTCCAACTGAAGTCAGTATTGCCTTTGGGAAATGATGGCACATGATGATTGTCTTCTTGAGAACCCAGAACCTTTAACTCATTACTGCTGTCAGTAACTTGTCACAGAGTCTCTTTGAATATGGGTAAGTTTCAATTTGTTTGTGAAAAATAAGTAAGCTGTATATTATTTATTGTCATAGCAGTGTCACCAGCAACACTAAATAATAGTTCAACAACAACACCCTCTACCGGCCATGTTAATATTTTCTAATTATACCTGAACCAAAACCTGTTTTGTTGCTATTTTACAAATAGGAACAGAGGGCTTGCACTCTAATCAATTAAACAAATAAAACCCATTTAATCTTGCATTGTTTCTGAATCACTAAATATTTATATCACTTATTTGGAACTAAGCTTTTTCGTCCAGAAGCAAAGATGCTCTGTGATTTGTTATCAAAATTGTGGTAATACTATGCAATCAAGTCTTAGATTTTCTGATTACAAATGTTTTTTTCAAAACAATATTGCTTCTCTCTCTCTTTCTCTGTCTGTCTCTGTCTCTCTCTGTCTCTCTTTCTCTCTGATGAGTGTGCATTTGTATGTTTGTAGCAAACGTTAAAGGATAAATAATTAGTCTGAAATCATCTCTGTCTTTCACTCAAACTCTTTTTCTTATCTTTCTCTAATATGATAAGAACAAGTTAGTATTCTCTCTGTTTGAAACAAAAGTGTTTGAATATATGTTAGTGTTTCAAATGTTATTAAGTTTTATGGAAAATAATTTAATTGGCTATTTTAATGTTGAATTTAAATGATGTTTCTTACAAATCCTTGATGTTGCATTCAGGATGTATTTGGTGGTGTGACATTTTTTATTAGAGATCCTTAATAAACTCTTTCCCCTAAAAGACAGCATCTGACTGGTTCAGCTACTACTGCTTATGCCTTATTTGATTTTTAGGTTATTGACATTCCTATGTCTTTCTATTATTAGGATAAAGTTTCACAGATAATGGAACATAGCAATAGAGGAAGCGCATTGTAAATTGAGAATTCTTCCAGACAAACACAAAATGACAACGAAGATGATGGTGGTGGGGATTGAGTGAGATGAGCCCCTGAAATGATTTAGATAATGTAGCTGGAAAATTGCACTGACACTAAATTCTGAACTTTCTTATTTCTTTCGGATATGTCAGAGAATACCCAAGAGAACAGTTAAAACTCCTATATAAGGAATGTAGTACTACCTTGTTTTAAAGGGAGGGATTGTGTTCTCCTGCCAAACTTACAAGCAGACTGATATGGGAATTTCTAAAAGGGAGCAGTAAAACTTCTTTCCTTCCTTCCTTCCTCTCTCCCTTCCTTCTTTCATTCCTTCTTTCTTTCCTTTCCTTTCCCTCCCTCCCTTTCCCTGTCGCCTGCCTCCCCCTCATCACTGCCTCACTATCTCCCGTCCTTTCTCTCCTCCCTCCCTCCCTGATGTAAATGTTTCCTTATATAAGGCAGAGATAAAGCATAGAGGTCAGCTACTGACTAGCATTCTCCGAGTATGTGTGAACAGGGTACTTATACTCATACTTGAGCTCTTGTTCCTGCCAATTTAGCAGATCAAAACAGTGGTGGAATTCAAAAACATTTACTACCAGTTCTGTGGGCATGGCTTGGTTGGCATGGCAGGGGAAGGATACTGTAAAATCTCCATTCCACCCCACTCCTGGGGAAAAGTTACTGCAAAATCCCACTTCCCCCCCACCCCACTAACCTGCTTTCCAGTTCCGTTCTCCTGTGCAGGGCAACCAAAGAAGACCCAGCCAATCAGTTGGGACTTGGGAGGCAGAGAATAGATGAGGGCAGGGCCAGTCAGAGGTGGGATTTGCCGTTCTCTGAACTACTCAAAATTTCCACTGCCAGTTCTCCAGAACTGGTCAGAACATGCTGAATATCACTTCTGGTTCAAAAGCATGCAAGTAAGTGTCATTTTGGTGGGAAGGTAACAGTGTTATATGTACCTTGGCATACGGTCATGCTGGGCATATGATCACAGAAGCATCTCCAGGCAATGCTGGCTCCCTCAGCTAGGAAACGGAGATGAACACAACTTGAGTTGGGCACAACTTGACAGCTGACACCTGATAATTAAAAAAAAAAAAATTAACTGACTCGTTACTAAGTGCACATTATCTTGTCATCCTCTGGGCTTAATATTGTCCAAAAAGAGCAAAAGTCAAATGATTGAAGATTTCCTGTATTTACAAATATGTAACTATGTTCAGACTCATGATATTCTGGAATTGGCAAAATCAGGAAGTTGGAACAATCCTTCAGATGAGTTTTAAAATAAATTCCAAAGACTAGGGAAATAAAAAGAGGATGATTAATGATTAAACATCAATTAAACAAATTATTGTCAACAATCCCTAGAGACAGAGAGTTTCAAACAGGAGTTTTTCCAAAGTTCAATATGGGAGTGTTGTTTGAAAATGTGGTCTCTGTTTTTTATCCTTATTTTATGCCATATACACACACATAATCCTTACATATATCTGTGTATCACTACTATGGATCTATCCTATCCTCTTTTGCCTTTTAGTGTGAAGTCTCTCTTTGGTCTATCCATTTGTACCAGCAGTTCCAGCTGTTGTAGTGTATTGAAGTGTCTCTATTTTTTAATGCCAAAGTTAAGAGGTCTTACAAACTGTTGAAGATGAGAATGTTTTTAATTGTTTTCTATTTTTTTCTTTCTATTTTCTTCTTTCTTTCTTCTTTTTCTCTCTTTCATTTGTATATGTGTTGTTGGCTTGTTTTAATTGTAAAATCAATAAAATGTATTTTTTAAAAAAGAAAATGTTATAATATTGTTCAACTGATGTAGTTGGTCAGCCAAATTAGGAAAGATGGATATAGAATCAAGATAAGGGATGGTGTATCAACTGAAATTACTCAGGTATAGATACTGCAGAATAGTTTGGGAAGTGGAAGTTTCTTGGTGGCCTGGATTTGAAGAATTCAAGTGTTCCACTATGAATCAATGCAATGTTCCATGTATGAAAGGTAAATTAAATCATCCTGATCTGTATATGAAACCAATAATCTCTTGTAAGCCATCTTGGGAAACATTTGCCCTTAAAGGTAACCCATAATTGCTAAACAAATACAGTAAAATCAAGAGCAAAGCTCCTGGCTAATTAAGTGTCACCTCCTCAGTGGATTCATATATTGAATGGGATATACAAGCAATTAGGATAATAATCCAAAGCATGTTTTACTGTGTTGTAAGCTCATTCAACAAAGTTTTAAATCAGCATATATAGACTTATGCTTTTGTTCTTCTCAGAAATGGAAATAATTGGTGATCACTGCTTTTTATTTGAAAATAAGAAAGCCATGTCCAAGAATATGCTAAATATGGTTCTTTCAAAAAAGATCAACCCAAATGGGCTTTTACTTAGAATATGTCAAAGCAAACATACATATGTACAAGCACACTTGTTCGGGTTAATGATCAACAACCTTTGAAAATAATTCCTATGAATCAAATGCAATTATAAATTAGGTTTTTACACATAATGTACTAAACATTTCAATATTGAAAATCCCAATTTCAAAATTAAGATTTTGAGCAGTTCAAGCAAATTTCATCTAGTAGTTAAGACACCAGGCTAAAAATCAGCAGAGTTTTGGTAAATTCTGATTCCACCTTAGGCATGAACACCAGGAGTGTGATTTTGGGCCAGTCATTCTCTCACACACCCAACTCACTATATAATGTTGTTGTTGTGGAAAAAATAAGAGGAAGAAGTATTACATATTTTCCTCCTCCTTCTCCTCCTTCTCCCTTATACTTCCTCTTTTGCTGACAAAATAAATTTAACAGAATCATTATTGTTACATAAATTTAAATGTTCAATTAAGGACTGGTTAGGTTTTACACATTTCCTATCAAACCATAATTTGATTCTTTTGCAAGAACTCCATTCATATTAACAAATTAGTGTCTCTTTAAATAATATGACTTTCATTATGAGGGACTTTTAATTCATTGAATAATCTATTTAGACTGCAGAGATTGCCAGAAATATATGGAGCCTGCATTGTTCACTTACTCTCTCAGCCTTTTTTTTTTTTTTAATACAATTATAAATGTTGGGGCTAACCCATTTGATTTGCACAGCAAAATACGTAAAAGACAGAACTGTGTTTGAATGCTCAAAGGTTTTCCAGAAGTTTAGTGAATTGGAATTGTTTCCCTTCAGAACTATCAACTTTAGCTGCTCATAACTCCAAAATATTTAGGCACTTGATGTTATTACCAAAGCATGAAAAAATGGGTATAGCCAGGAGCAGCTGCTTTATTGCTTAAACTGGCAACAAATGTTACGTCAAATAAAGTCTGAATTGAAATAAAATGGTCTTGCTGAGACCAAGGGAGGCATTTTCAGACATTTAAAAAAAAAAAAAAACTGGAGGAAACTATGCAACTGCCTTCCAAGTTTGCCTTCTTTTGCATCTGTCCATATATAGTATGCTGCACCATGTTTTATTTATTTAGTTTGCTTTGTATGCAGATATAATGTGAAGATGCTCTGATGTCATTTTCTCTAATGCGGTTTTATTCCTTTCTCCATCCTTTGAATCCTCCTCTCTATATATCAAGCCAGAATATATATCAGAGGTGGTATTCAGCAGGTTCTGACCAGTTCTGGAGAACAGGTAGTGGAAATTTTGAGTAGTTCAGAGAACCGGCAAATACGACCTTTGACTGGAGATTTTACAGTATCCTTCCCCTGCCATGCCCACCAAGCCACGCCCACAGAACTGATAGTAATTTTTTTTTTTAATCCCATCACTGATATATGTATGTATGTATGTATGTATGTATGTATGGTATTCAGCTTTGTTCGGGTATTTTCCCACGTCATTATAGTTGTGCTTTTAAAGTTGTAGCGACATTTCGGCAGAATCTCATTGCCATATCAGGCTTCTGTATTGTGTTCGTCTGTAAGTCAGGCATTCACAGCCATTTCTGTTTTAACTTTGGTGCTAGCCTACTGCTGTGTTAGAATGTTTTTTTTCTTCATCCTGATTGGTTAGGAGTCATGGTCTGTGTTTATTGGTCTTGGAATTAGCTGTGTTCAGCTTGATTGGTGTTTCCAATATCTTTCATCTCTTTTGTAGCATTTTCTTGTCTTGATTGACTGGCAACATTGTGTTTCCTGTATTGGAGGCTTTTAGTGTGGCTTGGCTTCGAGTAAACAGATGGCTATCATTTATTAGGAAGCTAGGTTTCATCTGGGTGCCTGGTTGGGATGTGTTTGAACTGAAGGTATCGGGGGGGGGGGGGGGTCTGTTTGTGCCCAGGTGTTTGCTTGGCTTGTGGTGTGGAGATTTTTTTGTTTGTGAGTGCAGGCTTCCAGATAATTGACGGTCTGGTGGAGTCATCTCTTCTATTCATGCTTTCAGGTCTTTTTTCAATCTCTATGGCTTCTCTGATAATTCTGTAGCTGGGGTTTTTCTATAGTGGAAATGGAAACAAACAAACAACTACCATTCCTAGATGTACTAATCTACAAAAAAAAAAACCAACAACAACAACAGATGGCACACTAGGGCACACCATATAGCATAAGAAAACACACACCAACCGCTACCTCAATGCCCAATCCCACTACCACCCAGCACAGATAAACTCCGTGGCCAAAACACTAATTGCCAGAACCAAATGCCTGGCAGACAAGACACACATAAACTATGCACCCTGACTAAAGTACTGACAGCCAATGGCTTCCACAAAAGCAAAATCACAGGCCTGATCCACAAAAACACACTGAGACATAATGGAGGGCTAGAAGATGAACAGACCTATGGAACAGCTGTCCTGCTCTACATAAGAGGTACTACAGACAAAATTAGTAAAATACTACACAGGTGTCACATCAAGACTGCCTTCAAAATAGACAGAAATATAGCAGCCATCCTAAGAAACCCCAAAGATAAAATTGACCTGGAAAACCAAGGCATATATGACATCCCCAATCATGCCCTGCATCATTCCTCATACATCGGACAGATCAATAGAAGAATAAGTACCCTCCTGGAAAAACACAAAAATGCAGTGAAAAAGCTGGAACACACTTCCTCACTAGTCCAACAAATGAAAGCCACAAGTCATAGCATCGATTTCAATGGCACCAAAACCCCAGCCACTATAGAAAACCCCAGCTACAGAATTATCAGAGAAGCCATAGAGATTGAAAAAAGATCTGAAAGCATGAATAGAAGAGATGACTCCACCAGACTGTCAATTATCTGGAAGCCTGCATTCACAAACAAAAAAATCTCCACACCACAAGCCAGGCAAACACCTGGGCACAAACAGACCCCCTGAGACCTCCAGCTCAAACATACCTGTACAGGAAACACAATGTTGCCAGTCAATCAAGACAAAAAAACCACTACAAAACAGACAGAAGATATTAGAAACACCAATCAAGCAGAACACAGCAAACTCCAAGACCAATAGACCAAGTCTCCCAACCAATCAGGATGAAGAAAAAAACCATTCTGGCACAGCAGATGGCTAGCATCAAATTTAAAACAGAAATGGCTGTGAAAGGTTGACTCACAGACGAACACAATACAGAAACCTGATGATGGCAGATGAGATTCTACCGAAACGTTGCTACAACTTTAAAAGCACAACTATAATAACGTGGGAAAATACCTGAACAATATATCATACATTTTCTGGTGCATTTTATCAATAATGGTATCTAAACCAGGTCCTTCAAGCAATACCTAATAGATATATTTTTAGCACACTTAGTAAGTATAATTGGCACAACAAGGTTGCTTGTGTTAGTTTATATTTTTTAGAGCATCTCTCTGGAAGCTTCAAAAACAAAGGACAAAGCAAAGCATTAACTTCTCAACCTAATTCTTCTATCTAGCATGACAGGGGAGAGGAAACAATGTTCCATATTATTTTCTCTTTTTCTCTCATGTATTTCACCACATCCACATACCAAAGAGGAAAGCTTTCCTCACTTACAAAGGAGACTAGGAGTGCACCTGCCATGTTAAATCCTAATCCTTTTTTTTTTTAATTTCATATTTTTATTAAGATAAAATCAGATACAAAATACAAAAGTAAATAGGAGAACGGTGAGGAGGAAGAGGGGGAAGAGGAATGAGGAAGGGTAGGAAAAAAGGAAAAAAAAAAACCAATTGACTTCCGATTCTCTCTGTTGCAGCAAAAATAAGGCATTAACATCAAATCACTTTTTTTTTTTTTCATAATAATATAAACAAACCATTTCTATAAAGATCTATGAGTCTGATCGGTAAAACTCAAAATCAAAGTTTCATTCTTTTCCACTTCAAGTACAAAGTCCAGAAGAGGTCTCCATGTGGAAACAAAAGTAATTATATTCTTTTCTTTAATCAAAACAGTCAATCTTGCCATTTCAGCAAACTCCACAGAACCATTCATCCATGGTAGGAATTGAAGTAGTTTTGCTGCTGTCAAGATATAGAATAACGAAGTTCCATCCCCCCCCCACATTCTTCTTCCACTAAACCCAAGAGAAAAAGTCTTGTTTTCATTTTTATCTCCATTTTCAAAATTTTCTGTATTAAAATATGAGTCATACTCCAAAATTTGTTTACTTTATCACATGTCCACCATAGATGATAGCAACTCCCTTCTTTACACTTCCTATATTCATTTGACATACCTTTACACACCTTGGGTAACTTGTCTGGTGTTAAATACCAATAATACATCGCCTGATAGAAAATTTCTTTTAGATTATAATGTAAATTAAATTTTAAACCCTTCATCCACATATTTTTTTCCATTGTTAAAGCATCACATTATATCCAAAATTCCTTGCCCACTGAATTATAAAATGTTTTACACGTTCATTTTCCAAATTCAATTTCAATAACGTTTAAAGATCTTAGCGATAACATGTTCATTGTTTCCGCATAATAAAGTTTGTCATCCAACAAGTTTCTGGTAAAAAATCAGACAGTGTGACATATTACGGAACAATGCTTTCTGAACACATGTCAGGAAAACCTCAGAGACTTTCTGTATGCAAATCATGTTTTGATTATATAAATAGTCTACCTTTGAATTTGCTCATTGAATCATTTCATATTTTCTCATTGAGAATGTAATTCTGATGTCCTTTTTAAGATTTTTGCCATACCCTAAATAAATCTCTGTCTATATAAGTGAAATACCACTCATGCATCATCACAAAATCTCCAGAACTGTGAAGCCTACAAACTTGAAATTTGGCACGTTTGTTCCTCTTGGCTTCTAGGTGCTCACTAAGAAAGGATTTTTCAAAATGACTATCAGAGCATTAGTATTTCCTATATTATTATTAACACACTCTGAAGCTAAGGAGTTCTACTTCCTCTCCCCATTCCAAAAAGAAATCTCTTCCAAATGCAAAACACAAACAGAGGAGTTTCAGTTTTAGTTTTACTCTCAAAGCAGCAACCAGGTTTAGTAAAGAACAGCTGAGCTAAGCCACACCCAGGCTCCTTGCTGTCTCCTTATTCACACAGCAAATACTATTTCAGTTTCCATCTTTCAGTTTCCAAACAGCCCTCAACTCTTTCACACACTGACAGGACACTAGCTAGATGAATATCGATGGATGCTGGTAGGCAGAGGCACAATTTTTCCGGTTATTTTCCTTCCCAAAAACTAAGCCCAATCACATAGGTTTGTAGTGAAGCACAGGTATAGAGCTAGTAAACAAACAAACAAACAAACAAACAAATAAATAAATAAATAAATAAATAAATGTAGTCTGGGTTGAGGGGATGTCTGAAATTGAAGGACTCAGGCAACTCATAGCAAAGCACTAACATAAGTTTCTTATTTTCAACATTTTAAAATGGCAGGAATGAAGACAACAATATATCACCTTGACACTGTTTCTGGGGAATGGCGCATTGATTGGCCAGACCCTCAAATTGGGAGATGTCAGATATGAAACAATTTTTATGCTGATTTATATTTCATTAATAGCCTAGTTAAATATAAAGAAATATAAAGAATATACTTGAAATGGACATTAATTAAAGTTGCATAGCATGACTATACGAATAATAATACTTCTTATTTCAAAATTATTTCTCTCTCTTTTTCTTCCCCACAGAGATATCATCATTAATTACCAGTATGTGAATGTATATGCAATTAATTTAACTATTGAAATGGAATAAATCTAGGGTATTTTGGAACAGAAAGATCACATGGATTTTAAAAATATGAATTCTGGTAAATATATTTTGAAAACAAAAGTTAAGCGCACCAGTACTTTTTCCCTTCATTTAGGTCACAATAGAATAAGTAGTGCATTTTGTATTTATTTTTAAAGTTAATGAATAGGTCATGAAATTAAACCAGGTCAGGAAAAGAGGATGGGATGAAATCTTAACTACAATAGAACTATAGGAATTTTAGAATATAGCAAATAAATTTTGGCAGTGGTTTGCCCTCCAAGCATGTTTCAATTCAGCTTCTGAACATTTCATTACCAGTCTAGATAATATCATCAGCAGGATTTTCTAGTCCTATTCTTCCTAACTTATAAATGTATTGTCAGCTAAGGAGAACAGGACAAGAAAACCTTCCTGATGATGTTACCTAGACTGGTAATAAAATCTTCAGAAGCTAAATTGAAACAAGCTTGGAGAGCAAGCCACTGCCAAAATCTAAAATCCAAGTTGCAAGTATTTTTGACTATTTCATAGCAAATCCATTTCTGTTCAGATATTTCCCAGATTGATAAGATATAGTCTATATTCTGTAAATTATATTAGGTATCATTTTTCCTTCTCAAGAATATTTAAAACACTTTAATATTTTCAGGAAATGAAGAGCGCGATAGCTCTCAAAATTCACTTATTCTGTGTGTGGTTGCCTATACGTAACTTATTGATCTCAATACACCCTTATGAAATTCTATCAAGCTACTATGCGGTCTCTCTAGCAATGATTGGGATTACTCATCAATGAATAAAAACACTAGCTATATTTTGAGCAGAAATATAGGATATGCCACAAGAAAGCAAGGTACTAAAGGCTTGTGTCCTTGACAAGAATGATAACAGCCCTTAGGAAATTTAATTCTGTTGAATCAAGGATCAAAAGGAGATGGACAAGTTTATTGCCCACATTCTAAGCAGCATTCAAAGAGTTTATGGGAAGTACATTGTTTCATCAATCATCCCCTGGCTTTTGAATTACTTAAGAATGTATACAGCTTAGTTTACAAAAATGACTTCCTTGAAAGATGTTTAAATTCCAGTGAAAAATAGTAATAGTAGGCTGAAAGTGCATTTATCAAGCTGCCATCATCATAGGGACAATGTTGGGTTTAGAATGGCAAATATGGCCATTATAGATAATGGCAAATGATACCTTTCTTGAAATGGGAAAAATAGAGCCATAGAGAATTATCTGTCTGAAAAGACCTGAGTAAGCAATGATTCAAATCTATGCATACAATAATCCTTTCTTTATCCAATTTTCCACAGAAATTCCAGTATCTATGATGACAGCTCTACTGCCTTAAAGATGTTGATTATCAGTAGGCTGACTCTACCCACTGCTGGGAATTCAATCCTGATGTTCTGACCCACGCCCTTTTCCAACAAATCAAACACAATCCAAAAGGAACAGAAACCTTGTAATGCTTTTGCAAAATAATTAGCTGTGGTAAGCACAAGCCTTGCCAAACTGTGCAAGACTTGCCAAAAGATAACAGACAAGAAATAATTTGCAATACAAGAATCTTCAAATACAAACTCAGGATACTGGTGCATCCACGAGGTTGGAGTTTCAAAACATCTTTGCCTTCTGCAAAGTATGTTCCTTTCACAGCTGGCTTTTATCATCTTGAAGGAGGGGCAATTACCTTACTCCTGAGTTGCCCGTGCTGTTGTAACTGCTTTTTCCTACGAGCAATCCTGCGAGCAAGTGCACACACACTTGGCACAGGCTCCTCGGGAATCCCCTCATCACTGCTGCCAGCCCCCATAATCTCTGAAGGCAGCAGTCTACTCCCTAATGGACCTGGCCTCTCATCTGAGTCCTCGCTCTCCTCAGCTGTCTGCACCTGCTGCCGGCTAACCACAACATCTGACCAGTTCAAGATTGAATCAACCTTCAATCCTTACAAGGTTGCTAAAATGAAGGCCCAGATTGTTTGGGGCAATATGCTGACTCTGTAAACCACTTGGAGAGATTTGTAAAGTACTATGAAGTGGTATATAAATCTAACTGCTATTGCTATCTATATGGAATCAATGAGAAAGGAAAGTAGAGAAAAACAACAGACCTCCTACTACAAATGTGAATAATATGCTCTCTGTTAAGTTCTGCGCATGGGTGCAAGGAACGGAGACGAGGCAGTGAACAGTGAACTTCAACTCTTTATTAATCATTCTGAACAGAGCAAAACCCTAGGGCAGCAGCAGCCCTTTTATAGGGTAGGCTGCTGACCTATTAGCCAATGAGAAACCTGGAAGTGTTAAACCCTTGAACCAATGAAAGATTCCCCAGAAAGGACCAATCCGATATCGCTATTATCGGCCAATCAGAAGTGCAGGATTAGAACCCTGCTTTTCCATAAGGTTTGTTAAAACTTTATTAAACGCCTTTATTAGTTCATAACACCCCTTCCTCCCGGGTTCCGTTTGAGGGGTGCGGTGACATAATCCTTAAGATATGCAGGTTGTTTTAACTGTCTATTAGATTTGCACTGTCCCACCGGTCCCTGTCTGTAGTCTGGGACGTTTTTGGTTATATCTGGTACAGGCGGTTCCGCATCCTCACTGGATGACTCAGTGCTGCTAATTCTGTCGTTGTTGTCCTCCGATCTTTGCGGGCTTGCCTCCATTGAGGTATTCCTCTGTGGCGAGGCCAATCCCTTCCCTGATTCTTCTTCATGTATTGCGCCCTGTTGCTGACTTCCTTCAATTCTGATTTCCACCATCTCAAATTCCGTTTCTTTGACATCCCCTCCCCCCTCAGTTTGAGAGTCACAGGAGTCACGGGAACTGGGTTGTAGCCTAGAGCGAAGCTGATCTATATGGCGTTTCCATATTTTTCCTTCCCAGGTTTGCACACGGTACGATCTGGGCCCGGTGGTTTGAATTAAGGTTGCTTCGACCCATAATGGTTCGCCGGAGAGGTTTTTAGCAAAAACTAAGTTGCCTACCTTGAACTCATGGCATTTTCCGCTAGATCCACAGGGTTTCTCTGGCTTGTAGGACGGGTGGAGCTAGTCGAGGTGGGAACGGAGCTTGCATCCCATCAACAGTTCAGCTGGAGTCTTGTTGGTGACGCTGTGTGGAGTGATGTGTTGGAGTAGGAGTATTCTGTTTATTTTGTCGTCAATGTCCCCATAGTCCATTTTGTGGAGTTTTTTTTAACAAATTGGACCATGCGCTTGGCCCTGCCGTTAGCCACAGGGTGCGCTGGTGAAATTAGTGCATGGCGGATACCCCGGTCCGCTAAGTATTGTTCAAATGCCAGGGCGGTGAACTGGGGTCCGTTGTCGGAGACCAGAACGTCTAGCAGCCCAGGCGTTGCGAATAGCCTATTCAATTTTCAGATGATGGACTCGGTTGTAGTATTCTTCATTTTGTGGATCTCGAGCCAGTTGGAATAGGCATCCACTGTTAGGAGGAATGTATGTCCCTTAGTAGGTCCCGCAAAGTCAACGTGGATACGGGACCACGGCCCCCGGGGGTTTCCCACTCTGTTGTAGTTGCTCTCGGTGGAGCACTGCTAACTTCTTGGCACTTTAGACAAGTCTTTACCCAGGTTTCAATTTGCTTGTCGATGCCTGGCCACCACGCGTAGCTTCATGCGAGCGCTGTCATACGCATGATGCTGGGGTGACCGTCATGCAATGTTTTCAATACTGCTCGTTGTTACTGCTCTGGGACGACAACTCTGTCTCCCCATAGGATGCAACCTTTTTGCAAAAAAAGTTCTGTTTGCTGGTTTCTGAAAGGGGTGAAGTCGTCAGGGCTTTGTTCCACTGGCCATCCTTGCTCGACCCAGCTGAGAACTCGTGCCAGGACAGGATCTTGTTTTGTTTCGATAGCAATGTCTCTGGCTGTTAGCAGTGGTGAATGTAGCGTTTCAATCTGGAGTGTCATAAGGGTTGGAGCTGGGTTGTCGACGGTTTCCGGAAGTGGGGCACGGCTCAATGCATCAGCGTGGGGAATGGCTTTCCCGGGCGGTGTTGAAATTTATAGTTGTACGCAGCTAAGAACTCCGACCAGTGAGTCATTCTAGGTGATAATATATAGGGGGTTGGCTTGTCTCCCGCTATAATTCCTAGCAAAGGTTTGTGATCGGTAATAATAGTAAAAACTCATCCATACACATATTCATGAAACCATTTCACAGCAGATACAACAGCAAAATCCTCTTTGTTGATTTGGCTATAGTTACGTTCAGCCTTTGATAGGGTCCTTGAAAATTAGGCAATAGGAGCCTCACCAACATTTGGTAACACATGACTCAAAATGGCTCCTACTCCAAACGGTGACACGTCACATGTAATTGTTAAAGGCAAAGTCTCGTTATACTGCATTAAAACAGCATCTGAGGTTAGTAAGTTTTTCACTTGTCGGAACGCGTGCTCCTCTCGGTGTCCCCAGACCCAGGTAGCTTTTTTGTTGAGAAGTCTATGTAGGGACTCTGCTACGGTTGCTTTCTGGGACAAGAAGATGTTGTAAAAGTTAATGAGCCCCAGGAAAGCTTGGAGGTCAGTCTTATTTCTGGGTCTTGGGGCATTTTTGATTGCTTTTAGTTTGCTATTAGTGGGGTGAATGCCTTGTTTATCAATTAGGTACCCCAGGAACTCTACTTTATCTGTACACAGTTGACATTTATTTTTTTTAACCTTAAGGCCAGAGTCTTTAAATTTCTGGTGAACCATTTTAAGGTGCTGTTCTAGTACTTCTTTATTCGGGGCCGCAATTAAAACATCATCAAAGTATGGTACGACCTCCTTGATCCCTTGCAAGAGTCTCTCCATCAGACTTTGAAAAATCCCCGGGGCGACGCTCACTCCGAATTGGAGTCGGTTGCATTTAAAGGCACCTCGGTGCGTAACAATCATCTGCGCCTCTGCGGTTTTTTTATTTAAAGGCAGTTGTTGGTACGCCTGTGCTAAATCCAATTTAGCGAAGACTTTTCCGCCCCCCAGGAAATGGAGAAGGTGTTGAACCACCGGACCGGGTAAGCGTTCTGTTGAAGGGCGTGATTAAGGGTGGCCTGGTAGTCCCCACAAATCCTTAATGATCCATCCAGTTTGATGGGTTTTACAATTAGGGTTTCCCAACGAGCGTGGTCAGTTGGTTCTAAAACACCCTGGGCTATTAATTTATTGAGCTGCTCCTCAATCTTTGGTTTAAGGGCAAAAGGTACCCGACGAGGCTTGAGGCGGATGGGGGCTACTTCAGGGTTAAGGTTAAATGATATCGGGGTCCCTTTGTACTCGCCTAGTTTGTCTGCAAAGACATCCTGGAACTCCTCCCAGTTGTCGCTTCTGGTTTGGTGAATGCTGGCTACCTCGATTCCGAGTGGGCCGAACCATTGAACGCCTAACAAACTAGGCTGGTCATGGTCAACGACGGTCAGTGGTAATGACGCAGTATGATTTTTGAATGATACTTGGACTTGGCTGGATCCAATGACCAGAATTCAGTTCCCCTGACAATCTTTGGGTATGATTCTTTGGGCTCTGAGGTCTTGACGCCGGACGGCAGGGATTAATTGTTTAAGGGTCTTCCAGGAAACCACCGAGAGGGATGATCCTGAATCGACTTCCATCATGCAAGGCTGGTTTTTGATGGCGACCTTCACTCGGATCTTCTTTGCATCTAGCAATGAAGCGTGACCGATTGTAAAGGTTTGGTGTGCCTCTTCTCATCTCGTTGAAGTGGCCAGTGTTTTATTTCTGTAGGAGTGGTTGTTCCATTGGTGGTTCAAATGTTCCCGACTGACAGGACGATTCCCTGTGGTCTGGTGGTAGTTGTTTCCCCTCTGAAGTGGGCTGGATCCTTGCTTGCTTCTACAGACCTTCCTGATGTGGTCTCTTTTCCCACAGAAATGGCAGAGCACATCGAGGAATTTGCAGTCTGATCGTGGGTAATTTGCCCCACAACCCACGCACTGGTGTGATAGTCTTTGATTCCGCTGGTGGTGTTGGTCTTGTTCAGACCAGAGCCGGTTGACCTCCTCCTCATCACTTTCTGATGGCGATTCCAGGTCCTTGTGGTGGGTCGCTGTTGTGTGCCTCTCGAGGCCAAGTGAGGTATCACTGGCGAGTTGACGGAGCGGTGCGTTGGTGCATCGCATTCGGGCGGTCAACTTCCTGGTTGCTTCTGCTGCAGTAGCGTCTTTGATGACATCAGCAAGGTTGATGTCCCCTTTTGCCATGATCTTGCTCTGTATCATCTGGTCATCTCATCCCAGAACTATTCGGTCTCTCAGAGCTTCTTCGAGGTCTGCGAACTCACAGAGGCCTCCCAGGTTCCGGAGATCCACGATGAAATCTGCAACGCTCTCTCCTTTCTGCTGGTCCCTCTGGTAAAATTCATGTCTTCTGACAAGCGTTGGTGCGGCGGGTGCATAGTGGGCCTGTAGAAGGGGCGCGAGTACGTCCCAGTCCATGGTTTTCACCTCAGCCGGTTTCGATAGTGCCTTGGCCATCTTAAAGATGGCAGGTCCGCAATGGGTCAGGAACACTGCTCGCTTTTTCCCCATAGTGGCATCCTTCAAGTTGTTGGTCTCCAGAAACATCTGGAACCAGTCTATGTACAAGTCCCAGTCTTCTTGTGCCGGGTCATATGGAGCGGGTGGTATGGCGCCGCTGGACATGGTTTCCGTTGTCAATGCGCCTTCAGCCACGTGCTCGGTTTGGTGCTCTGTAGTGTTCAGTCAGCTCTGATGTCTTCGCATTCCACCCTCGTCACCAGTGTTAAGTTCTGCGCATGGGTGCAAGGAACGGAGACGAGGCAGTGAACAGTGAACTTCAACTCTTTATTAATCATTCTAAACAGAGCAAAACCCTAGGGCAGCAGCAGCCCTTTTATAGGGTAGGCTGCTGACCTATTAGCCAATGAGAAACCTGGAAGCGTTAAACCCTTGAACCAATGAGAGTTGGCCCTTTAATAGCCAATCAGATTCCCCAGAAAAGACCAATCCGATATCGCTATTATCGGCCAATCAGAAGTGCAGGATTAGAACCCTGCTTTTCCATAAGGTTTGTTAAAACTTTATTAGTTCATAACACTCTCTGAGAACATCCAAGCATAATTTGGTGCCCCAGATAGCTAATCAAATGTACAGAAGATTTTCAGTATGGGAATGCTAAACAGTGATCCCCTGTTCTTCCACTTTTCCCTCTGTTTAATAATATATGTTCTATGTCTTGTTTTGTTAGCATCATTTGCATTTCCCTAATATAAAAGGGCAGAATATAAATCAAACAAACAAATGTTTCAGGGAATTGGTGGTTGTTTATCTACATTTCCCTAAAGTTCTTCAGAATTTTTGAAACATTGATGTTAGGGATAACATTGTTTACCCTAACTGGTTTAGGTAAATAATAATATGTTATCATGGTTTATAAGTTAAAGTGTCTGCAACTTTAAATATGGGACTGTAATTAGGGGAGTGATTATGAAAGCACTTTAAAAGAAGCAAGATGATAGCTTGCTCTCTCTCTGGCTTTGATGATCCCTGATTACTGCTTGGAATCAAGACTGCATTGCTCGAACGGGAGAGAAAACAAAGGACTGATTTGTAAGTGAACTGACATAGGATATTCTATACGGACTTTGCTAACTGAATATCCCTGAATGGACTGACTAAATGATACATGACTATTGGACTGTTATTTTGACTATGCTATGAACTCATAATGGAATAAACTATATTTTTGATAGCACAAGCGTATCTGTTATTTTTACTATATGTTAATAAACATACAAGCTTAGCTCACTCATTTATCTGTGTGCCTATCTGACTAACGCTGCACATTCTGTTTAGCTTGTCTCCCTAACCCTGGTTGGGGAAACCAGGCTTAACACTGGTTATGGGCCCAGAGGCTGCAAAGTCAGTTTAACTAGGATAAAACAGATTAATGTAAAAAGTGAGAGTTTGTGTTGTTATACATTACAGTAAACAGACAGCTGTGTTTTATTAATTATAGTTTTATATCCATACAAAGAAAACATGGCACAAGTCAATTTACAAAGTTTGTCCCTTATATCCAAGTTGGATGGAACAAACTATGTATCATGGTCTATGAAATGTAGTCTGCTTCTACGAAGAGAAGGTTTGTGGAACCTAATTGAAAATCCACCAAACGTAGAAGAATGGGATCCAGAGGATGATGAAGATAGACTAAAGATAGAAGAATTTATGCATAAAAATGAACAGGCTATTTGCATAATTGCTTTAACCTTAACTGACCAACAGCTTGTTTATATCCACGGAGAGAAAAAGGCTGTTGGGTGTTGGCAAAAGCTGAAGAGGATTTATGTTCGAGATAATGTTGGTGCTCACATAAATCTAACACGGAAGCTTTTCAGTACGCATCTCCAGACGAATGATGATATACCGAGTCATTTGAAAACTATGCAAAGCATTTTTCAAGAACTGCACGAGAAAGAGCTTATTTTCTCTGAACAACACCAAGTCTACATAATTCTATCTTCCCTTGATGAAAGTTATGATAACTACGTAACTTCCCTTGAAATATTGCCAAAGGAAAGCCTAACTTTAACTGATATAACTGGCAGATTGATTGAAGAGGCCAGAAGAAGGCTTGAAAGAAATGAGTTAAGGAGACAGCAACCTCAAAAAGAAGATAATGAATCTCCTACTGCATACACAATTAAAAAGTGCTTTAATTGTGGAGGAAGAGGACATTTGGCAAGATTTTGTAAAAAAGCAAAGTGCCAGAACGCTGGCCAGAATACAAAAAGTCATCAAAAGATAAATAAAAATTTAGAGTTAGCCATGTATACTAACGGAGCTGTAAAAAATAATTTATGGGTGGTTGACAGTGGAGCATCCCACTGTATAACAAATGATAACAGAAATTTTATTAAAATGTCCCAGAGTACACAGCAGATATCGTTAGCCAATGGCTGGAAACTGAAAGCTAAAGGTCAAGGTATAGCATATTGTTCTTTTATAAAAGAGAATGTAAAAATGTTATATGTACCACAACTTAAGTTTAATTTAATTTCAGTTAGAATTTTGGTTAAACTAGGATATGTAGTTACTTTTAAAGCAGATAACTGCATAATTGAAAAAGAAGATAAGAAAACTACTGCATCTTTAAGAGGTGAATTATATGTGTTAAATGATGATGGTTTAAAGGTGGCTAACACGGTTTATGAAAATAAGAAACCTCATGATGAATGTATTCACTTGTTACATCGAAGGCTAGGGCATTTAAATTTTAAAATGCTTAAGAAAACTGTTGAATTATCTAAGGGAATAAGTTTGAAACCTTGTAATAAGTATTTGCAATGTAATGCCTGTAATCAAAGCAAAGCCAGGGTCACACCGGCTAATAGAGTTGATGGATTTACTACTAAAGAGCCTTTAGAAGTAGTATTTGCAGATTTAATAGGTCTGAAAAAACCAAGTATAGGAGGAGCTGATACATATTAAGTATAATGGACCATTATTCTAGATATGGGTTTTGCTATTTAATGAAGAGCAAAACTGAAATGTATCAAAATCTCTTTAATTGGATAAAATTTGCTGAAAGGAAAACTAAAAAGAAATTAGTAACTCTTATAACAGATAATGGTACAGAATTTACAAATAATAAATTCCAGAACAGACTAAGAATGTTAGGTATTCAACATAAAAAGTCTGCACCATATAGGCCACAACATAATGCCTTTATAGAGAGAAGAGGCCAAACACTACAGTCAATGGCACGAACTATGATGTCTGATTCAGGATTACCTGACAATTTATGGGGAGAAGCAATAATGTGTGGTAATCATATATTAAATAATGTTGTTAATTCAACAACAGGTGAATTACCATTCACACTGTGGCATGGTACAAAACCTGATTTAAGTTACATGCACACATTTGGAGCACCAGCATGGGTACATATCCCTACACAACTTAGACACAAAGGACAGCATAGAGCTAAAAGATTATATTTTGTAGGATATACATCTAATCATAGATCTTATAGATTCTGGGAACCAGGTACATCTAGAGTTTACACCAGTGCTAGTGCTAAATTCCTAGAACATGTAGGATGGAATAGATTAGAGCAAGATTTAAATAATGAAGTAATTATTGAACCCTACAAAAAGCAGAAAGATCAGATTAGTTATAAGAAGAATCCAATTAAAGAAGAAGTCCACGAAGAGCAAATAGGACCAGAACAAGAGGAAACAGTTGATCAGGAAGAGTTAGATAATCAAGAAGAGTTAATAAATGAAAGTCCACCTGTAAGTCCTGTAATACCTAGACATACTACATGTGTAACTAGACCACCTGATAGGCATCAAGCAAGTATAGTTTGCCAAGTAAATAAAGTTCCAACTAGTGTAGATGAACTTAGGATGTATCCTGCTAAGGATCAGGAGAATTGGCAAAAGGCAATGGAAAAGGAACTAAATTCATTAAAGGTAATGAAAGTTTATGAAGATGCTAAATTACCTCCAGGTGAAAAATCCATTGGGTGCAAATGGATATTTAAAGTAAAAACTGGAAATGATGGGACTGTTACCCATAAGGCTAGGTTAGTAGCTCAAGGATTTAATCAAACTACATCTGATTACGATGAAGTTTTTGCACCAAGTCTTAAAGCAACATTTTTAAGAGCAGCATTAGTGTGGGCAGCTAAGAAAAACTATGTCATTAACCATTTAGATGTAGAAACTGCCTATCTACATGCACCATTGCAGCACACTATATATTTGAAAAAGCCAATGATTATAAAAGACAATAAAGTAAATAGTAATGATTGTTGGAAACTCAAAAAGAGTCTTTTCGGGTTGAAACAATCTGGGTTTGAGTGGAACCAATATATTGTGAAAGAGTTAAACAATGTAGGTTTTAAATCTGGTTTAGCAGATCCATGTGTGTTTAAAAGAGAAAATAATGGAACGGTGTCATTATTGTTATTATTTACAGATGATATTGCTTTGATAACTAAGACTAATAATGAAGCTAATGAGATTATATCATTATTAGCCAAAAAGATAAAATTAAAGCATTTAGGTGAAATTAAAAAGTATCTAGGATTGACAATTAACAAAACAAAAAATGGATTTAAGATATCTCAAGAAGATAAAATTTGCCAATTAATCAAAACGTTTAAAATGGAACTTTGTAAACCGGCAAAGACTCCAATGAGTCAGGAAGTTTGCCAAACTGATGATCAAAGTCCCAAATTTGATAAGTCTATATATCAATCTTTGATTGGTAGCTTATCATATATAAGCAATTGGTCAAGGCTAGATGTAGCTTATAGTGTAAATCAGCTGGCACATTTTAATTCAGATCCACATCAATGTCATTGGCAATCATTAAAGAGAATTTTAAGATATCTTAAAGGAACAATGAACCATGCATTGTATATAGAACCAAAGGGTGATTTGAGTCTCAGTGCCTATGCAGATGCAAGTTTTGCAACTGATATAAACACAAGAAAATCAACATCTGGGATGGCTATATTATTTGGCAAGACACTAATAGGGTGGAGATCAATCAGACAACAGCATATCAGCTTGTCCACGATGGAAGCGGAATTTTCATGTCTGTCATTACTATGCACTGACTTAATTTTGTACAAACAGTTATTATTAGACATGGGTATAACTGTTAAAGATTCCATTATTGTGTACGAGGATAACCAAGCAGCTATACAGTTAGCTACTAGTATTGCTGTAAAAACTAGATCAAAGCATACTGACTTAAGATACTTAAATGTTAGAGAATCTGTAAAGAATGGGCTAATTAAATTGGAATACTGCATGACGGAAGAAAACATTGCAGACCAATTTACAAAAGCTCAAGGAGTAAGCAAGTTTAAAGAGAGTTGTAACAAATATGATTTAAAGATGTAAATAATTATATTTATTATTATTTCCTAAAAGGGGAGAATGTTAGGGATAACATTGTTTACCCTAAATGGTTTAGGTAAATAATAATATGTTATCATGGTTTATAAGTTAAAGTGTCTGCAACTTTAAATATGGGACTGTAATTAGGGGAGTGATTGTGAAAGCACTTTAAAAGAAGCAAGACGACAGCTTGCTCTCTCTCTGGCTTTGATGATCCCTGATTACTGCTTGGAATCAAGACTGCATTGCTCGAACGGGAGAGAAAACAAAGGACTGATTTGTAAGTGAACTGACATAGGATATTCTGCACGGACTTTGCTAACTGAATATCCCTGAATGGACTGACTAAATGATACATGACTATTGGACTGTTATTTTGACTATGCTATGAACTCATAATGGAATAAACTATATTTTTGATAGCACAAGCGTATCTGTTATTTTTACTGTATGTTAATAAACATACAAGCTTAGCTCACTCATTTATCTGTGTGCCTATCTGACTAACGCTGCACATTCTGTTTAGCTTGTCTCCCTAACCCTGGTTGGGGAAACCAGGCTTAACAATTGGCAAGTTAGATATTTTCTTCAGTTAGAAGGTCAGGCATTAGAATGACATTTATATGTGGTGTGTGTGTGTTTGTGCAAATGAACATGAGTGTGTCAGCATGGAAATGTATGCGTGTATGAGCAAACGTGTTTCCAAATGAATTTCCTCTGATATCCTGATTGTATGGAGTATAAGTGCATCAGATAGATGATAGCTTGATAACTAGATAGATAGATAGATAGATAGATAGATAGATAGATAGATAGATAGATAGATAGATAGATAGATAGATAGATCTACATTCTTTGCTATCTTTAAGAGGCTTAGAAAGAAAACATCAGGATTCAGTAGATAAATTGACTGTCTATAAATATATTACTTTGCTTCCTGGCCTTTCAGAATTAATAGCTGGAGCTGAGTTTATTGGATTGAAAGATAGTATTTCAGATAATTTCAAACTGCATTCTGTTTGAAATTTCATCATACATGACTTCTGCCCCAAAGCAGGCTCAAAAACATTATATTTACAAATTACCACTCAAGAAGTATAAATTGCAGTCTTTCAAATGACATGTTTTAACTTATAGAATGCAACAGGATAAACAAGATAGCAATAGTACAGAGAAATGTTTTTTAAATGAGAAATATTGCCCTTAAGCACATCAAGATCCATTCCTGCTTAACCAAGGGTAAAAATTATATATTTTTTTGCAAAGTAAAATTAGAATAGCTAGAATATCCTCTCTCTCTCTCTCTCTCTCTCTCTCTCTCTGTGTGTGTGTATGTGTGTGTGATAGAGAGAGAGAGAGAGAGAGGTATGCAGTAGTATTTTCTGTCCATAATGTATTACTTAAATACTGTAACTTGCATGCCAATTATCTGAGCTACCTCACTAAATGGCATCAATCAACCAGTTCCATTGCTTGGTGAAGAATGATGCTGGTTTAAGACAACTGAGAATCTGATTGCCTCAATCAGAGAAAAATATGGATTTGTATGCGTCTGTGTGTATGCGTCTCTCTCTCTCTCTCTCTCTCTCTGTGTGTGTGTGTGTGTGTGTTTTGTAATATTTGTTCTCGGAGCGACAAATGCAAAAACTGCTTCAACTGACACAGAATGTTAGTATGCATTTAAATTACTTATAATATGTCTTTAAATTTATTGTGAAATTATGAGTTATGAAATTTAAGCTTTCTAACTGGAATGCAGGGCAGATGGATACTCCTAATGGCTGAGAAGGGATGACACCATTAGTGTAATCTCTGGTACTTACAGCTATTGTTTGTCCTTTATTCTTCTAGTTATCACCTTCTATGGATTTCTCGGAGGAAATACTAGTTTTACATATTTGTGACATCCTTGAATAACATTTTTCCCCTTTTGCTATAAACTCTGCATCAGACAGGTTTGATTCATGAGGCACAGTCTAAACACCAGAAATTAGACCAGATACATCCATCCATCCATACGTACGTACATACATACATACACACTATATAAACATACAGCATCTTCCTCTAGAACTATTCAAATTACAATCTTTGTGTCTTCTTTACATGTCTAGATCAGTTGAAAAGGGATAGATTGGGGGACCCATTATACCTATGCTTGACATTTTACTGGTAGAACAAAAAAAAAAAAAGAGAATTCTCTCCCTCTCTCTTTATTCTCAAGATTTAAACATTCTCCTAATCCTTGAGGTCCTGAATGAATGGTAAAATAAATCAAATAAACATTTTTCTTGTATCTATAGTTTGCATTGCCTATGATTTTGTGTGTGTGTGCATATGAAAAGATTCTATTGCGCTCAGCATGAATTTAAGTTAATTAGCCGAACCCAATCATAGAGGTATTTTTGCAATTTGTTATTACTTTATTCTGCAATATATCCGTCTGTCTGTCTGTCTGTCTGTCTGTCTATCTATCTATCTATCTATCTATCTATCTATCTATCTATCTATCTATCTATCTATCTACTGTATCTATCTTCTATCATCTATCTTTTATTATCTATCTATCTATAATCTATTTACTGGTTTTCCAGTCATACCTACAGTCCTGGTATTCTGTGATGGGCAATCCTGCTTAAGTTGGTCTGAGCCCAACTATAGAGTCCACTTTGCCACCTAATGTAAATACACATTCAGATGCCCATTCCAAATTAGTGCAAAATCCAAATCTTCAGAATGAAGTTCTCTTGTTTAATTCCCACTTGGTGAAGTGTACCAAACATTTTGAATCTCCTGCGACCCCCAAAAAGCTCCGTTCATTTTTAATTATTTTAGAAAATTTAATTTTGCTAAAGAGTGCCCTGAAATACTCCCTTGAATCCCCCTTAGTGATCTAATGATATTATTACTCCAATTCCAGGGGTATATCACATACAGTGTTTTGATAACTCAGAACATTGGCAATGGGATGGCAGTATTGGTGAAAATATCTTACAGAAGCATATTCTATAATGTCATTGTACTCAGAAAGAAGAGGAAGGTTTGATCTACCAAATAAATACACATACTGGCACAACACCAGTGCAAAGTCCTTGTAACAGCATTTTATCATGCAACACCGATCAGTGATTCCAGCCAGCTAATGACATTCCTTACTGAGAAGCAATAAAAAGGTTTTACAAATCCTCCTTTTCAAATATATATTAGAACTTCTGAGTTTGCTCCTGGCAGCTTCTCCTTGCTGTCTTTTCCTTTCCTTACATGGTAAAGACCCCCTCGAGTTGAGTTCGGCTCCTGATGAAACATTAATTTCATCATCATCCAGTAATATGAATTGACGCAGCTCTGAATTCAATAAAACATTCAGAGCTAGATGATTATTTGCTTTTTTTACTTAAAATGCATGGCTTCTTCTATTCTCATTCCTAATTCTGGATCTTTTGCTGCTATCAGAATATTAGAAATAAAATATTGCATGTAAATACTTGAGGATGGCTGAAAAGTGCTTTGATGAAACCAGCAAATTTCTGGGGCCTGGCAAAATATTTGGCACATTCTATTTATATATTATTTATTCATTTTTTACATTTATTAAATTTATATACTGTCCGTCTTTCTGTTTGGACACTGTACATTCTAAATGCTACTGTGAGGTTAAAAACAGATATCTTCATCAGATAGCCTTTCATTTACTAAGATAAATCTGCAAATATGATGGGGGTGGGTGGGTGTCAAACTATTTTCCAAAGCACCAAAAGGCATGAAAAGAAACAATGGATGGAAATTAACCAAGGAGAGAAGCTACCTAGAACTAAGAAGAAATTTCCTAACAGCGAGAACAATTAACCAATGGAAGAGCTTGCTTTCAGAAACTAGGTACTCCATCACTGGAGGCTTTCAAAAAGAGACTGGACAGCCATTTGTCTGAAATGGTACATGGAGGTGGTTGGACTATCCCCATATGGGAATATAGACATATACCAGATTTGGGGGTTGGACTAGACCTCCAAGCTCTATTCTGATTCTGAATTTTAAATCACAGCCTCAGATTAAACATTGCACAAACATTCTATCTCTCTTAAGCACATTTTTTTTAATATAAAAATTCCCAAGACAGCGTATAATTCAAAATAATAAGTAAAACAAAGAGCAGGAATTAAAAGTCATATAAAAGACAGCAAATATTATAAAAGACAATAAAAGACAGCAAATATTAATTGCAATGATCATCTTCATCATCACTATCACAATCAATGTAAACTAGAAAAGATGCAAGAATAAAGCATCAAAGCCATTATAAAACTGGATACATGACCAATTGTGCTAGGCAACATTCTTTGTGAATATCATTTCCTGATGCAAATGAGAGAATTGCTTCAAAACCAAACATTTCGATTTTCAGCCTTAGTTGTTAATGTGCTCCTCATTCATCCCCTCAAAAAAATGTGGAGATCAAAGTGTTTATAGTAGTATACTCTCTCTTTAGTTGCAGAAGTATGCAAACAGAATATTGCAGAAGCTAAATATTTACTGCAGACAGCACCGTGTTTGATATTTCATTGCTTCAGACAGCATCTGCTAAAGTTATAAAACTCTTCTAAAATTTAAAGTTTGCATGTGGAGGGATGATAGTGTTATGCAAACTCCTTATCAGATTATATCCAACTATATTAGTCATTGATTGGGAGCTTCCCCAAATTAGTTAGAAGGGAGCTATATCAATGTTTTAACTAGTAAGTAAATAAGTAAATATTAATTTGATGAGTATATCTTATTTTCATATGATTTTAAATTACTATCATAATATTAAACAATGGCAAATTCTATCAGTTTACTTTCTAGTCAACATAGGATGATTATTTCTTCAGCATTTAAATAAAGTGTGTATTGAGAAAATCTTGGTGCTGTTTAGGAGAATCCATTTTACACTACTTAGTTATATATTTTCTGATGACTTAAATGAAGCCAGTTGCAATTTGAATTCTGAGTTATTGAATACAACCTTTCTTTACCCCAAATGCCAATTTGTTTTTATTGGTTCTTCAAACAGATTGTAAACCAGACTTTATTTACATGGTTGCCAACAAAACAAAATGCTATATGCTACCATGAGTTCTTTTAGGACAATAACATTTTTGGCTTTATTAAAACAGCTATATTCTGAGCATTTTCTGTGTGAAAGTTAAGCAAATGGGGGACATTGAAAAGAGAGAGAAAAAATATTAATGCACTTGCAATTTACTTACTTCAATTGCTCAGTTTCTTATCTTTCCTTTTTCTTTCAAAAGTCCTACTCTAATTGCCTCTTTATGTGTTCTTTATCTCAAAGCATCTTTATGTGTTCTTTATCTCAATTCCTAAAATAAGTGCATGGTTTAAACATCTTTAAACAACACCTATTATATTTACACAATACACATATGCGTGTTCATGTAGAAATACTAACCTTGACAGCCATTCAAATATGTTCCTAATGGATTCCTAATGGCTTTCATTATGAATAGGGCATTAGGGAAGCTGTTATCAAACAGGTTATGTGTTTCGCTGAATAGAAGAATGATATAGAAACTGAATAAAAAGAAATAAATTTAAGAAACTTATTAAAATATATGAAGAATGTTGTGTCCGCGAAATGATGCCAGGAGTCGGTGACTTTAGTGCAAGCTCTTTATTTGTAAGTTGGAACCGAACTGGCGAAAGGAAAAAAGCCCGCGGCTTTTATTCCTTTCGCAGCGGCGGCCGCAGCCAATGGCACCACTTTGAATCTCCCGCGATCCGAATGGACCAATCGCAGGAGATTCCTAGCGAGCCAATCGGCGCGGCATGCCTGACCAATCGGAGAGCCCCACGCTTTGGCCAATCAAAGCGCGGGGATCTCGAGTATGTTAATTAAGGACAGAACACCCCTCCCCTCTTGGTTCAGTCCTTACGTTGCGTAGTCACGTAGGTAGGCGGGGCTCCGTCTGGTCCTATTTGACCTGCGCAACTCAGTTGTAGGCTGGATCCCGGCCGGTTCGGTCGGAATCTCTGTTGCTCCTGCTGCCGTCGTGGGAACCGGCTGGTCGATCGGGCCGGTTCGTTCTCCGTAGCTCCCTCCTGGGCCTTCCGGGTTGGTTGAGCTGCGGGTTTTGCCGCTCCCGCTCGGTCTTTCTGGGTCGGTCGAGCTGGCCTGGCTGTTTCTTCCTGGCGAGGGGTCGTGATGGCTGCTTTCCGGTGAGTACTGCTGGTTTATTCTTCTTTGGTTTTGGTCCCCTGGGTATTCCCTCCCCCCTTGGTTTGTGTTGTGGGGGTTGGTTTCGCCTATTGGTGCGTCGGTGGTTTGTTGGTTGGTAGTCCTCGACCTTAGTTGGTCGATGTGGCGTTTCCACGCTCGTCCGTCTGCTGTTTGTAGCCGGTACGAGTGTGGGCCTGTTGTTTGTGTGATGACGGCTGGAATCCATAGTGGGTCTCCCGTCAGGTTTTTTGCATATACGGGGTCGCCGGGTGCGAAGGTTCAGTGTTTGCTGTTTGAGTCTGGGGGCCTCTCCGGGTTATACGTGGGGTGTAACCTGTCGAGTGGGGACCTTACTTTCCTGCCCATTAATAGTTCGGCTGGGCTTTTATTGGTTGTGGTATTTGGGGTTATGTATTGGGTGAAGAGTAGTTTGTTTATTTTCTCCTGGATCTCCCCGTGGTCTATTTTCCGGATTGTCTTTTTAGTGAATTGGACCATCCGTTCTGCCCTACCGTTCGCCGCCAGGTGCGCCGGTGCTGTCAGCGCGTGGCGGATGCCCCTTTCCGCTCGGAATTTTTTGAATTCCAGCGAGGTGAACTGGGGCCCATTGTCGGAAACGACGACGTCTGAGAGGCCGTGCGTTGCAAAGAGTTTGCAGAGTTCCTTGATCACGGCCTCCGTGGTTGTCGTCTTCATGTTGCTTACCTCCAGCCAGTTGGAGTAAGCGTCAACTGTTATGAGGAAGGTGTGTCCTTTTGTGGGCCTGGCGAAGTCTATATGGATCCTAGACCAAGGTCCCCTTGGGGCTTCCCACTCTAGGACGGGTGCTGTGGGTGGGCTTGGCCTAGTTTCCTGGCATCGTTGGCACCTAGCTACCCAGGCCTCTATTTGTTTGTCCATCCCTGGTCACCAAGCATAACTTCTGGCCAGGGCTTTAGTCCTAACGATGCCAGGGTGCCCCTCATGTAGCAGTTCCAGAACCTTCCCCTGTAGCTTTTCCAGAATGACCACCCTATCCCCCCATTGTATGCACCCTTTTAATAAGGAGAGTTCCATTTGGCGGTTTCGGAACGTTTTGACGGACTCGTCGTTGTCCCTTTCCGGCCACCCTTTCTCCACCCAATGCAACACCCGCGCTAGACGTTTGTCTTTATTAGTCTCTCGGGCAATGTCTGACGCGGTTATGGGCAGTTTGGGTAGAGTCTCTATGCTGAGGGTGGTTGTCGTGGGTGCTGGGTCGATGTCATGTTTCGGTAGCGGCGAGCGGCTTAAGGCATCTGCATGGGAGATCGTCTTACCCGGTCTGTGTATGAGTTCGTAGTTGTAGGCTGCCAGGAACTCAGACCACCTTGTCATTCGGGGAGACAGAATGTTCGGGGTGGCCCGGTTTCCTGCAAGGATTCCCAGCAGCAGCTTGTGATCCGTTATGATGGTGAAAGTCCGGCCGTAGAGATATTCGTGGAATTGTTTTACGGCGGCAACGATAGCCAGAGCCTCTTTGTCCAGTTGGCTATAGTTCCTCTCCGGTTTGGTGAGGGTCCTTGAAAAGAATGCGATGGGCGCTTCTTTTCCGTCGGGGAAGGTATGGCTGAGGACAGCACCGACGCCGAAGGGTGATGCATCGCATGTGACGGCCAGAGGTAGGGTCTCGTTGAATTGTATAAGGACGGCGTCCGAGGTGAGGAGGTCCTTCGTTCTTTGGAAGACGGCTTGCTTGCGTTTCCCCCAAGTCCAGGTCGCCGCCTTGTCCAGGAGCCTATGCAAGGGCTCCGCCGCCGTCGCCTTTTGGGGTAGGAAAACATTGTAAAAGTTCAGTAACCCCAAGAACGCCTGTAGTTCCGTCTTTGACTTGGGTGTGGGGGCTTCTTTGATGGCCTTGATTTTTTTGTTTGTGGGATGAATGCCGTGACGGTCTAGGAGGTAGCCTAGGAATTCTACTCGTTCCGTGCATAGCTGGCATTTCTCCCTCTTGACTTTTAGTCCGGTCTCTTTAAATTTGGTTAGGACCTCCCTTAGGCGACCCTCTAGTTCGGCTTGGTTGGCTGCCGACACTAGGACGTCGTCGAAGTAAGGTACCACCCCCTTGATGCCTTGCAATAGTCTCTCCATTAGGCTTTGGAATATGCCCGGTGCCACGCTGACTCCGAATTGGAGTCGGTTGCATTTGAATGTCCCCCGGTGGGTGACTATGGTCTGCGCTTCTGCCGTTTGCTCGTCGACCGGCAACTGTTGGTATGCCTGGGCGAGGTCGAGCTTGGCGAAAACCTTGCCCCCTCCCAGTGAGTACAGTAGGTGTTGCACTACTGGGATGGGGTAGGCGCTTTGTTGCAGCGCGCCATTTAGGGTGGCCTTATAGTCCCCACAGATCCTCACCGACCCATCGGGCTTGATCGGGGTGACTATGGGGGTCACCCACCGGGCGTGGTCTATGGGCTGTAGAACCCCTTGTTTGACGAGCTTATCAATTTGCTCGTCTATCTTGGGTTTCAGTGCGAATGGCACCCGCCTTGGTTTCAGGCGTTTTGGGGGGACATTAGGGTCTAGGTCGAAAGATATAAGGGGCCCTCGGTACTTGCCTAGGTTTCCGTCGAAGACCTCTTGGAACTCCTGGGCCAGTTGCTGCTCCCAGCTGTCGTCGGTGATGTGGTCGACTCCCGTGAGTGCGATGTCGAGCGGGGCGAACCATTGCAGTCCCAGTAGGCTTGGGCGGTCGCGGTCGACGATTGTCAGGGGAAGTCTTTCGGTGTGCCCCTTATAAGTGATGTTGAAGTGTTTGGTTCTGACTACCGGGATGCGGTTTCCCTGGTAGTCTTTTACAATGAGTCTCTGGCTGTCTACGTTCCTCCTTTGGAGGGTAGGCACCAAGTGCTTTATTTCATGCCATGCAATCATGGAGAGGTAGGACCCGGAGTCCACCTCCATTTTGCATGGCTGGCCCTCGATACCTACCTCCACGTGGACCTTCCGGGCATTGTTGGTGATGGCGTGGCCGATGGTGACCGTCTGGTGGGTCTCCTCTCTCCGCCGGTTGTCGCCGCCTCGCGAGGATCGTCCGTTCCGGTCCCATCGGTTGTCCGAGGGGCGATCTCTGGTCCGGGGTGGTGTGCTTTCTCTCCTCTGGTCATTCTGGTCCCATCGTGCCGGGCTGCGATTTTTCTTCAGGCGGCAGACACGGGCGATGTGTCCCTTCTTGTCGCAATGCCGGCAGATCGATTCGAAAAACCGGCATTCCGACCTGGGGTGGTCGCCGCCGCAACCGGCACAGTTGGTCCTCGACTTACGACCTCGCCGGCTTCGTGGGTCGCGGCCTGTCTGGAGGCGATGGATGTCCTCCTCATCATCGGAAGTGCCCAATGTCGAGTGGAACTCGCCCTGGTGGGTGGTCGTCTCGGGTTGGGGCTCAGTCGACCTCGCTGGGTTGTTGTTTCCGCTGCAGTCCCCAGTGTTTGGTCTGCGCATGCGGTCGGCGGAAGTTCGGGTTGCTTCGGCGGCTGCGGCTGCGGTGAGGGTGTCTGCTAGGCTGATGTTGCCCTTGGCCATCAGCCGGCTCTGGAGGACGGGGTCCCACAAACCGAGCACGATCCGGTCTCGCAGGGCGTCATTTAGGTTGTCGAATTCGCAAAGCCCCCCTAGACGCTGCAGCTCGGCGACGAAGTCGCTGAAACTCTCCCCCGACCTCTGGTCCCGCCGGTACAACTCGTTGCGCCGGATCAGGATGGGTACCTCTGGAGCGTAGTGCCGCCGAAGTATGGGTTTGAGGACATCCCAGTCCATCGCGGTCGCATCGGCGGGTTTGGCGAGCGCCTTGGCCATCTTGAAGACCTCGGTCCCGCAGTGGGTCAGGAAGATGGCGCGCTTCATGGGGCCGGTGGCGTCCTTCAAGCCGCTGCATTCGATGTACATGCAGAATCGGTCGGAGAACGATTCCCAGTCCTCGGTGGCGGAGTTGAAGGGTGCGGGTGGTGTGATTTTCGCCATCGCGGTGGTTCGTCTGGCTTCCGTCGGACACGTGGTTCGGTTCAGGGTCTGGATCCCATTCTCGTCGCCAGTGTTGTGTCCGCGAAATGATGCCAGGAGTCGGTGACTTTAGTGCAAGCTCTTTATTTGTAAGTTGGAACCGAACTGGCGAAAGGAAAAAAGCCCAAGGCTTTTATTCCTTTCGCCGCCGCGGCCGCGGCCAATGGCACCGCTTTGAATCTCCCGCGATCCGAATGGACCAATCGCGGGAGATTCCTAGGAAGCCAATCGGCGCGGCTCGCCTGACCAATCAGAGAGCCCCGCGCTTTGGCCAATCAATTTGGCCAAAGCGCGGGGATCTCAAGTATGTTAATTAAGGACAGAACAAAGAACAGTTGCAGGAATTTGGTATGTCTAGTCTAGTAAAAAGAAGAACATGATAGCAATGTTCCAATATTTGATGGGCTGCCATGAAGAAGAAGGGGGAAAATTATTTTCCAAAGCACCAGAAAGTAGGACAAAAAACAACAAATGGAAACTGTTAAGTGTGGAGCATGGGTGCGAAGAATGGAGATGAGCCGGTGAAACAGTGAACTTCAACTCTTTATTTACATGGTGTGACAGCTTAGCTCAAGGGCTGCCATAGCCTTCCTTATATAGGCAACATTAACTATTCAACCAATGAATACCTGGGAGCGCTACCTCCGTTGACCAATGAGAACAGCTCGTTAATGGCCAATCAGACTCTCCTGAACGGACCAATCTGATCTTGCCATTTAACAGCCAATCAGAAGTGCAGGGCCAGAACCCTGCACTTGACTTCAAGCTCTAGATAACTTTATTAAACATTTATTCATTCACAACACCCCTTCCTCACGGGTTCCCTTTACGGGGTGCAGTCACATAGTCCTTGAGGTAGGACAGTTGTTTTGTTAGTCTTTTTGATTTTCGCTGTGCACCCGGTATTTGGCTGCACTCTTGTTGAGGTAGGGCGTTGTTTGGCGAAAGGGGTGTCTCTGATTCCGAGTTCGCATTTTCGTTGTCACCAACATCTTCGGTATCACCCTGAGGTGAGCTCACTCCCATCCCTGATTCCTGTTCTCGTGTTTCCGTTCCACTATCGTTTCCTTCAAAAAGGTTTTCTGTTAATTGAAGTTCATCTTCCTCTGTATCTCCCCCCCCTCAGTTTGGTTATTAGGGGATTCGGAGATCCCTGACTGCAGCCTTGATCATAGTTGATCGATATGGCGCTTCCACAGTCTATCATCACGGCATTGTACAAGGTATGATCTCAAGCCGGTTACACAGACCACAGTCGCTTCTTCCCACAATGGATCGCCCAATAAATTTTTAGCGAACACCAAGTCGCCTACCTGGAAGGTACGGCATCGGCCGCTGCATCCGAGTGGTTTCTCTGGTTCATACGCTGGGAGTAGCCGGTTGAGGTGGGAGCGGAGCTTTCGTCTCATTAGCAGCTCGGCAGGAGTTTTGTTGGTGACGCTGTGTGGAGTGATATGCTGTAAAAAGAGGATTCGGTTTATCTTTTCTTCAATGTTTTCATAGTGTTTTCTTGACGATTCCGTTGGCCGCAGGATGCCCAGGCGAAGTCAGTGCATGTCGAATACCGCGGTCTGCCAGGTACTGTTCAAAGGACAGTGTGGTAAATTGGGGCCCGTTGTCAGATACCAGAATGTCTGGTAATCCATGGGTTGCAAACAGTCTTTCTAGTTTCTTAATGACTGCTTCGGTTGTTTTGTTCCTCATTCGGTGGATTTCGAGCCAGTTTGAACAGGCGTCCACGGTTAACAAGAAGGTGTGGCCTTTGGTCGGCCCAGCAAAATCCAGATGGATACGGGACCAGGGTCCCCACAGTGTCTCCCATTCGGCTGGGATTGCTTTTGGTGGGGCGTTGCTTACTTCCTGGCATCTATGACAAGCTTTGACCCAAGTCTCGATTTGCTTGTTGATGCCTGGCCACCACTCGTAGCTTCGTGCCAGGGCCTTCATGCGCACGATGCCGGGGTGGCCATCGTGCAAGGTTCTCAGTACTGCTTGTTGGAGTCGTTCTGGGATAACGACTCTATCGCCCCAGATGATGCAGCCCTTTTGAGAAAACAACTCTGTTGACTTTTGAATGGTGCGAAATCATCTGATACTTGGTCCAATGGCCATCTGCGTTCCACCCACGTAAGGACTTGTGCTAAGGTGGGGTCGCGTTTTGTTTCTCTCGCAATACCACGGGCGGTTAATGGCGGTGTATGAAGTGCCTTGATCTGCAACGTTGTCACTGTTGGTGCGGGGTCGTCAATAGTCTCTGGAAGCGGTGCTTGGCTTAATGCATCGGCGTGGGGAATGGCTTTCCTGGGGCGGTATTGCAGCTGATAATTATAAGCAGCCAAGAATTCTGACCAGCGAGTCATTCTGGGAGATAATATATAGGGGGTTGGCTTATCCCCCACTATTATTCCCAGCAAAGGTTTGTGGTCAGTCATTGCAGTAAAGGCCCGGCCGTACACGTACTCATGAAATCTTTTGACAGCCGACACAATTGCAAGGGCTTCTTTTTCAATCTGGCTATAATTTTGCTCAGTTTTCAAAAGCGTCTTTGAAAAATAGGCAACAGGGGCTTCGCTACCATTAGGCAATACATGGCTCAAAATGGCGCCCACTCCAAAAGGCGATGCATCACACGTGATATTTAATGGCAAGGTCTCATTGTACTGCATTAATACAGCGTCAGAAATCAGTAGTTTTTTCACATTACGAAACGCCTGCTCTTCTCTATGACCCCATACCCAAAATGCTTTTTTGTCTAGTAAACGATGTAAAGGTTCAGTGACAGTCACCTTGTGCTGCAGGAATACGTTATAAAAATAGATGAGGCCAAGAAACGCCTGGAGGTCGGCCTTATTCCGGGGTCTGGGAGCATTTTTTATTGCTCTCAATTTGCTATCGGTTGGGTGAATGCCCTGACTGTCAATTAGGTACCATAAAATTCGACACGATCTGTACACAGCTTACACTTATTTTTCTTCACTTTAAGGCCTGCGTCTTTGAATTTCTGGAGAACCAATCTTAATCGATCCCGTAAAATTTTTAAAGTAGGGGCAGCAATTAACACATCGTCAAAGTAGGGGACAACGCCTTTAATACCTTGTAATAGTCTTTCCATCAGGCTCTGAAATATCCCCGGGGCTACACTCACTACGAATTGGAGCCGTGTACATTTAAAGGCACCTCGGTGCATCACGATCGTCTATGCCTGTGCCGTTTTTTCATCAACCGGCAGTTGCTGATATGCCTGAGCTAAGTCTAGTTTAGCGAAGACTTTTCCTCCCCCCAGGGAATGGAGGAGGTGTTGCACCACCGGCACCGGATATGGGTTTTGCTACAGGGCATGGTTCAGGGTGGCTCGGTAGTCCCCACAAATTCTAATCAAACCATCCGACTTAATGGGTGTCACAATTGGGGTCTCCCAGGGAGAGTGATCGGTTGGCTCTAACACTCCCTGGGCTATTAACTTATCAAGCTGTTCGTCAATTTTTGGCTTTAGGGCGAATGGAACTCGACAAGGCTTAAGGCGGATGGGAGCTATTTTTGGATTAATACGAATACGAATACGAATACGAATACGAATACCTTTATTGTCACTATCCACGTGTACAACTTGCATCATACGCATACACAGTGAGATTAAGCGACTCGTCGTTCAGTACAACCATACATGTTAAAAAGAGAATGTGCATAAGAATATCTAAAAATATCTAAAACAACAAAGAAGAATAAAATGAGTAAAATTACCAGCTTATTGCACTTAAATTGTGCCTATTCACAGTAGGAGTTATTGCACTTGTCAGCCAGCACAGTAATAGTCATGATATATTGCACAAAAATTTCCCAATTGTCCCAAAGTATTATTTACAATATGTTTGACAGGACTTAAAGTCAGTGCATATGTAAGTTCAGGGTAGTTATAGCTTTGGGAAAAAAACTGTTTTGAAGACGATTTGTCCTTGACCTGATGCACCTATAGCGCCTCCCCGAGGGCAACAGGTCAAACAGTCCGTTACCAGGATGGAAACTGTCTTTTATGATGTTCACAGCTCTACTAAGACAGCGTGAGGAATAGATGTCTGACAGGGAGGAAAGAGGGCAGCCAATGATCTTCTGAGCTGTTTTGACTATCCTCTGTAGTCTCTCCCTGTCTGCCATAGTACAATGACCATACCACACTGTAATGCAGTATGTCAACAGGCTTTCAATGGACGCACGATAGAAGGTAATCAGCAGGCTGGAGGCCAGATTGTGCTTCCTGAGCACTCGCAGGAAGTGGAGTCTCTGCTGAGCCTTCTTAATAACTGCCGTGGTGTTTTCCGTCCAGGAGATCTTATCAACAATAGTAACACCCAAAAACCGGAAAGTATGGACCCTCTCCACCTGCTCTCCATTAATGTAAAGGGGAGCCAGGTCAGTGTTGTGCCTCCTAAAGTCCACAATGAGTTCCTTAGTTTTCTTGGTGTTCAGAGCTAAATTATTGTCCGAACACCAAGCAGCCAACATCAGGACCTCCTTCCTATAAGCTGCCTCATCTCCCCTCGAAATGAGTCCAACCACCGTGGTGTCATCAGCAAACTTCACAATGAGGTTGCTATCATGGTGTGGACTACAGTCGTGGGTATAGAGGCAGTACAGGAGTGGGCTCAGCACACAGCCCTGTGGGGAGCCAGTGCTCAGCGTACGTGTGGAAGAAAGGTGGGGACCAAGCCTCACAATCTGGGGCCGATCACTCAGGAAGTTCTTTATCCAGGCACAAGTAAGGGGGGGCAAACCCAATGTATCCAGTTTTTTGATTAAAATTCCTGGGATGATTGTATTAAAGGCAGAGCTGTAGTCCACGAAAAGCATCCGGACATAGCTCTGCCGTTGCTCCAGATGGTTCAGCGTAGCGTGCAGAGCTATGGCTATGGCATCCTCCGTAGACCGATTAGTGCGGTAAGCGAACTGATAAGGATCAAAATCCAAGGGGAGATGATTCATGATGTGCCGGAGCACCAGCCTCTCAAAACATTTCATGATTACAGGAGTAAGCGCCACTGGGCGGTAATCATTGAGGCTGGAGATGGGAGATTTCTTCGGCACAGGGATGATTATGGCAGATTTCAGACAGGATGGTATAACTGCCTGGGCCAGGGAGAGGTTGAAAATATCTCTGAAGATGGAGGCAAGCTGGGGGGCACATGCCCTAAGCACCTTGCCAGGGACTCCATCTGGGCCAGCTGCCTTTCTGGGGTTCGCTGCTCGGAACACCCGTCTGACGTCATCCTCCGTCACAGAAAAAATACTGGGTGGGGTAGCAGAACTGAATGTAATTGGAGGAGGGAGTAGGGCTGGTGCAGCTGTACGCTGTTGTGAAACTTCAAAGCGAGCAAAGAAGTTATTCAGCTCCTCTGCTAGCGCTGCACTCAGATGTTCTGTTGTTCCGTGACAACCCCTATAATTAGTGATGTCATGTATGCCCTTCCACACCTCCCGTGTGTTATGGCTAGACAAGTGGGACTCAATACTCCTCCTGTGATCCATCTTGGCTTTCTTAATCCCCCTCCTCAGGTCAGCTCGGGCGACTGTATACAAAGCTCTATCGCCTGACCTGAAGGCTACGTCACGGGCTTTAAGAAGTCCACGGACTTGAGTAGTCATCCAGGGTTTCTGATTTGGGAAGACCCGGATGTTTCTGTCTACAGTCACATTTCCGATGCAGAACTTGATATAGTCCAGCACCGTACTTGTATGCATTTCCAACTCTTGATGTTGGAACATCTTCCAGTCTGTCTGTTCAAAGCAGTCTTGAAGTCTACTAAGTGCATCCTCAGGCCAAATCGTTACAGTCTTCGTAATGGGCCTGCTACTGCGTCTGAGGGGGGTATAAGCTGGGGATAACAGGAGGGAGAGATGATCTGAATACCCAAGGTGGGGGAGGGGTATGGCTCTGTATGCATGTTTAATGTTGGTATAAACATGATCCAGAGTATTTTCTCCCCTCGTGGCACACTTAACATACTGGTAAAACTTCGGGAGTACAGTTTTCAGATTGGCCTTATTAAAGTCTCCTGCAATAATATGAACACCATCAGGGTAAGCCTGCTGCTGTTCGTTTATGGTATTCAGCAGGAGAGAGAGTGCCTTATCTGTGTTTGCGTCGGGCGGGATATACACCGCCATAACGATCACAACAGTTAGCTCTCTCGGTAGAAAAAAAGGCCGACATCTTACAGACATGTACTCAAGATCCGGGGAACAATGATTATCTATAACTGTCCCATTATTACACCAGTTCTCATGTACGTAGATGCAGAGCCCCCCTCCTCTGCTCTTACCACAGTCCTTCGTTCTGTCCCAGCGTAAAAAAGTACGGCCTGCCAGCTGCATGCTAGCGTCAGGTATCCCAGAATGTAGCCATGTTTCAGTAATTACCATGACGCAGCAGTCTCGAACATAGCGGTTACCGGCGAGCTGTAGCTGTAAATAATCCGTTTTATGTGCCAGGGATCTGGCGTTGGCGAGATACAGACTCGGAAGAGGTGGCTTGAATGGATGTTTCCTCAGCCTAAGCATAACGCCAGACCTACAGCCTCGCTTCTGCTTCCTCTCCCTCCTCCGTCTTCGCCGCCTCCTGGCCCCGACAACAATCCACGGAGAGCCCGCTGGTCTCGCTATCTCATCGGGGATGTTATGGACGCGATGAAAGTCCCTCGAAACAGACATCTGGCATTGAATTCCAATGTCTATAATATCTGATCGTGTATAGAGTTGGCTCGTAGAGCCGATAGTCCAGAAGACGTATACAAACAGCGGAAAAAAGCACCGAAAAGAGCACCGAACGGGAGAGCCATAAGCCACTGCGTCTATACGCGCCGCCATTAGACAGTGGTGGATGCAGTTTTGGATTAAGGCTAAATGATATCGGGGTCCCCTTGTACTCACCTAGCTTTTCTGCAAAGATGTCCCTGAATTCCCAGTCACTGCTGCCGATTCGGTTAATGCCTACCACTTCAATGCCGAGTGGTGCGAACCATTGGAGGCCTAACAGGCTAGGCCGGTCCTTGTCGATCACAGTCAGGGGTAAGTAAGCTGTGCGGTTTTTGAACGAGACCCGGACTCGACTGGATCCTACGACTGGAATCCTGTTCCCCTGATAGTCTTTAAGTATGAGTCTTTGGGAATGAAGGTCTTGGCGCCGGATAGTAGGGATAAGTTGCTTGAGAGTCTTCCAGGAAACCATTGAGAGAGACGATCCCGAGTCGACTTCCATTTGGCAGGGCTGATTTTTGATGGCCACTTTAATTCGGATTTTCTTGGCATCCAAGGAAGAGGCATGACCGATAGTGATAGTTTGGTGAGCTTCTTTTCGCTTCGTTGGGCGATTCATGGTTCGGTTTCTGTAGGAGTGGTTTACTGGTTCTCGCCTTACAGGACGGTTTCCTGTCGATTGGCAATAGTTGGCCCCCTTTGAGGTCTGGCTGGGTCCTAGGAGGCTTCTACAGACCTGTCCGATATGGCCTCGTTTCCCGCACTCATGGCAGAGCGCATCACGGAATTTGCATTTGGACCGGAAATGGTTGGCCCCACAGCCAGCGCATGGTTGTTGGGACTTCGGGTAATGGTCCCGATCGGACCGCAGTCAATGGACCTCTTCTTCATCACTGTCTGACGATGAAGAGAGGTCCTCGTGGTGGGCCGTCAAAAGCTGTCCTTCTGACTTAGGTGAAATGTCGCAGGTTGGTTGGTGTATCGGAGCGCAGTTGCGGCACAGTTGGGCAGCCGACTTCCTGGTTGCTTCTGCTGCAGTAGCATCAGCGATGGCATCAGCAAGGCAAATGTCGCCTTTTGCCATTATCTTGCTCTGCACGTTTAGCGCATCTAATCCCAGAACTATTCGGTCTCTCAAAGCCTCTTCCAGGTCAGCGAACCTGCAGAGGCCTCCCAAGTTTCAGAAGTCCGCAACGAAATTGGCAATGCTCTCTCCTTTCTGCTGGTTTCTTTGGCAGAACTCGTGCCGCCTTACGAGCGTTGGTACAGTCAGTTCATAGTGGGCCCTCAGTAGAGATTCGAGGACGTCCCAGTCCATAGCCTTCACTTCAGCCGGTTTTGCTAGTGCCTTGGCCATCTTGAATACGGTCGGCCCACAATGCGTTAGGAATACCGCCCGTTTCTTCCCGGTTGTGGCATCCTTCAAATTATTGGTTTCCAAGAACATTTGGAAATGATCCATGTAGGACTCCCAGTCTTCTTGCGCTGGGTCGAATGGAGCGGGTGGTATGACGCCACCGGACATGGTTCTGCCGTTGTGTGTTTCAGCCACGTGCTCGGTTGTCTTCTTTGTTGTTCAGTCACTCTGATGTCTCCACATCCCACCCTCGTCGCCAGTGTTAAGTGTGGAGCATGGGTGCGAAGAATGGAGGCGAGCCGGTGAAAATGTGAACTTCAAGTCTTTATTTACATGGTGTGACAGCTCAGCTCAATGGCTGCTATAGCCTTCCTTATATAGGCAACTTATTAACTATTCAACCAATGAACACCTGGGAGCGCTAGCTCCGTTGACCAATGAGAACGGCTTGCTAATGGCCAATCAGACTCTCCTGAACGGACCAATCTGATCTCGCCATTTAACAGCCAATCAGAAGTGCAGGGCCAGAACCCTGCACTTGACTTCAAGCTCTAGATTACTTTATTAAACATTTATTCATTCACAACAGAAACTAATCAAGGGGAGAAGCAACCTAGAACTAAGGAGAAATTTTCTAATCTGAGAACAATTAACCAGTAGAACAACTTGCCTTTGGAAATTGTGGGTGCTACATCACTGGTTTCTGGAAATTGTGGGTGCTACATCACTGAGGCTTTTAAGAAGAGACTGGACAGCCACTAGTCTGCGGTAATATAAGGTCTCTTGCTTGAGTAGGGGGTTGGACTAGAAGACCTCCAAGTTTTCTTCCAACTCCATTATTCTTGTATTGTGCTAAATACCATATCTTCATGTTGAAGACTAAGCCGTAGGTTCAGCAGCATTTATGTAAGACATAATTGATCAAGTTAAAATGTGCTGTGATTAACTAAGTTTGGGTTTGCTTTGTTTTGAAAGATTCATTATGGACATTTTCTAAAACTAAAGCTGTTTCTTCCCCCTTTCTCTTTCCTTAAAAAAAAAGATTAACCCGCAGTTGACTGCTTTTCACCGAAATTATTTTTTCCCCATCTTCATTTAGTCATATGTAAATTCATGCAGATGTAATCAATCGATTAAAAATCCTAGGCTGTGCTAAGTATGATTTCTTTAATCAGTAATGGCCCTGAGAGTAAGTACTACCTTGAGGAGGGGAAGATGGCTTTTCATCAAATTATCCATTCATTCCGTAGAAAATTGACAATAACATTTGATGGTACAGAACTGCTGTTGCCAGTGAACTTTTAAGTTTTGTTTTCGTCTGGTATGTGGTGCTGGTTATTTTCACCGCTTGGAGATTCTTTCTTAACAGCAACTTCAGTGAAGAGCTCACTCTGTTTCTAGATGGCATTAAATCATTGTAGAACATAATTTTCATCAACACTTTCCCACTCGAGATGAACAGTACCTTTTACTGTTCCCTACCAGGCAATAAATTAAATTTACGATCTCCTTGTGAAGCATATTGTAGTGCTTAATTCAGAATACAGCTATCTATTTGGAGAATAAATTTGGATTTTCAATGGTTCACAGGGATGTCAATCATTTAATTATTGGTACTGCTTCACTCCTGCATAGCTGAGGGCCAGTCCCATTTGCAACTAATCAGGACACAAAGATACCTTAATAATAATATTCTTACCAGTGACACGTTTTTCCTCTTGTTCTGACAGTAGGCAAAATCTGTCAGGCTTTTAACACTCCTTAGCCTAGAGATTATAGTATCTGGCAACAAAGACAATAGAAGCAAATTTTAGGAGATATATTTTATTTTATTTTATTTTGCTGATACAAACATGCTGTAGATATTGTTGGAAGTTAAAACCCACCCCTCTCCTAGAAAAATGAAATATTTTAGGATATATTGAAGAAGGTAGACTATTTACCTTAAAAGATAAGTAGAAACTCAGAGAGGCAGAAACTCAGCCCCACCCCACCTTTGTTAATGGGACATTAAGGCATGGGAAAGTCTGTTCTACATAACAAAGATCTACCTCCTTCAGGCAGAGCCATTAAATTGCCCTTCATTGTACCACCCAGCAATTTTCAACCAAACTTAGCACACAGACAGCCTATAAAACTAGCTATGACCACTGCCAGCAACCAATCAGGATACTCTTCCTGTACCCCAGGAAGTTCAAAGCCAGAGAGGTTATAAAACCCAGGGACTCAGCATCTCTTCCCTTTTTCTTCACCTAAGAGCTCCAAGGCATGTTCATCAGTAAACCTTCTTTCCAAGCAATTTCCATGTTTCCAGTGTCTTTTTTCTCACTTGGAACTGAACCCAAAAGACTATTTCTTCCAACAATATAAAGAACAACAGCAGTGGGAAAGGCCCTGAAATTCTACTTTTTCTGATCAAAAGATACAACATTTGATAATGACCATGACTAAACCAAACATTTTTTGTTTGGTTGTTTGTTTTCAATGCAATTTAAGTAAAAGCAACAGAGTTCACCTCTCCTGGCCTTCTTTTAAATTCACTGAAACTCTGTCCACAAAAATTTAAGAAACAATACTCTATAAGCAGAATTTCCATAGCTTTGTCACTTGCCAATTAAGCAGTAAATTTGGGATTTATTGAAAAATATATATAATCTCACAAAGGGAGTGCTAACAATTACTTTCCAAACTCTAGGTGGGAAATCATCTAACAGTTCTTTTCCCATGCATGGCAAGTGAAGAGCAGTGCAAATGAAGACACCGAATAGAGTCAATTAAAGTAAGTGCTTAAATGAAAAGTCTTTAAAATGTCCTGTCCTTAAATAGCAGTCTGCAGCTCTATCCTTCAAATTAAGTGGGATTTTACAAAAAAAAAAAAAAAAATGCAAGTTAAGGTCTCAATGAACTGTCAAGTTCCCTTCACTACCATACTCAGGAGATTATCGGGAGTGGTCTTGTTATGTGTAATGAGAGCCACAAAATGTCATCTGAGATATCTTGCTTAGGTTCATGATTTTCTTGCTTTATGATTTCCTGGTGTGAATATTGAAGCAATGCCTTCTGCCCCAGCCTTCCCACCTCCCTCCCTCCCTGCCTTCCTTCCTACCAACTTATTCCTACAAACCTATTTTGGATTTTGATTAACCATTTTCTGAGGGAAAAATTGATTTCAATAGAAAACGTATCAAAACAAAGCAGCAGTTAACGTATACAAAGCTTGTTCAGTCTACTCAGAAGAAAATGCATACAGTAGTTGATCAAAATGTAATAAAAATATTGTAGGTTGCAATAGAAATTGAACTTGTAAAACTTTGTTTCATTTTATTAATTACTTTTTCCAAACTTTTAAGCTTTATAATACTTCCATTTATTCATAACGTTTCCAGCATTGTTTATTTTGGTGATCTGGACTGGAGCAATAGTGGTACAATATCTTATACCATTTTTCACTCCAGGAACAATATTTGGAGTAAATATAATGTTCTTTTTCCATTGAATTTCCCATTCTTGCATCTCTATTATTGCATTCAAATCTGTGACTATTTAAAATGTGTCCCATTGAAGGTTGTTTCATACTGGTTAAATGGATTGTCTGATTATCTGTTTAATTTCTGCTTTCACTATGCATTGTATTGAGATATTCTGGCACACGAAAAGGAATACAATTGCTATTATTGTTGTGGTTGTTTGCAGAATGTTCCCTAGCAACTATAAATTAGCAGCTCTGCATGTATGCATTTTTTGTTATTGAACACTAAAAATTCTGTTGTTGCTTAGGAGAGGCTTTTCTGTATATATCCAAATTTTATTTTTTTATAAATCTAAGTGCATAATTTGTCTAATGCCAGTTTGTTTCTCTAAAGCCATTTAGGTGTTATCTCATGGAACTGCAAAATATTTATTCCACTCAGTTATTTTATTCATTGAGCTATATGTCACCCTAAATCAGGTTTCAGTCATCCCTGAGACTGCATTCCAGAAATTTGGTTACAAACAACAGAAAATATTATACATATGTTCCAGCCTATTTTCATTGAGTAACTATACAGAATGGGTACATTAAAACAAATTGGAAAGCCTACGCTGTTGGAAAAATAGCCCAGTTACCTCTCCCAAAGGCTAAAAAAGTAAAAAAAAAAAAAAGCATCCAGTTCAGTTTTTCCTATTACTTCACAGCCTCCCCGTTTTTCTAAGTGGATCTGTCATACTTCAGAAAGCACAGCTTTCTGTCATCACTAGCCTTAAAGATATAGGTACAATAGTCAGAGGTGAGCTGCACTTATGTTAACAACTGGTTTACTGGTTGTGAGCATGCATGTGTCTCTTTGGGGTTGAAACAGAGCTTCAAACATGCAGGTAATCTACTCAGGCAGCTCTGGTGAGTACATTAGAGTGGTGCAGAACTCAGCTGAACAGGGTGGCCGCGGGGAACGAGACATAAAGTTAGTTATATATGGAAAGATAGTGCAGGGGTTGGTGAGCAGGCCCAGCCAGTGATCACAACTACCAGTTCTCCTGAACTGGTGTGACCAGGCAGCAGCCCACCACCTACAATAGGGTTTCAAAGATACTTGACATAAGAGGAGTATTGGCATAGCACAGGGGTGTCAAACTTGATTTCATTGAGGGCCGCATCAGGGTTGTGTTTGACCTGAGGAGCCGGGGGGCGGGGCATGGACAGGGTGGGTGTGGCCAGCATGATGTCACTCATGTCAGGGGATGCCAGGGGTGGCCCGAACACTCTGCCAGTGAAAATGGGTTTTTGAGCTCCATTTTTGGCTGCGATGGTGTCACATCAAAAACAGAACCCAGGAGAGCCACTCAAGCTCCATTTTCATTGGCAGAGGCACTGAGGGCTGGTCCTTCACTGTTTTCAAGGCAGCCCCATGAGCCAGTTCTAAGCACCCTGTGGGTCAGATGGAGCCTCCCGGCTTTGAGTATGACAGCCCCTGGCATAACACATAAAGTGTTCGACTGAAGTTTTCATCTGAGAATATTATCTGGAGACCAATATGTCTTCCTGCTCAGTTCCTGACATTAAAATAGCATTAGTTTGCCTTTTCAAATGTTTAACCTTTTTTTTTTTTTGAAGGTGGGAGGTTCTATTGATCTATTTTTATTTGCCTTGCCATTTTGTAGTATGCCTGGCATTTAAATAATTAAGTATAAACTACTGTATAATCTTATAGTGCCTCTTGCAGAAGCAGAACCTTGCTTATCCTTTCTGCCATTGGGAGTAAGTGATGTCATTTTAATTATTCTCTGTGTATTCTGACTGACAGATGAAAGTTAAATGAAGTGTCCATAAAACTGACCTTAATGCAATTCCCAAACTTGGGACTTGGGCTTTGTACACAGAGAATAATTTAATCTTGCTTTTTGAGACATTCCAATTTATATGGCTTGTTGTCCTTTCTGTTGCATTTTAATTTTTATGACAAATGTTGACATTCTATTTTTACCTCTAATAGCAGATAAATATGTATTTTCTGTAGATTTGGAGATAATTCTCCCTAACCCCCACCCATTCTTCTCTTTCACATCTGTTACATTAGACCACTGTATTTGTTGGGGTGAAAGAAAAGCAAATCCAGTTTCCTAGGTCAAAACTCTGAAAGCAAAAAAGCAAGATGACAGATGTTTCTTTCACAGATTGGCCTAGAATGGTTACACAAAATCACATCATTTCCAAAAGTAGACAGATGCAGCAAAATCTGTACTCTGTGGTTCCACTAATTGCTCTGAAATGAATCTAGACTTTTGTAGGCATTCAGAAAGAACATTTTCTATGCAATATTTTCTGCCGATACATCTTCCAACCAAGTAGATAACCACACAATTTTATCCAAAAGTGCCTGATCACTTAACCCACTACAGCACAGCCAACACAGATTATAAAAAATGATAACAATCCCATACATCAAAAACATTTCAGATTATTACAACCACATGACATCACTGTAGTACACAAACCAACTGAAGCCCTCCAAAACATTTTAAGTAAGCCAATTTTTTTCCTCTAGTAGCCCCAGAAGGAAAAAAAAAAAAAGGAGTGATAACATACAGTGCAGAGATGGTATTCAGCAGGTTCTGTCCAGTTCTGGAGAACCGGTAGTGGAAATTTTGAGTAATTCGGAGAACCGGCCAATGCCACCTCTCTGACTGGCCCTGCCAACCCCATCTATTTCTCTGCCTCCCAAGTCCCAGATGATTGGCTGGCTCTTTTTGGGTTGCCCTGCACAGGAAAATGGAGCTGGAAAGCAGGTTAGTGGGGTGGGGAGAGGATGGGGATTTTGCAGTATCCTTCCTCTGCCACGCCCACCAAGCCACACCCACAGAACCGGTAGTAACATTTTTTGAATCCAACCACTGATACAATGTAAGGAGTATAGCAATAGCAATAACACCTAGACTTATATATCACTTCATAGTGCTTTACAGCCCTGTCTAAGCAGTTTACAGAGTCAGCGTATTGCCTCCAACAATCTGGGTCCTCATTTTACTCACCTCGGAAGGATGGAAGGCTGAATCAACCTTGAGCCTGGTGAAATTCGAACTGCCAAATTGCAGTCAGCAGAAGTAGCTTGCAATATTACATTCTAACCGCTGTGCCACTACAGCTCTTATAACAGTACAACAGTACAAAAGTAGGACAGGCAGGCAGGAGACTAACAGAGTGTATTAATAAATGCCAACCACAGTCAGAAGACATAATGGAAACTCCTCAATTGTTCAACATATGGACCAACTTAACCATAGTTTCATCTGCAGAAAAAAAGAAAAAAGCCAAAAGAAGAAGCAAGAAGACCAAAACATATTCTTGCCAGAAATCAACAACCAGATAAGCAAGGATTAACACCATGATTAATACCAGAACAACAATCAAGCACTAAACAATATCCTAATCAAGGAATTACCAAGAATAATGCAATAGTCCCAAAATGCTGACAGGGCAAGACACAAAGAGCAAACCTTGCTCCTACCGAGCATTGATGATGTTACCTAGTTGGGTAATGAAACATCTGTAAGAAAACTATGAAGCTCAGAGAGAGTACCAAGAATTCCATACAAGTATTTTCAAAGGTTTGTTCTTTATATGAAAATCCAAGGTAATAATATATCAAAATCTGCCTTATGATTTCCCTAAAGGTTTATAAATGTCTTTCTGAAAATTGGCCTCTCCTGGCTAGTTAAAACTCCCAGGGAGTGATGTGCAGTTCAGCAGTGATGAATACATCCTTGTGATCTAGTTCTTCCAATGCTTTACAAGGCTATGATCCATCATCTTCTCAGGAAACCGTCATGAGATGTAAACATTTTAGAAAATTTCTAATCCATCTCCAGCCTTCCCAATCTTGTTGGCCTTTTTGGAGAACCTTTTCCCAGGATCAGGAGAAAGGTTGAACCCAGGCATTGCTTTAGTTTTCCTTGGTCATGATAGGCTTCATTTATTTGCTTTTGGGGGGTTATTGTTCTCATTTTCCCTTTGTTTTGTAGGGAACATTTACATTTTGTGACCCAGCCAGAGTTGCATGTGTCTGATGATCAGCCATATAATTCAATTAAAGCCACAAACAGACAAATAAATATTTGCACTGTTTTGTGATAAATTTGGACTTACTGCATGGCTGCAAAATGACACAGCACGCTGCTTCTTTTTCCCTTTTTTACATATCTTGAGCTCATTTAGTTGCCCAAGCTTACTGATATCAGAAATTTGGGGAATAAAAAAAAAAAAAAAAGCACCCCACAAGGAGACTTTAATAAAAACTATTTTATTTCAAGAGAGCTCCACACATTTACAAGCACTATTTGACAAATTCATAGTGAAGACAGCAGCAAGAAAGCTACAGATCAGTCTTGAGAATTTCATCAAAGCATTTTTGTACTCTGGGGACATACATATACCCAAGAGCATATTTTACATTAAACCAAATGAAATGGGGGGGGGGGGGGGGAGGCAGAACTTTTCAACACAGTGCCATTCCTGTTTGAATACTTGGAGAAGGTACAGCCATCATTTCCAATATATTTGAGGCAGACTGGAGGAAAGTAGAAGATACTACTATTTTCCAAACAGTAGCAAAACATCTTTTGATAGATAGACAGACAGACAGATAGAGACAGAGAGACAGAGGCAGAGGCAGAGGCAGAGAGAGAAAGGAGAACCTTTGGTGCACCACAGCAATATTTTAGTAATTCCTGTATGATGTTATTCTTGACATAGTAGTAAGTCAGAATTCATAGGTTTCCCCCCAAGATTGATTAAGTGAAATGAAGCAAGGAGAGGACAGCATGTCAGGAACATTTTTTAAAATGAGAAACAAATTTCCCCAAACATAGGATAGTCTTGCTGGAATGATAGATAAATGATAGATAGAGAAGATAGAGGAGATAGTTGAGATAGTTGAGATAGATAGATAGATAGATAGATAGATAGATAGATAGATAGATAGATAGAGATACAGACAGCGACTAAGAGAAAGAAGGAAAGGGAGGGGAAAGAGGAGAGAGAGAGAGAGATTGAATATGTGTTTTCAAAGAGTAGTTCACAGCTAATGTCTTGCATTACAGCTGGGTGTATAACAACACCAGGGTTTAAATGGAGGCATATTTAGCAGCAGAAGTATCATAAAATCATGGTTTAGTGGGCAGTCTATGCCTTCACATTCTAAAGTCCCAGCCAGGAAACTGATGTGTGCCCTTTATATTAGGAAGAAAATTCCTGAAAAGCTTCTCCTTCTCCAATTGGAACAACCTGTGCAGCATCAAATTTGTAAAGAGGTATTTTGGGACTCAATAAAAGGAGAGTCAGTTACTCCTGCCAACCAGGATCTGATTGGTCTCGGGTGAAATATCTAATTAGTGTTTCTTTCTTTCAGAGACTACAAACCAGTAATCAAAATGTAAGACAAATATATTATGTTCTATGGCTTTGTCAATATAGTGTTGTTGTTGTTTTACTTTAAAAATACCCGTCTTTTTCAACTGAGCAGTAGTTCTTGAAGATCTCATGCTGATAGAAACCCTTTGAAGCCATTTAAGCTTCCTTGAATCTCAATAACTTTTCAATTTAGAACTAGTCTAAAGATAGGGCAATGAACTTCAGGGGCCAGTTGATAAATTGTTGCAGTTAAAAGAGTAGAAAGTTGGTAAGGAGATTTGGGATACTTAGCAAAATTGGGAGTATTTCACTGCATCCCTTCATAGGAAGAAAGAATATAGAAGAGGATATTCTGGCAGTGGTGTCTGATTTACAGAACAGCCCTACCTTAGGAGGCCTAGATGATGCTGACGTACGGTTTGTTTTTATTCCACGTTTTTTAAAAATATGCTTTTTTCAGATTCCTTTATTCAGAAGGAAGGAAAGGAAGCAGGGAGGGAGGAAAGCAAGAGGAAAGCAAGCAAGTGAGCAAAAACTCAGTTTGGTGTGTTGGTATGCACATGCAGGGGTGTGGCTGAGTGTGGTAATGGATGTGGGTCTGGGACTTGGTGGACATGGTAGTGTTATGTTGTATTGTGTCCCAATGCTGATTTTTCCCCCTTAATTCATATGCCACCTTCTGATCTATGGCCTGATCAATTACAAATATTCAATTCAATACTCTACTGTATATTAACTATATATAGAATTGTGACTATAGTTAAATAACATGTACTACTTTTCTGTTTTTATTTTTATTGTACTTTTCATTTTTCTTTGAAAAAAAAACACCACTCTGTGTACATTTCTTTTGACTGCATGTTTTTCTCTGTCAAAATTGTAAAAGAATTTTTTTTTTACATAATTAAATCCACTGCTGCTTATTTGCTTTGAGATTTAATTCAAACTGATAGTGCTTATTTGAAACACTAAAATAAAATGGGGCTCAATACCAAGATGATTGTTTCTTTCCATACCCATCTGTTCACATCTACACATCTGAAGTCCTGTTTGAGATTTCATTAACAAAAATATGGATATTTCCAATGGCTATGGAATATTAGAAGTGTTTCCTTGACAGTAATCCACAATGTTTTTTATATTAAATTTTTGTTATTGTTGTTCCAAGTATATTAAAATAGTTTTTATTCATCATTCTATTATTGTAAAACTGATGAAACATTACCCAGAAATGTTCAATAATCTTTATGTAATATTAGCATATTAAAATATATATTTAAAATACATGAATTGTTTTATTTCATATTCCTGAGGCAACACCCTAAATTATCAGAACAGCTCATCATAGGATAGCAGTTCCTTGCTAATCATGTTACCATTACCATGCATTTTTTTTCCTGAATGGCATGAGATAGTAGATTTGATAAATCTTACTTCTTAGGAGTTCAAAATTTGCCAAAGAATTATGACATAGTGTGTAACTTAAGCCTTAGGTAAAATTAGACATTAACTTCTCCTGACATTGTAAGTCACCTTAATTATAGTCAAATGCAGTGGACCGGCTGATGAGAACTTTAAAACTTGAACTGAATCAAGGAACAGTAAATATGGAACCCATAATGAGAAAGAATCACAACATGGAAGTGCTAAACTTTTTGATCATATAATATCAAAGAATATATGTGGTTATTCAAGCCAGTGAAAGATATAGTAATTTATCATATAATGCATCGTAATTGATAGTGGTGTAGTGGCCTAGAGTGGAGCTCTTGCCTCACAATCAGGAAGCTGTGAGTTTGATTGAGGTAATTTCTCTCTCTGGACAGAATGAAAATTTATCTATTGAATAAAACTCTGCATTGGCAACAGGAAGGCATCCGGCCAGTAAACACTCAGCTCCATTCAGTTGTTCTGACTCCACTCCACAAGGGATTATAGGGTCAATAAAAGAAGATAATGTATGGTAATTAATAGTAAAATAGTATTTTGAGTGGGTTGTATTGCATTCCATGAATTGTGCAATACCTCTGCATAGCTAACAGCAGAACATTCAAGCTCATTTAGTACATATCATATCAGATAATTAAACTGATAAACAGACATTAGAATTGTTAATAGAGAATATGGACAAATGCAGAGCAGTAAGAACGCAATGTCAAAGTGATGTTTCCAAACCTATCTTCATGTGTCTGGCATATCTCATGCTTTTTCCAGAAAAAAAAAAAAAAAAAACATTCTGAGAAACCAAAAAAAATGACAAGTCCCTCCTCCTCACATCCTCTACATTTCTTATTATCTACTCTGCTTCGCAATAGTTTTCTGACTACAGCTGGCCAGTTGTGGTGTAGAAAGAAGAAAGCTTTCCTTCAGCCAACTACAAAAGACAACTGGTTTAGTAGTTGAGATTTACCTCAAGACTACCAATGAGAAGAAAGAAAGAATATCCTTTTGCCGTAACAAACTCTCTGCTTCTGTTGAGATCCTAGTCTGCCTACTCATGCAGCTACCACGTTGTCAATTATTTTGCTGCTGATTAGAGTACTAAGTGTATTAGAAAGCACGAAAGCTTTTGTTGAGCTTTCCATCAAGTGGCAAGGAGAGTCTTTCACCAGCAACTAGATATTCCTAATCACTGGCTGCTTTTGGAGAAGCAGTCATTTTGCTGATCCCTGCCAATGTTTCAACTGGTATCATGTACTTCCAAGATGATGAGATGTGAAAAACCATAAGCTGATTTGAACTTTGATCATAGACTACAAGTCCTATTTTACATAGAACAGTTGATTATGCTTGAGATACTATGTTGACTATGCTTGTGCCATACTCAGCCAAATTTTTGAAATGCGATTAGTGTTGTTACTGCATTTTTGTACTTTGCTAAAGGTTACTTAAGCAAAACGTGAATATCATAGGGATGCTCCTCTCAAAATAGTTAAAAAATAAATCAGCATCCACTACTGAAATTGTATCAAATGATTCTATCCTGTCTAAATTCACCTCAGGAAATTTAAAGTTACTTCTTCATGTGATCTTCATATAGGGCCCACCCACAAGAAATGTGAGATTGATACTCTAGTGGAATGTAAGTAAAGATTGATTATTCCATGATTTTATAAATCAAATTGGATAAGAAAGAATCAACCTTTTTTGAGCAGGCAACTTGATGTTAAATTGTTACTTAATAAGTCAATTAGATGCCTATGGCCTCCAAACACATTAAATTGACGAAACAACTATATAATATCTTATGTGATGTTTCCTGGAAGATGAGTAATCTCTCAGGCTCACCCAGAAATGTAGAATCAGTTTCAATGTAAAATTGGCTGGTAAATCTAAATGGAAATGTCAGTATCCATTACATTAGGAGATATCAAGGATTCTCACTGCATAATGCATTGTACATTTAAGTCAAAGGCAGAAACAAGCACTTTGGACTTTGTCTAAGCTGTAAGAAACAGTTGCAGGGGAATAAGCTCCTCATTATGTACATGCACTGCATGGGTCTTGCTAACAATGGAATCCAGTTCATTTCTGCCAGATTGATAACACATCATCAAAGTGAGCTAATACACCATTATATAATGGCAGCATGGCAAACAAATCAGTTTGTTTTAATAAATAGTTGAGATGTGCTGTGTTCATCCTCACACAAAGCTTTATTTTCTAAAATACTTCTGATGCCTACTCCACACTAATATTTAGATTTTACACATATCCATATTTCCTGAATTCTGAAAAATAGTTTTTTACAAATGCTGATTATTTTTTGTTAATGTAATTCTTCTTTTCCACATTTCCTCATACTGATTTTTTTTTTAAATGGCCTTGTTTCTATTTTTTTTTTTTTCATAGCAAGAAAGACCACTCTGCATTGGTCTTTTCAGTTTCAAAAGCCAAAAAGATTTTTAACTGTCCCATTTACATCTTGACATGTCTATAGGTGCAGTATTTCAGGAAGAATTAGTAATCACTTGAAGAAACATGATATCTCTGGACACACCTAACAGTTTCCTCAATGACTGTCAGCTTGAATGTTTATGGAAATTCTCAATCATCCTCTTTGTGGTTTTCCCAAAGGTGGTTTTCCCAAAAGCAACTGGGTTTTTGGTTTTGGTTTTTCTCACAAAACATTTTGCTTCTCATCCAAGAAGCTTCTTCAAGTCTAACTCAGAGGTGGTATTCAGCAAGTTCTGACCAGTTCTGAGAACCAATAGTGAAAATTTTGAGGTTTGGAGAACTGGCAAATACCACCTCTGACTGGCCCCGCCCCCATTTATTCTCTGCCTCCCGAGTTTCAGCTGATTGGCTGGGTCTTCTTTGGTTGCCCTGCACAGGAGAATGGAGCTGGAAAGCAGGTTAGTGGGGTGGGGAGGGAATAGGGATTTTGCAGTATCCTTCCCCCAGGAGTGGGGACGCAATGAAGATTTTACAGTATCCTTCCTCTGGAGTGTGGTGAGAATGGAGATTTTACAGTATCCTTCCCCTGCCATGCCCACCAAGCCATGTCCACCAAGCCACACCACACCTACCAAGCCATGCCCACAGAACTGGTAGTAAAAAAAAAATTGAATCCCATCACTGGTATAACTGATGGTAAATGGAAATGGAAATGGAAATGGAAAGATTTATATTCTTTGCAGTCATTCATGCAATCAGTTAGATCTGAAGAAGCTTCTCAACTGAGAAGCGAAATGTTTTCAGAGAGGAAAAAAAAAAACCACCAAAAAAGTCTGGTTGCCATTTGGAGAAGCACCACAACCTGGGTGATTTCACAAAAAGAAAAGACGATTGGGTGTCCTTCCCATCAAAATTGGTCAATTGCCTATACTTACAGTAGAAGGAGTTGTCATGTTGGTCAACTCTCCAACAGTTTGATTAGATAAAAACAGCAATAAAACCCAAGAAAAAAGATTTGCAGGGACTTCTTTAAGATTGGAGAAAAACATGAGAGAGTAAAAACCATCGAAAAGCAATCAACAGACCAAGTATAATTCCAAGTTGTGGGAAAATTGGTTTTAAAAGAAAGAAAAACTAACTGAAGAGAACTGAACTCTGAAAATAATAAGCAAGTAGATATATGGATTTAAAACAGTCAGCTTAATCTGTATTTAGGCTTCAAGATTACAGCATTGTTAGTGTAGTATCTTGTTACATTCTTTTTATGTACTTCTTTTACACACCAGCACTGACAACTTTGATTTGGTGTCTATTTAGGACAATCTGTTGTTGTTTTTTGATCCCTCTGATGCTGCCACAGAAATAGTCACCATACTTATTTGCTTTCTTCTTATATTTTCAAATTCCCTCTGTTCCACAACATGAACTGTTTGACATCAGAATTCTTTGATTATTACCATAAATTAACTGGATCAGAAGGAAGCTCTTTGATAGAACTCTCATTTAGAGCATGAAATTGCTTCTGCCAACTTTGATTCTTCAGTTATTTTTAGGGGATTTTCCCCGCCCTAATTATCACTTGTAACTTTTTAAAATACACAGACACATCCACCCTGCTCACACCTTAACAATTAATTATGTGGAAAGATTTTTAAACCAGGCTTGAGAAATAAAAACAAATAAATATGACATGAATTTGACAGCTATTGAAAAGAATATTTGGACATATGTTAGAAAATAATTTGATCTGTTTCCATTAAGAGCCGCAGAATGCACATGCTTCATTTGGGTTTAGGGCCCAGCGTTTTGTTTCTAATTTATGTTTTATTTTTATAAATCAATTGATTTTATTTATATAGTGACCCATTTTAACAGGTTACTCTGGGTGGCTACAACATAAAATGTAAAAACGATTAACAAAATAGTACAAAATAAATGCATATAGCACTGACTAAAACTGTTTCTATGAATGTCCCAAAGGTGCTTTTTCAAAAGGCATCTGGACTTTCTTGTTTTTCTTTGAAGACATTTCACTTTTCATCCAAGAAGGTTCTTCAGTTTGGATGAGAAGCAAAACATCTTCAAAAAGAAAAAAAAAAAGAAAGTCCAGGTGCCTCTTGAAAAAGCATCTTTGAGACAACCATGACCTGGATGACTGAGAGTCTGCTTAGACATTTAGCTATGCACTTTGGGATGAATATCCTTTGAATGGTATGGACATGGTATGAATGGATTTCCAGAAAAAATGCAGACTACAGACAACACAGACCCATCCACAACAGCCTGCACTTCTGTTCAACAGTGAAGGAACATAGGGCAGAAAACATCCTTCAGAAAGCTAAGCTCCACAACACAGTCCTTTCAGCAGTTCCAAGAAGGCTCCATACCCATTTGCACTACATAGGTGACCCCAAGGACACAGACAAACCTCAACAGCTCTTTGAGAGAATGCAAATGGCTTACTGCAAGGAATATAAATTCTTCCATTCCCCACCATCCAGTCAAAGCTGAAGAAATTTCTTGGATGAGAAGTGAAACATCTTCAAAGAAAGACAAGAAAGTCCAGCTAATTCTCAACAAACACTATAACAATTAATGCAGATGCTCTCTCTATTCAGAACTAAGACATTAATTTGTACTGCACCTCAGTCTGAGGAAAGTGACTTTCTGAGCTTTCTGAGCTTTCTGAGTTTTCTTTTCTTATGTCGTGCTGTTCAGTTTCAGGCATATCTCATCAAAAAGAAAGTCCTGCTGTTTTCAGAGGCTCTAAGACTCTTTAGCCTTAGGCTAAAGTCCATATTTCCCTACACTGTAATAAGGCAAACCAAGCATTGTCTATAGAATTACACTGTTAGTAATTAATATTTATACTCTGAGATACTTCTATACAATAAGTCAACCCAGAAAAGGATAATTTATTCCCCATTGCACTCTTCCTAAGTATGTACTGTATTCTTATAGCAGTTATTAATTCTGAGTAAAGTTCTATCATAACATTTACTGTATAATTTCCACTAGGTAACTGAAGTATATTGTTCTGATTCTTTGTTGTCTTTACTAGTTATAATAAGCTAGCTAACTCAAGGCATTTCATGCTTTGGAAATCTTTGAAGACTACTGCATTTCAGTCCATGTGTTTGTTTTCATGTGCTTTCCTAAGATAAATCAGTAAATGACAGAATAAAAAAAACAGCAAGTGGGTTTTTTTCCCATTGTGGAAGCCCCTTCCTTTCTACAAACTGTCTTCCCAGCCAGATCTGTTTTTATTCTCTGTGAAAAGATTGTCTTTTAGAAAGGCTAACTGGATTTTGTTTTATCTCCTTTTCTAATTTTCCCATTGCAATCCAGCCACAGAAAGTTTCTATTTGTTGTTGTTGTTGCTTATTGTGAAATTAATAATGAAGTGAATCTCTGCCAGTTGTTTCTGTTAGATCTGAGGTGGATCGGTTCGAAGAAGACGCGAGACCATCTTAGTGAGTTCAGTTCTTTGTTTAGAATAAGAAGTCTGGAAAATGCGAGCCGCGGCAGCCCTTCATATAGGGCTGGCTCGCGGCTCTGCGGCCAATGGCAGCGCTTTGAATCTCCTGCGATCAGCACAGCCAATTGCGGTAGATTCCTAGCACTCCAATCACGGCCAAGGCTTTGACCAATCAGGTCACTGTCCATCCGGACCAATCAGTTGTGATGGTTTGGAGTATGCTAATACAGCACAGTTTCAACTATCAGACAACCTAGGAATGTCTCAGTCTTCTTAAAGCTTATATGCTTACACTTTTATATTCAAGATACAGAATTGCAACATGAGCCTTATTGATGGATAACAACTTGTTGGTTGATAGATAGCATATTAGTAACTTAGTTTCATTTCTCTGGTATCAAGAATATGTGTCAAGAATGAAGGCAAATATATGGATAATGTTGAGGATCCAAGTCTTAAAGAAGTGCTTGAATGAATGTCATCCAGTGAAATTTAATTTCCTTTTTTTAGTTTGAAAACAGGAAATAGTTACATGAAATATATCAATATGTTTTGCTGGTGTGCTGACTACATTTTATTTTCTTTCTTTCTTTCTTTCTTTCTTTCTTTCTTTCTTTCTTTCTTTCTTTCTTTCTTTCTTTCTTTCTTTCTTTCTTTCTTTCTTTCTTTCTTTCTTTCTTTCTTTCCTCCTTCTCTCTTTTCCTATCACCAGTTACTGTCTTGCCCAAATGGTACATCCTAAATATTTAATCTTCTTTCCAAAAGAATGTGTACTGAAATGCTGCTGAAGAAATTTTGGACACATTTTTTCTTTTTACTGTCAAATAAATACGAACACTAGATGCTTGCAATTCCATATTTTGAGTGTTAGATTAAAAAAAAAAAATCTACCACGTGAACAAAAGTTTCTAAAATGTCTCCAACATCAGCAGATGGGAATCATGTGGATTTTGAATGATAGGATTTAATATGTACAGTTTTTTTCTTGATACTTTAATGGATAGACAAGTCTAGTTCAGCCACCTGTGCTCCTAGTTATTGACCTGATGCAAAATGTTCCTTGGCTCATTTATAAAACCTGTGATCGCTGTTTCTTCTTTTGTAAAAAAAAAAGGGGGGGGAATCAAACGCTTCAGACTGCATGCAAATGGGAACAGCATTGATGATGTTACCTACTTAGAGTAATTAAACATCTATGAGAAAAGAAACAAGCTCAGAGAACATCAAAAATCCTTCATTTCAACTCTGAGCTACAAATATTATTCTTTATTGATACTCCACCATCCAATAAAGATCAGTTATTGATTCTTATTAGATGCATGCAATACATTTTTTAACTTATTAAAAACAAAAACAAACATAATTTATTTTTAAATGATTGTTTTTTTAAAAAAATAATAATAACATCCTGAGGTTTATCTGCCTTTCCACTATGCTATATTTGCTAGGTGGTAATCTGAAAATGCATACAGATTAAAATATCAGGAGCCAGTTTAGAACTTCAGTTAAAAATGTCTGTTTTTTGAAAAAGAGATGAAAACAAATAAAAGGTTTAAGAGAGAAGCTTACAATCACTTAGGCAAAAATGAAGCAAGCAAACAAATTAAAAAACAATTATGAAAACTGTTTAGTTGCATAACATTAGTATTATTATGTAGATCTCAGTATTGTGTTAACTTTCTTTCGTTAAGTTTTTCGCTTTGCAATATGTTAGTTGTCATAGCAGATTATACAGGACTGTCATTCAAAGTAGTTTTATGGTTATTACTATGTTACCAACATTTGTGGAAATGACAAAACAGATTACTCTCATCTCCATGGTGTTATCTTAAAAAAAACAAATAAACCCACACCTTCTTAGTAATCAAGGTTTTCCAACTAAATTATTCTTAGAGTTAATGCAGTTACAAACATATACTCGGTGAATCTTTTAAGCTGCCAATAATTGCAGAAATCTGCATTTGGAATGCTGAATAATTTCTTTAAAAAATACAAATTGTAATTCTAAGGAGATAATTGTGATTATGCTGTTTCAATAAAGATTCTTAAGCAAGAGGGACTGTAAGATGTAGGATTTATAGAAGGGCACATAAAATGTGAGGCATTTAGAAACTACAGAGTACAGAAGAGTGGTGATGATGATGCGGTGATTAGAATGCAGTATTGCAGGCTAATTCTGCTGATTGCTAGCAATTCGATCCTGACAGGCTCAAGGCTGACTCAGATTGAGGTCAGTAAAATGAAGACCCAGATTTTTGGGGGCAATACGCTGACTCTGTAAACTGCTTAGAGAGGGCTGTAAAGCACTATGAAGAGATACCTAAGTCAAAGTGCTACTGCTAGTACTGTTAAAAAACCAAGAATGTGTCAGACTTGGCTAAATTCTGAGCTGAACTGGAAACCTTCTGCCAATTAAAATTTATGTATTTATTAGATATTTATGTCACCCATCTCACTTAGATAAGATAGAAGATATCCCAAAGATAATTTGAGTTCTCCTTGAGTAGGGGTAACTTAGCTGGGAATTTCATTCCCAATTCCTTTTTAAGAACTGTACTGTAGAAAGGCAGGCATATAGTTGCACCCCCCCCCCCCCAAAAAAAAAAAAAAGCTAGCTTGTTTTCTTCTTTCTTTTTCTTTTTGCCCTAAACCAGGAAGATGAAAAACAGAATCAAATGGTTGACAGTCCTATTTTACTCATCACAAGAAATGTTCTTTGGGGACGTGTCAGTGATAATGCTTTAAAGAAAGAGTGTTGATTGCTATGTACCATCCTTTTCTTGTACATTTCAGTATACATTGGTATTGCTGCATTGTGGTACGGCACTTTTCAAATATCTTGCTTATTTAGCTTTTGAAAAGTTTTGCAGTGACTCTGTTTATATTTAACCATTTCTGATTGTTGAAATGTCAAGTCCTTTGCAAGGTGGTTTATTTTCTTGCACAACTTCCTAAAGCCTCTGTTGGCACATATGAACACGCTTATTGGTGTGAATTAGCCTAAGTTTGATCTTTGTAGAAGAATCAGGTCCTGTATGTCTTATATGTCACCTACTGTGGTGCTTTCTAAGCTTGGTGATGTTTTTTTGCAGATGTTTCACTATCTAACTAGCAGCCGTCTTTACATACAACACTAATAGACACATAGACATTAAAAATATCTATATATCATTCAAAAGAGGCAATCAAAAAAGCCAAAAAGAAACAAAGAGCAAAATACCTCCTTTCTAGCAACCAACACTGAGGAAAAACAGATTAGTACTGGCATTAATACCAGACCAACAATCAGACAGTAAACAATACCCCAACCAAGGAATTACCAACTCAGTCAAACAATCAAACTGTAAAGAGCAGCCCAATCAAGGAATCATCGAGAACATTCCCACCAACACTGATGGGGCAAGCCACTTGTATCTATACAGAGAGCAAGCCCCACTGATGATGTTACCCAGTTTGGTAAATTAAATATCTGCAAGAAAACCACCAACTGAGAGAGCTCCAAGGATCCTACAGTTCAACCTAAGCTGGAAATATTTTATTCTATGTCAAGAGGAGGAGGAAGATGAGGAGGAGGAGGAGCAGCATTAGGTAGATTGGCAACAGCATTCTAGAGAGCACTTAATGGCAAATGCTTAAGAGAAGTATTAATTGCCCCTGCTACTGAACCTCAATTAGTTAATTCCTCTCTCATTTTTGAGCACTGAACAACTCCAACCCCAAAGATAAGCTATTATCTCTGGAACTGAATTTGTGGAAACAACCTAATCACTCACAGTAAAGAGCATTGTGTTAATGAGCTTTTTCATTCCAGTAGTCCCTATAGCCTCAGCTGTAAAGATAGGCTTGCCCTTGCTAGCTGTCCAGTAGTAAGTGTATAGCCTTTCATTGTTAATAGAAAATAATAAAAAAATCTGCTTGCTCCTCAATAATTTGTCGTGTTATAGTAGTTCATCTTCCATAAGATGTAGAGAAGATTCATCAGTGTACATTATTAGGTAAACCACAGTTCTCGTTTTAAATGAAGGCATCTAGAAGATCTCTACTGGATTTTGCAGGTATTTCATGCATTAGAAAGTTACAGAATCTGTATAACATGGACATTAGGAAGTGTTTTTGACTTGATGGTCAGTGAAGAAAGCTGTATCCATTTTGTAACATACCCTTGCATCCTGCATCTGCTTCCATCAACCAGGAAGAGAAATATTGGACAGTTCCATTGTATCTTCATTAAGAGACCTGTGAGGTAATTTTGGTTGAAAAAATGCCCACACACTTAGATTAATGAATGTTACAGAGATTCATAAGCCACTTTCTCCAGATCCAACTCTATCCACTAACCTATTCTCTCTCATTCACAAGTGTTCACAGTATTGGCTTCTTAGTTTTAACTGCCAATATAAAAAAGGAAAAATAATTCAAGTGCTTAATGCTGCCAGACATAAAATATCAGTGCTGAAAATAACATTTCCTTTTCAGAAAAGCATACCACCTTTCAAATAGGAAATTTGAAACCATAAGACATGTACAGAAAGGAATTAACAAGTGCTAAAAAAACCAACCCAAAACAAAATCAATAGCATGGATTATTTAACAAAACAGTCTATTCCAAAGCTTATTAAACACATCTTTGGCAAATATAAAATCCTTCCTTCCTTATTTCCTACCTTCTGTAAAATAGCTGCATTTTTCATTTGCGAAAATTGAAATGCCTGAAGACAGTTTCTGGGTATAACCTTTTTGAAGCTATTTTCTACAAAATCAATTTTTGAAGGAATGATATAACAGCTAAACAATGATGATCCACAGACCAATTGTAAAATGACTTATTTGTCTATTTTCTCTGAGAAAAATAGTGGAAATAAATCTTTGTCAACTGCAGTTAAGATATTTTCCAATCAATCTTTCTTCTTTATGTGATTTTGGAGCATAATGTATCTTTTTACGTTATACCAGCTAGTCAGTATATTTCTACGTTTGCATCCAGAATGTTTTCTTTGAATTATCAGGCATGGAATAAATCTTTAGTTTGTCTGTCTATCATCTAATATTATCTATTATCTATCTATCCATCTATCCATCTATCCATCTATCCATCTATCCATCTATCCATCTATCCATCTATCCATCTATCCATCTATCCATCTATCCATCTACCAACTATCCATCTGTCCATCTTCTATCTATCTTATCTATTTCCACTCATTTTATGGACATATAATATATCAAGAAATGTATTATTTTTGGTTTTAGTCACAGCAGCTGTCTGCACATAACGTACAATATATTCTACTTGTTCTAAATGATTTTGTAACAGCTACAACCTATGTGTATGTCTGTCTCTGTGTGTCTGTTGTATGTGTATTCTCTAGAAATCAGTGCAAAAGAAAAATAGGCATGTTTAATAAATGACCAGTCTTTTCATAATAGCCTGTTAATCAACAAAAGTGGACATGGTTTCATTAAACATTTTTTATCTTATATTGGTTTGAATTGGGGGTTTTCATTGAAAACATTGCTTTTAGCTGTACCTCATATTGAACTAGCTAAAGCACACGCTGATATTCATTTTGTCAGATGATAACAAGCTATCAGAATAGATTGGAAAAATAAGTGTTCTCTGTATAAGCTAAATGATACAACTGTTTTTTTTTTTATTTGAGTGCAGCCACTTCTGCAGGGAGAAAGAAATTATGCTGTCTTTCCCCAACCTTCTCTCTTGTATCATTTTGCCTTTAAGGTAGCATAATAAACGGTGAAAAAAAAAGAAAGTACATTTTCTTTCTGTATCCAGCATTCCTTTGTGGTGGTTAGTGGGATCTATTGAGCAAATGCAAATGGTTATATAATTTTGTTTTTTGTTTTTTTTGAAAAGAATTTTATTGATTTTCTACAAACAAACAATACAAACAAAACATTAAAACATCAACTCTCTTATGTACATACAGTGTGTTGGTTGTTTCATCAGTTTTGTGCATTCATTTTGTAGTCTCAATTACAGTTATGTTACATAACAACTCATATTGTCAATCCAAACTTATATAGCCTAATATCGCTATGAAAAAATCATTTGACTATACTTTTAATCATTCATGCTTTTTGAGATAACAATACTTTAATTAGTTTATTCTATAACAAATCATATAATCATACCCAATCTATCCTAAAAACACTTTATAAATATAATATCAAATAACAAAGGTGAAAGAAAAAATAAAGATATTCCTTGCTGTCTAACATTCTAAATATTCTATTATCGTATTTTGTCATCTAGCCATTGATAAAAAAGACCCCAAATTTCATAAAATTGTTTATCCTCTTGCTCTCTAATTTCAAATGTCAATCTACTCTTCTTAGCACATTCCAATATTTTCTTAATAATTTCTTCCTCTGATGGTATTTTCTCACTCTTCCAATTTTTAGCAAATACAATCCTAGCCGCTGTTAATACATTTACAATCAAATACTTTAAATTTTTATTATATATATCAGGTACAATTCCCAATAAAAAAATCTCTGGTTTCAAATCTATGTGTTTCTTTGTCATTTTTTCCAGCCATATGCGAATTCTAGTTCAGTATTTCCTGGCCTCCTCACAAGTCCACCACATATGGTAGTATGAGCCAAGTATCTGATGACATTTCCAGCATTTTTCAGATTTGTTCTTAAACATTCTTGCTATTCTTGTCAGGGGAAAGTGCCACCTGTAAAACATCTTATACAAATTTTCTTTATATGCTGTTGACATTGTCATTTTATAATTTTGAGACCACAATTTTTGCCATTTCTCTAAATCAATCCCATATCCAAAATTCTTTCCCCAAACAATCATAGTTTCTTTAACTTGTTCTTCCTCTAATTTAATTTCCAGTAAATAATCTTATAATTTTTAATCACCTTCTCATCAGTACCCATCAAGATCTTATCTAAATCAGTCTGTTTATCATAGAATCCTTCCATTTTAGAATCTTCATCATACCTTGAATGTATTTGCACATATGAAAACCAATTTATCTTTATACCTTGTTCCTCTAAATTTTGAATCGATTTAAGTTCACCCTTTTCATCCAATAGTTTCCCATATCTAACTGTTTGTTCCTTCTTATAAATTATAGGATAGGAAAATGCTTCAATAGTCGATAACCAAACTGGAATTTTCAAATAGCATTGTCTTTTTATCTTCTCCCAGTTTAACCACAAAGACTCCCGTATATAATATCTTCTAAAGTAACCCTGTGTTTTAGTTCCCTTATACCATAAAAAAGCATGCCAACCCAACAGCAAATCATGACCTTCTAGTGTCAACAATCTAGTCTTTCTTAATGTTATTCATTCCTTGACCCACATCAGACTTGCAGCTTGATAGTACAATTCCCAATTGGGCAGGCCAAAACCTCCTCTAATTCTAGCATCTTGCAAAAACTTTAGCTTTATTCTCGCTTTCATACTTTGCCATATAAACTTCAACATAATTTTATTTAAATCTTCAAAATAGTCTTTTCCAAGCCTAATTGGTATTGTTTGAAAGAGAAATAGAATTCTGGATAAAATATTCATCTTAATTGTTGAAATTATCCCTATTAATGACAATTGCAAGTTTTCCCATTTCTTCAAGTCTGTAGCTATCTGTTGTTTAAGTTTAATATAATTATTCTCTTTTAATGTGCTACAACTTGCTGTCAAATATATCCCCAGATACTTAACCTTATTCGTAACTTGAATTTTCAACAGGTCTGCCAGTTCTTCTCTTTGTCTCAGTAACATGTTCTTTGTCAAAATCTTTGTTTTATCTTTTTTTATTTTCAAACCAGCCACCTCACCATATGTCTCTATCTTTTCCAATAACTTTGGAGCTGTTTCTAGGGGGTCTTCCAAAATAAAAGCTAAGTCATCAGCAAAAGCTTGTAGTTTGAATTCTTCCTTTTTAATTTTCATTCCCTTTATGCTTTTATCATCCCTAATATTTCTATTCAACACTTCCAAAGTCAACACAAATAGCAAAGGAGATGGGGACATCCTTGTCTTGTGCCTTTTCTTATATTAATAAAGTCTGTAACTTCTCCCTCCATCATTACCTTTGCTGTCTGTTTATTGTATATGGCTTCTATTGCTTGAATAAATTTTCTGGCAAAACCCATCTGTTCCAACAGTAATAACATAAATCTCCAGTTCATGTTATCAAATGCCTTCTGAGCATCTAGGAATATCAAAGCCATTTGCTTTTCAGGATGAGCCTCATAGCATTCCAAAGTGTCCAAGATTACTCTCATGTTGTCTCTAATTTGTCTCTTTGGCAGAAATCCATTTGATCTGGGTGGATAAAATTATTCAAATATTTTTTTAAGTCTTTCTGCTAAAATTGAAGCAAAAATTTTATAGTCTGCATTCAATAAAGAAATAGGTCTATAGTTCTTAATTTGCAGTGGGTCAGCCTCTTCTTTTGGAATAAGTGTAATATAAGCCTCTGACCATGTTTTGGGTATCATCTTCTTTGACATAACTTCATTCATAACTTCTAACAATGGGATGCTCAATGATTCTTGAAATGTTTTATAGAATTCTGCCGGGAGCCCATCTGGACCTGGTGTTTTCCCATTATTTTGTTTCTTAAGTGCTTCATTTAATTCCATCATTGTTATATTGCTTTCTAGCATTTTTTTAGTCTCTTTAGATATCTTCGGTAGGTTAGCATTCTGTAGATACTGTTTGACTTTTTCCTCATCAATATTCTCTTGTTTATATAGTTGCCCATAGAAATCTCGAATAATTTCCTTTTTCTCCTTATTGCCATAACAAACTTGTCCATTATTTCCACCATTAATACTCTTCCATCTTCATCCGTGTAAATCAGTTTTGCTGGGATAGCCTCTTTAATGTATAGAACCACTCCTCTTTTCTTACATTAAGTCAAATAAGTAAATATTTTCCCTAATTTTGGCTGTATTAACAATTGTTCATGTTGTTTTTTAATGTGAACTTCTTGCAGGCAAATTATATCAAATTTTAATTTCTCTAATTTATGAAAGGTTTTCCTTCTTTTAACAGCTGAATTGAGTCCATTTATATTCATTGTAATCAATTTTTTCTCTTCCATGGTTATGCTTTATATTTAGGTCTAACGGCTCTTGTGGATCTCACTTCACGCTGTTTTTTACTATCTTCCTGTCCACCGACTTCACCTTTCTCTTTTTCAGTCTCCAATTGTTCCTCTTGAAACTCAATTAATGAGACCTCTTTCTCTGCCTCCTCTTCTCTCCTTCCAAAAAATTCTGCATGGAAAAGTTCTGCTTTCTCAATTGAATCAATTCTATGTCTCTGCTCTTGCCATGGAAACATTAATCCTTCTGGAATCAGCCATCTATAATTCACTTCATTTTCCAATAGCGTTTTGGTCAGAAATTGATATTCTCTTCTCTTCTCATCTCTCTCACTCTTCTGGGTATTTGTTTTCAAACCACAATCTCTTTACCTTTGTATTTCAGTGTCTTCTCTCTTACCACTTGTAGTATTTGTGTTTTAATGGATTTTTTGGTAAATCTAATATGGACTTCCCTTGGTAATTTATTTCTCATCACATATCTTGTATAAACTCGATATACCTCATCTACTCCATCCATCATCTTTTCCTCTGTAATTTCCAAAGCATCCGCCAACATTTCTATCATTATCGCAGCCAATTTTTTTCCTTTTTCTTCTTCTATATTTTGAAATCTGAGATAAAATTCTGACCTTTCCATCTCCCACCTCAACATCCCACTTTTATCTTGTTCAACCACTGTTAATCTATTGTCAATATTTCCAATCTTCTCCTCTCTTTGTTTCCCTTCTTCCTCAATTTTTTGGAATCTCTTATCATACTTCACCATCATTTGTTTAATATTTTCCACTTTTTCATCAGTCTTCTCTATTCTTTGTTCAATAGTGTCTGTTTTTATCTTGAGATCTTGAATTCCTTGCATAATCATCTGTAAAGTCACTTTTTCTTGTTCTTTATCTTGCTTCAACATTGTCTGAATTAAACATTGTCCTCCAGCTGGTGGGGAGGCAGAGGTAGAAGTAGAAATGCCAGAAGATATTGGTTTCCTGCTCATTTTAATGCTTCAAAAGCTTCAAATTCTTTTTAGCTTTTAATCCAACTGGTAGAATAGCCAATTATAATCCAAAATGGAAAAGTCCAATAGTAAAAAGCCCAAAACCAAAGAAGAAAAAGAAGAAAAATCTTCAGTTTCTTCTAGACCCTTATCCAATTATGAAGTAGTCCACCATAAAAAATGAAAAAAAGAAAGGGAAAAAAAACCCCAAAAATAATAATATTGATTAAGAAGAAAAAGAAAAAAAATAAAGAAAAGAAGAAGAAATTCCTTCAGGTTCTTCACATCTTAATCCAATTGGGAAGTCTCAATGATCAAAAAGAAAAAAACAGAGTGATCCAAAAACATGAATAGAAAAAGCAAAAGGATCCCAGTAAAGATAAGGAGAAAAAAAGAAAAATAAAGAAAAGGCTCTGAGGCTTTCCCTTTGAAATAAAAAGCAAAAAGAAGAATATTACTAGAATTAAAATTTACAAAGAGGCTGGTGAGTAGGAGTATCACAAGTAAAAAAAAAATAAGAAAGCACACTGTACTTTATTTAGTTGTCCAAGGCTCTTATTATGACACTCTCCTCCACTAACTTCAAAGCCAAGTCTCAAGTGTTAAAATATTGATAAGAGTCCAGGAGAACACCTGTAATAATATTTTGCTGTGCTCTCCCTCTATCTTATCACATTGAAATGTCCTTGAGAAGGAGTCTTCTTACAATTCTCTCCAATTCAAATAAAATATTTTCAAGTCTCTAGTTGGCAGTGTTACAAAGTTTCTTAATACTCTTCCCCCCACCCAGCCAGAAAAAAAAAATATATAAAAAGAAAAAATAACCAAAGGGAGCCTCTATCCTAAAAGAAAATTAAAAAATCAAAAGGAGCATAAAAGTATATGTGAGAGAAAATTCAGTCCAGTTCCCTACAAAGTCACACTAAAGTCCCAAGAAAAAAAAGTAAGAAAAAGAAATAAAAATCCAAGCCTCAATTTGACATCACTTTAAAAAACGCCGCTCATACAGTTTTTGTCAAAAAAAAAAAAATCTCACAGATTTCTTCTCTATTCAAGGTGCCCTTTCAAATCTCAGCGAATTTACAACAAAAAAGAAGTTTCTCATCCATCTGACACACTTTCACTTCCAGCCACTTCCTTTCCGGAACTGTCCCGACTTCAGCAGCTATGGAGGCTGCCTCTCCGCCACCAACAAAAGGGCTTCTCCCAGATCAAACCAGGGGTTTTGCGATATCCCTGGGATCCTGCGACTATGCTCTTCACGATCACCATCTCTACAGGATGGTTTAGGTCCGTTGGGAACGACCAGGGGTGAAAATATCGGTTGCGATCTCAGAGCCCCGAGATCACAGCTGTATCGCCGAAACGAAGCTCCGCCTTCCATGGTTATATAATTTTGTTTTTGTGCATTAAATGCTGTAACAGAATTTGAATTTCTGGATGGGTCGTGAGACACTTTTGTCAATTTTGTTATGCTGCAGCCTGATTCTACAGTTGTTGAAAATCATTTTTTTTTCTCATTAATATCAATTCTCTTTAATATTAAAATATCACATTGGCATAAATATTCAGAGCCTTTGCTCAGTACTTTGTTAAAGCACCTTTGGCAGCAACTACAAGTCTCTTTGGTTATGATGTGATAAGTTTTGCACATCTGGATTGGGGGATTTTCTGCCATTCTTCCCAGCAAATCCTCTCCAGCTCAGTCAGGTTGGAAGCAGTGGTACAATTCAACTAGTGTAACAACCAGTTCAGTGAGCGTGCATGCTGTACATTCTAAAAAGCCTATCTCAACTCAATTATGTAAGTTCTACTGCGTCTCCTGTGAGTAAAACAGCTGATGCATGGCAAACCAGTCTGCTGCGTGATTCAGCTGTGCTAAAAAACAAAAAAACAAACAGGAAATAAAGCACAGGAAAGAGCAGAGACAAGTGGGCAGGGCCAAATGCTCATTGGAACTACTGGTTCACCTGAACCGTCCAAACCAGTAGAATCCCACCTCTGGTTAAATGGTGACCATCGATAGACAGCCATTTTCAGGTCCATCCAGGGATGTTGAATAGGATTCAAGTCAGGGCTCTGGCTAAGTCATTCTATGACATTCATAGAGTTGTCCTAACCCACTCCTGTGTTGTCTTGGTTGTGTGCTTGGGATTGTTGTCATGTTGGAAAAGGAACCTTCAGCCCAGACTGAGGTTCTGAGTGCTGTGAAACAGATTTTCACTGAGGATATTCCTGTACTTTGCTCCACTCAGCTTTCCCTCAATCCTGGCCAATCTCCCAGTCCCTGATGCTGAAAAAAACAACAAACACCCCACAGAAAGAAATTATCTTAATTTTATTCTTATTTTCTGAATAAATGCAGCAAGTATAGTGTGATGCCTATCTTGGCCAATAGCTACAAAAGAATTGCAGACCTCAAATTAATTTCGAACGATTGTTGTTGTAACAAAGGAGATTAATATTTTGACAGCTATGGATTGTAGATGTTGAATGAACAACCTGGCATGAGATCTTCATTACATGTCCCCAAATTAATGAGTGATTAAACGCGGATTAGTTCCTTATCTGATTCTGTAGCAAGGATATAAATAAACTTTTGTAAATATCTCTGGTTTGGAATAGGCACTTAGGAAATAATTTTAATTAACATACTCTGCCATGTTTTATTTAGACATTGCCACTGTTTTTTCCTGCAGTGATAACTGATCCTGATTTATTTTATCCAAAATGAATGAACACAGCAAAAACAGCAATGGGGTTGCAACTGTTTCATCTGAAGTTACAGTTCCTTGTCAAATGTTGGGAGATCTTGCATAGTGAGGAAAATTAAAAGCAAACTTTTGTATTTGTTTTTGTCAGCTCAGAATTCCAATAAATCATGTTCCTAAACACCAACTTCTGAAGGTGATAATGGAATGTCTCCCCCCACCCACCCACCCACCCAAAAAACCCAAACAGATTAAATTCTCATGCTTGATGTTTTCATTTTTACACTTTGGTACAATTTGCTGACAAATACACACCTCAATATGCCAGTTAATACTTCCTAAAATTCAGATTTGAACATTAGTACCTGAATTTGCAATATAAACAAATGTGTCTTAGCCCTACAGACATCAGATTACAGACTTTTGTTGACTCAGCTTGTTGAGGGTCATTAAAACGATCTCCTAGTACAGTGATGGCTTAGCTTTTCCACATTGCATGCCAAACGTGCGCCCACGTGCCTGCAGCCATGATGCAATGCATGCTCACTTGCCCCCACCCCCTTGCACATGTGCATGCTACCCCTGTGTGTATACTGCCTGCCTGTATATGCGCATGAAACCCCCCATATGCCTCATGCCTCATATACATGCGCATCTCCCACGTGCATGTCTCCCCCATGCATGCATGGCAGATATGACAATCAGCTGGCCGGTGGGGGGTTTATCCGCATGCACAGTGGGGCTCTTCCGGGTGACTTCTCGTGTGCCAGCAGAAGTGGCTCTGCCTGCTACTTCCGGCACATGTGCCATAGGTTCGCCATCATGGTCCTAGTATTTCCTACTAAGAGCCTGGATGGACTCTTTTTTTCTTTGTCTTCTCCTCAGTAACCTCAGTAAATATTTGAGGCACATCAAGAAAGAGAATTTTCTTCCCGCACATGAGGTAAATGAGGAATTGAAGGCTGCAGGATATCTTGCCATTCAAAAGTAGCTATGGGTATCTATTGTTGGACGATGAGGAGGTTGCAGAGGAACTTGGGCCAGTTCTGGAGTCTGGGGAAGCTCTGATGAATGCTCTGTGTCAGACACAGAGATAGAGCCAGGGGATGTCCAACATTTCCCGGTCACCGGAGAGGCAGCTGCCTTTGAAGGCTGATATGAGTGAGGAAGAAGAACAGCTGGGGCCTGTTCTCCTGTTCTCCTCCAGACGCACATATGCACAGAGCTGTTTGGAGAGGGGAACAAAAGAGGACTAGGAGTCGACTTGGGAAGCAAAGCAGACATGGACACTAAATTGCCCCTCCCTGGCTGGAAAATAAATAGAAGGAAAGGGGAATGTTTTGTCATAGGAGATAACTGTTTGTCTTTCTGAAGATTTTGCTCATTGTGTTTCGTGCCACAGAGACTGCTTGCCAGAACTTAATTTGCAGCCTTTTGGCTGGGAGCTCATGGCTTTGCAATTATTGCAGGGCACTGATAAGGTCTGTTGCTGCCGTTAACTCTTTAAAGGACTATTGCTTGGACTTTTCAGTGGGTGAATGCAATTAATTCACAAGAGGTAAATAAAGAGGGATTTTTTTTTGTGACAAGGAGTCTGTTTCTTGCTTCTTCTCAGTCTGGGTCAGAACATCTCCAGGGTTGGTGATGATGGTCATAGGTGAAAATGTCATTACACCAATGCTGTAACTTGCATATTTGTGTCTCACAGTGTGCACCTAATAGTGAGATTTGCCTCATGACAGCACCTCATGCGGGTCATCATTTTGGCAGAACAATGCTTTGACACAGCAGCTGGGTTTGATAACACCAGTAGTTCTCAACTTACAACACTTTATTTAGTGACCCGTGATGACCTGGAGTGTAACACAAATGTAACAAAATCCAAAACGTAAATAAATGTCCTTCAATGCCTCCAACTTGGCCTCACTGTTCAATAATTCTCAGTTGGAGATAAAATATACTCAAAAATTGTCTTCAGATGAAAGCAATAGAGTCCAAACTTAACGAGCAGACAAAGGTAAAATAAAAAACCAAACAAACTACAATGAAATTTCCACAACAGACAAGGATAAGTAATTACCAAATTCAAGGAGATGACAAGGCACAGTCTGTTTGAGGGACACCAACCAAGATAATAACTTCAGCCCAAAATAAAATACATTTTGCTTCTGGCAACATTGTGTTGTAATCATCTCTCTTATATACTAGTCTCCCCAGCTGCAACCAATGAGGAGGATTATGGCCACTTCCTCTCTCATAAGCCAAGTTGTTGCCTTCTCCGTCCCCCCCGCATGACCTAGGATGAAGAGGTGATGGGCCTGGTTTTTCTCTGACTGCCCAACCGGCCTCTGCCCTTCCCCAGCCTCATCCACAACCTCCAGAGCCACACTTCCACTTCCTGTCAGTTGTTCCTCCTCTCCCTCAGAGTCCAACTCTAACAAGGGCATCCCATGATCATTTAAAGTTACAACGGCACTGAAACAAGTCACTTATTACTGTTTTTCACACTTATGACCATTGCAGCATCCTCGTGCTCACCTGATTCATATTCAAATACTTAACAAGTAGTTCATATTTATGATGGTTGCAGTGTTCCAGGATCACATGATCCCTTTTTGTGACCTTCTGACAAGCAAAGTCAATGGGGAAGCCAGCTTCACTTAACAACTGTGTTACTAACTTAACAACTGCAGTGATTCACTTAACAACTGTGGCAAGAAAGGTCATAAGGTGGGGTAAAACTCACTTAACAAATGTTTCACTTAGCAACAAAAAAATTGGTCATAAGTTGAGGACTATCTATACAGCCTATTTACTAATTTATTTGTAATTTCACCCAAACACCCCTAAAACTCCAGATATCCATTTTTTGATCATATTATGAGACAAAGTGATGTGTCATAAGGCAGGTTTTTATAAATCTTCTCTTGGAACAAAAGGCTCTAATTCCGGTTCAAATTCTACAACCTGCTTCATAGAAACAATTGGGTTTTATTTTATAGTAACACTTTTCAATTGATAAGAAGGGGGGGGGAAAGTCTGCTTGCATAGTCTTCCCGTAAAAGTAACAGGGGTCCGGTTGAAACTTGTGATTGAAACGTTTCAATTCCCAAAATAAGGATATAAGTTTCTCCACCACACTTTTTTTTAATCAAACAAGGCAAACTTACCTAAATATCTTATCACAGTCAGATAGTTCTTCTCAGGCATGCTATTTCTGTAAAATAATTCTTCAGCAGAAAAGTTAGTGCCAGCCTCTTTATTTAATTTCATGCACAATTTGTACTGTAGGTATTGTGTTTCTCTAATTAAAAAGTTTTTAAGTCTGTATTTATGCCAAGCTGTGAACAATCTTACAGATTTGGAAAAAAAAAAGATTTTGATATGCACATGAAGATTGAAAGTGTGCATATTATCACATACCTATTCATCCCATAGGATGGGATAGATGGGATGGGGTAGGAGGGGGAAGGGAGAAGAGGATATTCCTTATTGGCCAAATGGAATTGGAAACATAATACAAACACAATACAAGCAACAATGTGATAAATTGTAATATACAATCCTAAATCATAAGATGCAACCAGCAAAGTGACAGTCATAAGAAATCAATAGGAGTAGGTAATAGGAAAGATGAGAAGGTTAATAATCACTATCAATATTATTATTACTATGATCATTATTATAGCTAATTGTTTAGGTTTGCTCCAATTGTTTTTACACCTTTATATTTTTGTAGTATTATGTTGCTGGTTCTATATTGTTGTTTTCAATATTAATTGTTATTGTGAACTGCTGTGAATCTGAAGCTGATTATGTTGCATAAAAGGAGGATAAATATTCACTGAAAAATTCTGATGACCTGATTTTTCCTATCCCTAGTAATTACCGTATATACTCGAGTATAAGTCGACCCAAATATAAGCCGAGGCACCCAATTTAACCACAAAAAACTGGGAAAACTTATTGACTCGAGTATAAGCCGAGGGTGGGAAATGCAGCAGCTACTGGTAAATTTCAAAAATAAAAATAGATACCAATAAAAAATTTCACTAGGACAGTTGAGAATAAGTTTGATGTTCACAATTTCCTCTTTGAAAGAGACCAGTAAATAGGGAACAAGAAGGTGAAGAAAAAGAAGTGTGTTTTTTCACACTTTTCACACTGCAGTGAACAAAAATGGCATCATAGGAACAGGCTTATTCTCAGTCCAAAGGTTTGTTTCTGATTTCTTCCCTGATTTAAGGGAAATTTGGGAAATGATCTCACTATCATGAAAGGTTTAATTGATTCACTAACCCAAAAGATGATGATGATGACAGTGGAGGCAGGAGTCACTCTCTCCCTTGCAAGAAAAAAGCAAGAGCCGTTCTTATGATCTCTCCCTCTGTCCCTCTCTCCCCGTAATACAGTCAAGCCCTTTCCAGCACACGCAATCTGCCTTCACCACTTTGCACCTTGCAAATGCAAAATCCTGGGGTTCCACTTGCCTTTGGTAGGAGGCAGAAACTTGAGGTCTTTGTATGGAGGCCTGCTCAACTTGGCAAACCCTGGCTATGTGCCCTTTCTTCTGGCAGTTCAGACAGATAACGTTTCTGAATCTGCAGGTTGATCTATGGTGGTTGCCCCCACAGCTTATACAAGGGGTTTGCTGTTTGGCTGTCTGATTGTTGTATTTCCTAGGTGGCCCTGGGGGGGGGGGTCTTGGACGCGTGAGGCGGTTTACCTCCAGAGGTTCTTCTTCCACTTCTTGGGAGACCTTATCGTAGTGGACTATAGCCTGCCCTTGCTTAGGGGTGTTCCCCTGAATTTCAGCTGCTGATAATTCTGACAATTCAGCAGCCTGAGCTTCCTCAATAGCTGAGGCTAGGGTTAAGTCTTTTTTAGCCAGTAACCGCCTTTGCAGCTTTAGGTCCCTTACTCTTCCCACAATTTGATCGAGCAGCATGTCCTCAAGGTAGTCCCTAAAACCGCAGTGTATGGCAGCAGATCTCAATGCTGCCATGTACTGACTCACAGTCTCCCCTTCAGCCTGAGTTCTTCCACTAAAAGCCAATCTCCTGGCTATCCTCGAGGGTCTGGGGGAGTAGTGATTTGACAAGATTTCTCTCAACTCATCCCAGGGAATAGCCTTTATAGAATGTGGGGACACTAGCGCAGAGGCTGTGTCAAAAACTGTGGCCCCACAGAAACTTAAAAAATAGGCGCTTTTCCTTAGATCCATGGCTTCAGTTAGATCAATGGCATTTAAAAAGCATTCAAACCTATTCATATATGATTCCCATGTTTCTGCCCCCAGTTGGAAGTGCGGGAATGTCGGATTAGAGGCCATTAGAGTGGCAGTCTTGGTTTCCTCAGCTGAGGAAAAATAGAGTTTTCGCTTTTAGAAAAGTGTTTCTGGCTGCGCCTGTCAGCGGCGTTCGGCTCCTCAGCTGAGAGGGATTTTAAATTTTGCGCTCTTTGGAGAGCGTCAGTGGCGGTGACTCGATCAGCTCATAGCGGCTTCGGCTCTTTCTTGTTGTGACTTCGGCTCGATTTCCTGCCTGGTTATCTTAGCTGTATCCCGCCCTCTTTGCCAGTGTTGTGGAACGGTGGTTACAAAGAGAGACGGAGCCAGGCTAAAGGCTAACAACTTTATTCTTACGAATAAAGTGTCACTGCGGCTGCCGAGGCTATCTGACAGCCAGCTGGCGGCGACAGCTGATGCCATTTGACAGCTCCCTTTTATAGCCGGCTGTCAAACGGCATCAACCAATGGGAGCGATCAGCGCTCCCGCATTGGCAGCGGACCGGAGGGAGGACTGCTGCTCGTCTTTGAACACAGCAGCCACCACAAATGCCCCTGACATAAGTGACATCAAGCTGGCTATGTCCCTTGGCCATGCTCACCTCATTCCCAAGATCAAACACAATCCTGATGCAGCCCTCAATGAAATCAAGTTTGACACCCTTATCTATATCTATATCTATATCTATATCTATATCTATATCTATATCTATATCTATATCTATATCTATATCTATATCTATATCTATATCTATATCTATATCTATATCTATATCTATATCTATATCATCTATCTGCAGGTCTTGGCATGTTCGGGTCTTTTCCCATGTAAGATTGAGAGTATCTTGGTGATGTTTCGACAGAGTCCCACTCGTCATCTTCAGGCTGGTGCTTTTGGCTTCGTGCTTGTGTGAGCAAAGAGTGATCAGAACTGCCATCTCTCTATAAATACTGGTGGGGAGATTTATAGAGAGACAGCAGCTCCAATCACACTTTGCTTGCACAAGTTTGAAGCCAAAAGCACCAGCCTGAAAATGGTGAGTGGGACCTTGTTGAAACATCACCAAGATACTCTCAATCTTATACAGGAAAAGACCTGAACACACCAAGACCTGCATACCTGTACCCGTGAAAATCTATGAAAACAAATATCTATATCTGTATCTATATCATATCATATCATATCATATCATATCTATCTATCTATCTATCTATCTATCTATCTATCTATCTGTCTGTCTGTCTGTCTGTCTGTCTGTCTGTCTGTCTGTCTGTCTGTCTATCTATCTATCTATCTATCTATCTATCTATCTATCTATCTATCTATCTATCTATCTATCTATCTATCTATCTCTTCTATTCAGAGCCGTGGTGACACAGTGCAGTACTGCTGCCTGCAATTTGGCAGTTTACATCTCACCAGGCTCAAGGTTGACTCAGCCTTCCATCTTTCCAAAATGGGTAAAATGAGGACCCAGACTGTTGGGGGCAACATGCTGACTCTGTAAACCGCTTAGAGAGGGCTGGAAAGCACTGTGAAGCAGTAAATGTCTAAATGATACTGATATTGCTATGCTATCATCTGTCTGTCTGTCTGTCTGTCTGTCTGTCTGTCTGTCTGTCTTTCTGTCTGTAAACTTACATCCTAAGGATGTAAGCTATCTTCAATCGTTATACATGGTTGAATGAATAAACCACTTTCAGAGAGAGGGGGGAGGGGGGGGCTGCATTTTTTTTTTTTTTAATAGAAAAACAGATTTCTCTCTGATAGGACACTTTTGTAGACATCTTGCTTGCATCAGAGGAAATAAATCTGAATAATTCAAGCAATCAAATTAATTTTAAACAATGCCAATATTTACATATGGAATAGGCTGGCCTTGCCAACAGTTTGCTGATAAATTAGCCTTGAATCCATTCTTTTTAGACTGCCTGAAAATTAAAAGGAAGCAAAAACAAATAATTCAGATTAGAGATTAATGGATACTGGCATAGCCACAATCCACATATACTGCCTTTGGAGGACTTCTGTGAATTCTTTTAATTCTTTTGTGTTTTTAATTTCAAGATTTTAAGTCTGTAATTACTGGCATCTACCTTAAAAACTGTTATATGCAAAACACTAGGAAAAGGATTTATGAAAAGGGTTCTTTTTACATTGCATTAGTGTCCTCAAACTGTGCTAATGAATAATGATAATAATAATTGAAAGTATGCTTCAGTCAGTAACCATTTATTCTTCACAGCACGAACAGAAATTAAAAATAATTGTAATTTCTTAATCATCATGAAAATCAAGCTTCTCTGGCTTGATGCTCTCCAAATGTTACTGACCACGAGTTATTTATTATTCTAACCTGGCATAGCTTTGCTGGTTGAAAATTCAATAAGTTTCAGTACCAATGTATCCACCATTACTAAACTGGTAAACAATGATCCATATATCAGGAAAACAAGTCAAGATGGAACATACCACTTTTTGCATTACTGCTGGGAAATGGACAAAAAAGTGAAATGAAATTTAATCAATATGAAAGGGAAGAAGGTTCAGCCAATTTCATGCTACATAAAAGAATTAAAGAATAATAGAGTTGGAAGATCTTCTAGTCCAACTCCCCACTCATGCAGGGGACCCCATACCATTTAAAACAAGTGGTTGTCCAGTCTCTTCTTAAAAGCTTCCTGTTAAGTCTTGAGCATGGGCGCAAGGAACGGGGACGAGACATCGAACGGTGACTTCAACTCTTTATTTTGACTTCAGAACAGAGCAATTACTTGGGCAGTAATTGCTCTCAAAACAACCAATGATTTGAGTTTACTGCTCTAACAAGCGTCCAATCAGAGAGACCCGCTAACAGCCAATCGGACTGGCCAGAAATGACCAATCACGACTCGCTATTCGCGGGCCAATGAGAAGTGCAGGATTACGAGCCTGCTGTAAAAGTAAAGCTATTAGGGTTGTTACTGATGCGTTGGCTTAGTTCATAACACCCTTCCCCTCTAGGTTCCGTCTGAGGGGTAGGGTGACATATTCTCGTAAGTAGGCAGGTTGATTCACCTGTCTGTTTGATCTGCACTGTTCCACTGGTTTCTGTTTTGGCTCTGGTTCCGGTGGGCTGCTTGCTGAGCTGGATGGCAAAAACGGTCCCGCTGTTTCGTCGAATGGCTCTGGGCTGTTCTCTCTGTTCTCGCCAGCGCTGTCTTATGGGCTCCCTGGATCTGTTTCCATCACAGTGCAGTCACGTGGCGAGGCCACTCCCCGGCTCAGTTCTCCTTCTGGCGGTGAGTATCCCATGGTTGGTTGTGTAGACTGCTGGGTTTCGATTGTTAAATCATCTGTTATTTCTTTTTCGGCTCCCTCGATGTCTCTCCCCCCCCAGTTAGAGATTCAGGGGATGAGATGGGAGTAGGTGCTAGTCTGGAATGAAGTTGGTCTATGTGGCGCTTCCACATTTTACCATATGCACTTTGTAGACAATAGGATCGGGGCCCCGTAAGTTGCGTTATGGTAGCGGGGACCCACAATGCATTGCCCGAGAAGTTTTTTGCAAAAACGGGGTCACCTTCCTGGAATGATCGACACTTGCTGCTGGATCCTGGGGGTTGTTCAGGCGTGTAATTAGGGTGGAGGCGATCGAGATGCGAGCGAAGTTTCCGGCCCATCAGGAGTTCACCTGGGGTTCTGTTTGTAGTGCTGCTTGGGGTAATATGTTGGAGGAGAAGCATCCGGGTTATTTTGTCGTCAATGTCACCGTGGTCCATTTTGTGTAAAGTCTTTACAAATTGAACCAGTCGCTCAGCCCTACCATTGGCCGCAGGGTGAGCTGGCAATGTTAAGGCATGGCGGATGCCCCGGTCTGCCAGGTACTGTTCGAATGCCAGGGCAGTGAATTGGGGGCCATTATCAGAGACCAGTACATCTGGCAATCCATGGGTAGTGAATAGCTTGTTCAGTTTTTTAATGACCACCTCCGTGGTAGTGCTTTTCATCTTGTGGACCTCGAGCCAGTTAGAATAGGCATCCAAAGTTAGGAGGAAAGTGTGTCCTCTTGTGGGTCCTGCAAAATCGATGTGGATATGGGACCAGGGACCTCGAGGTGTTTCCCACTGAGTTGGGGGTGTTTTTGGAGGAGCAGAGCGAGTCTCCTGACATTTGCTGCACTTCGCTACCCAGGTCTCTATCTGTCTAACCTAGGCCACCATGCGTAACTCCTGGCCAATTCCTTCATCCGCACGATGCCTAGATGTCCATTGTGCAACATTTTTAAAACTTTATGTTGCAATTTCTCCAGGATTACAACTCTGTCTCCCCATAAGATGCAGCCCTTTTGGGAGAATAGTTCTGTCTGTCGATTTCTGAATGGCTTGAAAGTGTTGTTGGGTGCGCTGTCCGGCCAACCCTGTTCCACCCAGCTGAGGACTTGTGCCAAGAAAGGGTCCTTTTTCGTTTCTGAGGCGATGTCTTGAGCGGTCAGCGGCAGCGATTTAAGAGTCTCGATTTTCAATACGGCTAAGGTTGGAGCTGGGTCCTCTATGACGTCTGGTAGTGGAGAGCGGCTCAAAGTGTCAGCGTGGGGAATGGTTTTCCCCGGGCGGTGTTGCAGTTAGTAATCGTAGGCGGCTAAAAATTCTGACCAACGTGTCATTCTTGGTGATAAGATGTGGGGAGTTGGTTTGTTTCCCGCCAAAATACCAAGTAGCAGCTTGTGGTCTGTAATTATGGCAAAGGGTCTCCCATACATATATTCATGAAAATGTTCAATTGCGGATACAATGGCGAGAGCCTCTTTATCAAGTTGGGTATAGTTCCTTTCAGTTTTAGACAAAGTTCTCAAAAAGAACGCAATAGGTGCCTCATTACCATTTGGTAGGACATGGCTTAAAATGGCTCCCACTCCGAATGGTGAGGCATCACAGGTAACCGTTAAGGGTGGAGTCTCGTTGTATTGCATCAGTACAGCATCGGAAGTTAAGAGGTCTTTTACTTGTTGAAATGCCCATTCTTCATGCCGTCCGGAGACCCAGGAAGCCTTTTTGTCGAGAAGTCTATGTAGGGGCTCGGCTACAGTCACCTTCTGGGGCAAGAAGATGTTATAAAAGTTAATGAGTCCCAGCTAGGCTTGGAGGTCTGTCTTATTTCTAGGTCTCGAGGCGTTTTTGATTGCATTTAGTTTTTTTTTTTTCGGTGGGGTGGATTCCCTGTCTGTCGAGAAGGTATCTCAGGAACTCCACTCTCTCCGTACAAAGTTGACACTTGTCCCTTTTTACTTTCAGGCCAGCGTCTTTAAATTTTTGAAGAACCTTTCTGAGTCGTTGCACTAATAACTCTTTAGTAGGGGCAGCTATTAAGACGTCGTCAAAATAAGCCATGATGCCTTTTATGCCTTGTAATAGTATCTCCATCAAACTTTGGAAAATGCCAGGTGCCACGCTTATTCCGAATTGGAGTCTATTGCACTTGAAGGCACCTCTATGTGTAACTATTGTCTGGGCTTCTGCAGTTGTCGCGTCTACGGGTAGCTGTTGGTACGCCTGAGCTAAGTCCAATTTCGCAAATATTTTTCTGCCACCCAGGGAGTGAAGGAGGTGTTGGACCACCAGTACTGGGTAAGCGCTCTGTTGAAGAGCATGATTTAGGGTGGCCTGGTAATCCCCACAAATTCTTAATGAGCCATCTGGCTTCATGGGCGTTACTATTGGAGTTTCCCAACGGGCATGGTCAATCGGTTCCAACACACCCTGGGCTATTAGTTTATCTAGCTGCTCGTCGATCTTTGGCTTGAGGGCAAAAGGCGCCCGATGAGGCTTAAGACGAATAGGAGTTACATCGGAGATGAGATAAAACAATATAGGGGTCCCCTTGTACTTGCCTAATGTTCCTGTGAACACGTCCTGGAATTCCTGGATGAGGGCCTCTTCCCAGTCATCGCTTCCAGTTTGGTGTATGCCAGCTAATTCAATTCCGAGTGGGGCGAACCACTGTAACCCTAACAAACTGGGCCGGTAACGATCGACGACAGTCAGGGGAAGTGTCGCGGTGCGGTCCTTGAAGGATACTTGGATGTGGCTGGAACCAACAACTGGAATTCTGTTTCCCTGGTAGTCTTTTAGAATGATTCTTTGAGTGCTGAGGTCCTGGCGACAGATGGCAGGGATCAGCTGTTTGAGGGTTTTCCAGGAGACCATCAATAGTGATGACCCTGAATCGACTTCCATCACGCATGGTCGATTCTCAATAGTAACCTTTACATGGATCTTTCTTGCATCTAGCAATGAAGCATGGCCAATAATAATAGTTTGGTGCACTTCTCGTCTCGTTGAAGAGGCAGGTGCTCAATTTCTGTAGTAGTAGTGGTTGTTCCATTGGTGGTTCAGGCAGTCCTAATTTCCAGGTGGTTTGCCTGTCTCCCGATGGAGGTTGTTCTCCCTTCGGCTTGGACTGGACTCTTGCTTCTTCTGCAGACCTTTGCGATGTGGCCTCTCTTCCCACAGGAACGGCAGAGTGCGTCGAGGAATTTGCAGTCCGATCGCGGGTGGTTTGCCCCGCAACCAGCACATTGGTGCGGAAGTCTCTGGTTCCTTTGCTCTCATTCCAAGCAGAGCCGGTTGACCTCCTCTTCCTCACTGTCTGAGGATGACTCGAGGTCTTCGTGATGGGCGGTAATAGCGTGCTTCTCAGAGGAGAGCGGACTATCATTAGCGAGTTGGCGGTGCAGTGCGTTCGCTCAGCTCATTCGAGCGGCTGACTTCCTGGTTGCTTCTGCGGCAGTAGTGTCGGCGATGACATCTGCAAGGCTGATGTCTCCTTTCGCCACGAGTTTACTCTGCGCAGTGTGGTCATCTAAACCCAGAGCTATGTGGTTTCTCAGGGCTTCCTCGAGGTTTGCAAAACCACAGAGGCCTCCTAGGTTCCGGAGGTCGGCTACAAAGTCCCCAACGCTCTCATTCTTCCGTTGGTCCCTCTGGTAAAACTCGTGTTTTCGTATCAGTGTAGGTACTGCGGGTGCATAATGGGCCTGGAGGATTGGCGTGAGGTTATCCCAATCCTTGGTCTTCACTTCTGCCGGTTTGGCAAGTGCTTTAGGCAGTTTGAAAATGGCGGGGCCCAGTGGATCAGGAACACCACTCGTTTCTTGCCAGGCGTAGCATCCTTCAAATTGTTGGTCTCTAGGAACATCTGGAAACGGTCTATATACGAGTCCCAGTCTTCGTTTGCTGGGTCAAATGGAGCGGGTGGTATGGCGCCGCTGGTCATTCTGCCGTTGTTGCGTGCGCTCTTCAGCCACGTGCTCTGTCTTGTTCAATTAGTATTTAGTCAGCTCTATTGTTTCCGCATCCCACCTTCATCGCCAGTGTTAAGTCATGAGCATGGGCGAAAGGAACGGAGTTGAGACATCGAATGGTGACTTCAACTCTTTATTGTGACTTCAGAACAGAGCAATTACTTGGGCAGCAGCAGCTCTTTTATAGAGCTCTTTTATGTCAAAACAACCAATGATTTGAGTTTACCACTCTAACAAGCGTCCAATCAGAGTGACCCGCTAACAGCCAATCGGACTGGCCAGAAACGACCAATCACGACTCACTATTCGCGGGCCAATGAGAAGTGCAGGATTACAAGCCTGCTGTAAAAGTAAAGCTATTAGGGTTGTTACTGATGCGTTGGCTTAGTCCATAACACTTCCAGTGAAGACAAGCTGTTGCACTAGTTGATTGATCTCACTGTTAGAAAATTTCTCCTTAGTTCTAGGTTGCTTCTCTCCTTGATTAGTTTCCATCGATTAGTTTTCATCGAAATTTTTAATGGGAATATACTTAGAATGTGGAGTTTTACTCCTTATTATGGACACCACTGGTTTCACACAGTTTTAAAAGATAGAGGCAAATTTACAGCTGCATAGCATATTTTATTTCATGTTTGAAATTTGCCAAAATGCCAGGATAGTGGGCATTGTGTGGTAGCCATGTGTATTATAAATATTTGTGTATGCTTTCATTGTCCTATAGGTCAAAAAAGGAAGGGAGGGAGCGAGGTTTCATTTTACATACACATCAAATATTAATACAATTAAATTTGCACTGTTCTCTTTTATGGCCACAGCTGTTGGAATCCAGATGTTTATTTAAAATATTTTGCCATCTTGTCCTAAACACATGAGTTCAAATTAATTCTAGTTCATCCCATCAGAGTATTTCATTGTAAATTATTTATGATTGATGTGGATATTTACCTAAACAGACTGAATCATCTTATATGTTGAATGGGATGAAGTGGAATGAAGAGGAGAGGGGAGGGGAGGGGAGGGGAGGGGAGGGGAGGGGAGGGGAGAAGAGAAGAGAAGAGAAGAGAAGAGAAGAGAAGAGAAGAGAAGAGAAGAGAAGAGAAGAGAAGAGAAGAGAAGAGAAGAGAAAACTTCATTTCGTAAAGGTAATTAGACACATAAGGAATTTGTTCCAGTGGAGAAGTTCTTGGCATACATGTAAAACAACAGAGTAATAATAATGATAACAATAAGAAGAGGTGGTAGAGAAAATGAGAAGGATAATAATAGTACAGCCATGCTATATGGATAAATATACTTAGGTATAAAACAGTGGGAGTTAGATGTTCAATATGGAAGGAAAAACTGTCTCTGGGTCCCCTTGTTTTGGCATGCAATGCCCTGTAATGGCAACCCAAAGGGAGGAGTTGAAACATCTTTTGTCCAGGATGTGAGGAGTCTGTGGGTATTTTCTCAGTTGTATTCATAATTAATTAAGAATCCTCCCCTGTGTCATTGCTTCTAAAAAAACGAAGTGCAGAAGAGATTTATTTCTATAATGTTTTTATTTGTGAAAAACAAATTCCAGTTACAAAATGTCTTCAATTATTTCCTGAAAATTTACAATCTAAGGTGTTATGTAATTTGTGGCCATTAAAATGTTGTTCAGCTGTTATTGTCCTCTGGCCAATGCATCTTTAGTACTGGATGCAGCTGCACTGTCCCAAATACATTTAATGCAGAGGTGGCATTCAGCAGTTCTGACCAGTTCTGGAGAATCGTAAATTTTGAGTAGTTGGGAGAACTGGCAAATAGCATCTCTGACTGGCCCCAACTCCATCTATTCTCTGTCTCATGAGTCCCAACTGATCAGCTGGGTCTTCTTTTGTTGTCCTGTACAAGAGAATGGAGCTGGAAAACAGATTAGTGGGATGGGAAGAAAACGGGATTTTTCAGTAATCTTCCCCCAGGAGGGGGAGGGAATGGGGGTTTTACAGTATCCTTGCCCTGCCATGCCTACCAAGCCATGCCTACCAAGCCATGCCCACCAAGCCATGCCAACAGAACTGATAGTAAAAAAATAATAATGAATCCCACTATTGATTTAATGCATAAACTGGGTGTGGTCTTGAACTCCCAGCTTTTGCTGAAAGAGCAGGTGACAGCCATGGCTAGAACAGCCTTTGTATAATTTTGTGTTGTATGTCAGTCATTCCCATTCCTGGACTTGGAGGCCATCCTCACAATCTTCTCATACTATAGTCAACTCCCAGATAGACTTCTGCAATGTATTCTACCTGGGACTGCCCTTGAAGAGTATTTGTAAAATTCAGTTGGTGCAAAATGTGGCAATGCAGGCAGTATCTCTTTATCATCTCTCTCTCTCTCTCTCTCTCTCTCTCTCTCTCTCTCTCTCTCTCCCCTCACTCTCCTCTATCTATCTATCTATCGATCGATCTATCATCTATCTATCTATCTATCTATCTATCTATCTATCTATCTATCTATCTATCTATCTATCTCATTTAGAATTAGCTCACAGAAACATACTTTTATTTTATTTATATGCGATGATGACAAACCTTCGGGCTGCTCTTACTAACTGACTATTGTGTTCAACTTAAGGTCTTCCTGATGTAGCCTATTTATTAGATTTCCAGTTTAGAACTTAGTATTATGAAACTAATTTGTATAACTATAATATAAATAATACTTAGTATTATCATACTAATTTATATAACTATATGATTACTATTATGGTCTTGGTGCATTTTAACCATTTAATGTCTTAATGTTTTAATGACATTAAAGATTTATCATTTGTAGTATTGTGGTAATGCTTTTTTGAATACTTACACAATGATCTATGTTGTCAGGATATCAGAGATGAACAGCAAAATAATTTACATAATTCACTAACACTTATTAAAAAATGTAATGTTGTTGTAAGCAGAATATTTATGTTAATCTGAAACAATTCAGCTCAGACTTTAGCTGTAACAAACACAGGTAAAATCTCCTGAACAACATTTTATACAGTCAGGTCAGATTCTGAACAGATCAATTGAAAATTATGGGCCATTACTCCCTCATAAATTTGTTTATTAGTACCAAAGCAGTGGGATTTATAACTAGTGTGCTAATACAGGATATGCTGGCAAGAGGACATTTCCATTTTTAATGTGCTAGAAAAGAAAATACCTGCATAACTTGTTTGTGGGTTAGTTGTAGCTGTTGTCCAGATAGTATGTTCTATTAAAAGAAATTAGTATTAATAGAAATTAGTCCTATCAACACTCCAAATCAGGAGAATAGAGACAAATTTACTAAATTAAAATAATGAGGGAGGGAGGGAGGGAGGGAGGGGGGAGAGAGAGAAAGAGATATTAAACTGATTCTCACAAGGCCACTCCATGGCTGATTAGACTTTCATCAACACTCAGAATAAAACGATGAGAAATGTGTTGGCATCATGGAAAGTAATTGTTAAGTTGAACAAAAGTAACCTTTTCCGCCTTTAAGAATCTCTTTCAAATCAGAATATATAGACTGAGAGAAATTATCTGGAATGTGCATCCACCATAAATTTTACTTCTGGATTCAATTTGCTGCTTCAGGAAACAGACAAGATCTGTTTGCTTCTTAAAGGAATAAAATGGAATTCATAGATGCACTAGATTGTTCTGAAAGAGTTCAATAAAATTAGGTGCAGAGATTTTGCAAGCTCCTTTGACTTTTATTTATTTTTAATGTAAATCTGTAATATTTTTGAGTAAGACAAAATTAGATGGATTTAGATGGGTTTTTTTTTTTCATGAATATATTGTGTACATGTTATATGTCAGACTGATATACTCAGTCCGAAATATAATATGTATGCGTATACCATGGACAGCAAAAGTAACTAACAGATTAAATTGCACAAAATCAGACACATCACTGGGACTTAAAATCATAAGACTACATCTGATTTATTTTGTCCATATCATGTGTGCAAATTCTTTGGAGAAGTCAATGATACTGGGGATGGTTAAGGGAACAAGAAGAGGCAGGCAAAAAACATGCTGGTTTGATAATATCAAATCTGATGCAAAATTGGTGGCACAGTGGTTGGAATGCAGTACTACAGGCTAATTCACTGCCCACTCCAGGAGTTTAATTCTGAGTGGCTCAAAGTTGACTCAGCCTTCCATCCTACCAAGGTAAGTAAAACAAGGACCCAGATTGTTGGGGGTAATATACTGACTCTGTAAACCACTTAGCGAGGGCTGTAAAGCACTGTAAAGTGGTATATAAGTTTAAGTGCCATTGCTATTGTTATCTAACAATTGAAAGAAGCTATGTTTGACAGAGCACTTGCCTCTTAAGAGCACTGGCCTATTGGGAGAAGGCGGAGCTTCGTCTCGGCGATACAGCTGCAATCTCGGGGCTCCGAGATTGCAGCTGATATTTTCGCCCCTGGTCGGTCCGAACGTCCCGTAGAGACGGTGACCATGAAGGGCACATTCCCTGGATCCCAGGGACATTGCAAAGTCCCTGGTTTGATCCGGGAGAAGTCCTTTTGCTGGCGGTGGAGAGGCAGCCTCCATAGCTGCTGAAATCGGGACAGCTCCGGAAAGGCAGAAGCTGAAAGTGAAAGTGTGTCGGCTGGGTGAGAAACTTCTTCTTCTTCTTCTTCTTCTTCTTCTTCTTCTTCTTCTTCTTCTTCTTCTTCTTCTTCTTCTTCTTCTTCTTCTTCTTCTTTTTTGTTAATTTGCTAAGTTTTGAAAGGACACTCCAAATATAAGAAGAAATCTGTGAGATTTTTTTTTTTTTTTTATAAAACTGTATGAGCGGCGTTTTTTAAAGGGATGTCAAATTGAGGCTTGGATTTTTGTTTTCTTTTCCTTACTTATTTCTTTTTTTTGGGGGGGGGGGGGACTTCAGCGTGACTTTGAAGTTAACCAGACTGAATTTTCTCTTATATATATTCTTATGCTCCTTTTTTGATTTTTTTTTTTTTTTTTTAGGATAGAGGCTTCCTTTGGCTATATATATATATATATATATTCTCAAGTTTTCGCGGGTACTTACATGTATGGCATTCAGCTTAGTTCGGGTATTTTCCCACGTCATAGTAGTAGTGCTTTTAAAGTTGTAGCAACGTTTCAGCAGAATCTCATCTGCCAACATCAGATTTGAATTTGGGGCAGCCTATTGCTGTGCCAGAATGGTTTTTTCTTCATCCTGATTGGTTGAGAGTCTTGGTCTGTGTTTATTGGTCTTGGAGTTTGCTGTGTTCTGCTTCTAATATCTTCTGTCTGATTTTTTGGCTCTTTTTGTATCTTGATTGGCTGGCAACATTGTGTTACTTTATGGGAGGCCTTTAGTGCAGCTTGGCTTCGGGTAAATGGACGGCTATCATTAGTTAGGAAACTAGGTTTCATCTGGGTGCCTGGTTGGGGTGTGTTTGAGTTGGAGGTATCAGGGGGGATCTGTTTGTGCCCAGGTGTTTGCCTGGCTTGTGGTGTGGAGATTTTTTTGTTTGTGAGTGCAGGCTTACAAATGATTGACACTCTGGTGGAATCATCTCTTCTATTCATGCTGTCTGGTCTTTTTTCAATCTCTATGGCTTCTCTGATGATTCTGTGGCTGGCGTTTTCTATGGTGGCTAGTGTTTTGGTGCCATTGAAGTTGATGCTATGACCTGTGGCTTCCATATGTTTGACATGTGTTGGAAACCCCAAAGATAAAATTGACCTGAAAATCCAAGGCATATACGAAGTCCCCTGTGCATCATGCCCAGCCACCTACATTGGACAGACCAATAGAAGAATAAGCACCTGCCTGGATGAACACAAAAATGCAGTCAAAAAGCTGGAACACACTTCCTCACTAGTCCAACACATGGAAGCCACAGGTCATAGCATCAACTTCAATGGCACCAAAACACTAGCCACTATAGAAAACCCCAGCCACAGAATCATCAGTAATACAATAAAGTAACACAATGTTGCCAGCCAATCAAGATACAAAAAGAGCCAAAAAACAGACAGAAGATATTAGAAACACCAATCAAGCAGAACACAGCAAACTCCAAGACCAATAAACACAGACCAAGACTCCCAACCAATCAGGATGAAGAAAAAACCATTCTGGCACAGCAATAGGCTGCCGAAAATTCAAATCTGAAACCACTGTAAAAGTCTGGCTCCCAGATGAACACTATAGAGAAGCCTGATGATGGCAGATGAGATTCTGCTGAAACATTGCTACAACTTTAAAAGCACAACTACTATGATGTGGGAAAATACCCGAACTAAGCTGAATGCCATATAAATATGTGTGTGTGTGTGTGTGTGTGTGTGTGTGTGTGTGTGTGTGTGTGTATTCTTTTTGCTTAATTTAAACTATGTTTTTCTGGCTGGGGGGGGGAAGTGTATTAGGAAACTTTGTAACACTGCCAACTAGAGCCTTGCAAATATTTTATTTGAATTGGAGAAGAACTCTGAAAAGAGTACTTCTCAAGGACATTTCAATTTGACAAGATAGAGGGAGCGCGCAGCAGAATATTATTACAGGTGCTTTCCTGGACTCTTATCAACATTTCAACACTTGAGACTTGGCTTTGAAGCTTGTAGAGAAGGAGTCATAATAAGACCCTTGGACAAATAAACAAAGTGCAGTGTGTTTTCTTATCTTTTTTCAGTTGTGCACCCCTACTCACCAGCCTCTCTGTAAACTTTAATTCAAGTAATATTCTTATTTTTGCTTTTTATTTTAAAGGAAAAATCTCAGAATTTTTTCTTTATTTTTATTTTCTTCTCCTTCTTTTTACTGGGATTTTATTTTTTTATTTTTTTTGCTTTTTCCATATATTTTTGGACCACTCTGCCTTTTCTTTTTTATTATTGAGATTTCCCAATTGGATTAAGGTGTGAAGAACCTGAAGGAATTTTTTCTTTTTTTCCTTATTTTTTTTTCTTCCTAATTCTTATTATTATTATTGGGCTTTTTTCTTCTTTCTATCTTTCATTTTTTATTGTGACTACTTCATAATTGGATTAGGATCTAGAAGAACCTGAAGATTTTTCTTCTTCTTTTTCTCCTTTTTCCTTTTTGTCATCGGGTTTTTTTATTATTGGACTTTTCCATTTTGGATTATAATTGGCTATTCTACCAGTTAGATTAAAAGCTAAAAAGAATTTGAAGGTTTTGAAGCATCAAAATGAGCAGGAAACCCATATCTTCTGGCGTTTCTACTTCTATCTCTGCCTCCCCACCAGATGGAGGACAACGTTTAATTCAGACAATGTTGAAGCAAGATAAAGAACAAGAAAAAGTGACTTTACAGATGCTTATGCAAGGAATCCAAGATCTCAAGATAAAAACAGACACTATTGAATAAAGAACAGAGAAGACTGATGAAAAAGTGGAAAATATTCAACAAATGATGGTGAAGTATGATGAGAGATTCCAAAAAATTGAGGAAGAAGGTAAACAAAGAGAGGAGAAGATTGGAAATATTGACAGCAGATTAACAGTGGTTGAACAAGGTAAAAGTGGGATGTTGAGGTGGGAGATGGAGAGGACAGAATTCTATCTCAGATTTCAAAATATAGAAGAAGAAAAAGGACAAAACTTGGCTGCGATAATGATAGAAATTTTGGCGGATGCTTTGGAAATTACAGAGGAAAAGATGATGGATGGAGTAGATGAGGTATACCGAGTTTTTACAAGATATGCGATGAGAGATAAATTACCAAGGGAAGTCCATGTTAGATTTACCAAAAAATCCATCAAAACAGAAATATTACAAGCTGTAAGAGAGAAGACATTGAAATACAAAGACAAAGAGATTGTGGTTTTAAAACAAATACCCAGAAGAGTGAGAGATATGAGAAGAGAATATCGATTCCTGACCAAAATGCTATTGGAAAAGGAAGTGAATTATAGATGGCTGATTCCAGAAGGATTAATGTTTACGTGGCAAGAACAGAGACATAGAATTGATTCAATTGAGAAAGCAGAACATTTCCACGCAGAATTTTTTGGAAGGAGAGAAGAAGAGGCAGAGAAAGAGGTCTCATTAATTGAGTTTCAAGAGGAACAACTGGAGACTGAAAAAGAGGAAGGTGCAGTAGGTGGACAGGTGGATAGTAAAGAACAGCATGAAGTGAGATCCACGAGAGCTGTTAGACCTAAATATAAAGCATAATCATGGAAGAAAAAAAAATTGATTACAATGAATATGAATGGACTCAATTCAGCTGTTAAAAGAAGGAAAACTTTTCATAAATTAGAGAAATTAAAACTTGATATAATTTGTCTACAAGAAGTACATATTAAAAAACAACATGAACAATTGTTAGTACAGCCAAAATTAGGGAAAATATTTACTTCTTTGACTTAATGTAAGAAAAGAGGAGTGGTTCTATACATTAAAGAGGCTATCCCAGCAAAACTGATCTACACGGATGAAGATGGAAGAGTATTAATGGTGGAAATAATGGACAATAATATAAAAATATTCTTGATTGCAATTTATGCTCCGAATGATAAACAAGAAGAATTCTATAAAAAACTACACATGAAAATAACTGGCTTGGACTATGTTGATATAATTATGATAGGAGACTTTAATGGAATTGTGGACAATAAACTGGACTATATAGGAACAACAACAAAGCAAAATAGAAAGACTCTCCCTAAATCCTTTTTTAAAATGACAGACGAATTAACTTTAAAAGACATTTGGAGAGAAAGAAATATTAAAGCTAAACAATATACTTTCTATTCAAATAGACATTTATCATGGTCCAGATTGGATATGATTTGGATCTTAACAGAATTAATATCTAATATTCAAGAAACAAATATTGAAACAAGTACTTGGGCAGATCATAGCCCAATGACAATTAAATGGAAAGGACAAAAAAAAAAAGATCAAGATGGACATTAAATAATACTATCTTAAAGGAAAAAGATTTTACACAATGGATGGAGAAAGAATTGGCTTTTTTCTTCAGAGAAAATAAAAAACAAGATACTTCAATGCAGAATGTTTGGGATACAATGAAGCCATATGCTAGAGGTTTGATAATAGATTATATAAGAAAAAAGAATATTAGGAAAAGGCAAGCTTCTAAGGCCTTGGAAGATGAGTATAAAAGACTTGAAAAAGAATTACAGAAAATGCCACAGAAAAAAGATATTAAATTTAAGTTGGATATAACTAAACATAAAATGGAATTAATAGAGAAAGAAGAATTGGCACAGAAAATTAGAAATGCTAAACAGAATTATTTTGAAGATGCAAATAAACCAGGTAGATGGCTAGCATATAAATTGAGAAAGGAGAAAGAATCAAGAAAAATATTGAAATTAATAGATGATCAAGGCCAAGTTTGTTATGGCAATAAGGAGAAAAAGGAAATTATTCGAGATTTTTATGGGCAACTATATAAACAAGAGAATATTGATGAGGAAAAAGTCGAACAGTATCTACAGAATGCTAACCTACCGAAGATATCTAAAGAGACTGAAGAAATGCTAGAAAGCAATATAACAATGATGGAATTAACTGAAGCACTTAAGAAACAAAATAATGGGAAAGCACCAGGTCCAGATGGGCTTCCGGCAGAATTCTATAAAACATTTCAAGAATCATTGAGCATTCCATTGCTAGAAGTTATGAATGAAGCTATGTCAAAGAAGATGATACCCAAAACATGATTAGAGGCTTATATTACACTTATACCAAAAGAAGAGGCTGATCCACTGCAAATTAAGAACTATAGACCTATTTCTTTATTAAATGCAGACTATAAAATTTTTGCTTCAATTTTAACAGAAAAAATATATTTAAATAATTTCATTCACCCAGATCAAAATGGATTTTTGCCAAAGAGACAAATTAGAGACAATATGAGAGTAATCTTGGACACTTTGGAATACTATGAGGCACATCTTGAAAAGCAAATGGCTTTGATATTTCTAGATGCTCAAAAGGCATTTGCCAAGGTGAATTGGAGATTTATGTTATTACTATTGGAACAGATGGGTTTTGCCAGAAAATTTATCCAAGCAATAGAAGCCATATATAATGAACAAACAGCAAAGGTAATGATGGAGGAAGAACTTACAGACTATCAATATAAGAAAAGGCACAAGACAAGGATGTCCCCTATCTCCTTTGCTATTTGTGTTGACTTTGGAAGTGTTGAATAGAAATATTAGGGATGATAAAAGCATAAAAGGAATGAAAATTAAAAAGGAAGAATTCAAACTGCAAGCCTTTGCTGATGACTTAGCCTTTCTTTTGGAAGATCCGTTAGAAACAGCTCCAAAGTTATTGGAAAAGATAGAGATATATGGTGAGGTGGCTGGTTTGAAAATAAATAAAGACAAAACAAAGATTTTGACAAAGAACATGCTGCTGAGACAAAGTTAAGAACTGGCAGACCTGTTGAAAATACAAGTTACGAATAAGGTCAAGTATCTGGGGATACACTTGACAGCAAGATGTAGCACATTAAAAGAGAATAATTATATTAAACTTAAACAACAGATAGCTACAGACTTGAAGAAATGGGAACACTTTCAATTGTCATTAATAGGGAGAATTTCAACAGTTAAGATGAATATTTTACCTAGAATCCTATTTCTGTTTCAAACAATACCAATTAGGCTCGGAAAAGACTATTTTGAAGATTTAAATAAAATTATGTTGAAGTTTATATGGCAAAGTAAAAAAGCGAGAATAAAGCTAAAGCTTTTGCAAGATGCTAGAATTCGAGGAGGTTTTGGCCTGCCCAATTGGGAATTGTACTGTCAAGCTGCAAGTTTAATGTGGGTCAAAGAATGGATAACATTAAGAAAGACTAGATTGTTGACACTAGAAGGTCATGATTTGCTGTTGGATTGGCATGCTTTTTTATGGTATAAGGGAACTAAAACACAGGGTTATTTTAGAAGACATTATATATGGGAGTCTTTGTGGTTAAACTGGGAGAAGATAAAAAAACAATGCTATTTGAAAATTCCAGTTTGGTTATTGAATATTGAAGCATTTTCCTATCCTATAATTTATAAGAAGGAACAAACAGTTAGATATGGGGAACTATTGGATGAAAAGGGTAAACTTAAATCGATACAAAATTTAGAGGAACAAGGTATAAAAATGAATTGGTTTTCATATATGCAAATACATTCAAGGTATGATGAAGATTCAAAAACGGAGGGATTTTATGATAAACAGACTGATCTAGATAAGATCTTGATGGGTACTGATGAGAAGGTGATTAAAAAATTATATGGTTATTTACTGGGAATTAAATTAGAGGAAGAACAAGTTAAAGAAACTATGATTGTTTGGGGGAAGAATTTTGGATATGGGAATGATTTAGAGAAATGGCAAAAATTATGGTCTCAAAATTATAAAATGACAATGTCAGTAGCATATAAAGAAAATTTGTATAAGATGTTTTACAGGTGGCACTTTCCCCCGACAAGAATAGCAAGAATGTTTAAGAACAAATCTGAAAAATGCTGGAAATGTCATCAGATACCTGGTTCATATTACCATATGTGGTGGACCTGTCAGGACGCTAAAAAATATTGGACTAAAATTCGCATGTGGTTGGAAAAAATGACAAAGAAACGTATAGATTTGAAACCGGAGTTCTTTCTATTGGGAATCTTACCAGATACATACAGTAAAGACTTGAAATATCTGATTGTAAATGTATTAACAGCGGCTAGGATTGTATTTGCTAAAAACTGGAAGAATGAGAAAATACCATCACAGGAAGAAATTATTAAGAAAATATTGGAATGTGCTGAGATGAGTAGATTGACATTTGAAATTAGAGAGCAAGAGGATAAACAATTTTATGAAATTTGGGGTCTTTTTTATCAATGGCTAGATGACAAAATACGATAATAGAATATTTAGAATGTTAGATAGCAAGGAATATCTTTATTTTTTCTTTCCCTTTTGTTGTTTGACATTATATTTATAAAGTGTTTCTAGGATAGATTTGGTATGATTATATGATTTGTTATAGAATAAATTATTTAAAGTATTGTTATCTCATAAAGCATGAATGATTAAAAGTATAGTCAAATGTTTTTTTTAATAGCAATATTAGGATATATAAGTTTGGATTGACAATATGAGTTGTTATGTAGCATAACTGTAATTGAGACTACGAAATGAATGCACAAAACTGATGAACCAACCGACACACTGTATATACATGAGAGAGTTGATGTTTTAATGTTTTGTTTGTCTTGTTTGTTTGTAGAAAATCAATAAAATTGTTTACAAAAAAAAAAAAAAAAGCACTGGCCTGTTAAGTTGCCAAAAGTCAGTCACAACTCAATTTTAAAAATAAAAACAATATACAGACATTTCATGACAATTGTCTAAATGTTTGGTCATGGGAACAATACCGTTCACCCCTAATGTTTGGCAAATAACGTGTCTTAATATTGCAGATGTTTTAAAAATGTCCCTTGGTGACACAAGCAAGCCAACAAACAGGCAAAAACAAAATGAGTTAAAACTATGAAATTGCAAAAAAATATAGGCAACACCTTTCAGTCTCAGTTCCTTTACATTTTGATTTTTAAAAAGGCCTTGTAACTGTGTTGGCAGGAAACTTTGGTGGTATTTGTAGGCAAAGAATACCACCAGAACAGCCCTCCTTGAAGGACTAGAGACAATCTGATAAAACACTATCTGTGACTGGAAGATAATCCATTTGTCCTACAGATTAACTTTTATTTTTCCTTTCTGTTTAGTTTTCCTTTATCTTTTGATATTCCAATGTCAGACTTCTCGGACCACAATCGCGACTCATCAGTGGTGCCCACTTGTAAAAGCATTGAATGAGACATCATTCACTCAATTTGACTTTGGATTTGGCCAACTATCCATATGACATATGCATGCAAAGACAAAGTAACACATGTGGTATGGTGGAGATTCAGAAATTTTCTATCATTTTCTGATTTCAGAAAATGACAGAAAAGGGTTTATAACTTTTCTCTTGCAGAATATTTATTCTTTAAACATAACTACAGAAGATCCATCCATGTAGTTCTGCCTTTAGATATTGAAGTATATGGTTGTTGTTTTTTTGTTCTTCACAAACCAAAATTATCAAAATGCCACTGGTTTCCTGAAAGGCATTGCACATTATAACAACCTGGTTTAACAACTCTGATCAGTTGTTTGAAACCTGATAACAGTATAGGTCAGAGAGGGAGAAATGATATTTCCTTCCTACTATATCTCTGAATGCATGCTGATAAGTGTACGGTACATTTAAAATGTCAATAAAGTTATTCTAAATCTTAGCTCCAAGTCTAAATAAAGATAACTATTTTCAGAAGACAGATGCTAAATTCCATATCAAACTTTCCATTTTGCCATCCTCAGCAATTTCTTTGTCTTTATTTATCCTGGAAATAACTAACATACCTATCATGTTAACTAATAGCATGTCCTTACAAAGGAGGGGGAGGGGCAGAGGAGGGAAGGTATTTATTTTTATTTTATTTTGTTAGATCTTGGAAGGGAAAAGTGGGAAGAAAAAATAAATATTTTTCTTGTAGGAAATAGGCCAAAAGAGACATATTTCAAATTATGAGAAACCAGAGAAAGGAAGAGGAAAAAAAGAAATCTCTTGTCTGTTTTCCAAAATAGACTTTTGGACAAATGGAGCTAGGAGTTCAAGCTTCTGGAGAAACAACAGAAATTGTACATAATTCAAAACAGAGAGCAGCAATCACCATGCTGGCAAAAAAAGGTTTTCTGCCTTTACACATGAAGACCTGGAAGATCTACATATTAAGAAGAGAGCTCTTATTTGAAATTATTCAGCCTGGTTTTATTAATCATATTCTATGAGTGTTGCATAAACTTATAGAGAACCTGATACTTGTTAGATTATTTTTAGATCTGTATAAGCTGTGTTAGAGGTTGGGATATAAGCTTTTATCCAAGATCAGAAAGAAAAAATATATAGAAAATACGACAAAATAGCTCTTTCTATGTTTTGGAAGATCTTAACTATGTAATTTTAGAAAAATCTTGTGAATTCTATGTGAAAGCAAATTTGATCAGACATCTGGAGTGGCTTTATCAGTTGGACATTTAATTGTCCTCTATTTTTGCATTGTGTGAAATTTACTCTAACTTGCTTAAGTTAAGAATATGTATGACTTCAACACATAGCAGTGGAAACTGGAACTATCCAAACACCTCATTACCCTTATATGTAACAGGTAACACCACGATGGAAAATGAAAGAGGTCACAGCAATATTTTTAGATAAAGCTGTCACAAAGTGGAAGAATTAAAGTGGGGGGAAATGCTGACATGTGAAAAGTAGCTTGCCTTGCCTTTCTACCTCTTCACCCCCCCAAAAAAAAAATCAAGCCCAGAAAAAAAAAAATGTCACAAAATGTCTTTGTACTTCAAGAATCTTCAGACATTAAACTGCCAGAAAACCTCTTGTGGAAAGTTGTCATTTCTTCTATGTTAATTGTATTGCTACCACAGTACAGATTCAGAGGAGTGAAGTTTCTAAAATTAAAGGAAATGTATTTTTTATTCCTTTAGGTGATACATACTTTTATTTTATAAGCAGTAACATTTTAGATGTATGCTTACACAGTCAATTAATATACCATTATAACAGCTAATAACTCCTTCTCGTGTTGGCATTTTACCGCAACGTTTTGATTTTACTTTCATGTTTTTAACTTTTGCTGATCATTGAACAAATAACATAACTACTCTACTACTACTGTTACTGCTATTAATTTTGGTGCAAATGTGGTTGAATCAAAATATTTCTTCCTGAAACCATCTTAATTCATTTGGATTTTTTAGTTCTGCTTATACACCATTAATTTCTCTTTGAACTGGCAAACTTACCCTATTTTAATTAAATAGGATATTTTATTTAATTAGCTAACTTACCCTGTTATGGATAATTATCTCTCTCTCTCTCTCTCCTCTGTATCCTCCATGAATATTGATAAAAAAATAAAGACTTTGTGTTTGTATGTACATATACATGCACCCTACAGTGTGTTCAAGTTTGTATAATCTAATACCTCATTTTCAAAGCACTCACATTTAGCTTTCACATTAAAAAAACATGATATTTTTAGCCAAAAGACACAACTTTACACAGAATCATCTATTATGCCAAGGTATTGGCATAGTTGAGGAAAATATATACATTTTATGAAGCTTCATGCAAAAAGAGCAATATAACATAATGTCTTTTATTGATTGATTCCTTAGATTCACAAAAAGCAAATAAACTTGATTAGAGGAAATTTAGAGATTTCTCCAGAAGTGCAGAAGATTGAAATTTACCTACAGCCCTAAAATATATTTGTCCTCACCCTGGGCAGGTAAACATATTTAACTAGTTCACAGTTCAATATCTAGTTTCAGCTACATTTTGAAAGCCCCAGAGTCCTATTTTCTGAGGCTCTATTGATTTCATTTGTGATATTTTATGTTGTTTAATTTTTGGAGAAAAATCTGATTGTCTGTCTATGCCTACTGAAAATAAGGAATTCTACTAAAAGTTGATATGACATTAGTTTCTATTCAATGACAGTTTTCTAACTCTCTGCTTAATGCAAATAGTTGTGAGGAAACATTTGATGAATGAACTCTGATCTATGTCACAAATGCAGCTTGCAGATGAAAGGTTAGTAATATTATTGCTGTCACATTTCACTTTTTTCATTTCAATTCTGTTAGGGTTTTTTTCTTTTAGTTTTAAAGGCAGAAGTCCTCACAGATTAATTGATCTCAGTTAATATATATCCCTCTGTTATCTGCTTTTTAAAGAAATGGCAACAACCAGAATATTCATCTGTCCCACTCTTTATCAACTACTACTTTCATTCTGTTATTATTCAAAGAATGACATAATTAATTAATTAAAATAATAAATAAATTACAACAGCATAGAGCCAGTATGGTTGTATGTATATGGTTATGGGAAGAGTGTCAAACTCACCACATCACATTGCTCTCACATGACGTTTCGTGATGTTTTTCCCCTTTGCAGAGCTGGGGTGGGCATGGCCTATGCATGACACATTCGGGCCATGGGCCACCAGTTTGACACCCCTGGGTAAAATGATGTCCTAGAAACCAAGAGACTATGAAGTTCCTCCTTAGGCATAAAAAACTGGCTTAGTGACCTGGGCCAGTCCCCGCCTCTCTCTCAGCCTAACTCACCTCACAGGATTGTTGTGGGAAAAATAGGAGGTGTGTTGGATATGTTTGTCACCTTGAGTTATTTGTAAAAACAATACAGGCAAGATAGAAACAAATAAACAGGAAGGAGTATTGGTATGTTTGCCATTTTGAGTTATATGTGGGTAAAAAACCCACAGGATAAAAATATAAACAAACATCACCAACTGTAAAATAACCTACATTGATCCACAAAATGATCCCTGTGGTCTTGCAAGAAAGCAAGAAATCTGCATCGATTTTTGGGGGGCTAAGACTTTGGATTAAAACATGTCATCAGGTCATTCCTAAGAACTCAATATTTGATGCGTTTGGGGATTATTTTGAAGATTCCCTTCATTTGTCTCCTTTGGGACTGATGAAACCGAGACATTTTAATTTTGTAGTTGGACTAGTATGGGGAAAAAAAGGAATGGAGAAAAGTAGATGTTTGGAAAATGCAAGCTGTTTCTAGGTTACACCATGGGTAATAATATTTCGAAACCATCATTTGAACCCTTTTATATATAACCTTTCCTTCATTTATAACTTTGACAATAAACTCAGGTTATTGCTGTCAGAATCTTTAGAATTCTCCAAGGAGCAAGATGAGGAGCTTTCTTTTGTGAAAGCTGCTCTTTTATTTCATGCAGAAAAACACTTTGTTTTTTGACACTCTTTGAAAAGAAATTCAGATGTGCACATCGCTGTAGGCTTTATGTAACTTTTGAGAGAACAATTAACCTTTAATTGAATCACTTGCTACTCATTATGTGCCTTTCTTTAGGAGAATTTTGTCTTCTTTTCTTTCTTCTCTGGGGATATGACCTTTTTTTTCAATCCTTAAATGTGACTGAAAGGAAATGGCTCCTTTACAGATTATAACTCCTAGTTACTAAACTATTGCCATGCTCAACTTCAAACTACTAAAATATTCAATTGCTTCTCCTGATTTAATAACTAAGTTTCCTTATGCAAAGTCAGACCTTTATGTCTTCAGTTTATCAAGATCAAAACTGACTACTGAAATTACTTCTTACCATGGTCTCAGATGGAAACCTTAAGACTGTTACCCATTTGATTAGAGATGTTAAGGACTGAATCTGAAAACTTCATTCTACAAACAGTAAGTTACACTGCAGTTCTGAAAACAACAATTGGATTATTGAGAAATAAATAAAGAAATATATAATATAACTGTTTTAACTTTACTCTAAAAAAAGCCATATTAAAGAAATGGTGGTGGTTGCCAATAATTCTGGAATGCATTCATTAGGTTTCTGGGTGAAGAAAATGGTAACATAGACATTTCCAACATAGAGACAACATAGTGACAGCCAACAGACTGGGAGCAAGATTGGTCCAATGGAACACATCCAGACCAGAGGATTGTCTACTTGTGCTCTGGATAGCTGCTCCTAATATTCACCCCACATGTCTTTGAGTACCAAGAGACAAGGAGAGCCATCAAGTTCTCAACTGCAATGGAGCCTACAAGGACAATTAGTATCCAACCTCATTTTCTTGTGACATTTGTTTCCATCCAATGTCATTTTCTTTTCACCTTTGGATTTACAACTATTTTACAGTTAAAAGAGCCCTGGACATATAGGTGTATGTGTAAATTCATACAAGACTTTAGGTAATATTAGAATGCCATTCTATGAACCCATGATAGTCAATTCCCCTGCCAGATTTTCATTTGTTTTTGCTATTTACAGTTTCTCTTGATACAGTTTCTCTTGATACAGTTACACTTGATACGGATTGTGAAACTAACTTCCAGAGCAACCAGTTAACAGGAGTTTTGGACAGGATCATAGAAAGTTCTGAGAAATATGATCCCAACACAACTTGAAGATGTTACATTGAGGAAGGTAGTTTTGGAAGAAGTTTCACAAACATTGATTTCTGTTTGGAAAGTGTCCTATTGTACTTCTTGATGCCTTTTATTTGGTAGTTACATAATTGGTTTCTTTGCATGGGTCTGCCTTTTTTGATCTGATCATTAAGTCTTCACTTATCCCATCAACTTTAAGAGTTGCAAATCTAATCTTACAAAGCTTCTCCTCTGGTAATACTGATTTGCAAACTGGGGCATACAAAACCTTTGCTAGACCAATACTTGAATACAGCTCCACTGTCTGGAATCTGCACTATATATCAGACATTAATACAATTGAGCTAGTCCAAAAGTATTTTATAAGAAGAGTACTATACTCCTCTGTTTGCAAAAGAATACCCTACGCCACCAGTCTTGAGAGTCTAGGCTTGAACTACGCCAGCTAAGATTGGATTTAAGCATAGTACATAAAATTATCTGTTACAATATCTTACCAGTAAATGATTATTAAGCTTTAACCACGAGAACAAAAGAGCACACAACAGATAACTTAATTTAAACCACTCCAAACTCAATTGCAGGAAGTATGATTTCAGCAACAGTGTGGTTAATGTCTGGAACTCACTACCTGACTCTGTTGTCACATGCTCAAACCCCCCACTCCTTTTCCCTCAGTTGACCTCATCTCATTCATAAGAGGCATGCATAAGCACACAATTGTGCTACAGTCCCTGTCCTATTGTCTCCAATTATTCATACCTATTTATACTTATATTTATTCTTATTTCTATTATATTGTAAGCATTTGACAAATCAAATAAATAAATAAAAACCACCAATTTCAAGTTGAAGTGACAGAGCTATGTCCATTACTTCAACTGGGTCTTAATTATTTCCATACTATTGTGATAGAATCTTAGCTGTTCACAGTTCAGCACTTGGTTCACAGTGACATTTCCCTGTAATCATTATTTCTTCTTTTAGTAATTATGAAGATGCAAGATTCATATTTCATAAACCATCATCTTTTGAGAAATACATTACCACTGTCAAAAAGAGAAAGGCTGACCTCAACCTTTTATCAGCCCAGCTTCAGAAAGATAGATTGCCATAATGAAAGACAGACATGGAGGAGACAAAATGGCAAATAATATGAAAATCATAGTAAGGCTGTCTTACTGCAATCCCTGTTCATTAACCAATAAAGAAGTCTTCTTTTGCAGTGAGCAGGAAAGATTGATACATGATATGGAAAATGAAAACTGAATAAGCCAACCATAATAACAGCAATCAAATTACTACTAACTAAATAAAACTTCCTCATTCAGTGGAATTACATTTCTAACTAATAAATACGGAGGTCTTCTTATCCTTTGCTCATAAGCTTTTTGAGTCATCCAGTTCTCAAAAATAGAATATGTTCAATGGATATTGATTGCCTCTAAGTGGGACGTTTTGTTCCTTCTAACAGCACAAAATGTAAAACCATCGAACTGGTCAGATCCCACCCCTGAGAACAACTACTCCTTACTAACACTGATGTTACCCGGTTAGGGTAATGAAATGTCTACAAGAAAACAAACAAGCTCAGACAACATCAAGTATCTCTCAAATTCAATCTGTGCAGAAATAAAGCAGTTCTGTTTACTTTTTCTTCTTCTTTCTTGATAGATAAACGGATGATAGATAGATAGATAGATAGATAGATAGATAGATAGATAGATAGATAGATAGATAGATAGATAAATAGATAGATCAGAATTTTCATTGCTAAGCAAGATGGTTGTTAAGTGACACTCACCAGATTTTACAACCTTTTTGCCAGAGCTGTTAAGCAAATCACTAGAGTTGTTAAGTAAATCATGCAGTCCTTAACAAATCTGAATTCTTCCATTAATGCTCTTTGTTTGAAGCTATCTAGGAAGGTCACAAATGGTGATCACATAAATCTGGACTCTGCATTCATTGTAAATATATGTCGGTTGCCAAGTACCTGAATACTGATCACATGATGGTAAGGATGTTACAACAGTTTAAGTGCCAGAACTGGCAGTAAATCACTTTCTTCAATGCCATTGTCACTAAACAAATAGTTGTAAGACACACACTACCTGTATTGCAACGAAAGGCAGTTTAACCAGTTTCTGAATTCAAAGAGACAATTACTTTTCCATGCTGTCCAATTTCGTCTTGGATAATTTTGTTTATGAAAGAAATCTGCTTAAAAATATTGTATTGTTTACACATTTGAAAGGGGATAAATATCAAGCTACTAAATTGTAGCTGGAAATCTTAGTTAGAAAATCCATTAATTTAATTCCTTATTCAGAATTTGCCTTATTTAGCCATTGATTCTCAGAGAAGGCTTGATATGATATTGATGTGATCTCTACACTGAAGCCACAAATGAACCTATGTATACACAGGTATCAATCTTATCATACAACTCCACAGTGTAAATTTATCCTTTTACCAAGTCAATTGTCATGATGGCCTTTGGAAGCATTTAATCTGTCTGGGCATGGAAGTTCTCTCTGGCTTAGCAACTGCTGGTTCTTGTCTCAATGACTTTATTTCTTGATCCTTTTTCATAGAACTCAATATTCTTTTGGGGCACTCTGTTGGTCCATTTGTTTTTCTTGGTCTTCCATCTTAGCACCTGTGCAAGACATCCGTGAACAATTTCAATAAACGCTTTGGCAGTGACACAGTTTGTGTAGATGCAGAAAGGTCATTTCAAGATAGCAAATGTCACTTAGAAATGGCAACATCTCAGTGGTGGGATTCAGCCAGTTCCCACCAGTTCAGGAGAACCAGTTGTTAACTTTCTGAGCAGTTTAGTGATCTGGTTGTTGGAAGAAATCATTAGGGCAGAGAATGACGACACTATTAAAGCCAACCTTTTTAACACATTCTTTGGCTCAGTATTTCTAAACAGCAATGGATCATGTGCGGTATTTCCAAGTCAAACCACAGACAACTAAAATGTTCTAATACATATCGATTTTACAGAAGACAATGTTGAAAAAGCACTATGCAATCTAAAACCATCTCTATCTATTGGAGCAGATGGAATATTGCCTACTTCTTAAAAAAGCTATCCACTGCCATAGCCGAACCTCTTAGCATAATCTTTGTAAAATCTTTCAGGACCAGCTTCTTGCCTAACCTATGGTCACAAGCCATGGTCATCCCCATCTTCAAAAAGGGAGACCCCAGCCTAGTTGAAAATTACAGACCAAACTCTTTATGCTGTGTCACCTGTAAAGTCATGGAATCAATTATTAACCAATCCATCATCCTCCACTTAGAAACAAACAATCTACTTTCTAATAAACAATTTGATTTTAGGAAAAAAAAAACTATCATGTAATCTGCAACTCTTACACTGCAAAAACATATTGACTATACAACTCGATCAGGGCAAAGCAATAGACTCAATCTACATAGACTTCTGAAAAGCCTTTGATTCAGTGATACATGGCAAACTACTCCTAAAACTAAAATCTTATGGTATCTCTGGACACCTGCATAACTGGATAGAAGCATTCCTGTCAAACAGACAACAAATGGTCAAAATTGGGAGCGTCCTATCAAATTCTGTACCTGTCAACAGTGGTGTCCCCCAAGGCAGTGTTCTAGGACCAACTCTTCATACTCTACATAAATGACCTCTGTGAACACATCAAGATGTAAAGCTATTCAACACCACAGACAATACTGCTACCCTTCAAAAAGACTTTGACTATGTATCAGAATGGTCAAACAAATGGCAGCTTCAAATCTCAACAAATAAATGCTCTGTCCTGCATATTGGCAAAAAAAATATATCAGAAAATAAAATACAGGCTGAATAGTCAAGACCTTGTTGATGATCCAAACTCTGTCAAGGATCTTGGAGTACTCATCTCTAATGACCTAAGTGCTAGAGCCCACTGTAACTACATAGCCAAAAAGGCGTTAAGAGCTGTTAACCTAATCTTACGTAGCTTTTTCTATGGTAATATTACACTACTAACTAGAACATACAAAACATTTGCTAGACCAATACTTGAATACAGCTCATCAGTCTGGAACCCACATTATGTATCTGATATTAATACAGTTGAGAAAGTCCAGAAATATTTCACAAGAAGAATTCTCCACTCCTCTACTCATTACAGAATACCTTATGCTACTAGACTCGAAATTCCAGACCTTGAAAACCTAGAACTATGCCGCCTTCAGTCCAATCTAAATATAGTACATAAAATCATACTTTGCAATGTCCTACCTGTCAATGAATACTTCAGCTTCAACTATAACAACACAAGAGCAAACAATAGATACAAACTCAAGGTTAATCGCACCAAATTTGATTGCAGGAAATACGACTTCAGCAACAGAGTGGTCAATGTCTGGAATATTCTACCTGACTCTGTGTTTTTTTCACCAAACCCCCAAAACTTTAAACTTAGACTGTCTACTATTGACCTCACCCCTTTCCTAAGAGGTTTGTAGGGGGCATGCATAAGTGCACCAATGTGCCTACCATCCCTGTCCTATTGTTTCTTTTATATATTTTTTATTTTTCTGATATATATCCATGTATTCATAACTATGTTTTTACTTATACTTATTATCTTGTAAGCAATTGACAAATAAAAATAAATAAAAATAATAAAAAAATAAACCACTTGTTAAATTATTTGAATCCCACCACTGCAACATCTTGTTACATTTTTGCTTGTAGGAGCTATTGATGGGATGGTTTCTTGAAAAAGATCCTTGATTTAACCCATTCCCAAGAGATTTGGCAGTATTAATAAAGAATCCCAAATAGAGATTTTCCAGTATTAGCCTTTTGAAAGTTAAAGCCAGTGAGATTTACCACTATGGAAAGTACACAACCATAGGGAAATGCTAGCAATTTATTCTGTTTATATTTTTATGAAAAGGGGGAAATGATGTGAATTTATGCATTAATCTAGGGATTAAAACAAAGTGCTCCATTACTTGCAAAAAAGTGAGCACTGATTGCAAGATAACTCTTAGCAAACTCTAGGTTGACAAATATATACATATAATCTGGTTTGTACAATCCTGATCTCCAAACAGATCTAAAAGTAATCAACAACCTGAACCAATCTTAAGTGCATTTTAAACTAGACTCAAAATGCTATGAAAATCTGGAATCCTGAATGATCCCAAGTTATATACCGTATATACTCGAGTATAAGCCGAGTTTTTCAGCACATTTTTTGTGCTGAAAAAAACCCCCTCGGCTTATACTCGAGTCAGATTCCCCTCTGAAAAAAAAATGGTGTGGAGCTCCGAAGCTGGGCAGCCGCTTCCCTGCTTCCGTGTTTCCTTTGCAACTTTTAAGCATGGGAGGGGGAGGCTTTTCTGAGCTCTAGGCTGAAAAAGCAACGCGAGCCGAGGTCGCTCCACTCAGTTTCATTTCCTCAGCTCCAGCTGCTTTCAGTCCACTCGGGAGGAGGGGGAGGAGGAGGGGGAGGCTTTTCTGAGCTCTAGGCTGAGAAAGCAATGGGAGCCGAGGTCGCTCCACTCAGTTTCATTTCCTCAGCTCCAGCTGCTTTCAGTCCACTCGGGAGGAGGGGGAGAGAGAGAGAGAGAGATATCATAAGAACAGCTCTTGTTTTTTTCTTGCAAGGGAGAGAGTGACTCCTGCCTACCACTGTCATCATCATCATCTTTTGGGTTAGTGAATCAATCAAACCTTTCATGATAGTGAGATCGTTTCCCAAATTTCCCTTAAATCAGGGAAGAAATCAGAAACAAACCTTTGGACTGAGAATAAGCTTGTTCCTATGATGCCATTTTTGTTCACTTCAGTGTGAAAAGTGTGAAAAAACACACTTCTTTTTCTTCATCTTCTTGTTCCCTATTTACTGGTCTCTTTCAAAGAGGAAATTGTGAACATCAAACTTATTCTCAACTGTCCTAGTGAAAGTTTTTATTGGCATCTATTTTTATTTTTGAAATTTACCAGTAGCTGCTGCATTTCCCACCCTCGACTTATACTCGAGTCAATAAGTTTTCCCAGTTTTTTGTGGTTAAATTAGGTGCCTCGGCTTATATTTGGGTCGACTTATACTCGAGTATATACGGTAATTTTTTTTCCCTCTGCCACAAATTAAATGGAATGAAAATAGGTCTATCCAAATGCAGACATTTAAGAAACCCAATGGGTTCATAAACACCTCACAATGTTACTGTACATGTCTTTTGATAATACTATAAATCTTTGACTATACTTTTCTGGAAGAGGATCTCTATCAGAATTAATCAATGTTACATATCAATTGCCATAACTGTATTTTACTCATAGTACCAGAAACTCAAAACCATGCTGAAAAAGAACCACAGTGGTAATGATGTTTTTTTTTTCTCTCTCTCTCTCCTCCTTCCTGTATCAAGAAAAATAACAATGGCAACTCAAAAGTTATAGATGGCATGGCATACATACATTAATAATCCATTCCCCATTTGAGACATCATTTGCTTAAACTGTCAATAAAAAATAGCAGATGCATTCCAAAGAGGATAGTATAAAGTATTAATAACACTGCAAAATATACTATTGATTAGGTTGATAGTTTGAAAACTCATTTATTTGGTACCTCATTTTTCACTTCCAAGAAGGGTTGTAAAAAATGTTTACAAAAACACAAAACCAATAATAATATGTAAACAAGCCAAGAGCTGCAACTCAGAAAGTACTGTAAAGCACTATGGAGTGAAATATAAGTCTAAGTGCTATTGCTTTATTTTTTTAGAAACACAAAGCAAGATTAAACTAAGAGTTAAGATGAAAAATTATGTAATTCTGAAATGAAATGTTTCTTTTTAAGGGTCCTTGGTGCTCTCTGAGCTTGCTTGTTTCCTTGCAGATGTTTCATTACCCCAGTGCTTCTCAATTATTTTCTGTCATGCCCCCCCTAGTAAGAATAAAACATCTCGCGCCCCCACGTGACTATAAATAGCTTTTGGGAGATTTTTGTTTGTCTCTTTATCACCGTCTCTCTCCACCTGTCTTCTCATCCCTGTTAAATATTTTTTCATTGTGTCACTTGAGGGTAAGTTACACTTCGTGTCTACACTTCATACTCAAACTCTGTGCTTTGTGCAAAGCCCGCATGCTCAGTGCAAACAAAACTCCTACACCACCGAGTGAATGCTCCCTGCGCACACTCTGCCAATGAGAGCGCCACTGCCCCCTAATGTAGTGAAAGTGCAATTGCACTTTATTCTAGGACAGTAAAAAAATCAAAATAAAAAAGCATGTTCTCCGAGGTCAAACGCGCCCCCCTTGATGGAGCCTCGCGTCCCCCCAGGGGGGGGCGCCCCACTATTTGAGAAGCACTGCATAACCCTAACAAGGTAACATCACCGGTGCTTAGAAAGGAGAGTTGTTTGCTGTCAGTTTATATTCTGGTGACTTGCTTGTCTGTGTGGATAGAAGCGGCCAGACAGACAGGCAAGCTTATTTAAACAGTGGCATTACTTGAATCAATAAGATTGGTGTGGGCCTAGAGGTGGAGCTCTCACCTCACTATCAGGAGGCTGTGAGTTTGATCCTAAGTAGAGAGGCACTATGAGAATATATCTGCTGGAAAAAAATATTTCTGCATTGGCAACAAGAAGGGCATCCAGCCACTAAAACATGCTGCTAGCTCTTTCCAATTGCCCAGACTCCACCCTGCAAGGGATTATGGGGTTGTTAAAAGAAGATGATTGTTTAAATCAATAAGGATCAGGAAAAATACATACAAATAGAGCCATACAAGTTATACAAGTAGAAAATAAATGAAAAGATATAGGATTTCAGAAAAACAAGGCAATTTTACTCCTCCCCATCACCCATGTCATTTGCAAGGTAGGATTGTATCAGTCTGCTGACATTTTGTCTGGGCCTGCACATGTAATAGCAATAGCACTAATACTTATATACCGCTTCACAGTGCTTTACAGCCCTCTCTAAGCAGTTTACAGCATCAGCATATTGCCCACAACAATCTCATTTTACCCACCTTGGAAGAATGGCAGGATGGTAGAGTGAGTCAACCTTGAGCCTGGTGAGATTCGAACTGAGAAATTGCAGGCAGCTGGCAGGCAGCAGAAGTAGCCTGCAGTACTGCATTCTAACCACTGCACCAGCATGGCTCATGAGGATGGTTGGTGGGACTTATTGGGATAAAAAAGCAAACTTTGGCATGTAAAAGTTTCTGTGAAATTCCCCCCCCCCCCTTTACTTGAAATATGAAGTTCTTATTCAGTTCAGAAATTGGGCTTGTCTGATCAACTGAAAAGAAGGAATGGGGTGACCTGATAGCAGTGCTCCAATATTTGAGGGGCTGCCACAAAGAAGGAGGGGGTTGAACCTATTTTCCAAAGCACTGAAAAGCAAGACAAGAAACAAAGGATGGAGACTAATCAAGGAGAGAAGTAAGCTAGAATGAAGATTTTTTTTTCTTTCTTCACATGTTGATGAAGATGTATTTCTTAAATAATGACCATACATATATGTTATGCATTTATCTTTATGTCTCTTTGCCTATAGCATATGAATAGGCAAAGAGACATAAAGATAAATGCATAACATATATGTATGGTCACCAAGGACCCTTAAAAAGAAACATTTCATTTTAGAATTACATATTTTTTAGTCTTAACTCTTAGTTTAATCTTGCTTTGTGTTTCTAAAAAAATGTTCCATAAGGATGATCCCACTCTACACTTCTGCGAAGGAGGGAGGGACAGAGATCAAAAACAGACAGAGGAAAAGAGTCTCTGTTTTCTTTTGTTTAATTTTTAAATGAATCATTTTGATCACACAGAACAATGGTGAACCATAGAAACCCAGCTTGTAAAGAGAAAATGACCTTATATTGGTGATTCTAGACATTAGAGTTGCATTGCTTTTTCAAATTTGTTTTGCTACCCCAATACATGATAAATATATAATTCTTCATGTAATAATAAAACCAAAGTTTTGGCACATACCTTAGAAATATATTCATATTAAATAATGTTAATATTTGAAGCATATTAAAATCACCATTAACAAACTTATTGACCCAAAATGAGCTGATAGATCCATATTCCCATTTCATATGGGAAAATGACTCTGCACCCAATTTACGTTTCCAATACAATAAAGTCAGTAATCAATTTTTAAACATATTGTCTGTGGTATTCTATACATGTAAAAATGAATATTTTCTTTAATTACTCTCATCTTTATGTTGTAAAAATATTTCTTAGCAATTGATTTATTAACACAGAATATTCCAATTGTCTGTACAAGCAACTAGTATATATGACTAAAATACCTTTTAGATATGTATTTTAAAATATTACAGACTTAGAATCATGAATACATACACACAGAGCCAACACTGATAAAAAATTAAGGAGATTTGGGTGCTTTTGGTGACATGGGCAGCTATATAAATTTGATAAATAAATAAGTCTGAATCAAAATATAAAATTGGTAAATATTGTAATTGACTGTAGGGCCATTTCACAACTGAAGTCTTTTTTATGAGACATAAATAGTTTAAACATTTCATGGGCAGTACATCGATCTAAAGTATTAATAGCTGTATTTCCTATGTGTGGGTGTGTATGAGAGAGAGTTCAAATCTGTGTTGCTTCTTAGCAACTATCTGACAGGTTTTTGGAAGTGTTTTGTCATACTGTTAAAAGTGGAAAACTCTGCCATGATTATCAAAGGGGTCAAATAATAACTCTATAATTATGCTCAGAAAGTGATTTTTTTTTTTTACTTGATCACTCTTGTTCCCTAAAGAAGTAGAAGTCAAAATATATGCCTAGTGAGAAAAAGAGAGCCATTTGGGGTGGGGTGGGGGGGTGTTTGCTTTTTTCATTTTTTAGACATATATTTTAATATTCAATGATTCTGAAAAATAATTTTAATTAAAAAAATGGGAAAAGAAGATAGAAAAGAAGGGCAAATGGAAAATAAGAAAATATAGAATTATGACTTCCATCATTCTTTTTAATGAATAGTAGTCATTTTATTATTTCCCTTTCTTTAATCTGTTTTAATCCCCAAATCCCCAAATTATCAGTTCAATCTTTTCTCCTTTCAACAAGAAATTCTTACAAACATTTCAAAATCTTTACATTCTTTTTTTAAAAAAGGGGGGGGGGGATTAAAATTTTTCCCTTTGGCATTTCTGCAATTCCCATCAATTTTACAATCCAGTGTTCTACTATATTTTATTATTGGGGAAACAAAACAACCGCTTCACAAATGCATGACACAACACAAGAAAACATACTCATCAGAACAGGATTCAATAGCCCATCTTCATCTGAAGGGTCACTATTTTGAAGGCAGCAATGTTCACATTATTTGAGAAGCCTACTGGTTTGGAAGAGGAGTCAAAGACTGAAGCTATCAAAATTAGCTAGATGCAAGAACCAAAAATCACCAAGTAATCCAAATAATCCAAGGCTGTTTCTACTTGCTTCTTTTTTTTCCACTTTCTCTTCCTGGGGTTCTATTATTTTGTTACCAAGTTTCCATTAAAATGTATCTTTGAGGAATCTTGTTAAAATTTCACTGTAAGTTCCTTTTAATTACAGTTCCGTTCCTGAAATCCAGGAAGTCTCCTCCATTTTTCCAGACCCTGCCCTTCTGTTCTTTTTTTTTCTCCTTTCCAGCTTTTAAAAAACTTTTAAATGTCCAGAAATCTTTATTATCCCTTTGACTTTTATTTTCAGTTTAGATGACTATTAATGTCAAAATGGATTGGGGTTTTTTTCAGTTTCTTGCTTAAGCCTCTTAGCTGTCAGTATAAAGAAGGGAAGAAAAAAAGCCTAATCCTTTCCCTTCTCTCTCTCCTTCGCAGCTTCAAAATCTTCTTTGGGAACAATGTTGTTAAATTTAAATTCCAGAGTACCTTATTTGTTGCTTTTGCTGTTTGACCCGGTCAACCAAAACTTTCTCTTTTTATCTTCCTCCTGCACATTCTTTTCCAGTCGAGTTCTTCTTTATGGTGGCAATTTCTGACCACCGCTACAACCGCCTTCGGGAAAGGGAGTAATGGCCAGCTGGGGAGGAGAGATGCGGCTCTCCTTGATCCTGCTGGTGGTCTCCCCCCTCTTCTATGGGGTGGTTTAACCCCAAAACCAGCCGGCTCAGGGTGCTCCAGCATGGATGAGCACAGATCGAAGCCTTGGAGAAATGAGGTTTTGGTCTGTCGCCGAAGAAGCTCAAACCGGAAATCCTCTTTCATACTTCTTATATGTATCCACTTCATGTATTCATGATGCTTATACTTATACCTATTATCTTGTAAACAATTGACAAATCAAATAAATAAATAAAAATAAAGTATCTGTTTGGGGGCAGGGAGTTCTGACTTTCTGTCTCCCTTAAGATTACAATCATGCCATACATTAGTTGGTTTGTTTCTTGCAGTGAGAAATAACATGCTTTAGTACAGGCAACTTTTCTATTATTTTTGTGCTGTACTAGATGCTCAGAGTTTTTTTTTTTTTGTTTCAATTCCTCTAGTTTGTTTAGTCAGAGGGCTTTGTCTTTATTTAATGAACCATTGTTACTTATGAGTGTGTCTCCCTCCGTTGGCTCAACTGCATCCTCTTGGCAAACACCATCTGTCACAACTCGCATAGTGAGTCTTATGATTCAAGCAAACAGTGAACCTAGCTGTGGCGGGGGTAGGGGAACAATGATTGGTAGTCATACTTGCTTCCAGAATACATCAATTTCCCATTTATGATGCACCCCTATCTGTTTCACATAAGCGCTGGGACCGAACAATGCGACTGGGAATCAAGGTTAAGTCACTTAAATCTGGCTTTGTGATCATGTGCAAATGTGGTCACATGGAAATCCCCCCCCCCCCTCACACACACACCTTGTATATTTCAATTACTGGGTAGCAACAATTGTATGTGGAGAGAAATACTCAAGGTTTGGAATTATCTTCTACAATCTAAGTTTGCATTCAGTTTGTATATATTTAAACACCGTTGAAGGTAAAGCATCCTTTTCAAATTATAGCATACTAATTATATTAAGAGAAAGAGTTTGAATGTTTAAATATTGCATTTAAGTGGTTTTTAAGGAATCTTCTAGATCATCTTTCTTTAACCATTTCTCCTCTAATAGCCCCTATTTTAAATATTGATAGCACTTAGCATTGCTTTTCCCCCCCTCCAGTACAGTCAATGTTGTTATTTTTTCTTCTTCCATCAACTTTTCTTCAGTGCCCAGCATGTATTAAATGTGCTATGCCCACAATCCAGCCAGTTTGTTTGCAAAAGCTAGACACCTTTCAAAAGATTTAGTTAGCAGATTGTTGAACCTAATAGGACATTTCCTTTCAGAGCAGAGAGACAGGTTAGGGTTATATATATATTTCCAAGTGCTACCCTGACCCAGGTTTTTTTGTGCAGATCAGTGGGAGACTTACTAACTCCAGGTAATCTTTATTTCTGGAACCAATGGTTTTAGTCTATCTGCTGTTTTTTTCTCCTAATTCCTTTCAAACCATGGATGTCCAGGGCTGAAATAAACCTGAGGGAGAAAATTGGGAGTGATATGTGTGTGGGGGAGGTGAATTTCCCCTTCCTGTCGCAAACTTTCTACTTAAAGTATTTCCCTCAACACCAGTTTACATAGAAGAAAAACCTCCTCTCTGGAAAAATAATCAAAAAGAATTACAACTTTTGAAGTGATGTAAGTGGTTCATAATATATGTATATGTAATTATCAGCAAGCTGTGTGCTTCAAAAGAGGAGAGATAAAGATACCCCAGCTGTCCTTTGAATCAAAGTAGGTATGTAAACTATGCCAAATCCCACAGATCAGATCAACTGATGTTAGTTGAATAAATCATTTCCAGCTTGCTGCTGGATGTGTGCAAATTTTGCTCATGATGGGGACTCTCCTCTGGGCAATTTTCATCCCAGAAAGATGTATTATTGCTTTTCATCCAATCAATAGGAGGGCTTCCGAGAAATGTAGTAGGATGCAGGCATTCATAAGATAGCAGAGTTAATATTCCAGCAGCTTTTTTAAAAAAAAATCATTTCACAGAATGCTTTGCCAACCTTTCAGTCTTTGGAGAGCAATTGGCTAAGCAGTCTTAACATCAGCCTGCTTTAAACCTTTAGATCACTGAAACCTGAATTTAACTTATTACATTTTATAATGGATGGGATGGAAAGGATCGGAGTCCCAGTGTTATTTTCTATTCATGCGAGGCCCACCAAGTATATCCAATTGATTTCATCCAGTCTATTCTTAGTGCCTTCAGATCCCAGCTGTGAACATGCTTTAGATATTCTATGGCATTGACTTAAGTAGCTGATCAGCCATAAAAAATTGTTGCAAATGAAGAGGAAGGAAAAAGAACCTTGTTAAATTCCATTTTAGAGCAAAAACACAAAGCTCGGTAAAAAAAAAGCTCATGTTTAGTATAAAATGCCTTCCTTAATCCCTAATTAAAGAATCCCCATAAGTCCACGACAAAGAGCCTGGACAGCCTCAGAAATTTATTACTCTGTACTTGGATCATCTGACTTTGCAGCAAGTATTGAATTGGAGGCACACGGAGTCCTTAAAAAAAAAAAGGTGTATCTGAGAAAATCAATCTCACTCACCCTTTCAAGTCACCATCAAGAACTGTAGTAATCCGGTATAGACATGAATATCACACAGTCCAAAGTAATGAAACACATTTCCCACATATGTTCCCTTGTAACATTTCAGGACTAGAGATGAGCTGGGGTTGGTTTCAGCAGTGGGAATTCAATTTTTTTTTACTACCGGTTCTGTGGGTGTGGCGTGGTGGGCGTGGCAGGGGAAGGATAGTGTAAAATCTCCATTCCCTCCCCACCTTCACTAACATGGAGAACAAAATCCCAACCATTTTGGTCAGTCTAAAATACTGGTGGAAAGGCAATAAATCACTATAATTCCTTGGCTTCAGAAGACAATAATGCTTGTAATTCATGCCACACAAACATAGGGACATATTTCCTTTTCTTCTTTTGGTTGGATGAAAAATAAATGTAGTGCTCTCTGAGCTTGGTTGTTTGTTTGCGGTTTTCTCATTATCCAACTCTATAGCATTAATCACTGTGGTGAGTGTGGGGTTTGCTGCCTGTTTAAATATAATAGCTTGCCCTGCCAGTGTTCTCCTAGGAAGTTCCTTGACTAGGGTATGGATATTGCTTCCTAATGAACGAACTACCAAGGAGAAAGTGGCAGGGCAAACTATTGCATATATAATAAACAGGGATAAAACTCCATACTCACTAGCACTGAAGGGGTTGCCTAGTAGGGTAATGAAACATCTATATGAAAAGAACCAAGATCAGAGAGCACTAAGGACTGCACAGTTCAACATTGAGCTACCTATATTCTCTTTTATTGGAGAAATAAATACCATTACATAGCTATTCCTCATATTCTAAGAAAATATCCTGTTTCTAATATGCAGAGTGATTTGCTTCTAATTTCCATGTCTGTATTATTGTGAACAAACAATTCATACCAATCTGGATTAATACTAATCGTATAAAATGGAGAGATTATTTATATTTCCTTCCTGGCATATACCACAGGCAGACAAGCTCAATGTAAATCAAGCACTTTGTAATCTTGGCCAGAAATGGGTTTACTATGAATGGTACAGATGGCATAATTCAACTCTAAAAATAAAAGAAAATTAATCATTCTGGGTGACTTCGTTAGAGATGTGCAATCCAGCAGAATATATTTTGACAGGGCAGTTTTACAATCTGGTGCTTTAAATTTAAAAAAAAGAAGAAGAAAGAAATATTTTCCAGGCTTGATGGCAAATGGGAAAGGATGGCCATGAATTTTATTTGTTAAATGCAGACAGATGACAATTAATTTTTTTCATTTCTGTTAATCTTTAAAAACCTGGCACTTTTAGAAAAAAGCATCAAGACCAGAGAAAAGAAAAACATTTCTATCTACAGGGCTTCCAGTGATAATAAAGGATGAAGAGTAAGACCCACAAAAATGGCAGAGAAAGAAACATTGGAGAATGAAATCATCTTCTGCTCGTCTTATGTCTTTAAAAAAAAAAAAAAAAGTCCATCAGATTTGCTAAGGGGATGTGTGATGACTCAGTGGTTAAAACACTGGGCTTGTTGCCTGGAAAGCTGGCAGCCCAAGTTTGAGATCCAAGTATCACATGATGGCTGAGTTCCCATACTGCCAACCTAGCAATTTGATAACATGCAAATGTGAGTAAATAAATAGGTACCACTTCAGTGGGAAAGTAACAACACTCTGTTATGTCATGCTGGCCACATGACCATGGAAATGTCTTCAGACAGCATTTGCTGAATGGCCCTAAACAGTTGAGCACCACCTCTTATAACAAGGAACAATTAGCAGAATAAAATATGCAGGGATTCCTTTACCTTTTTACCAAGTTTGCTAAAAATTTGTCTTAGGGGAACAATCAAGGATGTCAATCAGATTTAACTATCAGACTAGGAACTGTCTGTCTCTGGAGGCAGACTCTGTTCCTCCCAATTTGTTCTCAGCCGAATTCATGGCAAAATACCATAACAACTCTTCTCACTGAGCCCTATTAAGATGTAAAAAAATAAGAACAAAGTCAATTTCTTCTCACAGTTCCAACAATATTTTTGGATACTTGCAATGAGTGTTTTTCGCTTTTCTGTTTCAGAGTTTTTGTCCTTTTTGGAAGCTGGGGTATGCCTTCATTGTTTTACCAATTCAATAGAAGCAAAAATTGTCAGTTATTAATTGAGCAAATGAATGGAGGTATCCTCAACTTAATCACTTGATAAGGAAAACTAAAAGGAAGATTAAATTACACGCTGCTCTAATGTTTCTGGCTTGCAATAAATTAATGTCAAAGTATTTTTTAATTTAATTTAATTTTTTTAAATGCAGCCTATTGTACAGTATTTTCAGTTTTGATTAGGAGGAAATGGGACTTGAAAAAAAAAACAGAAAATCTGAAGTGCAGTGGCTAAGCAATAAGTATGTAAAAATATCCATTTTCTACATTTGTTTGCCTTTTATATGCATCATTTACTGTTTTTGCTGACAAACCTACATCCTATTGCTTCTGCTACCTCTTTTTTATCTTTTGATGGAGAAGGAAATGAAGCTTAACTAGGCAGTGTCTTAGTCCAACAGGCTACTGATGGTGCATAAACACAGAAAACAGTCAGATGGATATTTATGCTTAGATCAAGGTTAATTACCATTGCAGCTCAATCAGCAGGTTGTGAGCCTCACTAGAGAAAAGTAAAGCCCCCACCTGTTGTTTTTAGTGGCTAGAGTGTTGCCATTTGGAGTAGATGAAATTTAAAACATCCCTTTAGTATGGTGGATACAAGACTTGCAATCCTGCTGTGTGCAATTCCTGTCCATTCCTGCCCAATCACCAGCTGGAAGAAGTCAGGCTATGAACATCTTATCTCTGCATTTTTTGCAATGAATTTGTCTTGGCTAACAAATAAGAAGGTAAGAGGGATGCAGTGGCTCAGTGGCTAAGATGCTGAGCTTGTCAATCAGAAAGGTTGGCAGTTTGGTGGTTCGAATCCCTAGCGCCAGGTAATGGAGTGAGCTCCCGTTACTTGTCTCAGCTTCTGCCATCCTTGCAGTTCAAAAGCATGTAAAAATGCAAGTAGAAAAATAGGGACCACCTTTGGTGGGAAGGTAACAGTGTTCTGTGAGCCTTCGGTGTGTAGTCATGCCAACCACATGACCACGGAGACACCTTCGGACAGCGCTGGCTCTTTGGCTTTGTAACGGTGACGAGCATCTCCCCCTAGAGCCAGAAATGACTAGCATGTGTGTGCAAGGGTAAGCATTATCTTTACCTTTAACAGATAAGAAACCAGTGGTGGTATTCAATTCTTTTTATGATTGGTTCTGTGGGTGTGGCTTGGTGGACATGGTGTGGCTTGGTAGGCATGGCTTGTTGGGCGTGGCAGGGGAAGGATATACTGTAAAATCTCCATTTCCACTCCACTCAAAGGGAAGGGTATACTGCAAAATCCCCATTTCCACTCGACTCCAGAGGAAGGATACTGTAAAATCCTCATTACACACACATACACACACACACACACACACACGTATGTGTATATGTGTGTGTAGTCTGCCCTTTGAGTTTATGGTTTTTGTTTTGTTATGGTTTTATTGATTTAATAATTACTTTTTTATTATTTATTAATTTAAAAATGTGTGGGCTGATAGACATGTGTTTTTCTCGATCCTGTTTAAACTTTGTTGCTGATGGTTGGTTACTGCTGTTACAGTATTGTCAGAGTGTGCACAGTGTGATTCTGTGAGACAACCCGGGAGCAATAACATCAAATAGAGGTTTGTAACAATAAATAGTGGTTTATCTCTACAAAAGAATATACATACACATACTAGGCAAAAGTCAAATGATCAATCAGCAGCTAAAGCAGGGAAGAACACATAGAGAGAGAGATATGCCCAAACAGGGCCTCTCTTCTAATACAGACTCTTAAAGTGATAACAATCAAATAACCTTGCTGACTCATTTCTAACTTTGCATCATCATTACATCATTACAGTATTACAGCATTACAGCAGCTGGTCAGCTATTAAATCAACATTATCCTGATGATGTTATTGATGATACAGTTACTGCTGGAAGTTGGTTCCAAGCTCCCACTACTCTTTATGTTAAGTAATGCTTTCTAACATTATTTTCATCTTACCCTAGAGGCATTGTCTTTTAATTCATGTTTCCTGGATTGAGAAGCCATTTTCATAGTCATAGCTTATAGCCACTCCTTGTTTGGACTATTGCAACAAACTCTCAATCTAAGCAACTCTATATACTCTATATATATACTCTATATAAGAGCCATGGTGGTGCAGTGGTTAGAATGCAGTACTGCAGGTTAACTCACTGCTCACTCTAGGAGTTCAATTCAAAATGGCTCAAAGTTGACTCAGCCTTCCATCCTTCTGAAGTTGGTGAAATGAGAACCCAGATTGTTGGGGAAAATATGTTGATACTGCAAACTACTTAGTGAGGATTGTAAAAGCACTATGAGGTGGTATATAAGTCTAAGTGCTGTTGCTAGATGGGGCTGCTCTTGAAGACCACTTGGAAACTGCAGCTGGTCCATAGAACATAAAATCATAGGAAAAAAGGCTTATACCATCCCAGTTCAGAGGTTGTCTATTCTATTTTTGAAAACCTCCAGTGTTGGAGCACCCACAACTTGGAGATGCAAGCCATCCCATTGATTAATTGTTCTCACTGTCAGGAAATTTCTCCTTACTTCTAGGTTGGATCTCTCTTTAACAAGATTCCATTACATCTTGTCCTACCCTCTGATGCTTTGGAGAAAAATTCAATCCCCTCTTCTCTGTGAGAGAATGTGTGCAGAATGTGACAGCATGAATAATCGTGGGCCTATTTTGTTATGCTACATGATCTTTCCATTATCAAACTGTACTGGTAGCCTGCTGCTTTCCAGGTGCAGATGGTTATGTATAAAGTTCTTCCTGGCTGAATCTATATATCTTATTCTTTTTTTTCCTTACAGTCAGTCATGTGGAATTGCATTTCCTTAATTAAAACCTGAATGGAAAGAATACAAGATAAAAGAAATATAATAAGCATGGCACTCTTAAAAGGTAAGTTGATCTAACTCTTCTTCAACAGAAGCATTAGTTCCATTCTGACTTCAATTCTCTTTAAATTTAGTATTCATTAAAGCATCTTGCTATCCTATAGCTCAAGTGACATTTACATTTGCAAAGGAAATTCCCTGGCATAATAATTTGATTTTAGCTCCTTCCTCCTTACTTTGGGGAAGGAAAATCTGGAATCTCCATTTGAGATTTAAGGTGAGGGACTAAATAAATGGACAAAATGACTAGAAACACACACATATTTCCTTAGCAGGGCAATCCAAAGAAAGAAAATATGCGGCAGATTCATTTCCTAAACTTTATGAAGAAAACAAGATCTAAAAGGAACATATTCAGTATTAATAAGGTTTCCCCTAATTTCTTCTTTGGAAAACAAGGGAATTTAATATCAATAGATTCAAATAGTGTTGTTTTTTTTCCTGGATTTACATTTCCTATTCATCATGTGGAGCAATTCAATGAAGAAAGCAATTATGTTTGGAAGAATTAGTGGTAAAAGGAAACCAGGCTGCCAATGAACACAGTGGCTGGACACTATCAAAGCTGATACCAGCCACAGCATGGAAAAACTCAAAGAAGTAGTGCAAGATCAGATGATGTGAATAAACCTGATCCATAGAATCACCAAGAAAGAGGCATGACTGAATGAATGACATCATTATCATCCTACATCATATTTTGCAACTAGCTTTGCAGGACACCAATGGAAGGAAGAAGGATAGGGAAAACAAATACTGTATTATATTTCCATCTCAACAAGGAATCTTAGACAGATGGATCCCTTCTTCTGCAAATCAAATTAGTGGGAGATACATTACATTCTTTCTCTCCAGAAATATATGGATGAAGTTGGGAAATGGATAGGGATGCAATCAAATCTTGGGACAAAAGATACCTTTTCATGAATCATATGAGCTTACCCAGAGGTGGGATCCGACAGGGTTAACAACCGGTTCAGTGATTTATGATGTGCTTCCCTGCCTGCTGCATGTGTGTGTAAATCTTTGTCAGCTTGCTGCCTGGACAGCTGAGCAGTGCTGCGTGCAGGGAAGCATCATTTGAAAAGGCACTTTTTTCCTGCTTTTTCAACCGCAGCTGTGTCTCGCATGGCAGCTGAGGTTGAAAAACAGGAAATAAAGGTCAGGTAAGAGCTCAGGCGGGTGGGCGGGTGGACGGGCCAAAGCAGCAGCAGACATAGAACTGGTTCTATGTCTGTTGCTCTTCAGAGCTACCAGTTCTAGAGCTACAGAGCTACCAGACAGAACCGGTGGAATCCCATCCCTGAGTTTACCCTATTTAAAATCACCCACAATTGGATCTGGATCGCTGCTCAAAAATCTTTGGGTTTTTGATATGCAATGTTGACATTTGCCAAATGGTTGGCAAGCATTTTTATATTCATTGGCTATTCCCTGATGACATTTTAGAGAAAACTGTAGAAAATTTCTTTTAGTCATATTCATTTTCCAATGGGAAGAATTTTCAAGATTTTTTCTGGGTAAGAAATATTCAGTCAATATAAAACAAATAGGAAATATAGGAGACAGAGTAGAACATAAGGTATATGTGCCTTTATATTTAAAAAAATGTCCATCATATGCTTTCAGTTCAAGTGGCATTTCAATCAATCAATCTTTATTAGGGCCACAGACTAGCAAATAATTTATTAAAGCAAGAATAAGAGTAAAAGAAATAAAAGACATACATACTATATTGCAATTGGTAGTGGATGAACAGTGGACAGTTAAAATTTGTCTAATTTTACATACACCAGAATTTAGCCACATTCAGGGAAACTACTCCATACTGGTCTGATAACATTAGTCCTTATAGAACAGGAATGTCAATCTGGCAGCCCACGGGCCAGATATGACATGTGCCCATCTCAGCTCTGCAAAGGCAAAAAGACAAAAATATGCCACAATACATTACAATACATCACGTGATGTGATCAAAGCTGGCTGAGGAATTCTGGGAGTTGAAATCCACAAGTCTTCAAGTTGCCAAGGTTGGAGATCCCTGTTACAGAAGATGTAAAGGAGGTGAGTTACAGTTTCCATGGCTCCTTGTCCCCAGGGGTGCAGCCTCAGGTCATCTGTTTTCTGTTTTTTGTTGTTTTCTGTATCAGCCCTCCAAAACCACTGTGGGAAGTGTGTTGCAGTGTGTTACGTCAGGCGCGGCAAGGAGACCAGGACTCAGTGACTTGGTTCAGCTCATTTATTGGTTCGAGAACTGCGGCTTTTTTATTCCCAAGCCACGGCGGCTGCGGCCAATGGCACCGCTTTGAATCTCCCGTGATTAGTTTCCACCAATCGCAGGAGATCCGCAGCGGGCCAATCAGAGCAGCTCGCTCGACCAATCGGATCCCTGCGCGCTTTGACCAATCACAGCGCGGCATCTACAAGAATGTAAATGACCGTACAGAACACCCCTCCCCTCTTGGTTCGGTCCTATGTGACGTAGTCCCGTAAGTAGGCGGGGCTCCATACTTGCCGACTGGACCTGCGCAGGTCAGTTGTTGTTTGGCTCCCAGCCGGTTCGGTTGGGTTCTCTGTTGCTCTCGGCCTCATCGATGGAACCGCCTGGAAGGTCTCACCGGGCCTCTTGTCGCAGCTCCCTCCTGGTCTACCCGGGCTGGTTGAGCTGCGGTTTCTGCCGCTCCCGCCTAGTCTTTCTGGGCTGGTTGAGCTGGCCTGGCTGTTTCTTCCTGGTGAGGCTTCGAGCTGGCTGTCAGTCGGTAAATGTTGCTGGTTTCTTTCTATTGGGTTCTGGCTCCCGGGGTATTCCCTCCCCTCTTGGCTTGTATTAGGGGGGTTGTCTGTGTTTGGTTGTGTGTCGGCTGTGTTTCCTGTGATTGTTCTCGATCTTAGTTGATCGATGTGGTATTTTCAGGCTCGTCCATCGGTTGTTTGCAGCCGGTACGAGCGGGGGCCTGTCAGTTGGGTTATAGTTGCTGGTACCCATAGTGGGTCTCCGGTTAGGTTCTTTGCGTAGATGGCATCACCTGGTACAAAGGACCAGTGCTTGCTAGAGGAGTTGGGGGGTTTCTCCGGGTTGTATGTGGGATGCAGCCTGTCTAGTGGGGACCTTATTTTCCTCCCCATTAGTAGCTCTGCTGGGCTTTTGTTCGTTGTTGTGTTCGGGGCTATATGTTGTATGAAGAGTATTTTATTTATTTTTTCTTGGATTTCCCCGTGTTCGATTTTTTTGGATGGTTTTTTTCGTAAATTGAACCATCCATTCCGCCCTTCCATTCGCCGCCGGATGTGCTGGAGCTGTCAATGCATGTCGTATGCCCCGTTCCGCTAGGAATTTTTCAAATTCTAGCGAGGTGAATTGGGGCCCATGGTCCAACACGATGACGTCTGGGAGGCCGTGGGTTGCGAAGAGCTTGCTAAGTTCCTTGGTCACAGCCTCCATGGTGGTGGTTTTCATGTTGCTTACCTCCAACCAGTTGGACTAAGTTTCTACCGTTACAAGGAATGTATGTCCCTTAGTGGGCCCAGCAAAATCTATGTGGATCCTGGACCATGGTCCCCTGGGGGTTTCCCATTCCAGGATCGTGCCGCAGGAGGGCTCGGTCTGGTTTCTTGGCAGCATTCACATCTTGCCACCCAGGCCTCAATTTGCTTGTCCATCCCTAGCCACCAAGCGTAACCTCTGGCCAGGGCTTTCATTCTAACTATGCCCGGGTGCCCCTCGTGTAACAACCCCAATACCTTCCCTTGTAGTTTTTTCAGAATAACAACCCTATCCCCCCACAGTACACACCCTTTTTGTAGTGAGAGTTCTGTTTGCCAGTTCCGGAATGTCTTGAATGTTTTGTCGTTGTCTTTTTCCGGCCACCCTTTTTCTACCCAATGTAACACCTGCGCCAGACGTTTGTCTTTATTTATCGGGCAATGTCTGATGTGGTTATGGGTAGATCAGGCAGAGTCTCTATGCTGAGGGTACTCGTCGTGGGTGCTGGGTTGGTGTCTAGGTCAGGTAACGGCGAGCGGCTCAAGGCGTCTGCGTGGGTGATAGTCGTCGAAGTAGGGCACCACCCCCTTAATTCCTTGCAAAAGCCTCTCCATGAGGCTCTGGAAAATTCCAGGCGCCACGCTGACTCCAAACTTGAGTTGGTTACAGCGAAACGCTCCCGGTGGGTGATTATGGTTTGCGCCTCAGCGGTTTCTGCGTCGACTGGCAGCTGTTGGTATGCTTGTGCCAGGTCGAGCTTCGCAAAAACCTTGCCTCCCCCCAGTGAGTGTAGAAGGTGCTGCACTCCTGGGACGGGGTAGGCGCTTTGTTGTAAGGTGCAATTTAGGGTGGCCTTATAGTCCCCGCAGATTCTTACCGACCCATCGGGCTTGACTGGGGTGACTATTGGGGTCTCCCACCGGGCATGGTCAATTGGTTGTAGGACCCCTTGCTTGATGAGCTTGTCAATTTGCTCTTCTATTTTTGGCCTGAGTGCAAAGGGTACCCGCTTTGGTTTTAGGCATATTGGGGGAATGTTGGGGTCTAGGCTGAAGAGATGGGGGGCCCTCGGTACTTGCCTAGGGTGCCGTCGAACACTTCCTGGAAGTCCCGTGCCAGTTGCTGTTCCCAATTGGTCTCGGCAGTGTGGTTGATGCCCGTGACTTCGATGCCGAGCGGTGCGAACCAATGCAGTCCCAAAAGGCTGGGTCGGTCTCGGTCCACGATCATCAGGGGAAGCTTTGCAGTGCGGCCCTTGAATGTTACCTTGAATTGTCTGGGATGCGGTTTCCCTGGTAGTCCTTGATTATTAGTCTCTGGTTCTCCAGTCCTTCTTGTGGATGGTAGGCACCAAGCGTTTGATTTCTTGCCAAGCGACCATGGAGAGATAGGACCCAGAGTCCACCTCCATTTTGCATGGCTCGCCTTCAATGCCTACCTCCACGTAAACTTTTTGGGCGTCGGTGGTTGATGCGTGGCCGATGATGACCATCTGGTGGGTTTCCTCCCTTCGCCGGGTTTCACCACCTCGTCGGTTCCGTCCACTCCAGTCCCATCGGCTGTCGGCTTCGTGATCTCTGGCTCTGGGAGGTGTGCTGTCCCGTCTCTGCTCGCTGTGGTCCCACCATCTGGGGCTGTAGGCCTTCCTCAATCGGCAGACTCGGGCGATGTGACCCTTTTTGTCGCAATGCCAGCAGACTGCATCGAAGAAACGGCACTCTGCTCGAGGGTGGTCACCTCTGCACCCAGCACATGCGGTCCCCGACTTACGACCCCACTGATTTCGCTGGTCACATCCCGTCTGGAGCCAGTGGATCTCCTCCTCCTCGTCCCTGGTGTCGGAGGCGGAGTGGAATTCGCCATGATGGGTTGTGGTCTCGTGGTGACTTGCTTCCGGGTGGGCCTCGGTTGCCCGTCCTGGGTCGGCGGTCATGGTGCGGTCTCCGGTGTCTGGTCTCCGCATGCGGTTCACCGATTTCTGGGTTGCCTCGGCTGCGGTGGCTTCAGCGATGGCGTCGGCGAGAGTGATGTCTCCTTTGGCCATCAGTTGGCTCTGTAGGACTGGGTCTCGAAGTCTGAGTATGACGCGGTCCCGTAAGGCCTCATCCATGTCCGAGAACCTGCACATGCCCCCTAGGCTTCATAGTTCAGCCACAAAATCGCTGATGCTCTCATCCGCTCTCTGGTCCCGCCGGTAGAAATCGTGCCACCTGATGAGGGTGGGCACAGCGGGGGCATAGTGGTTCCAGAGCAATGATTCGAGGTCGGCCCAGTCCATCTCCTTGATGTCCAAGGGTTTCTCTAGAGCTTTTGCCATCTAGAACACTGCGGGTTCGCAGTGTGTCAGGAAGACGGCTCTTTTCTTCGGCCCAGCGGCGTCCTTCATGTTGCTACATTCGAGGAACATGAGGAATCTGTCTGTGTATGATTCCCAGTCCTTGGTAGCGGGATTGAAGGGCGTGGGCGGTGCGATGCTGGCCATCTCGTCGGTCTCACTTCCTCCGGAAACGGGTTGGTGGGGAATTAGCCTTGGAATCCCATCCTCATCGCCAGTGTTACGTCCAGCGCGGCAAGGAGACCAGGATTCAGTGACTTGGTTCAGCTCATTTATTGGTCCCGAGAACGGCTCGGGTTCCGGGGGAAAAACTGCGGCTTTTTTATTCCCAAGCCACGGCGGCCGCGGCCAATGGCACCGCTTCGCAGGAGATCCGCAGCAGGCCAATCAGAGCGGCTCACTCGACCAATCGGATCCCTGCGCGCTTTGACCAATCACAGCGCGGCATCTACAAGAATGTAAATGACCGTACAGAACACAGTGCGCTTAGGTTAATGTCCTTTGGATTTTGGGGATGGTTATAAATCTCTCTCTGCTTTAAAGGGGGATTTTGACTGCTCAAATAAACATTCTTGGGAAGAGCAGTTCAACCCTGTTGGATTTCCAGATCTTTAATACACTGTTTAAGTGTGCTAAGTACTTACTCCTACCCCATAGTTAGAAGGGACCAAACATTTAAACAATGATCAGGTGGCATTTGGTTATTTTTAAAATATCAGTCCCTACTTTTCATGTGATTCAGAATAGGGTTCAGAATAGCTTACATGGAGATAGATAGATAGATAGATAGATAGATAGATAGATAGATAGATAGATAGATAGATAGACAGACAGATGATATAATTAATTATATAATATATAATTAATATTATATATTATAATATGTAATAATTACAATGTTACAAGTGCTACAATACTCAGGCCACGAGTCCCTAGCCAAGTGCTGCGACCCACTATTGAGCCATTCAGAACGGGGCCACATGTGCTGGATGAGTATGTGCACATCTCTACTTGCACAAGCAGTTGGCAAACGTACGTGCTCCATTTGAACGAGCAGAGGGCACGTGTGCCTGCCACTCCAACAAATGGAATTGTGCAGGCACTTGCCCACTCTCGCATAAAACCATCTCCAGCCAGCCTACAAAGCTGGAAAAGTTGGGGAACTCCGCCTTAAGCGCAACAGCAATGTTTTCTGGTTTGTGAACTATGGTGTGAAGCTTAATACTTATATTGTATGGTTGACCCTAGTGGTGGCTTAAACTGGTTAAGCATAATGGGCTGGGGGGGGGGAGTAAGCATAGGAAAATGTATAAACAGAATCTGATTTTCCAAGTAATCATAATGCCATACCTTCAAACACAAGGAAGGAAGGTAAAACAATTGGATCTGAATATCTGCTGATTTGAAATGAGGTAGTAGAATTTCTTTTCTGTTCAAACAAGGAGAGAGAGAAAAAAATATAAAACATAATGTGCAATTTTCTGCCAAAGTAAGTATCGTACATCCTGTTCTCCTGGGTTCTGTTATTCTGGGATAAAATTCTGGCACAGAGAAGTTGACTCTGTCAAATCCTTAATGAATGTTAATACATATTAATCATAATTCATTCTAAAATGGGAAGAGAAAAATAATTGGCATTCACTCTTAGTTTAGAACATATTCCCATGCTTCAATGTAGATAAAGGTTCAGGATATACAAGGAAATGCTCTTTTAATCATATCAGATGAGCTGTTCTCCTGTCTTTCACAGTTGGTATATAGTTGGTACTTTGTCCTGGACTAAAGATAAAATGTCAGCATATGGCAATTAAAATGAATACACTGTGTGTGGTCTAAACATAATTAAGGGTGAAAAGATTGTGTGCATGTGTATGTGTGTGCAGACATAGAGAGACAGATATTTTTTTATAGACAGACCTACAGATCACAGTCAAATGTGGAAGGGTAACATACATGTTGTTGCTTATAAACTTTATCTTCTACCTATAGCAATCAAGTATACCTAACCACTTTCATCTTGCAATGAATAAAGATTGATTGTAGCAAAGCAAGGTCTTTTTCAGGTTGTACTTTGTGAAATTTTCTGTATGTATGATTAATGTGTACTAGTTTTGCAGAGCCAGCATCATAGCTAATAGCTAGCTGTTACTGCCATCTACAGGTGAAACTCGAAAAATTAGAATATCGTGCAAAAGTTCATTTATTTCAGTAATGAAATTTAAAAGGTGAAACTAATATATGAGATAGACTCATTACATGCAAAGCAAGATTGTTCAACCCGTGACTTGTCATAATTGAGATGATTATAGCTTACAGCTCATGAAACCCCAAATCCACAATCTCAGAAAATTAGAATATTACATGCAATCAATTAAACAAGGATTGTACATAGAACAATATCAGACCTCTGAAAAGTATAAGCATGCATATGTACTCAGTACTTGGTTTGGGCCCCTTTTGCAGCAATTACTGCCTCAATGCAGCATGGCAAGCAAGCTATCAGCCTGTGGCACTGCTGAGGTGTTATGGAAGACCAGGATGCTTAAATAGTGGCCTTCTGCATTGTTCGGTCTCATGTCTCTCATTTTTCTCTTGACAATGCCCCATAGATTCTCTATGGGGTTCAGGTCAGGAGAGTTTGCTGGCCAATCAAGCACAGTAATCCCACAGTCATTGAACCAGGTTTTGGTGCTTTTGGCAGTGTGGGCAGGTGCCAATTACTGCCTCAATGCAGCATGGCAAGCAAGCTATCAGCCTGTGGCACTGCTGAGGTGTTATGGAAGACCAGGATGCTTAAATAGTAGCTCTTCTGCATTGTTCGGTCTCATGTCTCTCATCTTTCTCTTGACAATGCCCCATAGATTCTCTATGGGGTTCAGGTCAGGAGAGTTTGCTGGCCAATCAAGCACAGTAATCCCACGGTCATTGAACCAGGTTTTGGTGCTTTTGGCAGTGTGGGCAGGTGCCAAGTCCTGCTGGAAAATGTAGTCAGCATCCCCATAAAGCTTGTCTTCAGAAGGAAGCATTGAGTGCTCCAAAATCTCCTGGTAGATGGCTGCATTGACCCTGGACATAATGAAGCACAGTGGACCAACACCAGTAGATGACGTGGCTCCCCAAATCAATACAGACTGTGGAAACTTCACACTGGACTTCAAGCATCTTGCAGTGTGTGCTTCTCCATTCTTCTACCAGACTCTGGGTCCTTGGTTTCCAAATGAGATGCAAAAGTTGCTCTCATAGAAAAGAAGACTTTGGATCACTGAGCAATAGACCAGGTCTGTTTTTCTTTAGCCCAGGTAAGATGCTTCTGACATTGTTCAGGAGTGGCTTGACAAGAGGAATACGACATTTGAAGCCCATGTCCAGGATCCGCCTGTGTGTAGTGGCTCTTGGTACACTGACTCCAGCCTCAGTCCACTCCTTGTGAAAGTCCCCAACACTTTTGGATTCCCTTTTTCTGACAGTCCTCTCCAGGCTGCAGTCATCCCTGCTGCTTATGCACCTTTTTCTTCCACCCTTTTCACTTCTGCATAAATTTCTATTAATGTGCTTTGATACAGCACTTTGAGAACATCCAACTTCTTTTGCAATTACCTTTTGAGGCTTTCCCTCCTTATGGAGGGTGTCAATGATGGTTTTCTGCACAACTGTCAGGTCAGCAGTCTTTCCCATGATTGTGATTCCTACTGAACCTGACCGAGAGACTATTTAAAGGCTTAGGAACCCTTTGCAGGTGTTATGGCTTAATTAGCTGATTAGAGTGGGACACTTTGAGCCTAGAATATTGAACCTTTTCACAAGATTCTAATTTTCTGAGATTATGGATTTGGGATTTTCATGAGCTGTAATTATCTCAATTAAGACACATCACGGCTTGAACTATCTTGCTTTGCATGTAATGAGTTTATCTCATATCTTAGTTTCACCTTTTAAGTTGCATTACTGAAATAAATGAATTTTTGCACGATATTCTAATTTTTCGAGTTTCACCTGTAATGGAACATTGAAATAATCTTATCCCTAGTCTTTCTTTTTTCTAGACTAGCTATACCCAATTCCCACAACTCATTTTTTGGGCAGATTGTTTAGTTAATAAAAATGAAAATGACTTAAAAGTATAAAATATGCAGGAAATAAATGCAATACAATTTCTTGGTTGTATTGCCTAACAACTGGTACTGAAAAGTATGGTGGAAAAAATACATAAGAAATAAGCGATGTGGTTTCTGGACTTGCATCCCATGTCAGCACAATCAATTTTGAGGATTATTGAGATAGTACCAAACTACCTGTGCTGTATATTCCTGGCTTCAGCTAAATTATTTTCATGCATAATGGATATTAGTAGCTTAATCTCCACAAACATATGTTTTATCTCCTTAAAACCTTCCAAGTTGATGGTTATTATTGATGTGTGTGATAACAACCATTCCAGTTCAACTGTGTGCTGCCTAAGAATGCATTTCCTATTATGATTTTAATAACTTCAACGGAAGGCTACTTTCTTCATGATACTTTCTCCATATCAGGAATAATTTTATGCATCACTATCATTTCTCCCATTATTTGCTTTCTTCGATGATGAAATGCCTACTTCTACAGTAAGAGGTGCAATTACACATTTGAATTGTTGAGAAAATTCTTACATGGAGTTGATCTGGCAATTGGTCAATGCACAATTTTAAATGCCCATTAAGCTTCAGTTCCAGTGGAGACAAGGGATATTCACATCTGAAAATGTGAAGGAGTCTCTAGGGCTAACTTCGAATTATCCTAGCAAAAGACCAATCATTAGGTGGATTTATTTAAGATTTAAATTCAAAATGGCTCAATGGTCCTTGCTTATAAGTTTGATTAAAGGATACCAATATGTTTTGCTATTTAATATCCTAGAATGTTCTTAATAGGATGAACAGATTCCTTGTTTACATACCAGTGAGCTAGAATCAGATAATCTAGTGTTAGAGTAAGGGTGACAAGTTTCTTGAGACTTTGTTGTTGTTGTTTCATGGAGGTGGTGGTATTCTTAAAAGCTTCCTGGAGCCTCATAGACCATAGTGACCACTGTTGCTATGCTAACAATAGAATATGAAGATATGAATTTGGGGGGTGGGGGTGGAATATTTGATGGAGAAGAATTATCATTCCTTTGCATTCATCTATATGCAGAAAGAAAAAATTATTTTTTTTGGAAATTGAAAGAAGTAGAACATATGTTTTTAGTATTAAAGAGCCACGGTGGTGCAGTGGTTAGAATGAAGTACTGCAGGCTACTTCTGCTGATCACTGGCTGCCAGCAGTTTGGCAGTTCAGGTCTTACCGGCTGAAGGCTGACTCAGCCTTCCATCCTTCCTATGTCAGTAAAATGAGGACCCAGATTGTTGAGGGCAATAGGTTGAGTCTGTAATCTGTTTAGAGTGGGCTGTAAAGCACTTTGAAGTGGTGTATGAGTCTAAGTGTTATTGTTATTAATCAGTCCTACTTCTCTCCTTACTTATCTAGAAGTAAGATATGGCACCCACATTTTATGATACCTTTCTTCCCATCCATATTTTTAAGTTTTGCTTCCAAATATCATGGTCCTAAGAAAGAGAAACTATAGCCAATCAGTTGAAAAGTAGAAGAAGACAATAAGTGTGCTATTGGATTTGTTACAGATGTCTGCTTTGGGTCTAGAAAAAATCTGTTAAACAGTTCAGCCTGAGCTGGGCATGGAAGTGATGCATGACAAAAATATAGAGACAGAAAGAAGATGAAGTCACTACATACATTTCTTGTCTTTGCAATAAAAAATAAAGGTTGATGAATAATCTAAGATTACAACCCTACAACAATTTTGAGTCACAAACATGCCACTTTTATTTGCCCAGGGTTCTAAATAATTATAAATTACAAAGTTGAAATTGCTTGCTTGCTATGATTCTCTATGGGGAAAATATAACTTTAAAAAGGCTTATATTAAAAAATCTGCACCTGAAGACCTTAGACATTTATATTTCTACATTCAAAATCTAACTTTTGTCAGCTTACTAACTGACTATAAAGTACAGTCTGTTGCTTTTTAAAGTGCATTACAAAAAGAACCCATCTGATAGAGGTAGTATGAATGAAGCTGGACAATTATTTCCTTCCCAAGTGACTTGTGTGCTTTTTCTATGTAACTTCCCCATCATTGCAGAAGAATGATTTTTAATAAGGAGGGATTGAAGTGGCATGCCCCATTTTTCCCAGTATAAAATGACTTATCTTCTGATGCCTTGTGCATAATATGGCTTGTTAAAACTGTTAGCTTTCCCACAGGCTTCTATAACTCTCCTCCCTTAATTAGTCATTTACTCACACAATTTAGCTCAAGGGGGTTATCTCTTTTCTTTAGAAGTTCTTTTCCAAGGTTGGACACCTGGAAGAAAATGGGATAGATAGCCTGGTACTACCTCACATAAACTTTTGATAACTGCAAGGCAATAACTATAAAGCAACATATACTCTCAAACCAATACCTGGAGAAGACAGGATAAATAGATGTATGTTAATGGCAATATATTTAGAAAAATGTCCTTGGCAATTATTCAAATGTTTGGGTTTCATCCAAGCTATTAATAGGGTGTAGTGTTATTTACAACCCTTATATTTTGTAAAACTATAAAATATGACCAACACAGGACATATTTTAGTACAGGCTTACCAGAAAAGGTGTTATACACTAGTCAGAATAATCTGAAGAATGCCATATCAGGAAGAGGAACAACCATATTCTAAACCATGTAAAATTCTAAACTCTACTTATACTTCTCTATTGAATGTTGCTCCCGTCTTGTTATCTATTCCTTATCGGTGGATATTTCCTGTGAATATGTTAGATTAATTCAATAACATTATTTAGCAATAATAAATATTTACTAAATGTATATGCTGCCCAGTCCAGCAATGATGGGTGGTTTATAAATTGTTAAAAACTTTTAAAAATAAGTAACAATATAAGAAACTCACAGAAACAAAGATGGCAAACAAAACAAACAAACAAAAAAATCTCCATGGGAACAAGGAAAAGGAAGAAAAGGAACATCAATCACTTTCACCAAAGTCATTGCTTAATAAGGCCTTTTCAGCATTTATGTCATGTGGTTGGTGCTTTCAAAGCCACAAACCTCATGCTGACATTTTAGCATGGAAAAACAACACCTGAGGATTTTACTCCACTGCTTTGACTAAAGTTTAAACTCATTTTAGCTTTTAGCTGACATTGACATTCTTGAAATTTGCAATTGTAGATCTAAGTACTCCAGCTGAAGGAGGCCCCACCAAGTTGGCATTGTTTTTTAAGACCCACAAACCATGGTTGACTTTTTTCTATGTTTTGGTTCAAGCGAGGATTCAGAATCAAAGCTTTTTGTCCAGTTCATGCCTCATGTCCAGTTTTATGCCTGTGTTCAGATAATACTTGTTGAAAAAACTACCAAATGATAATACCTGGGCACATCATGGCTATTGAGAGTTCATTACCATGTCCATACGCAAACTCAAATGAAAGATAAGGTTGTGTTAATGAATCATGTAATACTCATAGGTTATGAAAGGTGAGAAAGTATGACAATTTGCCATGGCCAACTGACCACATCCAACTTGCCATGGCAAACTTACTGCAGCCAACTGACCACATCCAACATGCCATGGCAAACTTGCTGCAGCCAACTCACTGCTGCCAACTTAGCACGGCCAACTCACTGTGGCCAATTTGCCATGGCCAACTCCTCAGGGGAACAACTCACTGCAGGACAAGAGTTGTACTACTATTGAAGAAATGGTGGAGTAGAATCATTAAAGAAAGGATGCAAAAGGAGGAATAAAATGAAATGTTAATGATAATTAAAATGATTGTTAAATTATCCCGCAACAAGTTGTCCGATGGCAAGGTGGCCATGATAAATTGACCATGGAGAGTTGACAGTGGAGAATTGGCCACAGCGAGTTGTCCTATTCTGGGCTTGGTTTTTGTGGTGTTTAAAAGCATTGTTGTACTGGCTCATAATTCTTTGTTTTAGAAAGGTTTGAAAAAGCAAAAAAAATGTTTTGCGGATGTTTAGGGCACACATTTCTGCTCTTACATTTTTGAAAATGTTTCCCAAAATTGATTTCTGGCCTAGTCCAGTATGTATGATATCCTCCTTTCCAATGCAAACTCATAATAGTGATGCTTCCTGGTATACTGTATATGTTCCTCATTGAACACATAAAGCAAAATGGACAATCTATTTCAGACAATCAGACAAAAGTTTTTACAATTTAGGTAGACATGCATTCCAGATTTCTCAATTTTGCTAAAGAAAGGAAAAAGAGGGAGGGAGAAAGATTAATAATAATAATAATAATAATAATAATAATAATAATAATAATAATAAGCATTCAACTAGTAATCCCAGTATAGTTATCTCGTTTGCTGTGTACAGTCATTTTTGTGTCAAATAATAATAATAACAACAACAAAAAAAAAAAAAAAGCTTGGTTTTTCTCCCATAAGCCCTCTTCTATTTCTTAGTGAAAATCTAAAGTTCTGGCTGATCAATCCTTAGACATATTTGGAAACATTCTGTGATAGTGGATTGATACTCTTAACCTGAATTGTGCTGGCATTAGTCTGAATTGTTTCTTGATTTAACCATTGTTTTTCAAAAATAACTTTGGCTCATAATCAGCTTTCACAGAAGACTACATGACACATCTTGCCTTAGACATTACCTGGTGTGCTAACTGCTTTGTAGTTAAAGGCAATTCTGTTTTGAAAAAGTTGATAACTTGGCAAGTATGGGATGAAACCAATTTATCTTCGTCAGGCAGCTTCACTCAAGGGCCTTGAAAATGGAGGGGGTAGGGGAAGCCTCCAATGTCACATAGAAAGAATAATAGGCAGATCTAGTTTATGATTGCTTTGTCCTATTGTCCTATTATATTTTGAAATATATGGAAATGTATTTAGACATGCTAAGGACCAAAATATTCATTATCCTGAATGTCTAGCATGTAGCTGCATCATCACTTTCTGCAATTAATTATATATTCAAGAGTCCACAGTGATGGACAAAGCATTAAAATCAGTTTGTTCTCTGCCTGTGTGAACTGGGCAATCTGCCCCTTTCTACTATACGTCAAAAGTTTCTCTTGATGTCTTTGGATCTCCTTCTGATATTGGGGGAAAATCTTTATTTATAGTGCATTTTTCTGCTATTTGAGCAGGATGTATACTAAGTTGGCAATTATTTAAAAGATGCCATTGCACACTTTATGCATATCATATGTCTTCTCATACTCCTTCCTAATGTTTCTGTGACATGGCACTGCTATATCTATCATCAGTACTTTCTTCTGTTCCTTATCTACTATGAAAATGTTTGATTGATTGACTTATACCTCCCTCTTTCTCTCTCTCTCCCTTTCTCCCTCTGTCCCTCCCTCCTTCCCCTCTGTCTCTCTCTCTCTCCTTCTCTATCATCTATCAATTTCCCTTTTGGAAATCAAGAATGAGATATCATGGTAATGAACTCTATCTTATAGAAACATTCTTATAACTTTCCTTTCCTTTCTCGTTTCCTTCCTTCTTTCCCTTTTCCTCTTGCCCCTTCTCCTTTTTCTCTTCCTTTTCCTTCTCCTCTTCTTCATTCCATTCTCCCCTTTGCCCTTTCCTTTCCTTTCTTTCCTCTTTCCACCTTCACATACATAGTCACACACACACACACACACACATTATATTATTTTATATTATATGATATTTATGTTTTCTCAAGGCATCTTGGACTGCCTAAGCCCCTATAAAATGCTGCCAATCAAGGTTGGCTATAAATCGAACAATGACCTGATGTAAGGTAGATTAAGGTTGCTTTTCTCTGACCTGTCTTTCTTGATTATCCATTTTGCTTAATGGATAAAAATATAAAATATTTAAAACAATATTCATGATTCCACAAATGCAGTTAGGCAATGAACCAGCATCTATGCTAAGGCAAAGAAGATATTTTAAAAAAAATCCAGAAGATCAAGCGAATTTATATCCAAAAGGAAATGCTAGAATTCTTGTCTATGGAAATTGCTTCTATTTGTACAACACAGCAGGTTGCTAAGCACAGCAAAATATCATTGATTGTACTTATTCCCTGTGGTTGGCATGACTGAAGTCATATTTTATATGCATTGTATTTTAGGCTGTTGGAAATTTGCATCCAGTGTTTCAAACGTTGCCCTTTTTACCTGTGAAAACATAATGCATAACGCATGACAACTGGCTGAAAAAAGGCTACTGCCTCATCCATTATTGCCTATTATGTTGAAAAGAGAAGAACTCAGCAAAACTGGTAAATATTTTCCATTTAATAAAGTCAACTTCATTTTTTTTCTAATATGCATGTCCAAAGCAGTGCTGGGAAGAAGCAGGATTATTAGCGTGACCATGATAAACAATGGAAACCATGAATAAAGGAGCATGTAGTTATGCTCATTAAAAAGAAATTAAGTCTTTGCTTCATCCCACTGCAAAGTGAGAAGAGGCCCGGCAGGGATACAACCTTCAGAGGTCCTAGAATCCTTCTTTAGAGAAGAATAGAATGGAATGGAATGGAATAACAGAACAGAATGGGAAGAGAATGGAATGGAATGGAATAACAGAACAGAACACGAAGAGAATGGAATGGAATAGAATGGAATAACAAACAGAATGGGAAGAGAATGGAATGGAATGGAATAACAGAACAGAACAGGAAGAGAATGGAATGGAATAACAAACAGAATGGGAAGAGAATGGAATGGAATGGAATAACAGAACAGAACTGGAAGAGAATGGAATGGAATGGAATGGAATAACAGAATAAGACTAGACTAGACTTGAATTGAATTGAATTCTTATTGGCCAAGTGTGATTGGACTTACAAGGAATTTGTCTTCAGTGAATAAATTTGCTGTGTGCATAAAAGATATAAGTAATAAATCATGATCATAGTAATCATAAATACATTCATCATGAATCATAAGATACAACCCTTAGTGATAGTCATAAGATACTAAATGAGCAATCAATATAAATCATACTAGAAACCAATAAACAATATAAATTATAAAGATACAAGCATCAAAATTATAGCCATAAGTAGAAAAGGAAATAGGTAATAGCAGGATGAGAAGAAGAAGAAGAATAGAGTCTTAATAAATAGTTTGACAATGTTGTGGGAATTAGTTGTTTAGCAGAATGATGACATAGGGTGGGGAGAACTGTCCTTGTGTCTAGTCTGGTGTGCAATGCCCTATAAAAAGGATCTCCAAACTTGACAGCTTTAAGACTTGTGTACTTCAACTCCAAGAATTCCTGAACTAACATGACTGGAGGAGGAATTCTGGGAGCTGAAGTCCACAAGTATTAAAGCTGTCAAGTTTGAAGACCCCTGCCCTATAACATCTTTTGAGGGTAGAAGTTGAAATCATTTATTTCCAGGATGTGAAGGGGTCTGTAGATATTTTTACAGCCCTCTTTTTTAACCCTCTTTTTTTTTTTTTAAACAGCTCTCTTTTTTTTAGCACAAAAACAGAGTTGGAAGGGACCTTGGAAGATCCCTGCTCAGGCAGGACACCCTATACCATTTGAAACAAATGACTATTCCAATCTCTTCCTAAAAACCTCCAGTGCTGGAGCACCAACAACTTCTAAAGGCAAGTGGTTCCACTGATTAATTGTCCTGACTGTCAGGTTGCTTCTCTCCCTGATTAGTTTCCATCCACTGCTTCTTGTCCTGTCCCTTAGATATTGGACCTAGTCCTTCTTTTACTCCTAGTCCTTCTTTTCATTAAAACTCATTCCTGCAACTATTCTTCATATGGTTTGACCCTCAGTCCCCTAATTATCTTTGTTGCTTTTCTCTGCCTTCTTTCTAGAATCTCAACATCTTTTTTACATTGTGGTGACCAAAACTGGATGCTGTATTCCAAGGCATTATAAAGTAGTATTAACACTTTCACATGACCTTGATTCTATTCCTTTGTGAATACAGACTAGGACTGCATCAGCTTTTTTTTTTTTTTTTTTGGGGGGGGGGGCAGCTGCAGCATACTGCTGGCTCATATCTAAGTGATTGTCCACTAGGACTCCAAGATCCCTCTCACAGTTACTACTATTGAGCCAGGTATCAACTATTCTGTACCTGTGCATTTTGGTTTTTCTTACTTATATGTAGAACCTTACTTTTTTCTCACCATTGAATTTCATTTTGTTAGATAGGAACCAGTGTTCAAATCTGCAAGGTCCTTCTGTATCTTAAATCTGTATTCTGGGATATTGGCTGTTCCTGCCAGCTCAGTGTCATTGATGTAGATATTGAAAAGTATTGGGTTTAGACTTTGTTTCTGCTGAGATATCAGTCTCATTTTGTGATGCTAGTTAGGTCCAAATCCCTGGGAAGTGTGCATAAATTGGTAAAAAATATTCCATATTTTCAAGTGATAATATTATTTTCACAGTAACTATGGGTTGTGAGTGGGTGAGGAAAGTTTGTTATATTGGAAGAAAAAACATCAATCTTTGTTGGTAGCACTCATTATCCTGGAATGAAATGGGTTCTTTTGAGATACATTAATAATTAAGGATATTGAGTGTGATCCCCTAAATGGTGATTCTCCAACCTATATTATAACAAAGTTGAAGCAAAATATAAAATCTAGATATTTCTTATAAGCATACATGCCAGGCCAGAGATAATGCATTTGATTTTATACACAGCCACACAACATAACTATGAACTGCATAATAAACTAACTCAACCACGTCCCGTAGCTCATTAAAACCTTGCCTTCAACATTTTTACAGTTCCCTCATGAAAAAAACAGTTATGTGAACACGGATACTTAGACAAGTAACTTCTATAACTATCCTATTTTCCAGGATCCAAAACATTTCATGGAAAGCTGAAAATTAGAATATGCACCTCCCATTCAGGAATGTCACATGAAGGCAGAATTCACATATGAGGATGAGGAATATGAAAATATTTCCTGACAATGTGTTGTGCCCATCATCTTCTAAACATGGAGGGTATATGAAGCAGAAAACATCCTCTGTCAGTGGAGGCTATTTATATGATTTAATATGGAAAAACATGTGTTTGAATCATGCAGAAATTCTTCACATACCAAAGCATCTTCACAAAAAATGCTTTAATCCAAGTGGTTCAGGAAGAAGGAACCCTTATCCTCAGGGCTGGGCTGCTGCCAGTTCGCACCGATTCTAGCGAACCAGTATGAATGACAATCAGTTGGCCCTGCCTACCTGTCCCTGCCCTATCCTGTCTTACATTTTCCTCTTTTGCAGCTCAGCTGATTCATGCAGCAAAATGGATTATTGTGCCTCAGCTGTTCTACTCACCAGGGAAGGCTAGAAGGTGTGCTGGAGAGATTCAAATTGGTACTCACAGAACCAGTTGTTAAACCGGTTGCAGCCACCACTGGTTATCCTCATAATGCAGACAATACATCTCAGTCAATCAGCTCAGCTACCCATGGAATAAGTATGTTCCAACTCAGTTTGAAAATAACTTTTCACTCTCAGAAGTTTTTCAGGCATCTAATCCATTAAAAAACATAAAAACCTATATCTTCTAATATGATGAATGTAAATTACTGCTAGTATATATTCCCTCTACATTCTGGTGATGCTGAACATATGATGAGTCCACCAAATGTTGATGTAAAAGCAAAAAAAAAAAAAAGATTAACTCAAGGTATTTTCTTTTTACTGCTTGAAAAATAATGGGATGAATTTCACTCTAACCCAATCCCATTATATGTTAAGCACAGGATTGGAGAATCCATTACAGTTGAAAATATTTTATCCGAGTAGACATTCAGAACATGACTTTTAGAAAGAGCAGCCTCTGCTTTAAATGCATTTTTTATCTGGGCTCAGATTGAAGTGGAAGAGTTAATGATTTCTGGTGGTAGTATTATTTACATGTATTCTCTCCTTAAAGAGGTTTATTAACAGGACAACAGTAGTTACAACTTCTGGAAATAAGCAGAGATATTTTCATTTCAATAGAAATAGAACTGCAGTGCTAGTCTCCCACTAAATAAGCTACTTTATGTTGGGCAACTTTGAATTACAAATCCATTTTATATAAAATACTGCAATTAATATTATTTGCTTAAGTTAGACTTTAAATACAAAATGGAATGATTGTCATCTGTATGATAGTCCTTTGAAAATTTTCTCTAAATAATTTATTTCTTTTATATATATTTATCATATCGTTCCACATTGATTTTTGAGCAAAATGACTATCTGTAACGCACAATAACAAACGGACTCTTTTGTTTTTCTATTTCTATTTTTATATTTGTGTTGTGTAACTTATCTTAGGAATTTATGCTAAGAGTTTTCCTCTGAAATATTAATTTTACTGCATAGTCTTTCCAACATGTACTTTTACATTTGATATTATTATCCATGCTTCCATCTCTTCCTTATATTCAAATGAACTAGGCTACCTTATGTTTCAAAATTTGGGTGTGAACCATAGAGGATAAAGAGGATAGCTTTGATGGAAAGAGGGAAGATCCATCATCGAAGCAATAAAAAGGAAAATATTGCTTGAGTGTAACAAGGGAGGAAAATTATGAATGTCTCAGACACACACACACACATACAGACAGACACATTTCTAATTTATATTAAAATGAAAAGGGATTAGAGGAAGAACAATCAGACTTGCAAGGTTCTGTGACTACAGCTGTTTCAATAAAAGTAGCTCTAGGTCTACACTGTGTCTGTTTCTTAGACTGCTCTATCTCATCGGATGGATAGAATACTGGAACATTATATTCTTCTAATGTAAGGAATACTGCTAAAAATTCTAAAGTTCAAGATGCAATGTAGAAGATAAATGAATATTACACATTTGGACCAGATGGACATTATAACTGTGGAACCATATTGACTCTTTTTATTTAAGAAACTAACTCAGTTCAAGTATTCGATAGAAGTGGGGTAACTCACCTTAGCCAACTCACTGCAGCCAATTCACTACCACTAACTCACCACAGCCAACTCACAACAGGACAACTTGCCACAGGACAATTTGATAATTTAAAAACAGTAATTAAATTAAATTATTTAAAATAAATAAAAAATATTTTATTTTTTGTCATTCATATTTCATTCTGTCCTTCCTTTTTCATCCTTTCTTTAATGATTCTATTCCACCATTTCTGAATGTGATGTAGGGAGACATAATAATATTAATAATAATAATAATAATATATAATAAAAAAGACATCACAATAATACACAGGCAAACAATTGATACAAACTCAAGGTAAACCACTCCAAACTCGATTGCAGAAAATACGACTTCAGCAACAGAATGGTCAACGCTTGGAACACCCTACCCAACTCCGTTGTTACAGCCTCAACCCTCAGCTTCAACCTCAAATTGTCTATCCTGGACCTCACCCCATTCCTAAGAGGTCCTTAAAGGGGGTGTGCATAAGCGCACCAGCGCACCAGCGTGCCTACCATCCCTGTCTTACTTTCCCCATTTATCTGTATTTACTTCTTTTGTTCATGTTTATGTTCATACATACACTTTTTATCATGTACATGTTTGACAAACAAATAAATAAAAATAAAATAAATAAAGGAGGGGGGAATTCTGCAATAATTCTCGGACACAAAAGGTTTCTTCTTACTGGTATCCAAATTTGGGGAATCAAGAATTCTTTGAGTGAAGCTAGGATGGAGGAATATGTGATACATTTTAAAAAAATCAATCATGCAGTTACAGGTAGCCATTTTTACCTTACAGGTAGCCATTTTTACCTTACAGGTAGCCATTTTTACTTTTTATCACTCCCTTCTCCCTCAAGCTGTCATAAGTAAAAAAAGGAATGCTGATTAGGTAAATATTTCTTATCTGAAAAGGAGTTTGTTGACTTCTAAAATGAATTGGTACTACCTACACAATGTTGTTGCACAAGTAAAAAGAATACTCTTTTAAAATCGGCCCATTCCACAAACTCACTTTGAAAATGAAGGAGTGTGAAAGAGAAAGGCTAAAAACCTGGAGAGATAAAAGCTGAATATGAAAAAACACACAACCCCCCTTGAAATATTTCCACGACAAAGCAGGAAGCTGTGGCCATCTTATTGTCCTCCAGTCCAGGGGTCTCCAACCTTGGCAACTTTAAGACTTGTGGACTTCAAAGCTGACTGAGGAACTCTGGAAGTTGAAGTCCACAAGTCTTAAAGTTGCCAAGGTTGGAGACCCCTGATCCAGTCACTAACCTCTAATGTAAGGGTCTTCAAACTTGGCAAGTTTAAGACTTGTGGACTCCAACTCCCAGAATTCCTGAGTTAATATGACAGGAGGAGGAATTATGGGAGTTAAAATCCACAAGTCTTAAAGTTGTCAAGTTTGAAGACCCCTGCTCTAATGTGATATTGCTCCCATTTTTCTTTTACAATTCTGTTTTTCTTGTCATTTTGGAGGAAAAAAATTAAGAGCACTTGAAATGCTAATTTTCAGTTGGCATTTAGTCATGTTATGACAGAAAGTGGGATTCCAAATGAGGCCGGGAGAACAATTTTGACATTTCCCAAACAATCACTTGCTTTGAAGAAGAAATGGAAATTTATAGAGATTTTAACATAGTTAATGAAATGCAACATTATGCCCTATCCAGGGAAACACGATGTTTTCTAGAAAATAAAAATAAAAAACAGAGGGGCTATAATTTGATGGAATTTTATGAGGTTTACTGGAGTTTTTTTCCTGTTAATGTTTGACATTTTTATTTAAAAACTGAATATGTATGAGACCCTTTTAAAAACAGAAAAAAATCAATTTAATTATTGTTTGTTTAACAGATGAATCATTAATGCATACTGACTTTGTATTAATTCAGTAATCATAATTTTATTCGAATATCCAGTGTGCCGACAATACTTGTCAGTTCTCAATTAAACCTGATGTACTGTTTTAAAAAAAACCCAATCCTGCTTAGACATATTAGTTGAAATACGAACATTACTTATTAATGGAATTCTAATATTTCTGCAGCAGTGTGGGCTTGATTTAATTTTGATTTAGCATCATCTTCATAACTTAAAAATCAGATTGCACATAATGAGCATTCACCATTTACTTGATAGAATCAACTATTATTTCTTTTTTATCAACAGTGATTTTAATCACTGCACAATATTCAGTTTTACTGAGAACAATGCTGTGTCACTTAACATATTGTATTAAGTGAATTTAGTCTAGACAGCACTCTATCAATGTAATATTTGTGCATTCAATTTTTGATACATTCACATTCCACTGACCCTTAATTGGGTCACATTGAGAGATCCTCTTATAAATAGCATTTGTCTTGCATCAGGTTTCTTCACTGAACAAGACAAATATTAATATATAACTAGTGATTTCCCCTTAGGTATGAGCATATAATATGCTGTTTTTTTGTGAATGCTAACAGTTTATTACTTGGATTAATGCTATAGCATCAGCATATATATGCCTATTAGTAAACAACTGGATTATTGCATTGTTTAAATCAGCAGTGTCAGGATTTGACAAATCTGTAGTCGTTCTATCTAAGTAATTTTATTTTTTCTATCAAAACATAGAGTTGTGTCCTACTAGACTTTTTAGGACAAACAGAATAGTTAAACTTAGCTAGCTCAATACCCGTGCTTCGCTACAAAATTATGTAGTCAGGCTTAGTTTTGGGGGAGAAAAATAAGGGGAAAAAAACTGCCTCTGCCTACCAATATCCATCTGTATTCATCTGGCTAGCATTCTGTCAATGTGTGAGAGAATTGAGGGCTGTTTAGAAACAGAAACAATATTTGCTGTATGAGAAAGAGGGAGATAGCAAGGAGCACGGGCGTAGCTTAGCTCAACTGTTCTGTACTAAAGCTGCTTGGTGCTGAAACTGAAATTCCTCTCCTCTGCTTGTATTTTGCATTTGGAACATATTTCTTTTCAGAGGGGGAGGGGGAGTAGAACTCCTTAGCATCAGAGAATGTTAATAATAATATAAGAAATAATGGGCTTCTTCAGCGACAGACCAAAACCCCATCTCTGCGAGGCTTTGATCAGTGCTCACTACTGGAGCGACCCGAGCCAGCTGGCTTTGGGGCTAAGCCACTCCATAGAGGTGGTAAAGAGGGGGGAGACTGCCTGCAGGGTTGAGGAGAACCGCGTCTCTCCTCCCCAGCTGGCCATTACTCCCTTTCCCGAAGGTGGTTGCAGCAGTGGTCAGAAATGGCCACCACAAAGAAGAATTTGACTGGAAAAGAATGTGCAGGAGGAAGATAAGAGGAGAAAGTTTTGGTTGACCGGGTCAAACAGCAAAAGCAACATATAAGGTACCCTGGAATTGAAACTGTTAAAAAACAATAACATTGTTCCCTAAGAAGATTTTTAAGCTGTTAAGGAGAGAGAAAAGGGAAAAGATTTGGTTTTCTCCTTTTCCTATACTGACAGCTAAGAGACTTAAGCAAGAAATTGGAAAAAAAAATCCACTTTGACATCAGTAAGCATTTAATGCTGAAAATAAAAAGTCAAAGGGATAATAAAGTTTTCTGGATAATTAAAAGCTTTTGAAAACAGGAAAGGGGAGAAAAAGAATAAAAGGATAGGATCTGGAAGGGAGGAGACTGCCTGGAATCCAAAAAGAACTTACAGCAAAATCTCAATAAGACTTCCAAAAGATACATTCTAACTGAAATATCGCAACAAAAACCCCAGGAAGAGAAAGTCAAAAAAGAAATAAGAAGATATAACTTGGGACTATCTGGATTACTTGATGATTTCTGGATCCTTGGTTATTGTTTTGAATGACTAAAATCAATTGGGTGCTTGTTTAAAACTGTTTAAAATGGCTCCACTTTTAGAAGAACTTCAAATGGAACTTAAGAAGTACAAAGAAGATGCACAAGAAGGGAGAGGTTCTTTTGGCTTCGTATTTCAGTTTTTAGAAATGGAGATTTGGAATTATGAGAAACAATAAGAAATGCCTGCAGAACAAGAAGATTGCAACAAAGAAGAAGCCATCTTTAATGAACAAGCAATTTTAGATGGGGGGAAAAAGGAAAGGGGGGAAAGAGAATGGAAAGTTTAAGATTGGGAAAAATAACTCTCCCCCAAAATAGAGTGAAAAATAAGTATAAAAACAGAAAGCAACAGAAGAGGGAAATGCAGAAGAGAGAATTAGAAATAGAGAGACAAGGGGTAAAAAGGGGAGGGAGAAGATGAGAGGGAAGAAAAAAAAGGAAAAGAAGTTGTAAAGGACAGAAACAAAATATAGAAAAACAGGGCCGATTTAGAGATAATGGGTGAAAATTTAATGGAAAAAGGGATTCTGCAAAAGTACATAAGATAGTATGGTTATATTAGAAACAGAAATAATTTTAGAAAATATGAAACAATGGATGATTAAAATGTCTGATAAAATAGCTATCGTAATTCAGTGGAATGCTTGTCAATAAATAAATGTAATAAAAGGTATATTTAATGATTTATAAAATGTATGTGAAGAGAAATAAGGGAAAAATTAATTATGGAGATTATATGTGTTTTTAAGGAAGTATGATATTTAATTGAAAAGAAGTTTTAAAGATGTAAAGATTTTAATGATTATTAATGATAGAACTGAACTGGAATGGAATGAGGGTTTATAATTACATATATTTACAATCTTTTTTTTTTAAAAAAAGAATATAGTATGTATTATAAGAATGTACCAAGCAGAATTCGATTGGAAGTTATGTATTATGTATTATATTGAAGGCCATAACCTTAAGGTATATATTGAAGTTTAAATAAGAGTTGAATGGATGTAATTAAAAGATATAAAGGTGTCATACTCCAATTAGTAAATACAGGAGAAAACTTGTTTAATGAGAAAAGATAATATGAAATTGAAACAGAACAGACAAAAGTATAAGTATAATTATTTGAATTGAGATGAGATAATTAAAAAGAAATTGAGAAAAACAAAACAGGGGAAAAATTATATAGAAAATGTAAAATAGTATAAGATATGGAATAAAATACAAAAAGGAGCATGAAATTGAGTTTTGTATCTGTATAAAGAAGTTCAACCCGGGACCATGCTATTTTCAAAAAAGATGTTTTACTTTATTTTGTATGTGTGAAAACCCAAATAAAACTTTATTAAAATAATAATAATAATAATAATAATAATAATAATAATAATAATAATAATAATAAAGGAAATACTAATGCTCTGATGGTCATTGTTAAGCCTGGGTTCCCCAACCAGGGTTAAGGAGACAAGCTAAACAGAATGTGCAGCGTTAGTCAGATAGGCACACAGATAAATGAGTGAGATAAGCTTGTATGTTTATTAACATACAGTAAAAATAACAGATACGCTTGTGCTATCAAAAATATAGTTTATTCCATTATGAGTTCATAGCATAGTCAAAATAACAGTCCAATAGTCAAGTATCATTTAGTCAGTCCATTCAAGGATATTCAGTTAGCAAAGTCCGTGCAGAATATCCTATGTCAGTTCACTTACAAATCAGTCCTTTGTCTCTCTCCCGTTCGAGTAACGCAGTCTTGAGTCCATGCAGTAATTAGGGATCATCAAAGCCAGAGAGAGCAAGCAGTTGTCTTGCTTCTTTTAAAGTGCTTACACAACCACTCCCCTAATTACATTCCCATATTTAAAGTTGCAGACACTTTAACTTATAAACCATGATTACATATTTATTATTTTACCTAAACCAGTTAGGATAAACAATGTTATCCCTAACAGTCATTTTGAAAAATCCTTTCTTAGCAAGCATCTAGAAGCCAAAAGGAATATACATGCCAAATTTCAAGTTTGTAGGCTTTATGGTTGTGGAGATTTTGTGATGATGTGTGAGTGGTATCTCATTTACACATATATAGATAAATACATTGTCTTTCCTTTAACCACAGTTGCAAAATCTCCACAATACAGCAAAGTGCCTTTTGTCTGTTTATTCATCCCTGAATAGAATCAGTGGCTCTTGAAGCTTTTCCCGATCCATATGTATTGTTCTTCTACCTGCATTCTGTCATGTGCTCAACCGTTATCATTAACAATAAGCAAAATAATTCTGCTTTCTTTTGTGATTATGCAGAATGTGTCCAATTACATTCTCTTAGTTGTTTTAAACATGTATTTCCCACCCAACAGCATTTCCCTCAAGAATGCAACACAACAAGCAGTTCTATCGGCGTAATGCAGATGTTTATCAACAAAAGCAAAGACAAAACAAGAAAGCCTTGTTCTTCAAATCTTTTGGCTGAACTTTGTTTGAACACATTGACTATATCTGTCCCATTGGGCAATGCAAATGCAAATGATGAAGTCCCATCATCTACATAGAAGGAAAGGCCCAACTGTACCACTTCAGGTGTAAAAGAGAAATGGGCCACTTTGTTGAATGATAACAATAATTCTATTCCCCAAGCAGATGAAGTATTCCATGATTTATCTACTAGTAGTATCATAATAAGGACCACAGCTGATTTTTTTTTCAGCTTACTATTGGCTTTTTTTTTGTGAATGTATGAATGATATTTAAGTGGGACACCTATGAAATGCAGATCACTCTCATTTCCAACCAATCCTTCTCTGTTTCCCTTCAAAGAGGCTCAGAGTCATGCTCAAGAAAATGAGAACATGTTAATTCAGCCATGTTAGGTCATTTTAAAGTGGGAGGAATAAAAGTAAAAGTGGGATAGGCTGTTTCCCTCATTCCCATGCATATTTTGAGGAAAAACATTCACCACTGAAGTTTGTTCATTTGTTTATTAGATCTATACTGCTGCCTATTTGCACATGGCGAGTCAAGGCGGCTTAAAGAATATAAAACCTAATTTAAAACAATAACACTAATAAAAAAGAATCAAATAAATTAATATGATAAAATAAAATCAACCCCACTCTGGTGACAGCAGATCACACGAGCCATTTAATCGGCTCTGTCCCGCTCTGGGTTCCCAAGGCCTGCTGGCAAAATAAGGCCTTCAGTGCCTTCCGGAAGAGTGTTAGAGTGGGGCCATTCTGATCTCTGGGGAATGATGTTCTAGAAAGAGGGAGCCACCATGGAGAAGGCCCTTTTCTGAGTCCCACCAGATGTACCTCCTTAGGGCAGTGGTGGCTAAACTTTTTGGGCTTCTGTGACAAAAATTGTGTGCTCCTTCACAAACACATGCCAGCACCCAGAAGGCAATGTGTGTGCCCCCCATGACCCCTGTTATGAACTAATAAAACGTTTAAATAAAGTTTTATCAGACCTTTAGAAAATAGCAGGGTTCTAGTCCTGCACTTCTGATTGGCCGATGATAGCGATATCGGATTGGTCCATTCAGGAGAATCTGATTGGCTGTTAATGAGCCACTCTCATTGGTTAAGGGGGTTAACACTCCACGTTTCTCATTGGTTACTAGATCAGCAGCTTGCCTATAAAAGGGCTGCTGCTGTCCTAGGTTTTTGCTCTGTTCAGAATGATTAATAAAGAGTTGAAGTTCACTGTTCACCGTCTCTTCTCCATTCCTTGCATCCATGCGCAGAACTTAACACTGGTGACGAGGGTGGAATGCGGAGACGTCAGAGCTGACTGAACACTACAGAGCACTAAACAGAGCACGTGGCTGAAGGCACATCAACGGCGGAAACCATGACCAGTGGCACCATACCACCCGCTCCATTTGACCCGGCACAAGAAGACTGGGACTCATACATGGACCGGTTCCAGATGTTTCTGGAGATGAACAACTTGAAGGATGCCACTACTGGGAAAAAGAGAGCGGTATTCCTGAGTCACTGCGGACCTGCCATTTTTAAGATGACTAAGGCACTGGCGAATCCGGCTGAGGTGAAATCCATGGACTGGGATGTCCTCGAGCCCTTCCTACGGGCCCACTATGCACCTACCATACCAACGCTTGTCCGAAGACATGAATTTTACCAGAGAGACCAGCAGAAAGGAGAAAGTGTTGCAAATTTCATTACAGATCACCGGAACTTGGGAGGCCTCTGTGGGTTCGCTGACCTCGAAGAAGCTCTAAGAGACCGAATAGTTCTGGGACTAGATGCACCGCACGTGCAAAGTAAGCTGATGGCAAAAGGCGACATCAGCCTTGCAGATACCATCGCTGACGCTACTGCAGCAGAAGCAACCAGGAAGTCGGTTGCCCGAATGCGCCGCACCAATGCCCCGCTCTGCCAACTCGCCGGTGAAACCTCACCTCACCTAGAAGGACATACGATGGTAACCCACCACGAGGACCTCAAATTGTCATCAGAAAGTGATGAGGAAGAGGTCAACCAGCTCCGGTCTGAATGAGACCAATGCCACCAGCATAACCAGAGACTGCAGTATCAATGCGCAGGTTGTGAGGCAAACCACCCACGATCAGACTGCAAATTCCTTGACGCGCTCTGCCATGTTTGTGGGAAGAGAGGCCACATCGGAAAGATCTGTAGAAGCAAGCAAGGATCCAGCCCATTTCAGAGGGGGACCAACTACCGCCAAACCACAGGAAATCGTCCTGTGAGTCAGGAACATTTGAACTACCAATGGAACAACCACTCCTACAGAAATAAACCACTAGCCCATTCAACGAAACAAGAAGAGGCACACCAAACCATTACAATTGGTCACGCCTCATCATTAGATGCAAAGAAGATCCGAGTGAAGGTCGCCATCGAAAACCAGCCCTGCGTGATGGAAGTCGATTCAGGATGGTCCCTCTCGATGGTTTCCTGGAAGACCCTTAAACAATTAATCCCTGCCGTCCGGCGGCAAGACCTCAGAACCCAAAGAATCATACTCAAGGATTATCAGGGAAACCGAATTCCTGTCACCGCCTAGTCCATGTCTCATTCAAAAATCGTACAGCATCTTTACCATTGACCATCGTCGACCGTGATTGGCCTAGCTTGTTAGGCCTTCAATGGTTCACTGGGATTGAGGTAGCCGGTATTCACCAAACCAGCAGCGACGACTGGGAAGAAGCTCTCATCCAGGAATTCCAGGACATCTTTGCAGACAAACTAGGCGAGTACAAGGGGACCCCGATATCATTTAACCTTAACCCTGAAGTAGCCCCCATCCTCCTTAAACCTCGTCGAGTCCCTTTTGCCCTTAAACCAAAATTGACAAGCAGCTTGATAAATTAATAGCCCAGGGTGTTTTAGAACCAACAGACCACACTCATTGGGAAACCCCAATCGTAACACCCATCAAACCAGATGGATCGTTGAGGATTTGTGGGGACTACCGAGCCACCCTGAATCACACCCTTCAACAGAACGCTTACCCGGTGCCGGTGGTACAACACCTCTTCCATTCCCTGGGAGGCGGAAAAGTCTTCACTAAATTGGATTTAGCACAGGCGTACCAACAACTGCCTGTAGATAAAAAAACAGCAGAGGCACAAACGATCGTGACGCACCAAGGCGCCTTTAAGTGCAACTGACTCCAATTCAGAGTTAGCGTAGCCCCAGGGATTTTTCAGAGTTTGATGGAGAGACTCTTACAGGGGATAAAAGGGGTCATACCATACTTTGATGATGTTTTAATTGCTGCCCCAAATAGAGAAATACTAAAGGAGCGTCTTAAACTGGTTCTCCAGAAAGTTAAACACTCCGGCCTTAAGGTTAAAAAAAAATAAATGTCAACTGTGATAAAGCAGAGTTCCTGGGGTACCTAATCGATAAACAAGGCATTCACCCCACCAATAGCAAGCTAAGAGCAATCAAGAATGCCCCAAGGCCCAGAAATAAGACTGATCTCCAAGCTTTCCTGGGGCTCATTAATTTTTACAACATCTTCCTGCCTCACAAAGTGACCGTAGCTGAGCCCCTACATAGGCTTCTCGATAAAAAAGCAACCTGGGTCTGGGGACACCAAGAGGAGCACGCGTTCCGACAAGTGAAAAACCTATTTCTACTTCAGATGCTGTTTTAATGCAGTATAATGAGACTTTGCCCTTAACAATCACATGTGACGCATCACCATTTGGAGTAGGAGCCATTTTGAGCCATGTGTTACTAAACGGTAGTGAAGCCCCTATTGCCTATTTTTCAAGGACTCTAGCAAAGGCTGAATGTAACTATAGTCAAATTGATAAAGAGGCTCTTGCTGTTGTATCTGCTGTTAAACGGTTTCATGAATATGTTTATGGATGAGTTTTTTCTCTTGTTACCGACCACAAACCTTTGCTGGGGATTATAGCGGGAGACAAGCCAACCCCCTATATATTATCACCTAGAATGACTCGCTGGTCGGAGTTTTTGGCTGCGTACAATTATAGGCTGCAACACCGCCCCGGGAAAGCCATTCACCACACTGATGCGCTGAGCTGTGCACCACTTCCGGAAACCATCGATGACCCAGCTCCAACCCTTACAACACTCCAGATTGAAACGCTACATTCACCACCACTAACAGCTAGAGATATCACAATTGAAACAATCCTATCTTAACGCGAATTCTTAGCTGGGTTGAATGGGGATGGCCAGTAGATCAAACCCCTGACGACTTCACCCCCTTCAAGAACCGGTAAACAGAACTATTTTCGCAAAAAGGCTGCATCCTATGGGGGGATAGAGTCGTCGTCCCAGAGCGGTTACAATGAGCAGTATTAAAGACACTGCATGAGGGTCACCCCGGCATCGTGCATATGAAAGCGCTCACATGAAGCTACGCGTGGTGGCCGGGCATCGACAAACAGATTGAAGCCTGGGTAAAGACTTGTTTAAAGTGCCAGGAAGTTAGCAATGCCCCACCTAAAGCAACTCCGACAGAATGGGAAACACCCCGGGGACCACGGTCCCGCATCCACATTGGCTTTGTGGGACCTACGAAGGGACATATGTTCCTCTTAACAGTGGATGCCTATTCAAACTGGCTCGAGATCCACAAAATGAAGAGTACCACAACCGAGTCCGTCATCCAGAAGTTGAACAGGTTATTCACAATGCATGGACTGCCAGACGTTCTGGTATCCGACAACGGACCCCAGTTTACCGCTCTACCCTTTGAATAATACTTAGCAGACCGGGGTATTCGCCATGCACTAACTTCGCCAGTGCACCCTGCGGCTAACGGAAGAGCCGAGCGCATGGTACAATTTGTTAAAAAAAAACCTCTGCAAAATGGACTATGGGGACATTGAAGATAAGATAAACAGGATACTCCTCCAGCACATCACCCCGCACAGTGTCACCAACAAAACTCCAGCTGAGCTATTGATGGAACGCAAACTCCGATCCCACCTCGACCGGCTTCACCCATCTTTCGAGCCAAAGAAACCCTGTGAATCTAGCAGAAAATGCCACGAGTTCAAGATAGGCGACTTAGTTTTCATCAGAAACCTTTCCAGCAAACCTTTGTGGGTCAAGGCAACTGTAATTCAAGCCACTGGACCCAGGTCGTACCGGGTAAAAACCTGCAACAGAAAAATATGGAAACGCCATATAGATCAGCTTCGATCGAGGCTACAACCTAGTTTCCGTGACTCCGGTAACTCCCAAACTGAGGGGGGAGGGGATGTCGAAGAAACCTTATTCATGATGATGTAAAGCAGGAACAAAAGAAGTCAGCAATTGGGCGTAACGAATGAAGAAGAATCAGGGAAGGGCGTGTCCTCGCCACAGAGGAACACTTCAACAGAGGCAAGCCCGCAAAGGCCAGAAGACAACAACGAGAATGTTAGCAGCACCGAGTCATCCAATGAGGAACCACCGGCACCCGACTTGCCCAAAAATGTCCCACCAAAACAGGGTTACAGACAAGAACCAGTGGGACAGCGTAAATCCAATAGACAGTCAAAACAACCTTCATACCTCAGAGATTACGTCACCGCACCCCCCAAACGGAACCCAGGGGGAAGGGGTGTTATGAACTAATAAAACGCTTAAATAAAGTTTTATCAGACCTTTAGAAAATAGCAGGGTTCTAGTCCTGCACTTCTGATTGGCCGATGATAGCGATATCGGATTGGTCCATTCAGGAGAATCTGATTGGCTGTTAACGAGCCACTCTCATTTGTTAAGGGGTTAACACTCCACATTTCTCATTGGTTACTAGATCAGCAGCTTGCCTATAAAAGGGCTGCTGCTGCCCTAGGTTTTTGCTCTGTTCAGAATGATTAATAAAGAGTTGAAGTTCACTTTTCACCATCCCGTCTCTGTTCCTTGCGCCCATGCGCAGAACTTAACAGAAACCATTTTAAGAGTGCTTTCTGAGTCCCAAATGCCTCATTTTAAGCTATATTTACTTTTTTAAGCTGTATGTACTTTGGCCACAGAGATGCTACTCTTAGACTGGACTGCACAGCTTTTGTGACCATCTGATGCTTTGCTCTGAAGATCTCTCAAAATAAACCATTTCATGGGGAAGAGAGAAGGTGAATGTGGCATCTGTGCAGGGCAAATAATGATGTCAATATATCCTTTGCTATTGCAGCTGGAAATCCTCAATCCAACTCTTATTATTATTATTGCAGTTTTAACAACATTCTTTAAGCTGTCACGATGTTTGCCTGCTTTGGGAACAATATGGTAGAAATAATATGGAGATGTCCTTTATTAACATCTCAGCAATTTCCTGCAGTTGTTTGAGAAGTAAGCACGGTAATAAATGACTGAGAAGGATATATCAGTTGAACATTGTTCCAGATAAGATGTTGGGCAGGTTATTCCACAGGCACCAGCTGCTTTGTTCACCAGCTTCTCACATTTTGATAAACACAAACAGCATTCTTGTGACAGAATTTCCATCACAGTTAACTTCAGTCATACTGTCAAACCCAGGAGGTTAAGTGCCATTACGACAAGACTCTTACAATTGTCTGCTGAGTTGGCTCTGTTTGATTACTGTGATTCCCAGACTTTTAACACTTGGCTGCATCTTGGAAAATGGAGTAACAAGCCATGAGTAGAGTGTGTTCTACAGAGCAGAGAATCCTGCTGACATATATCCCAGAATACTGCTAGTGTAAAAGAGTAAAAAATAATCCAAATGTCAGTGGATTTTTTTTTTTTTTTTTTAATGCTATAAATGAAATTCAGTAACTTTTGGAAATTCCAAATGAAAAAATCCAAATGAATTTTCAGGACAACAATTACTTTTCCTCATAGAACATAGAATATAGAATTGGAAGGGTTCTTGTAGGTTTTCTAGTACAACCCCAGCTCAAGCAGGAGGATCCTATATCCTTTCAGAAAAATGGTTCTCCAGCCTTAATTGGCTTCTTTTTTCCCCCTTCAGCCTCATTTAGCTTCTCATTCCAGTCTCATCAGCTTCCAGTGATGGAGTACCCATAACTTCTGAAGGTAAGCTCTTCCATTGGTTGATTGGTCTCATTGTTAGGAATTTTCTCCTTAATTCTAGGTTGCTTCTTCCCTTGCTTAGTTTCCATCTTTTGTTTCTTGTCTTATCTTTTGGTGCTTTGGAAAATAGTTTGTCCCCCTCATCTTTGTAGGAGTCCCTCAGATATTGGAAAATACTATCTTGTCTTCCCTAGTCCTTCATTTCATTAGACTAGGCATACCCAATTCATGCAACTGTTCTTCATATGTTTTAGCCTTCCAGAGTCTCAACATCTTTATTATATAAAGGAAGTTATATTTATTCCATAAAGGTCTTTATTCAATATGTTAAGTTTGCTTCCACAGAAGATATAGTACAAGATACATACTAGGTGCCTCAAAAGATGGAACTTTTGTGTTATTATTGTGTCAGAGTACAATAAAAAATAGGCTGTAATAAATGAAGAAAATCTATTCGGGATGAGCTCAGGGTCTGTTGACTTACATGGGCAGTTTCTTGGCTCATCATTGCCTTCTTCCATATCTGTATACTCCACCCTCATCATCATCAGATTCTGAAACAGCATGTGCATACACATGGATGCTGTGATGACCCGGGGCATGGTACAAAGGCAATACAGTCAAATAATAAGTAGGAGTCCCTTTATGAGCTCCAACTTTGCCCCCAATGTCCTGATTACCTTCTGGTCTGGAGAAAAACTCTTCCAGGAACAGCCTTTGCCTGCAGAGATTCAAATCCAAAATGTTGTCAACAAAAACTTTAAGTCCAATCAAGACAAGATGAGGTAATTAATCCAGCAGGGCAAGAGAAAGAATTCCAGATGTGAAGTAAATCAACCCAGTTAGGAGGATGCCAGGAATGCAGATAACCAAAGTCAACACAAGATAAACTCATATTTGTCCCCAGAAGACACTGCTCTCAGTTTGCATCTCTTTTAAACTCTCTTTTCAGGTGTGGGAAGGAATCAGTGCTCTTTCCTAATGAAGGGAATCAGGGCTCTTTCCTTCCCCATAAGCCACGCAATCCACGTTGCTCTTCTCTCCATTCCTCTCTGCGTGCCCTAGGATAAAGGGGGGATGGGCCTGGGTCTTCTTCTGAACTCCCTCTCCTTTTTCTACCTCTTCCCTGCTCTGCCCAGTCGAACTTTCCCCTTCCTGTTTCCTTCACAGCCAATGGAGCCACACTCCAGCATAAGAAATAAGCTGATTCTGTAACTATGTGGGACAAAAATGTAAAGAAAATAATTAATGTTCTCTGTCTCCCCTGTCCTTCCAGTCTAAACTTTACATCTGGAGTATCCAGATGGTCTCCAAGTACAAATAAGCCTAGGTTTCTGGATCAGCTGGGCTCCTCAAATGGAGAGAAGGATGAGCGACAGAACAGCAGAACCCTACATTTGTCATTATATTGTGTAGATAAAAATGAGATCCTTCATGTACCAAGGACAACATTAGAGCTTCCTTTGTGAATTATAATGTATAAATATAGGCCCCTCATTTTTCATGTTCTCATATATTGGCATTTGCTTGCCAAGGTCATGTAATCCAGCTGCATGAGTGGCCCAATGCAATGCAGAAGTGTCCAAGTGTTGATTTATTTTCTAAATGACACTTGTTTACTTAAACATTGATAAGTTGACCACAAGTGACACATTTAGGCCATTTTTTCCCCCGTAGGATGTTCAGGGAACAGTTTTCCCTATTTAATTTTCCTTTCGTCTATGTTCATTGGAGAGCTAAGCAATTTATGGATATACTGGGAGTTTCAGAATATTTAATAATCAGAATATTTAATATTCCTTCAGGATGTTTAAGTCCCTATGAATGCCACATGTTGTTTTGTGTATATGGTTCAGCCATATCATTTGCCACTAAGCCACAACTTGTGGCTTAGTGATAAACTAAAATGAGATCCCCAATACAATCCATATTATCTCCACATAGAGAGAAGAAAATCATGGAAGTAATTAATTATTACCTTTATTGACAGAGTACAACATGTATACAATGAGATTGGCTGAGTCTCCTTTTGTGCACACATCCCCAACACAACTCACAGTGAGGACAGAAGTCCCTAACCCAGTCCCAATCTTATTACACTATGTGACCCTGTTGCACAATGCACCTGCCCTGCAAGTCTATCCTACTCTGTTGACATGAAGTTATTTTCCATTCAGAAGTCTGACAGCTCATGGGTAGAAACTGTTCTTCAGCCTCTTGGTGCCACTGGCTATGCTTCTATATCTCCTACCCAATGGTAGGAGAGTGAAGAAGTGCTGACTGGGGTGCGAGTCATCCCTGAGAATTTTCCTCACTCTTCTAAGGCAGCGAGCCCTAGCGATGTCATCTAGTGGTAACCCCTAATTCAAAACATTAGAATAATTAAAATGATACTGGGTTTGACTCAGTGTAAGAGCTGCAATATCAACAAGTTTGGGTGAGAAAGTTAGTGCCATGATTCAGTATCTTGCTTAAGGTCATCATGAGTCATTTGGAAACAAGAAATTTTCTGGTTCATAATATGTTCTGCTTCTGGTTGAAATCCACCCAGGGAACAGTGAAAATATATATTGCTGAATCCTATTTTATGCTCATAGTCCACTGTGAGCATAATCGCCAACAATATATTCTGGATAGATAGATATATAATTTAGAATTCCTAAGAAGATTTCAGACTGAACAAGTTTCCTTGGACTTAATAAAAAGGAAAGAAGCAAAAGTTTCAAAATGGTGACAGGAAAATTCAATTAGTGTTTAAAACACTAATAATACACTTGTATACAATACAAGTGTTGTATATGTATATGTGCTTAATATCCTTGTAGTATTCTTATAGTAGTGAGAAGCCAGATAATTCAATATTTGAGATGTTGGATGTTTTGAGGAACATTGAATATTACTTTGAATAACATATGGTTATTCAGAAGAAAATATTGTAGTATTTATGTAGCAAAGACCTGGAACGTTTTACCCAAGAACTAATTCTACTAAGGACCAACAGGCAAATTTCATTACCTCTTGTATATCAATGGTCTCTTTTACATAATTGTTATGTCTTGAATTGGTATACTCGAAATCCCCGAGCCTTGATTGGCTAAGGCGCGGGGATTTCTGATTGGCCAGGCGAGCCGCGCTGATTGGCCCGATTGAAGTCTCCCGCGATTGGTGCAAACCAAGAGCGGGAGACTTGAATCGCTGCCATTGGCCGCGGCCGCCGCTGCGAAAGGTATAAAAGCCGCGGGCTTTTTGCCTTTCGCCGGTTCGGTTCTCCCATTGTTAATAAAGAGCTTTGAATGAAAGTCACCGACTCTGATCATCTTTTTGTGGACACGACACTGGCGACGAGGATGGGATCTCGCCCCTGAACCGAACCCCGTGTCCACTCAAGAACCAGCTCCAGCGCAGAGATGGCGAAGATAGCACCGCCCGCCCCGTTCAACCCCGCCACCGAGGATTGGGAATCATACTCGGATCGGTTCCGGATGTACCTGGAATGCGCCGGAATGAAGGACGCCCCGGCCCCGCTAAAACGCGCCGTCTTTCTTACGCACTGCGGACCAGAGGTTTTCCAGATGGCCAAACCGGCAGACGCAACCGCCATGGACTGGGACGTCCTTGAATCCATATTGCGGCGCCATTACGCCCCCGAAGTCCCCATCCTGATACGGCGCAACGAGTTCTACCGCCGAAACCAGAAACCAGACGAAAAATTGAGCAACTTCGTCGCAGAACTACGGCGCCTAGGAGGACTCTGTGAGTTCGAAGGTCTGAACAGTCTCATAAGAGACCGCTTCGTACTCGGTTTATGGGATCCTACACTCCAGAGCCGACTTATGGCCAAGGGCGACATCAGCCTAGCCGATGCCCTTACAGCAGCCGCAGCTGCCGAAGCGACCCGCACGTCGGCAGACAGCATGCGAAGATCTGACGCGAAGGGCAGAAACAACAACCCGGCAAGGTCGGCCGACACAAGAAACGAAGCAACCGCACACTACGGTGAATACCAATCAAACTCCAGCACGTCAGAAGACGAGGAGGACATACACCGAGTGCAGACGGGACGCGGCGATCAACGAAGCCGAAAAGGTCGCAGGTCGAGGACCAACTGTGCCGGGTGCGGCGGCGATCACCCCAGGTCAGAATGCCGATTTTTTGACTCTATCTGTAGGCATTGTGAACGACGGGGTCACATCGCCCGAGTTTGCCGCCAAAAGAAGACCCGCAGCCCGCCCAAATGGGAACAGCACGACAGACGGAGAGAAAACTCCCCACCCAGAACCAGAGAGCGTCAGCCAGACGGTCGGTGGGACCGCACTCAACGATCTCAAAGAAGCGGCGACGGTCGGCGAAAAGAAGAAACCCACCAGACGGTGACCATCGGCCACGCCATCTCCGACGGTGCCAGAAAGGTACATGTAGAAGTACATATCGAAGGCCAGCCATGCAAAATGGAAGTGGACTCCGGGTCCTACCTTTCCATGATTGCATGGCGCGAAATCAAAAGACTGGTGCCTACACTGCAAAAGAGAAACGTGCATGCCCAAAAGGTCATCATTAAAGACTACCAAGGGAATCGCGTTCCCGTAGTGGGCACCAAGAACTTCAATATAACTTACAAAGGCCACACCGAACAACTACCACTCACAATCGTCGATCGCGACCGCCCAAGCCTACTGGGTTTACAATGGTTCGCCCCGCTTAACATTGCGCTGACAGGTGTCAACCAAGTCACCATCGAAGCTTGGGAACAGCGGCTAGCCCAGGAGTTCCAGGAGGTGTTCGATGGAGGCTTGGGCAAGTACCAGGGGCCCCTTATCTCGTTTGACCTAGACCCAAGGGTTCCCCCTAAGCGGCTTAAACCTAGAAGGGTACCATTTGCATTAAGACCTAAAATTGACGAGCAGCTCGACAAGCTCGTCAAACAAGGGGTATTGCAGCCGATAGACCATGCCAGATGGGAAACCCCTATAGTAACCCCAGTAAAGCCAGACGGGTCCGTGAGAATCTGCGGGGACTATAAGGCCACCCTAAATTGCGCGTTGCAACAAAGCGCCTACCCAGTCCCAATAGTGCAACATTTACTGCACTCACTAGGAGGGGGCAAAGTCTTTGCCAAGCTCGACCTCGCCCAGGCATATCAGCAGCTACCTGTGGACGAGAAAACGGCGGAAGCCCAAACAATCATGACCCATCGGGGGGCTTTCAAGTGTAACCGGCTCCAATTTGGAGTCAGCGTAGCACCAGGCATCTTTCAAAGCCTGATGGAACGTTTGCTACAGGGCATCAAGGGGGTGGTGCCCTATTTTGATGACGTATTAGTAGCGGCGCCAAACGAAGCCGAATTAGAAAACAGACTCAGACAAGTCTTAACAAAATTTAAAGAAACAGGACTTAAAGTCAAACGAGAAAAATGCAAACTATGTACAAAGCAAGTAGAGTTTTTGGGCTATCTCCTAGACCAGCATGGCATTCACCCTACGACTAAAAAAGTAAAAGCCATCAAGGAAGCCCCCACCCCAAAGTCCAAAACGGAACTACAAGCGTTCCTAGGCTTACTAAATTTTTATAATGTTTTCCTACCTCAAAAGGCAACGGCGGCAGAGCCTTTACATAGACTCCTAGACAAGAGGGCAGCCTGGACTTGGGGGAGACGAGAACAAGCCGCTTTTCAAAGAACCAAAGACCTCCTCACCTCCGACGCTGTCCTGATGCAATTCAGTGAGACCTTGCCCTTAGCTGTCACTTGCGACGCATCACCCTTCGGCGTCGGCGCTGTCCTCAGCCACACCCTCCCAGACCAGAGAGAAGCACCCATCGCTTTTTTCTCCAGGACTCTGACCAAACCGGAGCGGAACTATAGCCAGCTGGACAAAGAAGCTTTGGCTATAGTTGCCGCCATTAAACGTTTTCACGAATACCTGTATGGCCGCCCATTCACCATCGTGACGGATCACAAGCCATTGCTGGGCATCCTCGCCGGAAACCGAGCCACGCCAAACATCTTGTCACCCCGGATGACAAGATGGTCTGAATTCCTGGCAGCCTACAGTTACGAACTATTACACAAGCCAGGTAAGAAAATTTCGCACGCGGACGCTTTAAGCCGCTCGCCTCTACCTGACACTGAACCTGACCCAGCACCAACAACAAACACCCTAAGTATCGAGAGCTTACCCATTACCGCATCTGACATTGCCAGAGAAACCGTTAAGGACAGGCGCCTAGCACGAATCTTACACTGGTTAGAAAAAGGCTGGCCGGAAAAAGACAATGACGAGACTTTTAAAACATTCCGCCAGCGCCAGACTGAACTTTCACTACTGAGAGGGTGTATCCTATGGGGTGACCGGGTGGTAATTCCGGACAGATTGCAAGAAAGGGTCTTGGAGATGCTACATGAGGGTCATCCTGGCATCGTCAGGACTAAAGCCCTGGCCAGAAGTTATGCTTGGTGGCCAGGGATGGACAAACAAATTGAGGCATGGGTCGCCAAATTCCACCGGTGCCAGGAGACCAGATCCAGCCCACCCGCAGCACCTATCCGGGACTGGGAAACACCACGGGGGCCCTGGTCCAGAATCCATCTTGACTTTGCTGGCCCCACAAATGGACATACTTTTTTAATCACGGTTGACGCGTACTCCAATTGGTTGGAAGTTAGTGACATGAAGTCCACTACCACAGAGGCCGTCGTAAAAGAACTGTGTAAACTGTTTTCCACACACGGCCTCCCAGACGTCGTCGTCTCGGACAACGGGCCCCAGTTCACTTCCATCGACTTTGAACGGTTCCTGGCAGGAAGGGGTATCCGCCACGCATTAACAGCACCGGCGCATCCGGCGGCGAACGGTAGGGCGGAACGGATGGTCCAGTTTACGAAAAAGACCCTCCGGAAAATGGACCACGGGGAGATCAGCGACAAAATCAACCGACTGCTCTTCATACAGCACATCACTCCCAATACTACAACCAACAAGAGTCCTGCAGAGCTTCTGATGGGCAGAAAGCTGAGGTCCCCACTCGACAGACTGCACCCAACTTATAACCCGGAGCGGCCCCCAGACTCCAGCTCCAGGTACCGGACATTTAACCCAGGTGACTTAGTCTATGCAAAAAACATGACGGGGGACCCCCTATGGATCCCAGCCGTCATAACTCAAGTCACTGGTCCACGGTTGTACTGGCTCCAAACCATCGATGGGCGAGCCTGGAAGCGACATATCGACCAGCTCAGGTCACGAACAGCGACTGACCTCAACCCCCAAGACACGAACCAAGGGGGGAGGGAATACCCGGAAAGACAATCGCAGGAAAAAATAAAACAGAAATACTCACCGGAACACAGCCATCGCGAGTCCCCTCCGGAGAAGAGCAGTCTGGCCAGCTCTACCGACTCGGAGAAGCCAAGCGGGAGCAGCGAAATCCGTGACTCAACCGACCCGGTAGGCCCAGGCGGGAGCCACGGCGAAAGAACCGGCCCGATCATCCAGCCGGTTCGCACAGAGGCAGGAGCAGCCAAAAAGATGACCGCTCCGGCCGAGTTACAGCAAGCAAGTGAGTTGCGCAGGTCAACTAGGACTCGATGGAGCCCCGCCTACCTGCGTGACTACACCACGTGATGGACCATACCAAGAGGGGAGGGGTGTTATGTCTTGAATTGGTATACTCGAAATCCCCGAGCCTTGATTGGCTAAGGCGCGGGGATTTCTGATTGGCCAGGCGAGCTGCGCTGATTGGCCCGATTGAAGTCTCCCGCGATTGGTGCAAACCAAGAGCGGGAGACTTGAATCGTTGCCATTGGCTGCGGCCGCCGCTGCGAAAGGTATAAAAGCCGCGGGCTTTTTGCCTTTCGCCGGTTCGGTTCTCCCATTGTTAATAAAGAGCTTTGAATGAAAGTCACCGACTCTGATCATCTTTTTGCGGACACGACAATAATACTTTAAGCTTACAGGTTCTTCTCAACAGCTATTGATTACTGAATATTTTTCAAAGTGTCCCACATGCCTTATTTCTAAAACTCTATGTAACAATCCAAGTGGATTTTCTTAAAAGTGCCCCGTGCTTACATTTTTTCAGCAAATAAACATTTTCTAAGTAATGATTAAATTAGGATGTATGGCAGTATCAACTGACAATATTGTTTTTCTCCAAAGGATAAGAAAGGCACAGTATATTACCTGAGAGGATGTTTACAGAAAAAAAAAAAAGATTATTTATTTTAACATTTAAATAGATAGCAGTTTGAAAAGGTTCAGTGGTCAGGTCATTATTTTGTCAAGCCACTTCAGTTCACTAATTTCTTTAGGGAGTCTATCAACCAAGCTTTCTGGGGAAAAAGTCACTTTACTTGATGGCAGATGTACACATCTGTTGTCAGTCCATGCTATTGACTATAAAAATGATTGCACAAGAGGATGTGAACATGTTCAACCCCTTTTGCTTAACTTTTATTAAAATAAGTGTCTCTTGAGAATAATACTTCTGAAAATTGTATGTGTTTCTCTCTTGTCTCTGTATCTATATCTACTTTATTCTGTATTTATACTGGCTGCAACTTCTGTTACCTTATTCATCTCCAAGGTTCCTTCAGCTATTCCCAAAGTTATGTGCTTAGTGGAAGAAAGTGACCATCTGAGTCAGAAGATATACTGATCTTCAGTCAAGGGTATTGCTCTCTTTCATTGGAACCTCAATCTCCATCTTCAACTCCAACTCTAAATCTTTTTTATATTTTCTTATATGGAACCATGCCAACTAAGTCTATGAGGAGCCTTTGGAAGAGCTGCTTTGCAAAGCTAATGAGGATGAACAGAGCACTTCAAAAGTATTAAAGTAACTCTGGTGGCTCAGGGGCTAAAGTGCAGTATTGCAGGCAAATTCTGCCCACAGCCTGGAATTTAATCCTGATGGGGCTCAAGGTTGATCCATCCTTCTGAAGTTGATAAATGAGGACCCAGATTGTCAGGAGCAATATGCTAATAAATTCTAATATTGTAAACCACCCAGATGAATGAATTAAAAATGCTACAGGTGGCATATAAGTCTAAAAGTTATTGCTATATTTTTGCAACACTTACATGTTTTCTTTGAAAACTGCCCTACTATGTCTTGCTTGCAGACACTGGAACCCAAAGCACACATGTCAGTCTTGCAAAGTGCAAGGATTCTTCCATGTTTTGAAAAGAGATACTTTTGTTATGATTAACTTTTTTTGGAAATTACATCTTTCAAACTCTTTGCATAGCACTAATTGGAGTTGTCCCACGTAAGTTGTTAATTTTGTTGCATAATGACATTTGTTGCCCTTAGTATCAAAACATTTTGGATGCACGGTCCCCATAGGGATGAATGGAATGGAAGGTAATACTCAGAATGACAAGGTCAGGCTCAGTGCAATCAAGTAAATCATCATTTCTCTTCATCATCCCTCTTAATGAATGATTGCAATTACTTTCACATCTCGTTAAGCTGAAGAATACATTTTTATCTTGGTTCAGAATAGCCATTTTATGTGGTAGAGAAGAAATATATTCCTCCATCCATGCTGATCTTCTAATTAAGCTTCACATTCCTAGAAGTAGGAATTCAGTCCTCAGCCTTTAAAACATTTATTGCTTCCATTGAAAGGAGGTGAATCACAAAACAGATGAACATTGCTTGGAATATCACATTTTTCTTGTGCCAGAGAAATAATGTGGGACATTTTTTACAGCAACCTGATATTTCAAATAAGAATCTCACCTTCAGAAGTCGCCCAAAAGAGTTGGCATGTGATTCCTACATATACAATTATAGTCCTACTTTTCTTGGATGGCTGATTTCAGAAGAAGGTGCTGGGGAATTACTCTTCAGCCCCATGATGGTGGGTTATGCAATTCTTCAAAGTCCTGTTTCATCCCTTATGCTTTTTAACAAAGAATCAAAACCATTTGGAGATGTTATCTGAAGACATGAGCTAAGGTGCCATAAAGTAAATATGCAGATGACACCCTCCTCAACTTCTCTTTTTCATCTCACACTGGTGGAACAGTTGGTGTTTTTAACCATGGCTTGAACAAGGTAATATAGAAAATGATATGAGGGAGAAGCCATTTTCTACGGCATCATTATGGAAACTGTTATGAACTAATAAAACACTTAAATAAAGTTTATCAAAAGCTTTAGAAAATAGCAGGGTTCTAGCCCTGCACTTCTGATTGGCCGATAATAGCGATATTGGATTGGTCCGTTCAGAAGAATCTGATCGGCTGTTAACGAGCCACTCTCATTGGTTAAGGGGGTTAACACTCCACGTTTCCTATTGGTTACTAGAGAAGCAGCTTGCCTATAAAAGGGCTGCTGTTGCTCTAGGGTTTTGAAGTTCACTTTTCACCGTCTCGTCTCCGTTCCTTGTGCCCATGCACAGAACTTAACACTGGCAATGAGGATGGGATGCGGACATGACAGAGCTGACTAAACACTACAGAGCACTTACAGAGCACGTAGCTGAAGGCGCATCAACGGCGGAAACCATGACCAGCGGCACCATACCACCCGCTCCATTCGACCTGGCACAAGAAGACTGGGACTCATACATGGACCGCTTCCAGATGTTTCTGGAGACCAGCAACTTGAAGGATGCCACTACTGGGAAAAAGAGAGCGGTATTCCTGACTCACTGCGGACCTGCCATTTTTAAGATGGCTAAGGCACTGGCGAAACCGGCTGAAGTGAAATCCATGTACTGGGACATCCTCAAACACCTCCTATGGGCCCATTATGCACCTACCATACCAACGCTTGTCCGAAGACATGAATTTTACCAGAGAGACCAGCAGAAAGGAGAAAGCATTGCAGATTTCATTGTGGATCTCCGGAACCTGGGAGGCCTCTGTGGGTTCGCCGACCTCGAAGAAGCTCTAAGAGACTGAATAGTTCTGGGTTTAGATGCACCGCACATGCAAAGTAAGCTGATGGCAAAAGGCAATATCAGCCTTGCAGATACTATCGCTGACGCTACTGCAGCAGAAGCAACCAGGAAGTCGGCTGCTTGAATGCGCCGCAACAACTCCCTGCTCCGCCAACTCGCCAGTGAAAGCAAACCTTGCCTTGAAGACATGCAACGGCAACCCACCACGAGGACCTCGACTCATCATCAGAAAGTGATGAGGAAGAAGTCAACCGGCTCCGGTCTGAACGAGACCAACACCACCAGCGTAACCAGAGACTGCAGTACCAAGGCACAGGTTATGGGGCAAACCACCCACGATCAGACTGCAAATTCCTCAACGAGCTCTGCCATATTTGTGGGAGGAGAGGCCACATCGGAAAAGTCTGTCGAAGCAAGCTGGGATCCAGCCCACTTCAGAGGGGGACCAACTAGCGCCAACCCACAGGAAGTGGTCCTATAAATCGGGAACATTCGAACCACCAATGGAACAACCACTCCTACAGAAATAAACCACTAGCCCATTCAACGAAACGAGAAGAGGCACACCAAACCATCACGATTGGTCACGCCTCATCATTAGATGCAAAGAAGATCTGAGTGAAGGTCGTCATCGAAAACCAGCCCTGCGTGATGGAAGTCGATTCAGGATCATCCCTCTCGATGGTTTCCTGGAAGACCCTTAAACAATTGATTCTTGCTGTCCAGCAGCAAGACCTCAGAACCCAAAGAATCATTCTCAAGGACTATCAAGGAAACCGAATTCCAGTCGTTGGATCCAGCCTAGTCCAGGTCTCATTCAAAAATCGTACTGCATCTTTACCATTAACCGTCATTGACCGTGATCGGCCTAGCTTGTTAGGCTTTCAATGGTTTGCTCCATTTGGGATTGAGGTAGCCGTCATTTACCAAACCAGCAGCGACGACTGGGAGGAGGCCCTCGTCCAGGAATTCCAGGACGTCATTGCAGATAAACTAGGTGAGTACAAGGGGACCCCGATATCATTTAACCTTAACCCTGAAGTAGCCCCCATCCGCCTTAAGCCTCGTCGAGTCCCTTTTGCCCTTAAACCAAAGATTGACGAACAGCTTGATAAATTAACAGCCCAGGGTGTTTTAGAACCAACCGACCATGCTCCTTGGGAAACCCCAATTGTAACACCCATCAAACCAAATGGATCGTTAAGGATTTGTGGGGACTACCATGCCACCCAGAATCACACCCTTCAACAGAACGCTTACCCGGTGCCGGTGATACAACACCTCCTCCATTCCCTGGGGGGTGGAAAAGTCTTTGCTAAATTGGATTTAGCACAGGCATACCAACAACTGCCTGCAGATTAAAAAAACAGCAGAGGCGCAATCATTACGCACCGAGGCACCTTTAAGTGCAACCGACTCCAATTCAGAGTTAGCATGGTCCCAGGGATCTTTCAGAGTTTGATGGAGAGACAATTACAGGGTATAAAAGGGGTCGTACCATACTTTGATGGCATTTTAATTGGTCTCCCAAATAGAGAAATACTAAAGGAGCGTCTTAGACTGGTTCTCCAGAAATTTAAAGACTCTGGCCTTAAAGTTAAAAAAAATAAATGTCAACTGTGTACAGATAAAGTAGAGTTCCTGGGGTACCTAATTGATAAACAAGGCATTCACCCCACCAATAGCAAGTTAAAAGCAATCAAGAATGCTCCAAGACCCAGAAACAAGACTGATTTCCAAGCTTTCCTGGGACTTATTAATTTTTACAACATCTTCCTGCCCAACAAAGCGACCGTAGCTGAGCCCCTACATAGGCTTCTTGACAAAAAAGCAACCTGCGTTTGGGGGCACCAAGAGGAGCACGCGTTTCGACAAGTGAAAAACCTATTTCTACTTCAGATGCTGTTTTAATGCAGTATAACGAGACTTTGCCCTTAACAATCACATGTGACGCATCACCATTTGGAGTAGGAGCCATTTTGAGCCATGTGTTACCAAACGGTAGTGAAGCCCCTATTGCCTATTTTTCAAGGACTCGAGCAAAGGCTGAACATAACTATAGTCAAATTGATAAAGAGGCTCTTGCTGTTGTATCTGCTGTTAAACGGTTTCATGAATATGTTTATGGATGAGTTTTTTCTATTGTTACCGACCACAAACCTTTGCTGGGGATTATAGCGGGAGACAAGCCAACCCCCTATATATTATCACCTAGAATGACTCGCTGGTCAGAGTTTTTGGCTGCGTACAATTATAAGCTGCAGCACTGCCCGGGGAAAGCCATTCCCCACGCTAACGCGTTGAGCCGTGCACCACTTCTGGAAACTGTCGATGACCCAGCTCCAACCCTTACAATACTCCAGATTGAAATGCTACATTCACTGCCATTAACAGCTAGAGATATCACAATCAAAACAAAACGCGATCCTATCTTAAAGCGGGTTCTTAGCTGGGTCGAACGAGGATGGCCAGTAGATCAAACCCCTGACGACTTTATTCCCTTCAAGAATCGGCAAACGGAACTTTTTTTGCAAAAGGGCTGCATCCTGTGGGGGGATAGAGTCGTCGTCCCAGAGCGGTTACAATGAGCGTTATTAAAGACACTGCATGAGGGCCACCCCGGCATCGTGCGTATGAAAGCACTCGCACGAAGCTCTGCGTGGTGGCCAGGCATCGACAAACAAATCGAAGCCTGGGTAAAGACTTTTTATAACTGCCAGGAAGTTAGCAATGCCCCACCAAAAGCAACTCTGACAGAATGGGAAACACCTCGGGGACCGTGGTCTCGTATTCATATTGACTTTGTGGGACCTACTAAGGGACATACATTCCTATTAATAGTGGATGCCTACTCAAACTGGCTCGAGATCCACGAAATGAAAAGTACCACAACCGAGTCCATCATCCGGAAGTTGAACAGATTATTCACGACGCATGGACTGCCAGATGTTCTGGTATCCTACAACAGACCCCAGTTTACCACGCTTCCTTTTGAACAATACTTAGCAGACCGCAGTATTCGCCATGCGCTAACTTCGCCAGTGCACCCTGCAGCTAATGGAAGAGCCGAGTGCATGGTACAGTTTGTTAAAAAAGCCCTCTACAAAATGGACTATGGGGACATTGAAGATAAGATAAATAGAATACTCCTTCTCCAACACATCACTCCACACAGCGTCACCAACAAGACTCCAGCGGAACTATTGATGGGACACAAACTCCGCTCCCACCTCGACCAGCTTCACCTCTCTTACAAGCCAGAGAAACCCTGTGGATCTAGCGGAAAATGCCACGAGTTCAAGATAGGCAACTTAGTTTTCACCAGAAACCTTTCTGCCAAACCGTTGTGGATCGAGGCCACTGTTATTCAAGCCACTGGACCCAGGTCGTACTGGGTGAAAACCTGCGATGGAAAAATATGGAAACGCCATATAAATCAGCTTCGCTTCAGGCTACAACCTAGTTTCTGCAACTCCGGTAACTCCCAAACTGAGGGGGGAGGGGATGTCGAAGAAACCTAATTCGAGATGGCGGAAAGCAGGAACGAAAGAAGTCAGCCATTGCGCGTAACAAGTGAAGAAGGATTAGGGATGGGTGTGGCCTCGCCACAGAGGAACAACCCAACAGAGGCAAGCCTGCAAGGGCCAGAGGACAACGACGAGAACATTAGTGGCACCGAGTCTTCCAACGAGGAACCACCGGCACCTGACTTGCCCGAAAACGCCCCACCAAAACAGGCTTATGGACAAGAACTGGTGGGACAGCGTAAATCCAATAGAAAGTCAAAGCAACCTTCCTACCTCAGAGATTACATCACCGCACCCTCCAAACGGAACCCAGGGGGAAGGGCTGTTGTGAACGAATAAAACACTTAAATAAAGTTTATCAAAAGCTTTAGAAAATAGCAGAGTTCTAGCCCTGCACTTCTGATTGGCCGATAATAGTGATATCGGATTGGTCTGTTCAGGAGAATCTGATTGGCTGTTAACGAGCCACTCTCATTGGTTAAGGGGGTTAACACTCCACGTTTCCTATTGGTTACTAGAGCAGCAGCTTGCCTATAAAAGGGCTGCTGTTGCCCTAGGGTTTTGCTCTGTTCAGAATGTTTAATAAAGAGTTTGAAGTTCACTTTTCACCGTCTCGTCTCCGTTCCTTGCGCCCATGCGCAGAACTTAACAGAAACCATTTCACCTTGAAGATCGCCAAGAAAAATGAGGAGAATCAAGAAGCTATATATTTTTGCCTTTGCTGTATAATCCAAAGGCTAACCTAACTAATGTCTAGAATATAATGTTATTATAATTTAGAACTTTCCTTCCTATTCAATCTTTAAAGACTTAAGTGATATGCTGTACTGTGTTTTCCAGATAATCAGTGTTATTTATTGAAATGGTCACCTTCACCTGCCAACTTCTTCTTCATAAATTTTCACTCAGCTAAACTAAGATGAGAAAATGTTTTTCAGTCCTTATTTCCCTCTCATTTTGTTATTATTGTAATTTCCTGTAGTGCTGATCATTACATCTCAGTTGCATAGAGTCAATACCCTTCTAGTTAGACACATGCTAAATTAAAGAAATCATGATAAAATATGACAAATCATTAAAGTCAACTTGTTTACTACTAAACAGATCAGGGGCAATGTTATCTTTTGAATGGTTGTTAAAGGCTTTCTTCTTACAGTGCTGAACAAAGCTGCTGAAAGGAGGAAGGGAAATCAAATTACAATGATTAAAAAGAAAAACAAAGAAATGGAAAACTGTATAGTGAATTAGGTTTACCTCAATACTCTGATGTTTCCAAGATGTATCATATTCCTCTTTAATTTCATAAACATTTAAAAAGCATATCCACACCATCATTAATTTTAACCCATTATTCAATTAATTATTTTGGTGTAATGAACATCCCGTTATCAAGGATGCTTTAATTTAGTTTTCTGTGGGAGTTGTGGCTAATTTGTGCAATATTTATAGATAATATCACTTAGATCTATGCTATCTTAGATGTTCTAAGGCAAGCCAATAGATAGAACTTTTATTTATCCTTGTTCAATTATAAAAACTACTTCTCCGTTATGTTGGAAATTTCATTCCATTTTATTATGAAAATATTGTACTACTTCTGCTTCATAAAAACTGCGAAGTGGAGAAGATGGCCAAGTGAATAAAAATAATAATAAACAGTGTATAAAGATATACTGATAAAATTGTTATTTAAAACATAAGCTTTTTTTCTACATAAAAAAGTGTTAGAAAGCTTGGCAGCTGTTTCACAGCATACACACAACAGCAGATTGCTAATCATTCGGCTGGTTTTAATTTACTTTATATTTAGGATCATCAATTCAAATTAAATAAATTAAATAAATTAAATAAATGGGCTCATAAGTACTTCTAGTAGGGATGCAGAAAAGAGCATTCTGCCTTATCTATTCATAAAGTTTTCTGTAGTCCACTTTAATGATTATGCTCCAAGCAACCAAGAAGTTTGTTTATTAATGAAATAAATTTCTTATGGAAATTTCTACACCAGAATATGACAAATTTGTCTCATTCGGTGTGAGCATCCTTATAGAAATAACTTAGCCATCCTGAAAACTGCATTATAGTCTATGTTTATGCAAATAGGATGAGATAAGCTTGATGGGAGTTTCACTTTGATCTTACAAACTAGGGTATATATTAAATGACAATCATGCATTTGCATTTCAATATTTCATATAACATTTATTAAAGTCAAAGAATAGGATGCCAAATGCTCACAGCATGGAAGAATTTATTGCTAGATTTGCTCACAAGAGAATCATTTATTAAATTTTTTGACATTGCATTCATATTTTTGTTTTTTCTTAGCAAATTTACATTAAGTTGGGGGGGAAACACCATCACTTTTCTGCAAAGATAGACACTATCAAGTGTCATAATCAACCATTTTATAGGAAGAATGGAACAACAAGCTACAGCCAACTCATTGTGGCCAATCTGCCATGGCCAACTTGACCCAGCCAACTCGCTATGGGACAACTTCCTGAGGAACAATTCAACAATTTAATTTAATTATTTAAAATAATTTTAAGATATTTTAATTTTTGTCATTCACATTTCACTTTGTAACTCTTTCTGCATCCTTTCGTTAATGATTCTATTCAGCCATTTCTTTGATATTAGTAATTCTTGTCCTGTGGTAAGTTGGCCAGGTGAGTTGGCTGTGGCAAGTTGACCATAGATCCACATTCCCTGAAATGGTCTTCAGAACACTGTGACTTTAGTGCCTGTGGTAAGAAGTAGGTGGAATGGACATATGCTCCAATGTGCTACTTATACCAGATTACCATCCAAAGTGGCTACTGAATTCTCTGAATGAACAGGTCCAGCACCAATTACAAGTGCACACTTATGACGATACACTGTTCTATTAAAGAAACGTATCATCAATACATACAAAACTTTATATTATGGGGAAAGCTATACTTACTCATTAATGCTGACTTTCTACATACATGAAAGGCTTTTTCATATGTCTGTTTTTCCTTAATATCATAAGAATTAGGTGTCTTATGTTCACTAAAAAAAAAATCAGCATTAATAGAAAAAGTGGCAAGGTAGGTTTAACTTCTGATACTTTGCCTTGCAGCTCAAAAGTGATGTGGTGTTATCCGCTTGTCAACTGAGGCTCAACACAAAAAATATAATGTAGAAATGTGCTAAGAGACATTTTTATAATGGACAGGAAGTGATGGTAGAGATTTGATTTACCGTATATACTCGAGTATAAGCCGAGTTTTTCAGCCCATTTTTTGTGCTGAAAAAACCCCCCTCGGCTTATACTCGAGTCAGATTCCCCTCTGGAAAAAAAAATGGTGTGGAGCTCCGGAGCTGGGCAGCTGCTTCCCTACTTCTGTGTTTCCTTTGCAACTTTTAAGCATGGGGGTAATCGGAAGCAGAAAAGTTCTTGCATGAGGATATATTGTTTTTTTTCTTTTTTAAACTATTTTTAGGGGGGGGGGAAACCCACCGCCATGTGAGAATGCTCAGACACGAAATCTATCCGACCAAAAATAAGTGTGTGTGGGGGGGAGGGGATTTTAACAGAAGGAAGATGTAGGGAGAAGGCAAAAGCGATGGAAGATCCTTCAGGGGAAAGTGAGGGGGAGACTCACCCTTGGTCCAGATGACCCTAAGGAAGCAGAGGCAGCCAGCAAGGGCAGGCAAGCCTCACTTCACAGACTCCGTCCATACCTCGCTCCCACCCACCCACCCACCCACCCACCCAAAGCGACGAAGCCCCCCAATCGCGCAGCCCAGAATCGCCCTCCCCTCAGGGGGCAGCAATGACACCAGGTGTTTCCCGAGACAAGAAGCTCCGCCGTGCAATGAAAGCACCCTGGCTCTAGGCTCTAGGCTCAGAAAACAACACAAGCCGAGGTCACTTCGGCTCCGCTCAGCTTCGTTTCCTCAGCTCCAGCTGCTTTCAGTCCACTTGGGAGGAGGGGGAGGTGGTGGTGGCGGGTTGCGTTGTTTTCTGAACCCGCGAGCCTAGAGCTCAGAAAATAATGCAAGCCGCCGCCACCACCTCCTCCCCCTCCTCCCGAATGGACTGAAAGCAGCTAGGGTTGAGGAAATGAAGCTGAGCGGAGCCGAAGCGACCTTGCCTCGCGTTGTTTTCTGAGCCCACGAGCCTAGAGCCTAGAGCTCAGAAAACAACGCAAGCCACCGCCACCACCTCCTCCCCCTCCTCCCCCTCCTCCCGAGCAGACTGAAAGCAGCTAGGGCTGAGGAAATGAAGCTGAGCGGAGCCGAAGCGACCTTGCCTCGCGTTGTTTTCTGAGCCCATGAGCCTAGAGCCTAGAGCTCAGAAAACAACGCAAGCCACCGCCACCACCTCCTCCCCCTCCTCCCCCTCCTCCCCCTCCTCCCCCTCCTCCCGAGCAGACTGAAAGCAGCTAGGGCTGAGGAAACAAAGCTGAGCGAAGCTGAAGCGACCTCGCCTCATGTTGTTTTATGAGCCCGCGAGCCTAGAGGAAACGAAGCTGAGCGGAGCTGAAGCGACCTCGCCTCATGTTGTTTTCTGAGCCCGCAAGCCTATAGCCAGGGTGCTTTCATTGCAGGGCGGAGCTTCTTGTCTCGGGAAATACTGGGCATTGTTGCTGCCCCCTGAGGGCAGGGCGATTCTGGGCTGCACAATTGGGGGACTTCGTGGCTTTGGGTGGGTGGGAGCGAGGACATTGACTTTAAGCGCTGCCGACTAAGTGTTTCACAAATACCAGTGGTGTTGTGAATTAATAAAAGTACTTGAATAAAGATTATTAAGAGCTTGAAGTAAAGTGCAGGGTTCTGGCCCTGCACTTCTGATTGACCGATAATAGCGACATCGGATTGGTCCGTTCAGGAGAATCTGATTGGCTATTAACGAGCCTCATTGGTTAACGGAGCTAGCGCTCCTTGTGTTTTCATTGGTTAAATACTCAAGAGCTTGCCTATATAAATGGGGCCCTTGCGGCCATAGAGCTGAGCTGTTACACATGTAAATAAAGAGTTTGAAGTTCACTGTTCACCGGCTCGTCTCCTCCTTAGCGCCCATGCACAGAACATAACAAGTGGGACCTCCATCCACCACCACCCCTCCCTCTTTTGCCTCCTTCCTTCTGATCAATCAGGTTTTCCCAGTTTTTGCTCACAGCTGCGTTTTCTCTTCTGCTGTGCTAGGCATTGAATGCGGGGATTTCTGATTCCCCTTACACGCGTGTGGATATGCCGTGGGGCATTTTCTTCCAAATGCCCCATAGGCAGAGAACACTGACTTTCATGATAGTGAGATCATTTCCCAAATTAATTGATTCATTAACCCAAAAGAAAATGTTGATGACAATGGGAGACAGGAGTCACTCTCTCCCTTGCAAGAAAAAAGCAAGAGCCGTTCTTATGATCTCTCTCTCTCTCTCTCTCCCCGTAATACAGTCAAGCCCTTTCCAGCACGTGGGATCCACCCCCGCCACTTTGCACCTTGCAAATGCAAAAACCCCGGGATTTTGCATTTGCAAGGTGCAAAGTGGAGGCGACAGATGGCGCGTGCTGGAAAGGGCTTGACTGTATTACGGAGAGAGAGAGAGAGAAAGATCATAAGAATGGCTCTTGCTTTTTTCTTGCAAGGGAGAGAGTGACTCCTGCCTCCCACTGTCATCATCTTCTTTTGGGTTAGTGAATCAATTAAAACTTTCATGATAGTGAGATCGTTTCCCAAATTTCCCTTAAATCAAGGAAGAAATCAGAAACAAACCTTTGGACTGAGAATAAGCCTGTTCCTATGATGCCATTTTTGTTCACTGCAGTGTGAAAAGTGTGAAAAAAAAACCACACTTCTTTTTCTTCATCTTCTTGTTCCTTATTTACTGGTCTCTTTCAAAGAGGAAATTGTGAACATCAAACTTATTCTCAACTGTCCTAGTGAAAGTTTTTATTGGTATCTATTTTTATTTTTGAAATTTACCAGTAGCTGCTGCATTTCCCACCCTCGGCTTATACTCAAGTCAATAAGTTTTCCCAGTTTTTTGTGGTAAAATTAGGTGCCTCGGCTTATATTCGGGTCGACTTATACTTGAGTATATACGGTATATCTTGCACACATTCATATACATTCCTCCTAAAGCACACATATTCAATTTTTAATGGATTTTTTCCTGGCACAATGCAATATTATTATTATTTTGCATTTTTGTACTTTCCCCCATGATATTCATCTTTGTAGGCATGATTTGATTGTTGTGGACAATTGCACACTTTAAAATATATTGTTCCAGTTACAAACTGATTAAAAATATATTTAAAGATGAACTCTACAAATTGGTTTAACTGAAAACACACCTCATGAAATGAACACTATTTTTTTTCACTCATGGACCAACCTAGCATGGATTTGTCAAAAATATGTAAAGAAAAAAAAATAAATAATCCTTATTTCCTAGTGGGCACTAACCGCATGCTTTAAAAAACATTAACGATGAAGAATCAAATTTTGAATAACACAAAATTAGTGGGCTAGTTGTCAGCCTTCAAGATTTTCTTCCTTTGCTTTGCATTTTTCGGCTGTCATAAGTGACGGGGGGAGGAGGAGGGACACGGTTATGGGAAGTGAGCTGGAGTTGTTACAAAACAGAACTGTATAAGGTGGGGGGGAAGGTTCTTGCTTAGAGCTTCTATCCTATGCTATGTGCAACCACAACTCTTTATCAAAATATGTCAAGGTCAACAGACAAAGGCCTCATCACCACCTGGAGATGCCCACATGATGCTATACACAACTTTTAATTGGATGAGCCAATTGAACTATTGGGGGTGGGAATCTTGCTATCACTTTGTATATGTGATTTACGCACTCATTTTCTCAGATTCAGAATTCTTTTGTTGCTACCATTTGACTTCCAGTAAAAGATATCTTTTCTCTAATTAATGGATTCTGAGTATTTCTTTCTTGGATTTTGAATGGAGCACCATCTGACACTAGCTTACAACATAGCGGACAGAAATAAAATTCAATATCACTGACATATTAGACAAATGAGCTTAAGTAACAGAATAAAATTTGAGAGAATTACATAAAATCTCTTTATCTAAGAAAGAATAATCAGATACAGATCAATAGAATGGAAAATAGCCAGCTTGGTAATAGTATCTGTGAAAATAATTATAAAGTAAATATAAATCAGCAATGTGATAAGACTATATAAGAAGTGCAGGTTTAGGTTGATTCAGAAAAAATATAGTTTTTAAGAAATGCAGTTTTAGGTTGATTCAGCAAAATATAGTTTTTAAGACATAGAAAATATTGTTCTATTTATTCTGAGCTGTTCAGATAGTGCCTTTTAGCCAGTCCTATACATCACATTTTTAAAAGGTTCAGTCACATTGGGACAGATTCTTAGAAGGACGATGAGGACAGTGATGGGATTAGAAAGTCCAATGGAGACAGATTGAAGAAAATAGGCACTTGGAGGTCTGAGAAGACTGAGCAAAGGTAGCAATTGTATCACATAAAATTACTCTTGATTGAAAGAAGGTACAGAAAAGCAGGAATAGAAGGATGGGGTTTTATATAGATTGTTGTCACCGCAGATCGTGCTTGAACTATAAGAAAATATTTTAAAACCAATGGGACATAAATCAGAACAGATTCCAACTGAAAATTAGGAGGGGGAAAACAGTTCTTAAAAATGAGGGAAATTCTGCAATCCATTACTCACTAAGATATTGTGTTCTTTCGTGCAAGCGTTCATGTAGAACCTAAAGAGACACCTGAAAAGGACAGTTCAATTTGACTTAGGACTGAGGCTCAACTAGCCTAAATATGTCCTTCTAATTCTGTGATTGAATCTCTTTTTACACATCAGAGAATGGTGCCAATTTCTTGACTGAATCCCAAGTACCTTCCCCTTAATATCTAGATTAGTGAGAAACTAGAAAAATCAATTATTTTCCTCCAGAATCCAATCTGTGCCTGACTCGTGCTGGAACTCATTCTCAGACAACTTCTCTCTACAAGAATGTGTGCTATCGCATGTATAATATTGATGTGATGCCTGATTGTATGTGGCTTCTTATTTGCTGATTGGAGTGTTGATGACCAATTATTGTATCATTGGTTATTGCCAAATCCTTGATCCTAAATACCTGATAAACTGGTGGTTTTCCTCCAGAACACTTTTGAACCATTTTTTGATTTTGGGGTGCAAAATCAATTTAGTCAATTTCCAACTCTCTCTCTCTCTCTCTCTCACTCCCTCCCTCCAAGTACATGTCATTTCAAGTCACATAAGGGTGGGGGTGTTGTGTTGTTTTGTTTTCTTTCAAATTCAAATTCAGCATGTTTATATTTCCTTGGTTACTTATTAAGCTGTTCTGAAATGTATGTCAAAAGCTTTATAGAAAGACATAAACATTCCTATGCACACGATTTAAAATGGTGACCTTCAGCTAATGCTGCATAAGCAGTTTTGTAAATTGTATGCTATGCTCCAGTTCATACAGAATCACTTTGAAATTATAAGTCTTTGGGAGGTACAAACACACACACCCAAACATACACACAATTTAATGTGTACATCTGTACTTCCATCATTTATTTTTACCTCAGAATTATTTGTGAGGGAGATAGCTGGGGTAGCTGAGTTTGCTGCAAACCAGGCAATGCAATGTCAGCAGAGGTGGTATTCAGCAGGTTCTGACCAATTCTGGAGAGCTGGTAGTGGAAATTCTTAGTTGTTTGGAGAACCAGCAAATACCACCTCTGATTGAGATTTTACAGCAACCTTCCCCTGTCACGCCCACCAAGCCACACCCACAGAACTGGTAGTAAAAAATAATTTGAATCCCACCCCTGCAAGTCAGTCTTCTGTCATTGTCTTTGCGTTCTGAAAGTCTTGGGGTAAGCTGTATTTTTGTGTGCTAATTACCTTATGTGAAAAAAATGGCAGAAAATCATGTGGTCCTCTTTTTTTAGCATTTATAGCCAAAAAAGACTACAGGAAGTAAAAGAAAACAGATTTGGAAGATGCCTGTAGCCTCATGTCTGCAGGTTTTATTACATGAAAATCCCTGGTCCTAGGTGTAATGTTAGTTTCTTATTCAGGATCAGATTGATAGGGTCTATCTCAGAAGTGGTATTCAGCAGGTTCTGACCAGTTCTGGGGAACCAGTAGTGGAAATATTGAGTAGTTTGGAGAACCGGCAAATACCACTTCTGACTGGAGATTTTACAATATCCTTCCCCTGTCATGCCCACCAAGCCATGCCCACAGAACCAGTAGTAAAAAAAATTTGAATCCCACCACTGGTCTATCTCCCCCCGAAATAAATGAAGTACCAGTTGAATATTAATTTTTGCTCCTTCTAATCTAATGTTTTCAGTTTTCTTGTCCTTCCTATAATTCTGTTATCTAAACCACAGAAAGTTTTACTTCATGGCTACAGTAGGCATATGAGGGCCAACCAAATTATGCCAGTTTCTTTTGATCAGTGTGATATAAAATCTTGTAATAAGATATTTATGGCTGAAAAGGGAATATGATCATCCCAGAGGTCTCATAATATAGATCTCCAGCCAACCCTACTAGAACCTTTGAACTTAATTAGATTATACAGTAAATGCTGATCAGACCAGTATTTATTCCCAATTGAAACATATTTTCCAAAGCACCAGAAGCCAAGACAAGAACTAATCAAAGAGAAAAACAACCTAGAATAAAGGGGAAATTTCCTAACAGAACAATTAGCCTGTGGAACTGCTTGACTTCAGAAGTTGTGGATGGTTCATCACTGGAGACTTTTACGTGGAGATTGGAGAGCCATTTATCTGGAATGTTATAGGATCCTCTGCTTGAGGAGGGGTTGGACTAAAAGACCTCCAAGGTCACTTCCAACTATGGTATTCTGTCATTCTGAAAGAAGGACAGGAAGATAGAAACAGAGGGCTAGTTGGATAAATACATTAATTTGTTATTATCATGAATTATGTTTGAACTATAGGAAAACCTTTAAGAACCAACATTCTGTAAATCTATCTATCTATCTATCTATCTATCTATCTATCTATCTATCTATCTATCTATCTATCTATCTATCTATAAGTGAAATACCACTCACGCATCATCACAAAATCTCCAGAACTGTAATGCCTACAAATTGAAATTTGGCACGTATGTTTCTCTTGGCTTCTAGGTGCTTATTAAGAAAGGACTTTTTGAAATGACCATCAGAGGATTAGTATTTTGTATATTATTATTGACATGCTCTGAAGCTAAGGAGTTCTACTCCCCCTTCCACCTGAAAAGAAATCTGTTCTAAATGCAAAACACAAGCAGAGGAGAGGAGTTTCAGTTTCACTTTTAGTTTTCCAGCACCAAACAGCTCTAGCACAGAATAGTTGAGCTAAGCCACACCCAGGTTCCTTGCTGTCTCCTTCTTGCTCACACAGCAAATACTGTTTCAGTTTCCAAGCAGCCTTCAACTTTCTCATACACTGACAGGTCGCTAGCCAGATGAATACCGATGGATGTTGATAGGCAGAGGAAGAATTTTTTTCCTGTTATTTTCCTCTCCCAAAACTAAGCCCAACCGTATAGTTTCAAAGTGAAGCATTTGTATCAAGCTTGTGTATTTAATATTCTCAGCATGCCTCTGAACATTTATGCAAATATATCTACTAGAAAATAACATGGAGTTAGATGAAAATAAGGATAAATCTCTTGCTAAAATATGTGGAAAGTACAGTTTGAGAATTGACTGGATTATTCTTTACAAATCAGAAAAGTGGAAAAAAGAGAATAAATCAACTTTGTGAACCTTTGTAAATGCCTAAGAATGGGGAGAGATTTGAAGGTCTTGGGGGAAAACCAATTAAAACCATTACAGCTAAGTTCTCTGGGGAATTATGAACCACCACTCCATAATCAATGTTCCCAACTAATTAGAAGTAACATATGCTTAATCTTCATAGTATAATTTCGTGAAGTTTCCAAACAGATGTTGTTTTCTATCAATCAACAAGACATAACAACAAATAACTTTGGAAATTTTGCAGGAAGTAGCCAAAATGCTGACTAAGGAAGTGTATTAAATATCCTGTCTACTTTACTGTTTCATCATTGTTGTATTGTTCTAGGACAATATCTTCTTGAACAATTTTTATTTTCATATATAGAAAACATTGTTGCATATTGCATTTTAACCTCTTGTAATATATGAGGTTTCCCCTATTTTTCATCATTGTTAACCAGCTCAGCCAGTAACTTTTTGTTAATATTACTGACCATTGACTTCATGTTGAACAAATTATTTTCCCTAATTTAGGTTTTTGTAATGCAAACTTTATTATGAGAACTATTTAAAAAAATCCTGCTGTTGTTCATTAATTTTCTGTACTTTATTTTTCTGATAATGTTGGTGGAGGTTTTTCCTCTCTTTGACTAATATGAATTATGTCCCAATGAAATTCATGGCAAAATTGTATTATCCTTAGTGCTGATTTTTCTGAAGAATCATTTCTTGCTTACTAATGCTTTAATTCTTCCTGCAAATAGTGAAACATATCACATAATAAACTATTTTAGTTTGAACTGAATATTTACAGAAGAAACTGGAGACCAAATTAAATATCATGCAGAATTTTTGATTCATTAAAATCTAGTATTGAAATAATACCATATATTATTTCATATATTTCATATATTTGATATGATTAGAACCTACTGTGTAAACATCTGCTACCTTATTGCGATATTACTGTATATACTCGAGTATAAGTCGACCCGAATATAAGCCGAGGCACCCAATTTTACCACAAAAAACTGGGAAAACTTATTGACTCGAGTATAAGTCGAGGGTGGGAAATGCAGCAGCTACTGGTAAATTTCAAAAATAAAAATAGATACCAATAAAATTACATTAGTTGAGGCATCAGTAGGTTAAATGTTTTTGAATATTTATTTCAAAGAAAAACAGTAAACTAGCTCTGTAAGTGGAAAAGAGAGCCAACAAAACCAATATGGTATCAACAATAACTTTAAAAGTACAAAAACCTTAGCTCAATCAGCAACCAAGCTAAAACACAAGAGTTAAAATCCTTCAAAACTGCATTCCTCATCATCATCTGTATGTCCAAACAGAGTCACTCTCTCCCTTGCAAGAAAAAAGCATGTGTATGTGCTGCATGTACATCCTGTTTTGGAGAGCCACCATCTTTGGAAAGCCACCTTAAAAGGAACATCCAACCTTTCTTGAGAAGTACAAACTTCATCTGTTCAGGATTGTGGTGACAAAGGTGAAGGAGGATGGGGCTGAGAGAAGGGAAGGGAAGAAAAGATCATTGACAGGGAGAAAGACAGGGAGAAAGACCTGGAAATGTGAGCCCTCGAGTTTCCTTAGGGAAGACCAGACAACAAGGGGAGAGGAGAGGAGGAGGAGGAGGAGGAGGAGGAGAGTTAAAAAAAAAAGAGTGGGAAGCCAACTTACGCGTGCCATCAAAGCCAGGGGGAAGTGGGGCTTTCTCCGCCTGCTGCTGCCAGAGGAGTGCGGGGGGGGAGTGCGGAGAAAGGGGGTTCGTGCCGAGGCTCCGCAAGCGATTACCAGATTTGCAGCTCCGTTTGTTGGTGAAGCTGGAAGCGCGCCCGTTAATGGGGAAGGAGAGCCCGCAGCTCCGAAAGTCTTTGCAGCATTGGGGACTGAACAGGAGAGCCGCAAATGCCACGCTCCCCAGGAAAGGGTGGCCCTCTTCCACTCGGTGGCTCCCGCCACGGCGCAGCCAGGCACTTTGTCTCGCTGCCCCTGGAGCAGCTCTTCGCCGCTAGGGTAAGGGGCAGAGGAGGCTGCCTGAGCCTGGCGGTTTGTTGGTGAAGCTGGAAGCGCGCCCGTTAATGGGGAAGGAGAGCCCGCAGCTCCGAAAGTCTTTGCAGTGTTGGGGACTGAACAGGAGAGCCACAAACGCCGCGCTCCCCAGGAGAGGGCGGCCGTCTTCCACTCGGCGGCTCCCGCCATGGCGCAGCCAGACACTTTGTCTCGCTGCCCCCGGAGCAGCTCTTCGCCGCTAGGGTAGGGGGCAGAGGAGGCTGCCTGAGCCTGGCGGTTTGTTGGTGAAGCTGGAAGCGTGCAACGCAGGAGCTTGCGGGGGCCCCGGGCTCCTGTTAATGGGGAAGGAGAGCCCACTTGGGGTCGCCTGTGTGGCCCTCAGCGGGTAGACAGCCGCGGCGGTGATGCTGCCCTGGAGGCGCGATCGGTTGCAGCCATGCCAGCGCAGGCCAGGCATGGTGCCGTAGCGGCTGACTCGAGTATAAGCCGAGGGCGGTTTTTTCAGCACAAAAAATGGGCTGAAAAACTCAGCTTATACTCGAGTATATACGGTAGTTGGTTGTTTGGTTGTTTGGTTGGCTGGCTGGCTGGCTGGTTTGTTTGTTGGTTGATTCATTCCAACTTTTGAATTCCTGGTTAAGAAGCTACCCATGAACCAGCTTTGTAGCTGGACGATGGGCTTGGATCTAGTAATCTGTTGCTGGTCCCATCCCCTAAGGCAGGGGTCTTCAAACTTGACAGCTTTAAGACTTATGGATTCCAACTTCCAAAATTCCCCCTCCAGTCATGTTCGTTCTGGAATTCTGGGAGTTGAAGTCCACAAGTCTTAAACTTGCCAAGTTTGAAGACCCTTGCCCTAAGGAGATACATTTGGCAGGATCCAGAAGAAGGGTATTCTCCATGGTGGCTCCCTCCCTCTGGAACATAATTGCTCCAGAAATTAGATTGCCCCCTCCATTGTAACACTCTTTTAGAAAGCCATGAAGATGTGGTTCTGCCAGTGGGCCTGGGGAACCCAGAGCGGGATGGAACCCATTATTATTTGTATTTCTTTTATATTGTGCTTTTATGTCCTATAAGCCACCTTGAGTTGCCACATACAAGTAGGTGGCAATACAAATTTTGTAAGTAAATAAATAAACTTCTTGATGCATGGAAAAAATATAACAACTTCTATAGATCAGGACAAAGTTTCCCTATGAGAGCAAGAACTTTAACTATATCAGCTATTTAGTAGAAATGGTGTGCTTGGTTCCTATTTCCTATCTGGGACAGAATAGCTGATAGGGAATTATAAGTCTGAAGTAAAGTAGATATATACTTTACTTTGTGGATCTTTGGTTGTTCGGGTTTTCTCCCGCGTAAGATTGGAAGTATCTAGGCAACGTTTCGATGAAGTCTCATTCATCATCTTCAGGCTTGGTCTTCAGCTCTGTGCTTCTCAGAGTGATGTGAGCTTGCAGCTGCTTCTTCCTTTTAACTGCTAGTGGGGGTGTGACTTGATTGGGTGGGGGCTTGGCTGTGTTCTGATTGGGTGGGGGTGTGTTCTCATTGGTTGGGAGTTTGGCTATGTTCTGATTGGTTGGGGGGTTGGCTGTGTTCTGATTGGCTGGAGGCGTGTTCTGTTCAGGTGGAGGCTTGATTGTGCTCAGGTTAGTCTTAATTGCTGGAGGGTTTGAGCTGGTGAGCTGTGATCTTGCTGTTTGGCTTCGAGTTCGTGGTCGTGCTGCATCTTCATGGTGGAGGTCAGTTAGCTTCAAGTATGGCTCAGAGGGGTTTGAGGTGGGTAGTGATGCAGCTGCAGTGCGGCTTCTGGTCCGTGGTCGTGTTTCATCTTCTGTGTGGGTGTGAGTCTGCTTTCTACGTGGAAGTGGGGTGGTGGCATCTTGTGTGGCTCTCAGGGGTGTGGGTCTGGTGTCATTCTTCATGTTAGGTACGCGTCTGTTCATGAGGGAGGGTTTCCAAATGGCTGGTAGGCGGGAGGTATCATCTCGTTTATTCATGCTGTGTGGGCGTTTTTCTATCTCTATGGCTTCTCTGATGATTCTGCTGCTGAAGTGTTCTGTTTTGGCGATAGTTCTGGTATTTTTAAAGTCAATCTCATGTCCTGTGGCTTTGAGGTGTTGGACCAGGGAAGAGGTCGGTTCTTCCTTTTTGATTGTAAATGACTACTTCACCTTACAAACAAAAAATAAATAAATAAAGAATGAGGCTCTTAATTCATATGCAGCTCCTGAGCCATTCATGGACTAACTATGTGGCCCTCAGAACTGGAAAGAGAAGCCAGTCATATACAAAGCAAATCAGCAAAACCCACATAAACGATATACCTGCTTATGCCATATACCATTCTGGAAATACAATTGCAACACTAGTCTGCCAACTATAGCTAGTGTTTCATTCTGAAGGTGGGCAGGCCTGGGTCACCAGTTACGAAAATCTGGATGAAGAAGCCTTCTGCTAAAGAACATTTTTCCACTGCTCAAGTTGTAGCTCTTAAAAAAAAAATCTTAAGTGGAAGTTGGAACAAGAGTGGTGGGTTGGAAAAGTTTACTGTTTAATGCTGACATAGATTGCATGATTCACCATATTTTCATGAGCTTTTATTTTGATCTCGTATGTGGAATGTATCCATGCCATCCATAACTAAAACAAAATTTGTTCACTTTAAGGTCAAGGATATCAAGGTACCAACATGTTGTAAACAATTTTAGAGTAGCTGAGAACACAATGTCCTCTAATAAAGACACCATACAGTCTCTCTGGGTGATAATACTGAAGATGGAACTGTTTAATTTGTTTTTCCTACAAGGTAACTTGTTTAATGCGTACAGAAATGATATGTTGTAAATCTTTAGATATAAACAAAGCATGCATGCATTAGTAATTGACTCAGAACACTGGGAAGTAAATAAACTATTAATCATCTGGCTTATCAAAAGGTTTCAAATGCGAAGTCTGAAGAAGGAAACCCCAATGAACCAGAGGTTTAAGCTAAAAGGCCCATGTATGATGGTTTAGTTTAGCATGCTACTAGCATAGTCTGTATACAAAGAATAGCAACAAGAATCCAGCATATATCAGGTGATCAGAAACCATTTCCTGATGTTAATATTGTCATGAATGCAACACTCCTGTATAGAAAGTGTTATGAACTAAGAAAAACGCTTAAATAAAGTTTTATCAAACCTTTAGAAAAAGCACGGTTCTAATCCTACACTTCTAATTGGCTGATAATAGCGATATTGGATTGGTCCGTTCAGGAGAATCTGATTGGCTGTTAACGATCCACTCTCATTGGTTTAACACTTCCATGTTTCTCATTGGCTAATAGGTCAGCAGCCTGCCCTATAAAAGGGCTGCTGCTGCCCTAGGGTTTTGCTCTGTTCAGAATGATTAATAAGGAGTTGAAGTTCACTGTTCACTGTCTCGTCTCTGTTCCTTGCACCTATGCGCAGAACATAACAGAAAGTAATATTACTATCCCAATATGCAGGCAGTGCTGAGATAATAATGATTTGTTAATGAGCTTCTTAAAATTTTATGGGAGGGCTAAAAGAGCGAGATGAAGAGAGAGGGGGAAAAGAAAGAACGGGGAAGGGAGAGAGAGGGTAAGAGAGAGTGATTCAATAGAGAATCAATAGAGAAATCAGTGTTTTTAACATAAATTAATTAACCGGTTTAAATGAATGAATAAAGAGATGGCAATTTGCTCTTGATACCATACAGCATGATAAATTGTCCCAAAAGAATCTCTCCAGACTATAAAAAATATGAATTTGAATACCAAAAGTGTCATTCAATATCAGCAAATTTAAAACAAGATACAGGGGGAAAATCTTTTGATGATACGAAAGATTTCAATGACTGGGAATGGGATTTCAGCGTTTCAGTTAGAAGAGTAAAGCTTGTGCATGAAAACTGAAAAAAGAAGATAAATTTTGTGCTGAAGGTCACCAAGAAAGAGAAATAAAAACCTACAAGTATCAGAATGCTCTCCTACAAAGTTATACTGCAGCAAAGAAGTGTAAAACTGCAGAAAAATGATCATCAAAATACTCCAGAGATTGTAACAGAACATTTTCCATAATGCTCTGCTAGATAATTTCCAAAAATGTATGAAAGGACCTAATTTAAGTGATCCACCAGATGGCAACAAATTATTATTATTATTATTATTATTATTATTATTATTATTATTATTATTATTATTATTATTGTTGTTGTTGTTGTTGTTGTTGTTGTTGTTGTTGTTGTTGTTGTTGTTGTTGTTGTAAATCATAGATTCTTGGGGCTGGAAGGGATCTTGGAGGTCTTCTCATCCAATTTCTTGCCCAAAGCAGGATACCTTATACCAGTGGTTCCCAAACTTTTTCAGTCCACCACCCCCTTGGTGCTACAAACTCATCCTTGGTGCTCCCTACCCAGGAATGGGATTCAAATTTCTGTGGGCATTTCCTAATTTGAGGGTGTGGCTTGCTGCTCACGTGACTGGGTGGGTGTGGCTTGCTGGTCATGTGACTGGATGGGTGTGGCTTGCTGCTCACATGACTGGCTGGCATGGCTTGCTGGCTGGGCCAGCAAGAGAAAAGAGAGAGAGAGAGAAGGAAGAAAAGAGAAAATGAAAAGAAAGAAAAAGGGACAAAGAAAGAGGGGAGATGGAAGGAAGGGACAGAAAGAAAAAGAAATAAAGAAGGAGGGAGGGAGGAAGGAGAAAGATAATGAGATATCTATTCTAGTCCAATCATCTCCTCCAACAGGGTTAGAAGGGAGTGTGTGTGTGTGTGTGTGTGTGTGTGTGTGTGTGTGTTCCCCTTGTAATTTATCAGTACATTTTGGTTTTGCCTTCTTCAGAATTGGCACTGTAATACATTGGGGAAAAGTAATTTTTAGGGTGGAGATCTGGTCCAGTGGATCCTGTTTAAAGCCTCAACAAAATGTGAGAGCTTCCTGATAGTCTTGACCATGTTTCGTCCACAAAACCTTTAATAGAAGCCAAAGAGGTTTCAATGTGGAAAAGGGCCTCAGTCTAAACTAAGCCTCATTTCAATCTGATGCATCAGGTCTCTCTCTCTCTCTCCTGCTCCCTCCCTCCCAGACTGGCTTTGCTCTACTTTCCCAATGTGCTTGTGGGGCGCTTTGAACATGGATGGGTGGATGGATGGATGGATAGAGAGAGAGAGAAAGAGAGGTAGGTAAGTAGGTAGGTAGGTAGGTAGGTAGGTAGGTAGGTAGGCAGTCAGGCAGACCTTTTGGATGAATGTATGGATAGATAGGTAGGTAAGTAGATTGGTACATAAGTAGGTAGGTAGGTAGGTAGGTAGATCTATATTGATAGATGGGTAGGTAGGTAGACAGAAAGACAGGTAGCCAGGCAGGTAGGTAGGCAGGCAGGAAGGCAGACAGACAGACAGACATTTTGGATGGATGGATGGATGGATGGATGAATGGATAGATAGATAGATAGATAGATAGATAGATAGATAGATAGATAGATAGATAGATAGATAGATCTATATTTGTAGATAGGTAAATAGGTAGGTAGACAGAAAGACAGGAAGGCAGGCAGGTAGGTAGATATGCAGGAAGGAAGGCAGATAGAAAGGCAGACCTTTTGGATGGATGGATGGATGGATGGATGGATGGATGGATGGATGGATGGACGGACAGACAGAATGCGACAGCAGCAGCACTTTGGGAAAATAGAGCAATGCCAGAGTGGGAATTAAAGTCCACACAAGTTGCCAAGGTTGAGAAACATAGGCTGAATATATCAACCCAGCCATTCTGATTTAGAGTTTAGCATGCTGTTTGATTTCGGCTTAGTCAATAAACAATGGCTAAGACCTTTCTGCTCCTTAATGCAGCTGCCCCTCTGCCCCTTCTCCAGCCCCCTGCCCCAGTTCTTTCTTTGGCATCTAATTTTGCAATGCCAACCTCCCCGGGACAGTGATGCGGCTGACTTCACCCTCTTTGCTTCAACCAAAAGTCCATTTCCATTGGGCCAAGCAAGGGGAGGTACTCTGCACACGCTCAGAGACTCCCAGAGAATACTTTGGGGAGGTATTCCACCCATTTTTATGCTCCACCCAGGAAGAGGAAGGCATGTGGAAGCAGCCCAGACCGGCGGAGGTGGAGGGAACGATCGCTTGGAAACTAAGCAAGCAAGCAAGCGCAGGGCTCGGTCGGAAGAACTAGGCTGCAGAGGGAAGCTAGGTTCTAGGTCTGGGATGCCCACATATAGCCAAACCGAAACGAGCCATGCATCTTGGAGAGCCGCAGCTGCACCCACCTGCGCACAAGCCCAGCTGGCTGGAGAGGCGGAGGCTGGGTGCTGGGTGCTCCTTTGTTCTCCTCTGGGGAAGGGGGCCCTAACACCGGGCCACCCACCCCTTCTACTGCGTGCCTTTTGCTTTTGGGCCTTCTGGCGCACCTCCACCGCTTCCACTGGAGAGGGCAGCCTGCAAGCTAAGGTGCCCCCTTTCTGCCACCTCCCACCTCTCTCTCCCCCCCTGGCTTGGCAAGGCTCACCATGTGTGGGTTCCGCATTCAAGGTGCCGACTACGAAGCAATGAAACAGTCAATGGGCTGCTTGGCCAGCAGTCAGTGAGCCTGCGGGGCCGGAACCTCGAATGCCCCCCTACTGCCTCTTAGCACCTCCCTACCAGCCCCCTTGCCTCTTAGCACCCCCCTAAGGCATCACACTACCCCCCGGGGCAGTACCGCTCACTTTGGGAATCACTGCCTTATACCATTCTGGAGAAATGGTTGTCTAATTGTTTCTTGAAAATCTCCAGTGATGGTTTGCTGCTATCTGATGGCCTTCTAATTTTTAGCAGGTAATCCTTGAGTTACTACAGTTTGAACAGCTTGCCATTAGACACTGTGGGTGCTTCATCAGTGGGGGGGTTAAAAAGAGACTGGGCAGTCACTTTGAAATGGTATAGGATCTCCTGTTTGAGAAGGTGGCTGGACTATTAGTTAGTTAGTTAGTTTATTTCATTGTCATTGTCATTGTACCTCGTACAACGAAATGAAACATCATCTTCAGTGCATATCATGACCATGAAAATAAACACAAGCACACATCCTTCACACTCCACACATTGAATTGAAACCCCTGACACTGCTAGAAAATCTCCAAGGTCCCTTGCAGCTCTATTTTGATACTATTATCATCAAAAGTCAAGAGGATATTAAGTGAATCATGTTAAGTGAACAATATCCCATCCTTGTTTTCTCCAATGCAACAACACAAATGTGTGCATCCCAAAGCCTCCTCAAACCCCTTGAGATACTGCTTCTCACCCCTTGGGTCCCCACAGCTATCCCCAACTCTCACAATGGTTTGCTTATTGTGAAGAGCTCAAGGGGTTGGAGAAAGGAAGGAAAGCAGCAAGAGACCCATCCAATTCCTGAAACTGTTCCTCATGTGCTTTAGCTTCAATCCCCTAATCATCTTTGTTGCTCTTCTTTCAACGTCATCTCATAGTTGTCATTGTCCTCCTCCTCCTCCTCCTCCTCCTCCTCCTCCTCCTCCTCCTCCTCCTCCTCCTCCTCCTCCTCCTTCTTCTTCTTCTTCTTCACCATCATCATTCCGACACAGCACCATTTGTAAAGTTTGTGGAACTACAATGTTCAGCCTGTTTTGAATGGTTTTGACAGTTTTGTCGATTTACAAAAGCAGAGCAAGAGGGAATTTGTCTGTGGTCCATGACATGTTCATCTCTGCTATAAGGAAAAATATCTGTCAACAGCTATTATCCATGACAACCAAATGGAAACATGACACTTTCTGCCACAGCAAGTGATTCCATAGTGCAATAACAACATCTATATACTGACTGCTGCAATTAGTTTGTGCTATACAGGGCTATGTATTCTTTTTTATGGAAATACATGCCCTAAATGTGACCTCTTGTTTGCCCTCAAAAGTGATGCAGTAGAATGCTTTTGTCGTTTTAGGACCCCTGGTGGTGTAGTAGTTAAAGTGCAATATTGCGGGCAAACTCTACCCATAGCCTGGAGTTCAATCCTAAACAGCTCAAGGTTGACTCAACCTTCCATCCTTCTGAGATCAGCAAAATGAGGACCCAGATTGTTGGGGCAATAGGTTGACATTGTAAACTGCACAGAGAATGCTAAAAAGCATTATGGGGCAATATAAAATGCTATTGCTATTATTTCATGTGGCCCTTGAAAAGACAAAAATGATTGACAAAACAATAGACCCTTGGGAGATAATTTTCAGTAGTTGAGAAATCTCATTTCATCCACTCATCCATTAAACTCTCATTCTTAAAGGCTATTAGCACAGAGGAGAATATTATCTATTTTGAACATGTTCCCATACTTTATTTTTAAAAAATCAAATCCAGGAGGAAACTTCTGGATGATTTTGTTTGATATTAAGTATTTGATAAAGCAATGGAAGAATTCGCACCAAAGCACTTACCAAAGCAAAATGAATTTTTATGCAGGAGAAAGGAAAAATGAAAACACTCCATCAAAATATCTGCAAGTGACAGAAGTTTTGGCTTTTACAGCTGATACATGAAATTAGAACTGAACTAAGCAAAAAATTCTTTTCACTTCTTGGATTAGCATTGGACATGCAATTAGCTTGTAGCAGGGCTACTGATGATACTTCCATGCACTTCCAATTGAATGACTTCTATGAATATTAAATGTTAATCCTCATCATCACTAGTCAATATGAGAAGGTTTGTGGGAGTTGTAATCTGTTTTAGTCCTTAAAAATGTATAATAAACTACAATTGTCACTACTGGCTGGAATTCCCAGGATTAAAACATATATTTTACTTTGGATGTTATTTTTATTTCAGACTATATTAGTATTGATATCTGATGTACATTTAAACAATGGCAAAATATATTTCTGAGTTTGCATGGCAAGAGAAAAATAACAGGAATTAGAGAGAGAGAGAGAGAGAGAGAGAGAGAGAGAGAGAGAGAGAGAGAGAGAGAGAGAGAGAGAGAGAGAGAGAGAGAGAGGGTTAGGATTATCTGATTTAAAAATTGTATTTTGCTGCTTGCTGTTTGGTAGGGATAAAAGACTGGGTGAGTTTGAAAAATAAGAGGTTGCTGGAGTTGGAAGGATGTAATTTTTTTTTCCTCAGCAGCATTTATCTTGAAGTCCATTCTGCTAATACAGCCTTGAAAATAAAATTATAAGAGAATATTGGCATCAATTGCAACTCTCTCTCTCTTTTTTAGCAACCTATACAAATAAAAGTGTTTGAGTAAACTGGTGTCTCCACATAGTTTTTGTGGCAACAGTACCTGGTTTGCCATTACTTTGTTACAGAATGTTTTTGGAACTGTCTAACCTATGCCTGCAGGAATACCCAATAGGTAAAGGTAAAAGTTTCCCCTCTCCTGCTGTGTCCAGTCCGGGGAGCAATGCTCACCTTTGTTTCCTAGCCAAGGGAGCCAGCATCGTCTGAAGATGCTTCTGTGGTCATGTGGCCAGCATTACTATATGCCAAGGTATATGAAATGCTGTTATCATCTCACCAAAGTGGTACCTATTTATCTAGTTGCATTTGCATGTTTTCCATCACATGGTACTTGGATTTTGAACTGCTAACCTTGCGGTCAATAAGCCCAGCAACTTAACCGCTAGGCTACAGGTTTCTATAGAACTATTAACCAGATCTAAATATGTTTAGCATCTCTGATCAACAAAGATTAGCTATGCTGCCACCTTCTGGAAGGAATTAACTCTTGGGGGGAAAATAGCTGGATGAGAAATACAGATTTCCTCTCTGTACAAGAATGTTCCAGTGAAATATATTGAGGTCACATGTTGTATTGTTTATTCAATATGATATGTGGTTTGAACCTCACTTAATAGTAAGCACATTTGGAGTCTGTGGGACCTACCTCTGAGTAGATCTAAGGTTTCACTGTTTAAAGCAATATTAGAACAATATAAGGTAAAGGTTCCCCTTACACATACGTGCTAGTCGTTTACAGGTCTAGAGGGTGGTGCTCATCTCCATTACAAAGCTGAAGAGCCAGTGCTGTCCGAAGATGATCATGTGGCCAGCATGACGAAATGCTGAAAGTGCACAGAATGCTGTAACCTTCTCACCAAAGTGGTTCCTATTTTTCTACTTTCATTTTTACATGCTTTTGAACTGCTAGATTGGTAGAAGCTGGGACAAGTAATGGGAGCTCACTCCGTTACGCAGTGCTAGGGATTCAGACTGCCGAACTGCCGACCTTTCTGATCGACAAGCTCAGCATCTTAGCCCCTGAGCCATCGCATCCCTTAGACATTCAATATAACACATAACTTCCAGTCGAGTTCTGTTTGGTACATTCTTAAAATATACATTAAATTCTTAAGGAGAATATATATATGTGTGTATAATACTTATTCTATTCCAATTCAGCTCTATCATTAATGTTAGTTATAATCTTTGACATCTTTAACATTTCTTTTCAATAGGGTATCATACTTCTAGGAACATTTATAATATTTCCATAATTTTTTCATGTTTCTTTTATATTCCTCTTCACTTACATTTTTATAACACATTTATAATAATTAAAATGTTCCCCTCCTTTCCTAATTTCATTCTCTCATTCTCTTTATGTCATTTATTTATTAAATATTCCATTCCATTGCAATGAATATTTTATCTATCATTTTAATCACACTTGTTTCATATTTTCAAAGTTCATTTCTATTTCTAATACAAGAATACTATCTTATGCACCCTTGCAGAATCCCCCTTTCAATTAAGTTTTCACCCATTATTTCTGTGTCTTCTAAATAGGTTTATACCTATAATCCTTGGAAGTTTTCCCTGTTTCTCTATGTCCTGTTTCTGTCCTTTATAATTTATTTTCTTTCCCTCTTCCCCCTCTTCTTCTCCCTTCCCTTTTTGACCCCTTCTCTAATTCTGATTCTCTCTTCTGTAATCCTCTCTTCTGTTTCTTCCTAATGTTGTAATTACTTTTCAAACTATTCTTTTTTGGGGTTGTTTTTTCAAATCTTAAATTTTTCACTCTCTTTCCCCACTTACCTTTTTTTCCCCCACATAGAAATACTTGGTCATTGAAGATGGGTTCTTCTTTGTCCCGCCCTTCTTGTTCTACAGGCATTTCTTGTTGTTTTTCATAGTTCAGGATCTCCATTTCTAAAAATTGAAATACGAAGCCAAAAGAATATCTTCCTTCTTGTGCATCTTCTTTCTGTTTTTAAGTTCCATTCTCAATTCTTCCAAGAGTGACACTGTTTTAAAAACTTTTAAACAACCACCTGATTAATTTTAGTCCTTTAGATCCAATAGCCAAAAATCCAAAAATCAACAAGTAATCCAAATAATCCAAAGCTATTTCTTCTTGCTTTTTTTCCCACTTTCTCTTCCTGGTTCTCTTATCTTGTTACAAAGTTTCAGTTAAAATGTATCTTTTAGGAATCTTGGTAAAGTTTCATTGTTAATTCCTTTCACTTCCAGGTGGTCTCCTCCATTTTTCCAGATCACACCCTTTTGTTTTTTTCCTTCTTTTAAAAGTTTTTGAGAATCCAGAAATCTTTATTATCCCTTTGACATTTTATTTTCAGCTTAAATACCTGTTAATAGCAAAGTGGACTTTTGCCATTTTCTTGCTTAAATCTCTTAGTTGTCAATATAGGGAAGAAAAGAAAAAAAAACCAAATCCTTTCTCTTCCCTCTCTCATTCGCTGCTTCAAAGTTTTCTTTGGGAACAATGTTGTTCTTTATAATTCAAATTCCAGAGTATCTTATATTGTTGTTTTTTCAGATCGACGCGGTCAGCCAAAACTTTCTCTTCTTATCTTCCTCCTGCACACTCTTTTCCAATCAAGTTCTTCTTTGAGGTGGCCATTTCTGACCACCACTGCAACCGCATTCAGGAATGGCCAGCTGGGGAGGAGAGATGTGACTCTCCTCGATCCTGCTGGCAGTCTCCCCCCTCTTCACCACCTCTACAGGGTGGCTTATCTCTGAAACCAGCTGGCTCGGGGTGCTCCAGCAGTGAGCACAGATCGAAACTGCGCACAATCACAGATTTCAGTCTGTCACCAAAGAAGCTCAAACTGGAAGCCTAAACCTAACACATTCCTATAGATTTGAATATCTATACAATATTACAGAATCATATCAAAAGTCAGCTGAAGTGCTTGTTTTCAAGGATATAAAATGGGGAGAATTCAAATCTTTCTTGTAAAAAGAATCCATATTTTTGTAGTTTATTTACTTAAAGAGATTCCATGAAATGACAAATATTCTTGTCCATTTTATGACTTATACTCCTCCCCACTACCAAATAGGGTAGAGTTTTATGTAAATTCTGAATAGCATTCAGAAAAGTATTGCTCTGATCAGAAATGGATGGAAATGTTTTCTACTTTCTGAAGAAAGCTCAACATTACTTTACAAAGCTTCGCATCCCAAAATCACCAATTTTGCATCTGCTTTTAATGTAAAAACAAATTTTGCTTCAGAGAAAAAGTGCATGCAACTATACATGTCTCTGTCTGCATTTGAGTGTGTCTGCATTACCTGTGCTAGATTCAGTAATCATAACATTGCCTCTGTGTCCATTTCAGGTGTTCATAACTATGTTTATACTTATACCTATTATCTTGTAAGTGATTGACAAATAAATAAATAAATAGAGTCTGGTCACTTGCACCTCAAGGAAAAACTCTGGGTTAATTTATTCAATAATTTGCTTGTGTTAATATGTTAACATTGTAGAATTAATATGTGGAACATTACTATGTTAAATATTGCAGAATCAATATTAATGTAATGAAGGATGTTGTAATTTTGATTATTATTTAACAAAGGTATTTGTACTGATAACACACTGTTCAACCAAAATGGAATAATCATATTAAAAATAATCATTTATTTAAGAAAAATGTTTGTCTGAGTGTCCACAGTATTCTTAGTTTTCTCTAAAACCAAAATTCAAAAGTGTCAGTATTCTGTCTACCTTGCTTTTTTCAAGACCCAAATTCTTCTTCCATAGAAGAAGATCACAAGCCATATCACTGCTATAATTATTCTGATTTTTGTAGGGAAACACATCACATTACTAGATAGTAAATGTTTGGGTTGTATTCAGGGTGGGATACTACAGGGTTAACTACGGGTTCCGGATTTATGAGCTTCCCTGCCTGCTGTGAGCCACACACCTGTAAATCATCATTAGCACATCATTAGCATGCTGCTGCTGAGAAGCAGCCTTTGAAACAGCCCTCTTTTCTTGGTTTTTTAACTGCAGCTGTGCCTCGTTTGGCAGCTGAAGTTGAAAAATCAGGAAATAAAGATCAGGTAAGAGCCTGGGTGTGCGGGTGGGCAAAAACATCAGCAGACATCAGGTTCTATGTCTGCTGCTCTTCAGAGCTACCAGTTCTACAGAGGTGGACAGAACTGGTAGAAATCCACCCCTGGTTCTATTAAGTATTGTGGATAACCAAATGTACATATACTTCATTTTCTTAGTTGAGAAACTTTCTCTATGGAACTTTTTTCTTTCTCTTCCCTTCTTTTATTTTTAAAATTCATAAGAAAGTTTGCAGGAAGAATAATGCTAAAGGAGGTCAACTGCATTCTATTCTATCTTGTTCATCTCCAGCAGTATTGTGCTCCCTGTTGCAATCAGTTCTTAATAGCCCTGCACTCAGAGCATTTTGCCAGCTGACACCCACATTATGAAGTGAATGAAGCTCACAATGAGGAATCATTTGCAGAATCAAATCTTTGTTTCTCTTCCCCAATCTCCCCAAATAGCAGACAACATGGAGGTCAGTTTATTGCCTAGGCAAAAATCTAACAATTTCTATAGTTTCCTGCCAGGGAGAATCTTTCCCTCCAATCATTAACTGTGGCTTTCTTGGAAACAGCCATTTTGTCTTTGGGAAAAGATTATTTTGAGATAGCAGAGTGATGCCTTAAATTATCCATAATAAAGGCCATTTTGCATATTTTAGATTTAATAGAAATGCAAGTGTGGGAATTACAGTGTAAACTACAGGAATACGTGAATCTTGAAATACATATCATGTCTGGGCACATTTGATTTAGAAGATGTGTTTTAGACTTCGTGCAAGTCAAATATCAAGTATCTCCTGCTGTTCATTAAAGTGTGTGTGTGTGTGTGTGTGTTTCCCAGCCCTTCCCAGGAATGCGCATCCCTGTTGGATAATCTGTTTGTCTCCAACTTGGTGAAATGTGTCACATAAAATACAAGTCAGCTTCTCATCCATCATATAGGCTATTTTCTTCTCTACTTTTCTCCATCTACACATAATACAATCAGTGGTCAGTATCAATGGTGGAATTCCTTTTTTTTTTACTACTGGTTCTGTGGGCGTGGCTTGGTGGGCATGGCAAGGGAAAGATACTGTAAAATCTCCAGTCAGAGATGGTATTTGCCGGTTCTCCGAACTATTCAAAATGTGTGCTACCAGTTCTCCAGAACTGGTCAGAACCTGATGAATACCACCTCTGGTCAGTATGTATGAGCACAAATTGGATGAATAACCTACATGATAAAATGTAATTTTTATCAGAATATTAATTGCAGTGCATGTACAAGTTCACCCCTGCCATGAGACAGAGGGAGAGAGAGCCTCTGAAAAAGTATGGGTGGCAGAAGTATTTATCACTTCCTTGATGGTGGTGGTTTGTTCTCTGAGCTTTGTTTAGCTTCTGCACATTTAATCACCAGGCGAGGTGACATCTTCAGCAGAACTTCAGTTGAAATATCTTTTTTTCAGCTCTTTACCACTTGTCAACTCGTAAAGCATTCCTGGCTTGCTCTCGAATTCCCATAAGAAGGAGGCAGGAGATCTGATGAAGCAGTTGAGTTGCTATGACCAGAAGCACATTCCATGCATACCTTTCTCCAGATTGTGTCCCAGGTTACCAGAGCCATCAAGAAAGGCGTGTTTTCTATAGCGTGTGAAAGTGTTCTGTTGGAGAATGTGATTCATGACACGCCCTGGGAGGAGGGGGGAAACTGGATCATAGGTGGGCAGTAAATTACATAGGGCAAAGCCGACTGCACTTGGAAAAAGTGCCGACATGTTGCTCCTAATAAATAATTGGTTCTCTTTTGAAACTTGGCTTGAGCCTCATAAATTAATTAGGGCATCCGTTGGAACCCTGACACCACCTTTATTAATCTCATGTGGTTGGTGAGTAATGTGACTGGTCATTGTGTGTGAAGAATATTGCATCCAAGTGAAGAGATGGTTGGTGCCATCATTGGTTGATCATTCAATTGATATTGTATTTATTTATTTATTTTGATTTGTCAATTGCTTACAAGATAATAGGTATAAGTATATACATAGTCATGAATACATGGAATGGGTACATATAAGAAAAATAAAAGAAACAATAGGACAGGGACGGTAGACACATTGGTGTGCTTATGCATGCCCCCTACAGGCCTCTTAGGAAAGGGGTGAGGTCAATAGTAGACAGTCTAAGGTTAAAGTTTTTGGGGTTTGGGGAAGAAACTACAGAGTCAGGTAGAGTATTCCAGACATTGACCACTCTGTTGCTAAAGTCGTATTTCCTGCAATCAAGTTTGGTGTGGTTAACCTTCAGTTTGTATTTATTGTGTGCTCTTGTGTTGTTATGGTTGAAGCTGAAGTATTCATTGACAGGTAGGACATTGCAATGTATGATTTTATATACCATACTTAGATCAGACTGAAGATGGTGTAATTCAAGGTTTTCTAGGTCTAGAATTTCAAGTCTGGTGGCATAAGGTATTCTACAATGAGTAGAGGAGTGTAGAACTCTTCTTGTGAAATATTTCTGGACTTTCTCAACTGTGCTAATATCAGACACGTAATGCGGGTTCCAGACTGATGAGCTATATTCGAGTATTGGTCTTGCAAATGTTTTGTATGCTCTGGTTAGTAGTGTGATATTACCAGAGAAAAAGCTACGTAGGATTAGGTTAACAACTCTTCATGCCTTTTTGACGATGTAGTTACAGTGGGCTCTAGCACTTAGATCATTAGAGATGAGTATTAGAAGATCCTTTACAGAGCTTGGATCAGGCTTATTAGGGATTCATAGGCTGGCTCCAAATTGACATATTTGTTGATAGTTCTGTTGGTTGAATACCAGGCTTTGATGAATTCACATTCATGGCATGTGATAGCAACTTGCATATTAGATGAAATGTATGGGTATTCTAACACATAATTGCTAATGCCACAGAATTCTGGACCAATTAGAGTTTCCATGTGATCTTCAAGGACAGTGACAAGTGATATGCATTGTAATATGCCATACTTGAGATGATTAAGACAAAGGTGACTTAAGAAAGACCTTTTGAGTTTTGAATGGCTTTCAGCAGTGAGTCCAAAATGATCCCAAATTATATCACTTGGTTGACCAGGGCTTGCTGCTGAATATCATCTCTCATTAATAATACTAATACCCATGTAGACGGATGAAAACATTCAGTGAGCTAAAGGTAAAGGTTCCCCTCACACATACATGCTACTCATTCCCAACTCTAGAGGACAGTGCTCATCTCCATTTCAAAGCCAAAGAGCTAGCACTGTCCGAAGATGTCTCCGTGGTCATGTGGCCAGCATGACTAAACACTGAAGGCACATGGAACACTGTTACCTTTCCACCAAAGGTGGTCCCTATTTTTCTACTTGCATTTTTACATGCTTTCAAACTACTAGATTGGCAGAGCTGGAACAAGTAATGGGAGTTCACTCCATTATGTAGCGCTAGGGATTCAAACCGCTGAACTGCCATCCTTTCTGATTGACAAGTTCAGCATCTTAGTCACTGAGCCATCATGTCCCCATGAACATTCAGTAGCTTTGTGTAAACATTAAAGTAAAGGTACAAAAGTATTGATGCCTATGGTACTCCACAAACCAGGAATTTCAGCCACAATCTCTCTCATTCTTTCCCCTGTTAATATGAACTGGAACTGGCCTTGGAATAAGAACTATCCCAAGACCATAATAGTAGTTAAGCTGCTTCTTTTAAAGAAAATAAAAATAAAATAAAGAATCCCCCTTATCATTATATGGTTGTATAAAAATTATTTTGAAAAAAAACCAAAAGAATTCTACAAATTGTGTGCTTTAGAAATGCATCCACAAAAATAATGGTTGCAATTTTGACAAAAAGACTTCGGCAAGTATTGTCAATCATTCATTCTGCATTATCTGGTATTATGAGAGGATTACTAAACTTTTCATTAGTAAACTAGTAAATATTTCTATAAATATAATATTATAGTAAATATTCTTTACATTAATTAAGTGCAATAGGTTTAAGCCAATGTGTAATATTTCCAAAGAAATATTCAAAAATTGACTTAAGTTTTTGTTCAAATTACTATTTAAGATTTGTGTTAGGTTTGGAGCATGGGTGCGAAGAATGGAGATGAGTCAGGTGAACGGTGAACTTCAAATTCTTTATTTACATGTTGTGACAGCTCAAACTCAATGGCTGCAACAGCCTTCCTTATATAGGCAACTTATTAACTATTCAACCAATGAAAACCGGGGAGCGCTAGCTCCGTTGACCAATGAGAATGGCTCATTAATGGCCAATCAGATTCTCTTGAACGGACCAATCTGATCTCGCCATTTAACAAGCCAATCAGAAGTGCAGGGCCAGAACCCTGCACTTGACTTCAAGATCAAGATAACTTTATTACACATTTAATTGTACACATTTATTCATTCACAACACCCCTTCCCCCCGGGTTCCATTTACGGGGTGTGGTTACGTAGTCCTTGAGGTAGGATGGTTGTTTTTTTAGTCTATTTGATTTTCGTTGTGCACCTGGTATTTGGCTGCACTCTTGTTGAGGTAGGGCGTTGTTTGGCGAAAGGGGTGTCTCTGATTCTGAGTTCGAGTTTTCGTTGTCACCAACATCATCGGTATCACCCTGAGGTGTGCTCACTCCCATCCCTGATTCCTCTTCTCCAGTTTCCGTTCTGCTATCGTTTCCTTCAAAAAGGTTTTCTGCTAGTTGAAGTTCATCTTCCTCTGTATCTCCCCCCCCTTCAGTTTGGTTATCAGGGGAATTGGAGATCCCTGACCGCAGCCTTGATCGTAGTTGATCGATATGGCGCTTCCATAGTCTATCATCAGGACATTGTACAAGGTATGATCTCGGGCCGGTTACACGGACCACAGTCGCTTCTACCCACAACGGATCGCCCGATAATTTTTTAACGAACACCAAGTTGCCTACCTGGAAGGTACGGCATCAGCCTCTGGATCCATGTGGTTTCTCCGGTTCGTATGCTGGCTGTAACCGGTTGAGGTGGGAGCGGAGCTTTCGTCCCATTAGCAGCTCGGTGGGAGTTTTGTTGGTGACGCTGTGTGGAGTGATATGCTGTAAAAAGAGGATTTGGTTTATCTTTTCTTCGATGTTGTCATAGTCCACTTTTTGTAGCGTTTTCTTGACGAATTGTACCATGCACTCAGCCCTTCCGTTGGCCACAGGATGTGCAGGCGAAGTCAGCGCATGTCGAATACCGCGGTCCACCAGGTACTGTTCAAAGGACAGCGCGGTAAATTGGGGCCCATTGTTGGATACCAGAACGCCTGATAATCCATGGGTTGCAAACAGTCTCTCCAGTTTCTTAATGACTGCTTCGGTTGTCATTTTCTTCATTTGGTGGATTTCGAGCCAGTTCGAGTAGGCGTCCCCGGTTAACAAGAAGGTGTGGCCTTTGTCGGCCCAGCAAAGTCCAGATGGATACGGGACCAGGATCCCCGCAGTGTTTCCCATTCAGTTGGGATTGCCTTTGGTGGTGCGTTGCTTACTTCCTGGCATCTATGACAAGCTTTGACCCAAGTCTCAATTTACTTGTCGATGCCTGGCCACCACGCGTAGCTTCGTGTGAGGGCTTTCATGTGCACGATGTCGGGGTGGCCATCGTGCAAGGTTCTCAGTACTGCTTGTTGGAGTCGCTCTGGGATAACGACTCTATCACCCCAGATGATGCAGCCCTTTTGAGAAAACAACTCTATTTGTTGGCTTTTGAATGGTGCGAAGTCATCTGGTACTTGGTCCAATGGCCATCCGTGTTCCACCCAACTGAGGACTCATGCTAAGGTGGGGTCGCATTTTGTTTCTCTCACGATATCACAGGCGGTTAATGGCGGTGTACGAAGTGCCTCGATCTGCAATGTTGTCACTGTTGGCGCGGGGTCGTCGATAGTCTCTGGAAGTGGTGCTTGGCTCAATGCATCGGCGTGGGGAATGGCTTTCCCCAGGCGGTATTGCAGCCGATCATTATAAGCAGCCAAGAATTCTGACCAACGAGTCATTCTGGGAGATAATATATAGGGGGTTGGTTTATCTCCCGCTATTATTCCCAGCAAAGGTTTGTGGTCAGTCACTATGGTAAAAGCCCGGCCGTACACATACTCATGAAATCTTTTGACAGCAGACACAATTGCAAGGGCTTCCTTATCAATCTGGCTATAATTTCGCTCAGTTTTTGAAAGCGTCTTTGAAAAATAAGCAACAGGGGCTTCGCTACCATTAGGCAATACGTGGCTCAAAATGGCGCCCACTCCGAAAGGCGATGCATCACACGTGATAGTTAATGGCAAGGTCTCATTGTACTGCATTAGTACAGCATCTAAAGTCAGTAGTTTTTTCACATTACAGAATGCCTGCTCTTCTCTATGACCCCATACCCAAATTGCTTTTTTGTCCAGTAAATGATGTAACGGTTCAGTGACAGTCGCTTTGTGTGGCAGGAATACATTATAAAAATTGAAAAGGCCTAGAAACGCCTGGAGGTCGGCCTTATTCTGGGGTCTGGGAGCGTTTTTTATTGCTCTCAATTTGCTATCGGTAGGGTGAATGCCCTGACTGTCAATTAAATACCCTAAAAATTTGACACGATCTGTACACAGCTTACACTTATTCTTCTTCACTTTAAGACCTGCGTCTTTGAATTTCTGGAGAACCAATTTTAAACGATCCCGTAAAATTTTTGAAGTAGGGGCAGCAATTAACACATCGTCAAAGTAGGGGACAATGCCTTTAATCTTCTAATAGTCCTAATCTTCTAATAGTGCCTTCTAATAGTCTTTCCATTAGGCTCTGGAAGATCCCCAGGGCTACACTCACTCTGAATTGGAGCCGTGTACATTTAAAGGCACCTCGGTGCATCACGATCGTCTGTGCCTGTGCCGTTTTTTCATCAACCGGCAGTTGCTGATATGCCTGAGCTAAGTCTAGTTTAGCGAAGACTTTTCAGCCCCCCAGGGAATGGAGGAGGTGCTGCACCACTGGCACTGGATATGCGTTTTGCTGCAGGGCGTGGTTCAGGGTGGCCCGGTAGTCCCCACAAATTCTCATCAAACCATCCAGCTTGATGGGTGTCACGATTGGGATCTTCCAGGGAGAGTGATCAGTTGGCTCTAACACTCCCTGGGCTATTAACTTATCAAGCTGTTCGTTGATTTTTGGTTTTAGGGCAAATGGAACTTGACGAGGCTTAAGGCGGATGGGAGCTATTTTTGGATTAAGGTTAAAAGATATTTGGGTCCCCTTGTACTCGCCTAGCTTTTCTGCGAAGACATCCCTGAATTCATGGACGAAATCCTCCTCCCAGTCACTGTCGCCGATTCGGTTAATGCCTGCCACTTCAATGCTGAGTGGCGCGAACCATTGGAGGCCTAACAGGCTAGGCCGATCCTTGTCGATCACTGTCAGGGGTAAGTACGCTGTGCGGTTTTTGAATGTGATGCGGACTCGACTGGTTCCTATGACTGGAATCCTATTCCCCTGATAGTCTTTAAGCATGGGTCTTTGGGAATGGAGGTCTTGACGCCAGATAGTAGGGATGAGTTGCTTGAGGGTCTTCCAGGAAACCATCGAGAGAGACGATCCCGAGTCGACTTCCATTTGGCAGGGCTGATTTTCGATTGCCTCTTTAATTCGGATTTTCTTGGCATCCAAGGAAGAGGCGTGACCAATAGTGATAGTTTGGTGAGCCTCTTCTCGCTTCGTTAGGCGATTCATGGGTCGGTTTCTGTAGGAGTGGTTTACTGGTTCTCGCCTTACAGGACGGCTTCCTGTCGAGTGGCGATAATTAGCCCCCTTTGAGGTCTGGCTGGGTCCTAGGAGGCTTCTACAGACCCGTCCAATGTGGCCTCGTTTCCCGCACTCATGACAGAGCGCGTCGTGGAATTTGCATTCGGACCGGGAATGGTTGCTCCACAGCCAGCGCATGGGTGTTGGTACTTCGGGTAAAGGTCCCGATTGGACCGCAGTCAATGGACCTCTTCTTCGTCACTGTCTGACGAAGAAGAGAGGTCCTCGTGGTGGGCCGTCAAAAGCTGTCCTTCTGACTTGGGTGAGATGTCGCCGGTCGGTTGGTGTACCAGAGCGCAGTTGTGGCACAGTTGGGCAGCCGACTTCCTGGTTGCTTCTGCTGCAGTAGCATCAGCGATGGCATCGGCAAGGCTGATGTCACCTTTCGCCATCAGCTTATTTGCACGTTCAGCGCATCTAATCCCAGAACTATTCAGTCTCTCAAAGCCTCTTCCAGGTCGGCGAACCCGCAGAGGCCTCCCAGGTTTCAGAGATCCGTGACGAAATTGGCAACGCTCTCTCCTTTCCGCTGGTTTCTTTGGTAGAACTCGTGCCGCCTTACGAGTGTTGGTACAGTCGGCACATAGTGGGCCCTCAGTATGGGTTTGAGGACGTCCCAGTCCATAGCCTTTACTTCAGCTGGTTTTGCAAGTGCCTTGGCCATCTTGAATACGGTTGGCCCGCAGTGCGTCAGGAATACTGCCTATTTCTTCCCGGTCGTGGCATCTTTCAAGTTATTGGTTTCCAAGAACATTTGGAAACAGTCCATGTAGGCTTCCCAGTCATCTTGCACTGGGTCGAATGGAGCGGGTAGTATGACGCCACCGGACATGGTTCCGCCGTTGTGCGTTTTCAGCCACGTGCTCAGGTTATCTTCTTTGTTGTTCAGTCAGCTCTGATGTCTCCAATCCCACCTTCATCACCAGTGTTAGGTTTGGAGCATGGGTGCGAAGAATGGAGACGAGTCAGGTGAACGGTGAACTTCAAAACTCTTTATTTACATGTTGTGACAGCTCAAACTCAATGGCTGCAACAGCCTTCCTTATATAGGCAACTTATTAACTATTCAACCAACGAAAACCGGGGAGCGCTAGCTCCGTTGACCAATGAGAACAGCTCGTTAATGGCCAATCAGATTCTCCTGAACAGACCAATCTGATCTCACCATTTAATAGCCAATCAGAAGTGCAGGGCCAGAACCCTGCACTTGACTTCAAGCTCAAGATAACTTTATTACACATTTAATCGTACACATTTATTCATTCACAACAATTTGCAATTATTCCAATGAAAATATCCTCTTTCGTGGATCAGCAGGACTGGGTTTCTATCAGTTCTGTCCACCTCTGTAGAACCGGTAGCTCTGAAGAGCAGCAGACATAGAACCGGTTCTATGTCTGCTGATGTTTTTTCCTGCCCGCCCACCCGGGCTCTTATCTGACCTTTATTTCCTGCTTTTTCAACTTCAGCTGCCATGCGAGGCATAGCTGCGGTTGAAAAAGCAGGAAAAAAGGACTTTTTGAAAGGCTGCTTCTCTGCACACAGCATGCTGATGACGATTTACAGGCACGCACGTGCAGCGTGCAGGGAAGCACATCGTAAATCACCAAACCTCGTAAATCACCAAACCGGTAGTTAACCCTGTTGGATCCCACCCCTGTGGATCAGTATATTTCAAAGTATGTAGTACAGTTTATTGGTCATATTAATAGATGACTGACAATACTTATGAGCCTCTGGGGAATTATACATTTTAAAAGGAATATTACCTCAGGAGAAATATTAGTCTATGCTAATATAGATATTTTAAATAAATTAATGAGGGTTTTTTTTACAGAATAGTCAAAATCCAAGTTTTCTTCTTTAGAGTTAAATTTTTAATATGAAAATAGAAAGGTAATTTTCCTGATTTTCTATTGCACAATGAACCATATAATTAACATCTTAAGATTTTTTAAAAAGAAATGATTATGTGCAGATATGGAGCCAATTACAGATGTATTCTTTGACACTGAAATTTTGGCATGTTCTATTGTAGAAATGCTTCAGATATCACCAAATACATTAAGAGACACTACTGAGGAATTAAACAAGTTGATCTTTACACTCTTGAAAAGTATCATTATATTATTCATTTGGAATAATTCTCCTTTTTAGATGCTGAGTAAAATGTTTGGGTGAGGAAGTGTGGGCTGGAAATGGGATAGTAATTTTTAAGAGGGTAATTTTTTAATAATATTTTAAAAGAAAGTATAATTTATTAAGAGGAGTATAATTTGCCAAAGCTTCAGTTTTATCTCTTGTTTGAACAAATTTCATTAGCTGCTTCAGAAACCCCTCCAATAAGAGAAAGATACAAAGAAAGAAAGAAAGAAAGAAAGAAAGAAAGAAAGAAAGAAAGAAAGAAAGAAAGAAAGAAAGAAAGAAAGAAAGAAAGGAGCAAGAGAAGGAGGGAGGGAGAGAGAATAGCAATTCAGTTTTACAAAAGTAAAAACTGAATAGGAACAATAGGCAAGAAATTCAGAACAGAGAATTATAATCTCCAATGTTACAGAATCAATGATGTCAGATTTTAAGAAAGTTAAATAGTTTTTTGTGAGCTTAAAGTATTACTTCACGAACTAATTAATGATAATTATTCAGGTCTGTTGGGTGATTCAATTAATATTTTTTAAAATTTGGTTTCAAACTTCTTATGTTAAAGAGATAGCAGATATATTAGCATACATATTTTGGTTGCGGTCGTTGATAGATCCTTACTGTGGGAAAACAGATTTTTAGAAAGATGCTAAGACTGAAATATGTCAGTATGTTGCTAAATCATATTCCAATCACATGGAATGTCTCTATTTATGAAGAATTTTGAATATATGCTTATATTAATGCCCTAAAGATAATTCTCTCTGGATAGATGTGTGTATCAATCACTACTGATCGACTTGAAGAAATGTATGTCCATTCTTAAGTTTGGAACAAGCTGTTTAATGAAACTAAGCAAAGATTAGACATATGATTAAGACATATGTGTGATATTGCAGCAAATCTTTACATATAAATATTGCTGGATTTGTATTGTTGTGCTTGCTCTGGCTTTTGTTTCACTGTTTCTTATCAGTGCTTTATTTACAGGCTTAAACATTTGTGTTTTTATTTTCATTGTTATATAAAAACGATCACTCTTTATTTTTAGGGAATAGTTCAGTTATATTCAATACATGAAATGGGAAAACCACATCACTTGCATCTTGATTCCCACGTGCCAAAATAGTCTGGATGATTGAATCTTTTGTGTACAAGTAAGGATGACAGATTTTAGGACCCAAAATTCCTTCTCTCCTCTACTTGATATAGGGTTGCAGGAAAGAGACTTTTTGTACTGGTCCTAAAGGCAGATTCATTTCTATGTGCAGAAGTCCCCCCTGTGAGTACATTGTCCATTTACAAAAATATCGTTCATTCCTCTTTATCTTCCACCACTATAGAACTTATTATTGTATTCAGCAAGTAAGCAAGATTTTGTGTGTGTGTGGAAGAGGACATAGGAGAATCAGGGAAAGTTATAGCTGCATAGTAACTGCAGCCTGAATTTCTCTCTGAAGTGCAGTAGAAGGTTAAGGCTAAGTTTCCTCTGATCAAATCTATAACAGAGAGAAATCCCCTTGTTGTCCACCAACCAGGGGAACAACTAGCTGAGTTGCTAATTTTGTTTGCAAGCAAGTTGTTGGCTTTTGTTCTGCCTTCCCAATGAAAATGTAGCAAATAGGCATTATCAATACTGACACTAAAGATAAAAAGCATGATAATTAAAAGCATGAATTAAAATCTCAAGTTATATATACAGGTAACAATATAAATGAGGAAGGGAGGGAGGAAAAAAATATGAGACTAAACCACAGCAGAGCTGCATTTTTTGTTTAATCTATGAGGCACATAGGAGTTTAAGGTTTCCAAAGAGTTCTTACTATTCTGTGGGTGCATAGGAAACAGTGTAGCATAGTATTTGTAATACTACTACTATTGCAATGGACTGATGTTGATTTAGGTGCCTAACACTATTGGCACTATCTTTGCACAAGATGAACTGGGAAGAGACGGACCCTTGGCTGTTAGGTTGCCTAGTGCTCTGAGCAAAGCTGGGGCTGGAAAGAGTGTGCAGGAAACATCTCCAGGCACCCAGAGAGACAGAACTCCCAGTCCTCACTGGCTCAGCTGATCTGAGAGCCCAATTAAGGGGCCAAGCAGCCATGAGGTGATCGAGGAAAGGAAGGGCTGCTTCCTGTGCTCGCCATGCCCACCCCTGTCACTAGGACTTCTTTTTGGGGTAGGGCTAATATTAGGCCCACCCCCCAAAAAATCAGGCTAGGACTTATTTTCAAGTTAGGTAGTATTTTCGGGAAAACACGGTATTTGTAGGTTTTTGTATTATGGGATTTTTTTTCCAATCCTTCCTCTTTTATTCTGCTCACTCCAGGTACTGACACATCCATTGTCCAGATTTATTTGTTTGTTTGTTTATTTATTTTCTCTTTTTTATTGACAATTTCTAAGTCTAGGGTGTTGTGTAGTAGATGCTTCTCTCAATTCTAAAATCCCAGAACACTTTGTCATCTTTATTTTTTATTATATTATCTGTTTTGCGGTCCCACTAGTTCTGTCTTGCAGGCAAATGGTATTTCTTGCAAATATTCCAAAGCACCATTATTGCTACTTTGTCATGTCACTGTCTATAGTCAGTTCAATTTTCTTGAGGTGATGCCAACAGGGTGAGGCACTGTTTCTTCAGTTTCTTTACAGAGATGGAATTTGTTCTTAAGGGTTGATCTTATGCAGCCAGAATTAAACCCTCTATCCCTTTCTTGAATTTTCCAGGCTCTTATTCATCACCAGGTCTTGTTGTTATCTGCTTTGCATGTTAGTTGTTGCTGTTTTCCATGTAATGCTTTGTCTTGCCCTCTCTCTTTTCTACTCTTTATGTGGTCTTCTTGAAGGCCAGTTTTGTCTCTTCAGTATTCAGTAAACCTTCACGGTGTATCTTCTTCATTGTCATTCAGATACTCATCCAATTCCCCTTTTATTGTCAAAGCCTTTGATGTTTCCACCAGCATTTTGTATTTCTAGACACTCAGTTATCCAATCATGTGACAAGGAATTGAATACCTTCTTGTAATCAATCCAAGATTTATTAAAGTTGGTCTCACAGTTACATATTTCTGATAACTAACAAACTTGCAGTTACATATTCTTTTTTTCTGCCATCTTTTTTTTAATTGCTTCATCCTGTCTGCAAATTGGACTTTAAGTTATGCTTCCCTACCCATTTAAAGAAATTTATTCTTTTAAGAGACAACCTTTGCTCATGCTCCAATTAATTTTATAATGTGAAAAAAATCTATTCAGTTTCATAATCATTAAATCAGCTTTAAGGAAGCAGGTAGAAAACACTCCATCGTATTGATGTCTCTAGGGTTCACTGCCTCTGGTGGTATCTCTTGAAATTTGATCAACAGCACATTGTGCTTTGGCTGAGCAAAGAAGCAGCAGCTAGCTGGCTACATCTAGCAAGTCTCAAGGGTAAAGTGAAAAGTAGGAAAAAGAATTGTAACTGAAGGCAATGAAAATCATTTTATGTCATTGCCAAGAAGACACCAAGTATCCCTTTCAGCTTGAATAAGATTTTGTTTTGCTTTCTCTTGTTTTTGTCTTCATTTTTAATCCCTTGATGCTTAGAAAAAGACACGGGTCCTAACAAAACTAAGTGTAAATGTTATATAATAAGCAGTGGTGGGATTCAGCCAGTTCACACCGGTTCACGCGAACTGGTTGTTAAATTATACCCCACCCAACCACTATCAAAGTGGATTCTGGGCACTGAGCTGCAATAGAAAAATAGGCAATGGGGCGGCCGGTGTGAGGGAAGGAGGACGTGCATAAGTGCAACAACGTGTCTACTGTCCCTGTCCTATTGTTTTGTTTTGTTTTAATTTTTCTTATATGTATCCATGTATTCATAACTATGTTTTTACTTATACCTATTATCTTGTAAGCACTTGACAAAAATAAATAAAATAAAATATAAATTGAAAAATTGAAAAGCTTTTCCTCTTTCTTCTCCCTGTTCCTCCTCCTTCCCTCATGCTGACTGCTCCATTTCCTGTTTCTCCAGCCCAGTGCAGTGCCCAGGGTCCACTTGGATAAGGTGTGTGTGTGTGTAATTTAACAACTGGTTCACCCAGGGTCAGTTTGGCCATTGCAGGAGGCTCAACCCACATGTGTGGCAAAGCTGAAGGATGAGGATGGGCCATGCCTCCCACAATGGCCAGCCTTACCCTGGGCGAACCAGTTGTTAAATTATTTGAATTCCACCACTGATAACAAGGTTTAATGAATCTCTCATTCATCTGCTTCTTATTGCTGATAATGTCATATATGTCAAATGTTGTTCTTTAATGTACACTTCACTTTTGGGGGCTTTAAAAACATTGTCACTTTTTAGCCATCCCAGGGGACATGTTTTATCAAGAAGAAAACAGGGATATGAATAATTTAAAATAATGCACCTCAGGGAAGAAAGGTTGTGTCCCAATATCCTAATCACTCTCTACAACTGCAGCCAATTTTCAGATCAAACTTAATGCTTGTAGCTGATATGAAGAGATTGGAAAACTAAAACCTCGGATCAATTTGCCAATGAAGTCCTCTTTCTTTCTTTCTTTCTTTCTTTCTTTCTTTCTTTCTTTCTTTCTTTCTTTCTTTCTTTCTTTCTTTCTTTCTTTCCTTCCTTCCTTCCTTCCTTCCCTTCCTTCCTTCCTTCCTTCCTTCCTTCCTTCCCTTCCTTCCTTCCTTCCTTCCTTCCTTCCTTCCTTCCTTCCTTCCTTCCTTTCTTTCTTTCTTGTTGTTATTTCAACCCTGGAGTCTATATCTACAGCTTCTCTGTCTACATGAGTATAATACCTTCTTATATACATTGCTATTCCATTAAAATCTGTATTTCTTTTTTTATTTTTTCCTCTCAACCCTTCTGAGCTATTTCTCTCCCTCTGTATTCTCTGTTCAAACCTGCCACATCCTACTACAGGTTTCCATCTCTAAGAGTGTATATATCTGTGGTGTGTTTTAATGCTTTGGAAATTTTCAAAGAAAATGATAGGTCTTCATTTGGAAGTATAATGTTGCCATCTAGTGGAACCATAAAACATAACAACAAAGATCCAACATTTCTATCTAAATGAATAGTAAATAAATGGACTGGTGGTCACACATTTAAATACTTGCATGAGTATATATGTTACACTGAATAACAGAGGGTTTCAAGAACAGAATGAGAATCTTTATTTGAATTGTCCCAGGTATTTTTTTTAACTATAACCATGAAACTATTATTCTTCGCATATTTTATTTTATTATTCTATTTTATTTTATTAGAGCTAGGATATTTTATTTTATTAGAGCTAGGATCAGTTAATGCTCAAGACTGTTGATCACTTTGCTGCATTATATGGTAAAAACAATATTTCAAGGAAGAAATAGAGATGCACATCTCCAGGAATATACAAAAGTAGCATATTGGTATGTTATCTGAGTGCAAACACCTGAACAAGGGACATCATTGAATGCACCCATTTTTTTGGGGGGGGGGGGGTTTACTAGGCTTCCTTAAGAAAAAAATAGATGTGTGTTGGTGATAGAAAACTCATTGCTCAGAGGTCAGCAATTTATAGACCAAACAATCAAGCTGGGAATGACATTGCCATAGGTGTATACTACACCCAAAGAGAAGAAATACATGACCATTTGCTAATCAGTTAGCTATGATGTGCAGGAAGCATACTACAATAGTAATGGGGAACTTTAACTATCCTGACATCATCTGTTAGACAAACTCCACACCTAGTGGAAGATTGAACAGGTTCCTGACAAACCTAGCAAAAAACTTTGTCTCCCAAAAGGCAGAGAAGGGAAGGGAACTAGAGGATCAGCTGCACTAGTGTTAACTCTTATTAACAAAGATGAAATGATAGAAGCAGCTGAAGTTGTGGATACTTTGGGGGAGACTGACCATGTCATATTGGAATTCAACAGGCAAAAGTAGTAGAACAAAGTCAAACTATTGTGTTAGATTTTAAGACAGCTGATTTCAAACAAACATAGACCCTGGGAGGGATTTCTTGGTGAAAATCTTAAAAGAGAAAACAACTCAAGAAGCTTGAAAAACTCTGGAAAATGAGATTATATCTGCAAAGAGGAAGTCAGGAAAGCTAAGACTCAGTATAAACTAAGACTTGCAACAAATGTCAACAATAGTATTTTAGAAGTTTATTTAAAGATGTAAAAACTGGGGGAAAAAGTCAGTGGATTTAGAAGTCCTAATGGACAACCACTTAAATATAAGCCAGCAGTTTGCTGCAGCTGCCAAAAAAGCCATTAAATCTTAGGCTGCATCAACAGAGGGATAGAATCAAGGTTGTGTGAAATGTTGTACTGCTTTATATTGCTTTATACCGATAAGACCATAGTTGGAACATTGAGGAAAATTTGATCACCATGATACAAAAAAGATGTTGAGACTTTGGAAAGGACATAGAAACGAGCAACAAAAATGTTGGGGATGGGAGGGCTAGGCACTAAAACATATGGTAAATAGTTGCAGGAACTGGATATGTTTAACAAAGAGAAGCAGGTGACATAATAGCAATGTTCCAATATTTGAGAGGCTGTCAAAGAGAAGATGGGGTCAACCTATTATCCAAAGTACTTGAAGGCAGGGTAAGAAACAAGGGATGGAATCTTGTCAAGAGGAGAACTAAGGTCAAATTTCCTGACAGTGAGAACAATTAATCAGTGGAATGGTTGCTTCCAGAAGTTGTGGGCATTCTATCAAGTTTTTAAGAGGAAACTGGGCAGCCATTTGTCCTGTTATTCTGTACTCTATTCTGTATTCTGTATAACTTTCAGCAGGTATTATACTGACATTCCTATATTATATTAAACTATAGTGTAGCCTATATACTAGTGGTGGCTAACCTTTTTGGGCTCTTGTGCCAAAAATTGTATGCTCCCTCGTGCACATGTGCCAGCACCCAGAAGGCAACGTGTGTGGCCCCCCACACCCCCTGCACATGTGCATGTGATTCCCCCACCACCACCCCCTTACCAGTACTGTGCCTCCCAGCTGATTTTCAGCTTCCCAGAGGTTTGAGGGAAGTCTCTGCAGCCTTTGCAGACCAAAAAATGGGCCGGTTTAATCACTTCCAGTATTTCCAGAAATACAGGAAGTGATGAAACTGGCCTTTCAGCCTACAAAGGCTCTGGGAGGCTGAAAAAGGCCTCAAATGGGCCAAAAATCAGCTGAGAGGTATGAGCATACGCAGTGAGGTAAGTTTGCCTGGGGCTCGCATACCTGCACAAATGGCTCTGTGTGCCACCTGTGGCACGCATGCCATAGGTTCGCCATCACGGCTATATACTCTATTAAAAGGAGTCTGAAACACTTCTTCCACTCAATTTCTTCCATTGAAAGGAGCAATTATCTTTAAGATCAGCTCCATAAGTTTGTTGTTAGTTAATTTATGAGCATTTTCCTTACCTCCCTCCTATTGTAAAATGAAGTAACTCATTGTAAAAGTCCTTACATCTGCCACTGATCACTGAAAGCAGCTTTCCTGAAATTTTATTTCACTTAGTAGCTCTCCAAAGCTATCCAACTTTTAATATCAAAGACACAAAGAAACCCAAGAAATTAAAAGGCAAATTAGCAGCAATACAGTTCAAGCCAACTTACCAGTAAATACAAGTATTAATGCTAGGCCCAAAGAGAAGAACCAAAGTTTCATCCAGTAAGTAAAAGCTGACCTACTGAACCTGAATCAGAGTTTTGACCTCAGAATATTTAAGATGTTCCTCCTTTAGCAAAAAATAATATTCCATCTACTTACCTGATCAATTCAGCAAACAATTTTCTTACAAGATCCCCAAACCATCCTCTGTACTTATTAAATATGTCAGCATGGTAACAGTTTTGCATTAACAGGCATCAAATTAGTCAAAGCACTATTACCAGAACTCCAAGATGACCCAGCGCCCACACTATCAACACTACAAATTGAGACACTTCCCTCACCGTCACTGACAGCTCAAGACATTGCATTGGAAACCAAAAAAGACTCATGCTTGGCACGAGTCCTTAGCTGGGTGGAGAGGGGATGGCCACAAATTGAACCCAATGAAAACTTTAAACCCTTCAAAAACAGACAGACAGAATTCTTCTCACAGAAGGGGTGCATATTGTGGGGAGACCGAGTGGTTATACCACCAAAACTACAAAAAAAAAGTTCTACAGTTACTACACGATGGGCACCTGGGCATCGTACGCATGAAAGCGCTGGCGAGGAGCTATGCCTGGTGGCCAGGTATGGACAAACAAATTGAAACCTGGGTCGCCACCTGTGCCAAGAGACATACTCAGCCCCACCAAAAGCCTCACCAGCCGAATGGGAAACGCCCAGGAGTCCCTGGTCACGTATCCATATCGATTTTGCAGTACCTACAAAAGGGCATACCTTCCTAATAACAGTAGATGCATACTTGAACTGGCTCGAGTTTAACAAGATGAAGACTACCACCACAGATGCAGTCATCAAAAAACTGAACAGACTTTTCGCAACGCATGGCATACCTGATGTCCTGGTATCCGACAATGGCCCTCAATTTACCACCTTGGCTTTTGAACAATACTTAGCAGACTGTGGCATACGACACACACTGACATCGCCGACTCACCCGGTGGTGAATGGTAGAGCTGAACAAATGGTTCAGTTCACAAAAAGAACTCTACAAAAAATGGAACAAGGCAACATCCACGATGAAATCACCAGGATGTTCCTTCTCCAGCATATTACAGCAAACACCATGACAAACAAAAGCCCAGCTGAGCTTCTGATATGCCAGAAAACTCAGATCGCCTCTAGACCACCTACATCATGCATACACCCTGGAAAAACCCCTGGGCTCCAGCAGCAAACACCATGCCTTCAAGGTAGGAGACCCTGTATTCACTAAGAACTTTTCAGGTGACCCTCTGTGGATCCCTGCCAAAATAATGCAATTACAGGCCCCCGCTCTTACCATTTTGAAACCACAGATGGTAGAGTATGGAAACGCCACATCGACCAGCTGCAATCCAGGCTAACCACTTCCCCCATCAGTGACCCTAACCACGACACCAGAGGGGGAAAGGAAACCGGGGGTTCTGAAATTGAACCAACATCTGGCAGAGAAGAAAGAACCCCACAATCACCACATCAAAGCCTACAGTACTCACCAGCTGATGAAGAGCCTTGGCAATCTATCGTCTCACCTAGTAGCAGCAACTGAACGGGTCCAGCAAATCCTGAGAGCACAAGCAGTAGCAGTGAAGGGGGTGTGCCAATCAGCCTGAGGTCACCTGAAGAGAGTCACAGCTACGGAACCGGCAAACCATTCCAGGTGAGCAGCCCGTCAGAACCCGAGACCGAGCAAAGACAATTCGAACAGTGCAAGTCATGTAGACAGGTGCAAAGACCCGCCTACCTGCGAGACTATATAACCCCACCCCTTAGACAGAAGCTAGAGGGGAGGGGTGTTCTGGACTAGCAGGCTTGAAAGCCTGCAAAGCAGATTGGTCCGCTAACAGCGGGTCATGATTGGTCACTCCAGACTGATCCAATTGGCTGTTAAACGGGCTGCTGCGATTGGGCGAACCAAGCGCTGCAAGCTCAAACCTCTGTCATTGGTTGTATAGCCGCAGCCAGCTCTATAAAAGGGGCTGCTGCGGCTAGGAGCATTTGCTCAGATCGGAAGTCACTAATAAAGAGCTGTAGTCACTTTCTGAGTCTCGTCTCTGTTCTCGGACCCATCCTTCCAGACATAACAAACCTGTTAGGTGAATTTCCAAGAGGAAATGCCATTTTCTCTTTTCCCTGCATGTGACTGCGAGCAAAACATCTCCTCTACTTTGCTTTATGGGAAGTTCTGTTGAAAAAGGAAAAAATAAAAGCAGTATAATTTGGAAAGCTGGTATAGGAGAAGAGGGTCATTTAGCTATCACAGATTTCATATCTGAATCTCACATTTGAATTATGCAAAGAGGAGCAAGAGAGGCAGTCTATTCAAGAAACTTACATACTCTTTATATGCCTTTATTGTTACCAGCCAGACCACATCAGTTTATTCAATTATGTGTCGAAATAATCTTTTAAAATAAGGTATAAATGGCTGTACTCATTCAGTGTTCAGTCCTATGGTTTACTCATCGTAGTGAAAGGGTTCAGGCCCTATTCTAAGTAACGCCACCTCGCCCCAAAAAATCAATATCCTATAGTGTGATATGGTAGATAAACTCATGCAAACTATACATGGTTCTTAAAAAGTATTACAAGCTAAATCTGGGCTGCAAATATCCAGGGATCTCTAGATCCTAAAAAGAACTGGAATTTTCTGTTTGCCACTATTTAATGCGGCCAAAATCGGGCAGCCTAGGACAAAACTTCAGTTCTACTTGATTGGAACATAATAAAATGAAATGTCCCTTTTTGTGTAGCTGGGGATCTGCTGCCTATTTTCCTAAGAATTGAATTGCTGCAGCTCTCATGTCCAAAATCGTCACAATATTAGAACTCAGAACAAAGCATAATAGAGTTGGAAGGAACCCCAGAGGTCTTCTAGTCAAAAACCCTGCTTGAGCAGGAGATCCTATATCATTTCAGACAAAAGTTTGTCCAGTCTCTTTTTGAAAGTTTCCAGGATGAAGCACCCACAACTTCTGAAGGCAAGCTGTTCCATTGGTTGACTGTTCTCACCATTTGGAAATTTCTCTTTAGTTCTAGGTTGCTTCTTTTCTTGGTTAGTTCCCATTGTTTCTTGTCTTGCCTTTTGCTGCTTTGGAAAATAGTTTGATTCCCCTTCCCCCTCATCTTTGTGGTAGCCCATCAAATATTGGAACACTTCTATGATGTGTCCCCTAGTCCTTCTTTTCACTAGACTAGACATACCCAATTCCCGTAACCATTATTTTCCAATTTCTGCAACCATACCCAATTTCCTATAACCATTCTTTCTTCTGTAATCATCCTCTTTCCTTCTTCTGTAACTGATGCTACTTTTGCTTTTCTTCTATTACTTCCTTCATATACTTTATTTAAAGAGGTTTTTTTCATCAGTATTTGGGTAACAAATCAATCATTGAACATGATAGAGTTGCTTGGTTGTTGGCCAAGGAATACTGCATGCTTGTTTGGTCCTCAACCCACCTGCTAAATCAGCTGACACAGAGCCAGCCCACTTCTGGAAATACTGAGTAAACAGTGTGCAGATTTTGCAGCTGTTTAGCCTAAAGGCTGTTTCATTTATAGATATGCAAGGAGACAATCATTTTAAAAGTGGCTAGAGGCTTCATTTGACATTTGTAAAATTATTTCTTGGGAAAGAAAATACTTTACCTGACATTGAATTAGCAATATAAAAAAAATCAAAGAAACATCTTGAATTCAAAGATAAATTTCTTATAAGCATATGAAGCATCAGTTAAATTACTAGACACCCTGTTATTGATCTTTATTACACTACTAATATTTGGTTTTAAGTATGTAAAGTCAAATCTAGTTTTAATCAGTGGCTTTCAAAGTTTCTACCTTTACACAAATCTTTTTTTTTCTCACCCTAATTCCATGTCAGGAAAAGCTTTTTTCTATTACAAGTATGAATACTGAGGAAATTTCAACTTTCTTCTGGTCAGATGTACAAGTTTGAAAGCTCATGCAACCTAGTCCTGAAAGCTTTAGATAAAATACTATGTTTCCATTTAAAAAAAAAAAGATCATTGGCAGATCCATTTCCCTTTTTCTGCACTATGTGGATAATCATATTTTGGTGATATGAAAGAGAGAAGAATGTTTACATCTTTCATTCAGCTCAGAATGGCATATTTAAAGAAGTTAAATAAATTGTGTATCATTAGAACACCCTAAAAGATCATATATAACCTAAATTTTACAACTGTAAAAGCAAGGGGATAGGATGAATCTTAAAATAAAGTGGAGAAGCTAGTAAAGCAAAGACTTAGGTAAGTTTAGGTATTCTACTGAGTGAGATATATTTATTTTCAAATAAGCTCTGATTACAACCACATAGTCCTTGCTTTAAAACTAAATGCTTACCAAAATAAGTTGCCCAATAATATATAATATTTGAGGGGGATCAACCTAGGTTTCAAGGCTCCAGAAAACAAAACAAGAAAAAATGGATGGAAACTTATCAAGGAGAGAAGAAACCTAGAATTAAGGGTAAACTCTTTAACAGTGAAAACAATGAACCAGTGATTAACTCCAGAAGTTGTGAGTATTCTATCACTGGAGAAGAGTTTTTAAGAAGAGACTGAATAGTCATTTGTCTGAATGGTATAGGGTCTCCTGCTTGGGGTTAGACTAGATCTCCGAAGTCCCTTCCAACTCTGTTATTCTGTGTGCCATTCTAAACCATTTGTTCCATCTTTCCACAGATATATCAAAAGGAGGAGGAGGAGGAGGAGGAGGAGGAGGAGGAGGAGGAGGAGGAACTGTTTATTATTTATATACATGAAGTTAGTTAGTTGTATAGATGTGTATGCACATTGATTTGAACTGAATATTCAAAGAAGAAAGATCACATTCACAAGAACTGTCCTTTTGGGTTTTCCAGAGATAGAACTAGTCAAAAATCAGTGATAAATTACCAGAATAAAGGGTACTAAGAAAGTCTCAAGAATTTAAACTTTGTTAATCCATGTGTCTTTTTTGAGAAATAAGTCTCATTTCAACTGGACTCAAATTGAGAAGCAGGCTTCATTGATTAAACAAATAAATGAAGAAATCATCCTCTTTTAATGACCCCATAATCCCTTGTGGGGTGGAATCTGGACAACTGAATAGAGCAAGCAGAGTGTTTTAATGGCCAGATGCCCTTCCTATGACCAATGTGAAGTTTTGTTCAGCAGATATATTCTCATTGTGCCCAGAGAGAGAAATATCTGCTTCTACCTAGGATTGAACTCACAGCCTCCTGATTGTGAGGTGAGAGCTCCACCTTTAGGCCACTGCACCACTCCAAATAAATGAACAAATAAACAGATTTATTCCCAAAGTATGGTTGACACAGTAGAGCTACTTCTGATTTGTTCTGTATATTTCAGTTTTCTTTCTTTTCGAATTGTAAAAGGTGTAAAAGAGATTAAGTATGCTAAAACTGGCAAAGGTTCAAAGCTGGTATAACAATTAGGGCCATGGGTATTTTAAAAATTCTGAATAAGTGTTTCAGAAGCTCTCATGTGTGCAGCCTGATGCCTCTGTTTGTCCCACTGATTTTAATGAGTGGATTCCTTGATCACTTATAGCTTACAGAGAGGCCACCTTAATGAGCATCAGAGTAATGCTGTTTTCATGTCCAAATCATGGTCAAAGTGTTCACAGCTGTGGTTATTAAATACAACATTTCATGTGTATCCTATACTGCTCCTGTTGTGTATATGTTGCAAAATATTCTAATCAAACACGGATAGGATCCTGAAGAGTTACAGAAAGAAACTTGAGCATCTTACATGGATAAGAAGCTTTCCAAATGAACTAACAAGCAAGAACACTGATTTGACCACCAATTCTAATAGAAAGAATCACTTATCAAAACATATAACTTCCTCTGTGTAATTTTTTTTTGTCCCCAGGGAAATGAACAATGTTTTGGACAATAGGTTATGAGTTCATTTTGGGGAGCTTTTTTCTCCTGGGAGAAATGAAAAAAAAAAAAAATTGGTCCAAAATATACTCACAGTTCTTTCAGAGGTCAGATGAGAAATAGGGTTCTTAAAAGGGTCAGCAGCTGCAATCTTTGGCGAGCAACTTGTTTTGCCATGACCCTTTGTTTGTTCCATGGAAATGTTTAAATAATTAAGTGTGCAAGACCTGCTATGAAAAATGGTTCAGTATAATGAATGATGGAGGTTAATATGCAAAGCAGGCCATCCAGCTGCAACTAAAGTCAAGTAACACAGAACATGCAAATTAGATCAACTTTTTTTTTTTAACACCCTTAACTTCTCGCACTTGGTAGTGAAGCATTTACTTAGCCATGGGCTGCACACATGAAACCTATGTCCAGTAAAGTCAGAATTCAATTGATTTTACTTAAGACCCAAGAATCAATAACAATTCTTAATGTCAGGGCTCATTATGACTGTTAAATAATGTTTCATACAAGCATTATTATTTTAAAATGCAAAAATTGTACATTTGTACTGACTGTCTTCCTCAGGATGAACAAGTGCTGGAATTTATATAGAAAAAAAAGATTAAGTTAAAAGTTTTAAATAAATTACATTGTCCTGATTTGTTTGTGTCCAATTTATACACCTGGATGGAGTTTGCTTCTTGCCAGCTAAAGACTGACTCAGCCTTCCATCCTTCCAAGGTCAGTAAAATGGGGACCCAGATTGCTGGGGGCAATAGGCTGACTCTGTAAACACTTAGAGAGGGCTGTAAAAGCACTGTGAAGCAGTATATAAATCTAAGTGCTATTGCTATTTGAGCCACTGTGATGTTGTGGTCAAAGTTTATTGGATTATTTTAAGTTCATTATTTTCTTTTTCTTTTTTTCAAGCCAATCTATTCCACAGGATATCCGTTCTTGGAGAAGATGGGATTGAGAGTACTTTTAGAGCTATAGATCTAACAAATAAAGTAAATAGTAACAGTCCTTTTTTCCAGATCATTGTACATGTATTTAAACCTGCAAAAGAAACTAAAAAATGTTCCACTTCCAGTTACAAATGTAATTTTACATATTTGATATATGTACAATATGTTATTGTTTAGGTTTCCTGCCACCATCATTAATGTAAAATAGTCTGCTGAAAATCTGGAGAAGCAATTAAAAGAACATCTGCAATCCTTGGAGAGTCTCAACTGGATATTTCTGGTTTGTAACCTCATTTTGAATCCTGGAGAGAGAACGGTGTGGGATGAAGCATTTTATTGTACATTTGGACACAGGTTGACAGAAGGCTGCCAAAATTCTATTGGTTTTCCGCAGCTGAGTTCTTATGAGAGAAATAAAGGAAGAGAGATGGAGAAGATAGATTTGGAAAGGATATCCAAGGAAATGAGGAGCCAAATAAAACCACAGCTTTGGGAGAGCCAGCATTTCAGCTAAATAGGCTTCAGGAATGAAGAACAGTGTTTTTTAAAAGTGTGTATGACCGTAATCATCAGGTTTCTGCTCCCTTCATTCTCCTTTCCTTCTTTCCTTTTTCCTTTCCTTTTCTCTTTCCTCTTTTATTTTCCCTCCTTTCCCCTTCCTTTCCCCTCCTTTCCCCTCCTTTCTGTTTCTTCCTTTTCCTTTCCTTTTCTCCTTCCCTTTCCCATTTCATCCTTCCCTTCCCTTTCTTCCCCTTCCTTCCCTTCTCTTCCCTTCTCTTCTCTTCCTTTCCCCCCTTTCCCCCTTCCCTTCCCCCCCTTCTCTCTTTCTTCCTTCCCTTCCCTTCCTTTCACCTTAGGCCACAACAGGGAAGTGCACCAAGTGTTGTCATTAGGCCCCAAATTAAAATTTGCAATGAACAATTAAATTCTAGCTCAACTGCAGCATGTGCCAAACTTATAAGAAAAACAAAAGGGAAAAGGATTCAATAAAACCAGTAATGTTGGAAGAGGTCAGTTCTGCACATTCCCATCTATGATACATAGACTCTACATTTTGAAAACAGAATTGGTCTCAAGCAGAGAGATGTTAATATACATATCAAATTAATTTAAACAAATGCTCCTTTCTTCTATTCCTCTCTCTCTTTCTTCCTTTGGGATTCAGACAGCCTAAGACAGAATGCAAAGAGTGAAGTAATTTAACTGTCCACTAGGGGATCCCCTTTTCTTCCAAATGTAAGGACATCATGTGTAATTTTCATATATTTAAGCAGCTTGTGGGGAGGAGGTGACTGCACACATAATGACTTTCCAGATCTCCAAGTATATTTAGCATTGACAGTGCTAAAGTACCTCAAGAGGCTTCAGAATAGAAACATATTAAATGCAAAAATGAATTGCGGCAAGCATCAAAATATATATTTTCTCTCTTTCTCTTTCTCGCTCTTTCTCTCTCTTCCTCTCTCCCCCATATTGTCTCACTTTTCTGCCTTGATAAGGGCTCATATCATTTTTTAAAATAAAGTAACTAAAGGAAAACAAAATTATTTTATTTATTTAAAAATAAAAAATAAGTACTTATTTTAAATATTTTAAACAAAAATAACTTTACCATAAATGCTGTAGCTTTATACCTAGATTATTCTATTTAGAATAGAGTAGAATTCTTAATAAGCCAAATGTGATTGGACACACAAGGAATTTGCCTTGGCTCATTCGTCAAGAATCATAAGGTACCACACATAATAATAGTCATAGTCATACAATAAGCAATCAAATCATACTAGGAAACAGTCAATAAAAATCATTAGGATACAAGCAACAAATAACAGTTATATAGTCTTAAGTGGGAGGAGATGGGTGAAAGGAAGGATGAGAGGATTAATAGTAATAGTAATGCAGACTTAGTAAATAGTTTGACAGTGTTGATTGAATGATTTGTTTAGCAGAGTGATGGCATTCCGGAAAAAACTGTTATTGTGTCTAGTTGTTCTGGTATTTTTCAGTCTTTCTGCCTTGACTAAAAATGTAATTGTCAAACTGTGATGGTATATGCATTTTTTTTTTCAATTTTACATTGGTTTCCTGTCAATTGTTCTATTTCAGCTTTAGTTTTAGAGTCTAATTTAAACTGTAGTTAACCATTTTAACATAATTATATCCCATCATAATCTATTCTAATTTCCAGAATTTTCCATAATGGTAAGATAGGATTGGAATTCTGAAAATTGATGCCAACTCTTTGGATATTCTAAGATGAATCTACAAGCAGATGTGTTTTGAAGGAAAAGGGCTTTCAGATATTATGATCTTAAAATGGTTAACCACAGTTTAAACTGGAGTCCAATACTAGGCTATGACAATTGAAAATGGTTGAAAAGTTGAATTTATTGCATTTGTAGCCAGGGTAGAAATAGAATAATATACAGATTAAACTGTAACTTAATGTCAAAGTATCAACTTGAAGATACAGGTGCTGTGGCTCACAAAATTGGGATAACAATCAGCAGGTTCAAGTTTGAGATCTGTTGCTGCAATGGGTGGGGGTAAACTCCTGTCACTTGCTCCAGCTCCTGCTGACTCTCTAAAAAGCAATTAGATTAATGAAGTTTGGTGGCAACTTCATGAGGACACAAAAGCAGCCCCCAATCTCCACACCACAAGCCAGGCAAACACCTGGGCACAAACGGATCCCCCCTGATACCTCCAGCTCAAACACACCCCAACCAGGCACCCAGATGAAACCCAGCTTCCTAACTAATGATAGCCGTCCATTTACTCAGAGCCAAGCTGCACTAAAAACCTCCAATAAAGTAACACAATGTTGCCAGCCAATCAAGATACAAAAAGAGCCCCCCCCCAAAAAAAAAACAGACAGAAGATACTAGTAGCAGAACACAGCAAACTCCAAGACCAATAAACACAGACCAAGACTCCCAACCAATCAGGATGAAGAAAAAAACCATTCTGGCACAGCAGTAGGCTAGCCCCAAATTTAAAATAGAAACGGCTATGAAAGTCTGACTCACAGACAAACGCAATACAGAAGCCTGATGATGGCAGATGAGATTCTGCCAAAATGTTGCTACAACTTTAAAAGTAAAACTATAATGACGTGGGAAAATACCCGAACAAAGCTGAATACCATACATACGTACGTAGTACATGCATACATACATACATACATTTGTTATACATATGTGTGTGTGTGTGTGTGTGTGTGTAATTAAACACTTCTACAAAATCTACAGATTATGTCAAGTCATTTATACCTTTTTTCCTCCTCAGATGACCATAGTGAAATGGTTAATCAGAACTAGCAACTGAAAGAACTTTTACTTATTTAGATTAATTTGGCAAATCAAGACAACTAGTAATACACACACAAACACACACACACACACACACACACAAACCCTTGCTATTTCCAACCCAGCTACCAATCAGATGACTTCAATACAAGTCTTTTCCCCCCCAGATTCTCTACAATCCTTAGGAATAGTCATAATCAAAGGAACTCTTTTCAGATAACACATGAAATATGATAAATTGTCTACAGTTAATCCTCATACATGCTTTATAGTTCTCAATGTATCAAAAACCCCAGGGCGACTTTACCTCTTAGTCTCAACTCTTCTATGGTTAATTTAACTTTTTCCAGGTGTTAATCTATTTAAGTCTAAAACAATCCAAAAACATTATGACATTTTGAAAACCAAGGCATTTATTATGCCATAAACTTTAACCATGGCTCATTTCTGAAGAAAAACACACAAACAATACATCTTTTGCAATATACAATAATACACAAAGGCACAAAACTTTGGATATAATCTAGAATTAGAGAAATGGCAAAATATATGGAAAAGAAATTATAAATTAACAATGACAGCTTCTTATAAAGAAAACTTATATAACATGTTTTATAGATGGCATTCACCACCTGCTAGATTAGCCAAAATGTTCAAAAATACGTTTAGTAAATGTTGGAAATGTAATCAAAAATCTGGCACATATTATCATCTGTGATGAACTTGTGCTAAAGCAAAAAAAAAAAAAATGGGCAAAAATGCACATGTGGCTAGAAAAGATGTCAGGAAAACATGTAGATCTTGAACGTGAACTTTTTTTTAATTAGGCATAGTACCAAAATAATTGATAAACAAAGTGTATGTTTAATATTGCATGTATTAACAGCAGGAGGATTGCATTTGCACTGCATTGAAAAAATGAAGAAATACTACTGGAAGAGGTAATTAAGAAGATATTGGACTGTGCAGAAATGGACAGATTTACATTGAAGATTAAACAGAAAGAAGATACAGAATATTACCAAACATGGAATTTATTTTATCAATGGCTGGAAAAAAAGGATAAAGATTAGAAATTTGATTTGTATTGTTAAACAAACAAAACAACCCTGACAACAGGATTTATTAAGCACTAATTAAATGGAATACTAGAAAATCAATAAAACTTTGTTTTAAAAAATGCACAAAGGCTTTATGCCATCCTCAGCATGCTAAGTTTTAAGAGTGGAGCAGCACTTTGTATTGTTAAAGGGCCTTTGCTCATCTAACCTTATTTTTGTGATTTTTGTCATTTACTTGAACAACTGGACATTCTTATTTTTAAATACTAATAGGATCAAGTCAATCCATGATATACTAAAGACACAGAATCATTTTGTTATTTCAGGGAATGGTTTGCTTCATTCTCTCTTTTCTACTTGCACTGTATCTGAGTATCTTTATCTATTAACTATAGATCGGGGTCACTTAAGTTAATGTTAAATGAGAATTGGTTGAAAAAAAGAGTTGAAAAAGAGGCCTAAATGTTAAAAGATATAATTTGGGGGGGGGGTCAGAAAGAGGGAGAAAGAGAGGTCTTTTACCCCTATAATTAATTCCATTTGTTATGGGACTGGGAACTTTTCTGTAAAATCTGGCAAAGTGGGTTGGCCTTTGTGTTTGCCCATAAGAGGGTTGGAGTGAGTAAAGATGATGGGGTTGAACCACTAAGACTCAAGTGGACTGTGAAAGGGGCTTTGGATTTTCCCAGGCACAGCTGAATCCATTATGTTACTCGGTAGTGTGACGTTTTCCCATCGCCATGGCTTCACTTCTCAAGGGAAATTCTATCAAGGCTCAACCAGTTCTAGAGTATAGTTCAGATGGAAACCATTTGATTTTGACCAATTCTATCAGATGTATACCCTGGGATATTCAACGGGATCTAACATACAGGAAGAAGGTATTATAGTTGGATTAAGGAGCAGATAAACAAGGCATTTTTTCTAAAGCTTGGTATGAGGGGACATGGCACTCCAATGCATCTAGTGTAACAAATTAAAACAAAAAAAACTAATTAGTTTCCAGAATCTATACAGTATGTTGACTTTACCTCTGACCTCTCCCTGTCCATTATATTTGGGGACATTTCAATATTATCTAGATTACATGCCAACATTTTGTAAGACATAATTACATTAGCTGAATCATTATAGTTAATAAGGGGTGTCAAACTCAAAGCCCAGGGACTAGGTCCGGCCCATTGGGTATTTAGATCTGACCCATGGGACCACCCTGGAAATAGCAAAGTACCGGCCCTCAGTCCCTCTGCCACTAAAAACAGAGCCCCATTTTTGGCTGCAATCAATGGCCTCCTGCAGCCTTCTGCCAGCAAAAACAGAACTCTGTCTTTGCTGGCAGAGGACTAGAGGAGGTGGTTGCAGCTGAAAATGGGGCCCGGGGAGCATGCAAGGCCCACCAGAGTTCCGTTTTTGCTGGCATAGAACTTGGGCCATCATAGGTGCCCCTGACATGAGTGATAGTCAAGCAGTGGTGGGATTCAAATTTTTTTACTACCGGTTTTGTGGATGTGGCTTGGTGGGTATGGCAGGGGAAGGATACTGTAAAATCTCCAGTCAGAGGTTGTATTTGCCGGTTCTCCAAATTACTCAAAATTTCCACTACTGGTTGTTTAGAACTGGTCAGAACCTGCTGAATACCACCTCTGATGTCAAGCTGGCCATGTCTATGCTAGGCCCTGAGGTCAAACATAATCCAGATGTGGCCCTCAATGAAATCGAGTTTGACACCCCTGCTATTGTTGATTGCTATTGTATTTATTACTATCATTCTCCTTTTTTTCATGTAAAATGTACCCCTCTTCCCAATTTCTGGATGATATTCCTCATTAGCATCAGTCCCGCCCAAATGTCCCTTGGAATACTGCATCAGGGTTGCCAGATCGCAGTTTGGCTCTGCGGCCAAACTCAACTCAAAATACGGCCAAATTCAGCCAAATTATTTTTTGCTCATGGTGACACGCATGCGCGAGGGAAGGAGAGCTCGGGATGGGTGGGGAAGCCGAGGGGCATGGCGTTGGAATGAGCCGTAATAGGAATGGGTGTGGAGTTGAGGAGGAGCCGCCCCTGTTCGGGTCACAGGAGGGAAGGGGGCATGGCCGGGCTCCAAGGTCCTGAAGGGGTGTGTGACGGGAATTGTGAGGAAGCGGGCATGTTGGAGAACTGAAAGGACAAGCTTGTCCTCCTTTTGCTCATGGTGACGCGCATGCACGAGGGAAGGACAGCAGCTGGGTTGCCATCTGGCCGATTTCATGGCCAAGCAACTTTCATACGGCCAAATTTCTGGCCAAATAAATTTGGCCGGAGACATCATTTTTTTCACGGCCAAGCAGATAGAAATACAGCCAGATTTCTTGAATTTGGCCGGAAAAACAGCCAGATGGCAACCCTGTACTGCATCACCATTTTAACAAGAAAAACAACTGTTGTCTACTCATGGCTGCTCCTTCTACTCCATGTATTATGCTAATTAGAAGCTAGTCTATCAGCAACTACTGTACCTTTGTCAGCCTCACTAGACAGACCAGGCCAAAGGTGGTATTCAGCTGGTTCTGACCAGTTCTGGAGAACCAGTAGCAGAAATTTTGAGTAGTTCAGAGAACTGGCAAATACCATCTCTGACTGGCCCTGCCCCATCTATTCTCTGCCTACCGAGTCCCAGCTGATTGGCTGGGTCTTCTTTTGTTGCCTTGCACAGGAGAACGGAGCTGGAAAGAAGGTTAGTGGGCTGGGGAGGGAATGGGGATTTTGCAGTATCCTTCCCCTGGAGTGGGGAAGGAATTGAGATTTTAAAGTATCATTTCCCTGCCATGTCCACCAAGCCATGTCACACCTACAGAACCAGTAGTAAATGCCCACAGAACCAGTAGTAAAAAGATTTGAATCCCACTACTGGACCTGACCAGATATTCAATCAAGAAGTTAAAACTACTTTTATTAAGATTGGCCATAATAACACAATATGGGAAGTCTGATTGTGCTGTATCTTTCCTTCCTTCTTATGCCCCAGTAAATTAGGGAGGTGTCTGCTTGACCCAATTCCAAATGTTCTTTTTCTTTTTTTGTTCTGGATGTTAAAAAAATGTTTCAGCCCCTTATGAATGGTTCTTGCATATTTCTGTCAGGTCATCTTGCTTAGTTTCTATGAAAGTGGGCTATTCTTTTAGCAATCTAACCCTAGCCAACACAATTGGACATTGACCAATTAAACTGCATTTTAAATCCCAGATTGACCAGGAAGACTTCAATTCAAACTCTAGCCCTTGCTTTATTTTAATCTAATGCAGGGTCATTATGAGATTAAAGCCAGATGAACCATGTATATACATTACATAAAATACAATGGATAACTAAATATAATAGAAATAGTAGTTTATTGACAAAGCATAGTTTGATAAAGAGTCACATGGTTGAGATGGGTATCTATGGAAATTGAATAAATATATAAATAAAGCATACCAAAGCAATTGGAAAGCCACATTCCTGGAAACATCTGTTTCTTTGAATAATTTTCAATAAAATTACATATACATGATTGTATGTCCAAAGTTCAACTATGGAATTCATTTTTTTTTTTGAAAGATCATTTTAAACACATTAATGAATCTTCACAGGGAGTTCAAAGAGGGTTCTCTGCACCCAAAGGGGCTATCCCACCTCTTCCTTCCTCTGTATTTTTGGAAGAGGAATGGAAGAGCCTTGTGCAATAATGGGAATTGCAATACTGAATGGGAGCTGACAGATGGGGAAAATAGTTATGCTGTTCATGAATGTTCAGCCACCTCGCGTGAGTAAAGATCTACTCATGCTATTTGGATCCAAAATACTTACTGAGTAGAACTTGATTCAGGCAATTGTATGTATCACACACTTTCTCCAGTTTTTTTTCCCCACAAAATTTGTGATTAAACTAGATGCGACATATGTTAAGGAATTGTGGATTACTTTCTTTTCCTTTAAAAAGAAGCTATGGTCAATTCTAAATCAAAATAAAGCTGTTTAGTGAGTAGAGAGGGGGCCTTAACTATTTTTTCCATACTTCTCCCTCCCCTTCTCTCTCTCTCTCTCTCTCTCACACACACACACACACACACAGAGGGGGGAGGGAGGGAGAGAGAGAGAGAGAGAGATTAAAAATGAATGAACATATGATTCATTCATCTTGTTTAGATGAGAATGAATATTTGCTTTACTTATCTGAGAAAGGAAAAGTCAGCCCTTTAGCTGATTGAGATGTATTCTGGATCCTTACCTGAGACTTCAGTCTGGCTCTTTTCCAGAGTTGACTTTGCTATCTAGACCTAGCAGAAACTTAGTCTGCCCATGTTTTGCTACTGAGTTGTGGACTATATTTATATATAATCTTTCCCAGCCTTAGGCTCTATTAGTGATAACAGTATACTACCTTATTTTTTGTTTTTGTTTTTTTCTTCGAGTGCCACTTGGCATAAAAATGGAATCTTGAAAAAATGATAGCAATATGTACTGTATATACATACATACATAATACATATATATTTATAAGGGCATTGTGGTGATAGATGGAAAAGATAATTCTATATTTTTTTCAGATTATTTTCACTCTCCTAAAGTAAAAAAAAAAAGTATATTCCACCCTTAGCAAATGGCAGTCAGAAGTGGAGTGGAGAGATTTGATTTCTACTCCCCTTGTTATTTCTTATCTTAAGCATTCTGCATTTTCTTTCTCTTGGTTCTGGCTCCTGTTTTAGTTATTATGTAAATTGACCTGGAAGCTGCAAAATTCTAGAGACGGCTGTATAAATGTCTCTGCAAAAAAAAAAAAAAGAATGCTTCTCTCCCATTATACATTTTCCCCTTGATGCTGCTGTCCACTTACAGAACCCATATATATTTCTTTTTTCTTTTTTCCTTTTGATGTGTTAGTTGTGCTACCAGAAGGAAAAACTGTTCCTGCAGGTAAGATGTCTTGGGGAACAAAGTGAATGTGACTTCTTTGAAAATGCATCATTTTCCTTTCCTGGAAAATACAAGGCCTCCCCCAAGAAAGTTCTCTTTGGCTTCCCCTCAATTTACTGAATGGTTCAGAATCTGAATTAGCCAACTTAACTCCTGCGTTTCTGAACCAAAGGCGATTTCAATCTGATTATCTTGACTTTCTTCCAAATCTCTTTGTTCTTCTCCTACTTTCATTGAAACAGTAAAGAAAGGAATACAAGAGGGTGGAGAGGAAGGCAGGGAGGGGAAAAAAAACCCAACCAGCCATGAATGAGTAATCTGTTGCTTCAAAATTGTCCATTTTCTCAAGTACTTAACCCATGAAGTGACATAGAATAAGATAGAAAAAGAAAGACTTTCTTTTTCTTTTTTCTCCCCCTCCCCCCCCAATTCTTTTTTTCAGGAGGAGAAACTACAATGTGGTTAATGAAGACCAGAGGTTGCCCCAAGTTTGCTGGTGGTCCTTTAGTTATGAATGACAGAAAAGTGGGCTAAACTCTTAGGTTAAATCCACAAAACAGTCATGTGTTTATTTTTCAAAGGCATGTTATGTACAAGAGGCCGCTATCTGAAAGCGCACCAGGGGAGGGCTAAGGCAAGTCCATTCAATGTCAAATTCCTTTGCCCATTCTGAAAAGCCCAGAAAAAGTTAATCACTGATAGATTTTCCCAGTTTTTTTCCCCCCATTTTATCTCCATGGTCAAGTTTGGATTGTACACGGAAGCAAGACAGAAATGCATCATCCAGATTAAAAAGAAAGGTCTCCCTTGGTCTGTCTGTCTGTATTTGTCTGTATATTTTGGGTATGTCTCCTTCTGACTACATGGCCAAATCTATCACAGTCTGTCATGCCCTTGGTAGAGTCGGACTCTGAGGGAGAGGGGGAACAGCCAACAGGGAGTGTAGGGGTGGCTCCGGAGGTTGTGGAGGAGGCTGGGGAAGGGCAGAGGCCAGCTGGGCAGTCAGAGGAAGAACCAGACCCATCCCCTCTACATCCTAGCACATGCAGTGAGGAACAGAGAAGGAAACAACTTGGCTTATGAGAGAGGAAGTGGCCATGATCCCCCTCATTGGTTGCAGCTGGGGAGAATAGTATATAAGAGGGACAGTTAAAACACAGTGTTGCTAGAAGCAAAGCGTGTGTCATTTTGGGCTGAAGTTATCTTGGTTAGCATCCTTCCAGACTGTGCCTTGTTCTCTCCTTGAATTTGGTAATTACTTATCCTGTTCCATTGTGGAAATTTCATCAATGTAGTTTGTTTTGTTTTTTATTTCACCTCGATCTGTTCATTAAGTTTGGATTGTATTGCTTTCTTTTGAAGACTATTTTTGAGTACATTTTATCTCCAAATGAGAATTATTGAACAGTGGGGCCAAGCTGGAGGCATTAATGGACATTTATTTACGTTTTGGGTTTTGTTAGGTTTGTGTTACACTCCGGGTCATCACACAGTCCTTGGTCTTCCAGTAAAATTGGTAGCTCTTTCATTGACATTCAAACAATCTTTTTGAATTGCTCTTTTAAACTCCTCTATAGCAGGGGTATCAAACACAAGGCCTGTGTGCTGGATCTGGCCCTTGATGTGATCAGATTTAGCTCACATGGCCATCCCGGAAAATGTAAAGGGCTGGCCCACGTCACTTTGGACCAGTCTACCCGTGTCACTTCAGTCTGGTCTACCCATGTCACTTCAGCCCTGTCCAAAGAGGAAACATGCCAATAATTTAGTGAGTGGTGTCAAGCTGGCCACACCCACCCAGTCGGCCATGCCCTTCCAGCTCCCCAAGATCAACTACAGTTTATTTTATTTATTTTTATCTGTTAATTGCTTACAATATAATAGATATAAGTAAAAACATAGTTATGAATACATGGGTACATATAAGAAAAATAAAAAATATATAAAAGAAACAATAGGACAGGAATGGTAGGCACATTGGTGCACTTATGCACGCCCCCTACAGACCTCTTAGGAAAGGGGTGAGGTCAATTGTAGACAGTCTAAGGTTAAAGTTTTTGGAGTTTGGAGAAAAAAACCCCAGAGTCAGGTAGAGTATTCCAGACATTGACCACTCTGTTGCTGAAGTCGTATTTCCTGCAATCAAGTTTGGTGCGATTAACCTTGAGTTTGTATCTATTGTTTGCTCTCGTGTCGTTATGGTTAAAGTTGATGTATTCATTGACAGGTAGGACATTGCAATGTATGATTTTATATACTATACTTAGATCAGATCAAAGGTGGCATAGTTCTAGGTTTTCTAGCTCTAGAATTTCAAGTCTGGTGGCATAAGGTATTCTGCAATGAGTAGAGAAGTGGAGAACTCTTCTTGTGAAATATTTCTGGACTTTCTCAACTGTGTTAATATCAGATAAATAATGTGGGTTCCAGACTGATGAACTGTATTCAAGTATTGGTCTAGCAAATGTTCTGTATGCTCTAGTTATTAGTGTAATATTACCAGAGAAAAAGCTACGTAAGATTAGGTTAACAACTCTTAACACCTTTTTGGCTATGTAGTTACAGTGGGCTCTAGCCACTGTATTTGAGATGAGTACTCCAAGATCCTTGACAGACTTTGGATCATCAACAAGGTCTTGACTATTCAGCCTGTATTTTATTTTCTGATTTATTTATTTATTTTGCCAATATGTAAGACAGAGCATTTATTTGTTGAGATTTGAAATTGCCATTTGTTTGACCATTCTGATACATAGTCAAGGTCTTTTCGAAGGGTAGCAGTATTGTCTGTGGTGTTGAATAGCTTTACATCATCAGCGAAGAGAACTCAGTTGCTTTTGATATGATCACAGAGGTCATTTATGTAGAGTATGAAAAGAGTTGGTTCTAGAACACTGCCTTGGGGGACACCACTGTTGACAGGTACAGAATTTGATAGGATGCTCCCAATTTTGACTATTTGTTGTCTGTATGACAGGAATGCTTCTATCCAGTTATACAGGTGTCCAGAGATACTGTAAGATTTTAGTTTTAGGAGTAGTTTGTCATGTATCACTGAATCAAAGGCTTTACAGAAGTCTATGTAAATTGTGTCTATTGCTTTGCCCTGATTGAGTTGTGTAGTCCATATGTTTTTGCAGTGTAAGAGTTGCAGATTACAGGATAGTTTTTTTCTGAAACCAAATTGTTTATTAGAGAGTAGGTTGCTTGTTTTTAAGTGGAGGATGATGGATTGGTTAATAATGGATTCTGTGACTTTACAGGTGATGCAGCATAAAGAGATTGGTCTGTAATTTTCAACTAGTCTGGGGTCTCCCTTTTTCAAGATGGGGATAATCATGACTTGTGACCATAGATTAGGCAAGGAGCTGGTCTTGAAAGATTTTTCGAAGATTATGCTTAGAGGTTTGGCTATGGCAGTGGGTAGCTTTTTTAAGAAGTAGGCACATATTCCGTCCGGTCCAATAGATAGAGAAGGTTTTAAATTGTGTTGTGTTTTTTCAACATTGTCTTCTGTAACATCAATATGTATTAGATCATTGTAGTTTTCTGTGGTTCAACTAGGAAATACTGGGCATGATCCATTGCTGTTTACAAATACTGAGCCAAAGAATGTGTTAAAGAAGTTGGCTTTAATAATGTCATCATTGCAGTCTTTTCCATTAGGTTCTTTCACGGATGGGATGGACCTTGAGTCTTTTAGTTTGTTGTTTATAAAATTGTAGAAAGCGTGGGTGGAATTGGTGCATGGAAGGTTTTCTTCTTGTTTTATGTGATAATTGGTGCATTCAGTTTTTATCTGGTGGCATAAATTTTTGTATCGGCTTTTGAAGTTGGCAACGTGACCAGATTTGTTTTTCCGCCAAAGTGATTTCTTTTTGGATTGAAGCTTCCTTATTGTTTTGGGTCATTTGTTTTTTCTGGTTTTGGGAGTTGTTAATGGTACATATAGTTTAATGACTCTTTTGACTTCAAGTAAAAATATGTTGTAATGATCTTCTACAGTATTGCATCCAGTGAATAAAAAATACCAATCAAGGGATGAGAGATCATTGTTTATAAGATCATAGTTGCCTTTTTTGAAGTTATAATTGGGGATTCTGTTGTTGTGATGATTTTTGTGTGGATGTATGTTGAGACAAAAGTCAATCATGTTGTGGTCACTGTTGGAAAAGGGTTCTTTAACTTGTATTCCATAAATTGAATTCAGAGATGAGATTGAGGCAGTTGTTAAGTCTAGTGTTGTTGGTTACTAGTTGTTCTAGTCCCAAATTTGTTACTGCATTGTAGAAGGTTGCATGTGTGGGTTCAGTTGTACATTTGTTAAAGGCCCAGTTAATATGAGGTAGATTGAAGTCACCAAGAAAGATAGAAGCATGTGGGCAGGCTGCTGCCCATAATAGTAGTGTAGTTAGCTTGTTTGCATGTTCGATGTCATAATCAGGGGCTCTGTAACATAGTAAGAACCAAAATGTGATATTTAAGGACAGTTCACAGATGATGGTCTCAGGAATAGCAAGCTCTTGGTTAACTTGGATGTGTTTTAGATGTAGGGACTTTTTATAGAAGATAGCAACACCACCTCCTCTATGGATTTCACGATCTGATCAGTAAACATGATAGTCTCTTACTGTGGTAATGGAGTCAGGGAGAGATGCGTTAACCCATGTTTCACAGACAAATGTAATGTCGAATTTAGCCGTATTTAGTATAAGGAGAAATTCACGTATTTTATTTACAAGGCTTCTTGCATTGAGTAGCTTGCATTTAAGGCCAGTTGAGGTTGGAATAGAGATAGTTAGGGGTGTGCATGCCTAGTTTTGAATGATGTTGGATTGGATGGGTTGGGGTTGGATGCAGAGTTGTGGTCTGTGTGACTTTCTTTTGATGCAATCAGCTCTGTAGTCAATGTACAGGTTCTTTTCTCCATTGTCTACAGGGTTTTTGAGTTCTGCGTGTAGTTCAGGGGGGCGGATTCTTTGCAGTATGGATAAGTATGGTCTTGAGTGAAGTTTTTTGTGGTTGGTATTGGTTTTTGCAATGGCATTTATTGTATGAATGAATATGCATTTGCTGGATTCATTTTTGCATACAACTCAACAAAATCTTGGGGCCACAGAGTGGTCATTATATTTGTACCCATGACCATCTCTGGTTATTTCAATGATATATTTGGGAGAGATGTTTGTTGTATTAGAGACGCTTTTGATATCACAAACTTTGGTGATGTCATCTGATTTGTTGGTGTCTTTGAGAACAAGTAAGATGACATTTGGACGTTTCTGTTCACGTTCCATGGTGTCTCTGATGAGTAAGGAGATATTATTTGTGGAATTATTTGAAGGGATAGTAATTGTTTGTGGCTGTGGTTTGGTGGTTATTTTTGGTTGTAGTTGTGATTGTAGCGGTTGTGGTTGTTGTGGGATTTGATTTTGAGCTGATAGGTACTCACTTATCTGTGCTGTATTTGGCCCTCAATGAAATTGAGTTTGACACCCCTGCTCTATAGCAAAGAACAAGTATAATCAGCTTTTCTATCCTTAATTTGCTCACCTAACATCATTACTTCAAGAGAGCTATTGAATTTTATTTCACCCAGTGTTGAGGTAATTCCCCGTTAGGAGAATGAGCGCATTCAGGGAGACGTATTTGAAAGAAGTGTTGAATAATACACACACAGCACACAGATACACTGTACAGTAAATATAGGTTTTTACTTCCAGAAAGGTTTCAGCAAAGTTCAAAACAAGCAGTCCAAAGTCATTCACAGGTAAAACAGTCAATTTGCAGTCCAGGGATAATCCAATAACAAAGTCCAGTATCAAAAACAGTTCAGTAACAGACTTACATCAAATCCAAGAATATCAGTCATTTAGGAGGAACAGCAAAACTTTCCAACAGAAGGAAACAGAGACTCACTGAGACTTCTTCTGAGACTAAGATAAACAACCCAGGTTTCTGGCTCTATTTTTTGGCCATATGAGAAACCACGCCCAATTACAGTTTTGCATTTTCTTAAAGATACAGTTTTAAAATGTTTATCCTGGTTTATATATTTTCAACCCAAATAGCTGTTAGGTGACTTACATTCCTAACACCCAGAAATGATTGGTATTCTTGTACTCCATGGTCTTCTCAGTAATCCTTGACTCCATCAATTTCAATGCATCTAGATTTCAATGCATCTAGCTTCTTTTTGGGGATCTAATTTTCAATGGCATGCCTGGTTTCTATAAAGACCATTCTTGTAACTTCACTGATCGTTGCTGTCATTGAAATGTGGGAATGGAGTTTGTCTAGGATAATTAAGGAGAAACGTATTTTATAAACCTGCATACATTATTATGAAGGTTCTTAGACTTTCTTTTCTTTTATAACACTAAATCAGATTCAGGATCACCTGATATAGTGAATTGGCATTTAGGACTCAAGTAATTGACCTTGCACAGTAAAATTGAAGAATTCTACTTGATTAGTAAACAATTGTTTCCTCATCTCAGTGAGCTGCCATATTTTTTTAAAATGAACATTAGAGATTTCGGGTGTGTTTAGCCGTGATGGTGAACCTATGGCATGTGTGCCAGAAGTGGCAAGCAGAGCCATTTTTGCCGCACATGAGAGGTCACTCGGAAGAGCCCCACTGCGCATATGCAGACATACCCCCACCAGACAGCTGATTGTCGGGTATCTGCCATGTATACACAGGGGGAGACGCATGCATGGGAGATGCATGTGCATGCGCAGAGGCATGTGGCATGCAGAGGGATTGCATGTGCATGCACAGAGGTGTGTGGTGTGGGTGGGTCATCCGTGGATGCAAAGAGGCACATGGTACACACGCAGGGGGTCGCGCATGCATGTGCAGGAGTGGGGAAGTTGTGCACACAATGCATCATGGATGTAGGCATGCACACACGTATGTGCACTTTTGGCACGCAACGTGGAAAATGTTAGCCAATCCTGACCTATAGGAATCCTGAAGGAAGATTTGGAAAGGGAAAGAGCCAAGGCAAAAAGGCCAATCTGAAATATCCTAAGCTTCCTGAATTTCCATCTTATGCACACTTCTGATAGAAGTGTGCATAAGATAGATAATAGATAACAGATAATATTTTGGCATGACTGAAGAGCTTGGTTTGTTTGAATTGTTTTCCAGGGACCATTCATTCTGTCTAGCTGCAGCTGTGTGGTTTTTTTTTTTTTTAAGCATCATTTTGGCACTATTTCCTTATTTGTCCTTTCAATCCAAAGAATAATTTGTGCACTGCATGATCTAATCCTATTGGTTTTGATGCCTCAGGTGTAGGTATGTCAATTAAATCACCATAGAACATGACATCATCACTTTCATTCAAGTTGCAAGAGGCAACAGTCTCAAGCAGGGGACTGGGCATATGAAAGCATATCTGTGAAAGCAAACAAGGAGAAGGCAAATTGAGTCAGGAAAGAGCTATATTGAAACAACATGAGGAGTTAGTGCTGATAATCCCTAATAAGGTCAGGTGCTTATTGGCAGGTGTGAAAACAAAATGGAGCAAATAACTGCAATTAAATCACACAGGGCAAAGCCATATACATTTATAGCCCAATGATTTTCAGTTCCTGCTAATGAATTCATCAAAGAATATATATATATATATATTTCCCAATCTTGGGTTTATCATTGAGCTGACACATGTACCTGAGGAGATACCAGGTATGATTACTTACCTGTTATTACATGCCCCTTCAACCAAGATTTTGTATACTTCAATGCTTCTCATTTCTGTCACTCTGCAACTTATATGAACCACAAACACACAAATCACCTGCAAATTTTGTTATGGAGCATTTGCAAGAAAACATTTTTTTTTAGGCACACAAAGTTCATGCTTTCAGACATCTTCACTCAGGATACCTGAATGGCACTGAAAAAAAAATCCAGGCAAATATTTTCACTGGAAAATTCTGGGAATTGAAATCCATATACCCTGGTTGAGGTAGGTCAATTTCCATTGCAACCAGGTCAATAATTACAGTATATCAATAATAATGGTTTTTCTTTTTGTTTTTCTGAGGGATCCTTGCTGTTCTCTGAGCTTTGTTGTTTTCTTGCAGAAGTTTCATTACTGTTGGAAGAAATGTCGATCTGGATTCAATTCCAATTTGGAAGAAAGACACTGGAAACATGGAGACTGCTTGGAAGGATAGTTTAATGGTGGATAGGACCACATTGGTTTTGAGGTCCTGGGGGGGGAAAAAAACACATGGGTGAGAGAGGGAGAGAGATTTATACTTTCTGTTGGGCTTTGATCCTGTTCCTGTGTCAAGAAATGTTGGTTGTCAGACTTGCATGGGGCCATGCTGGGATAACTTTATAGATTGTCTAGAGTTCCAGGCTTGGTTGAATCTTGCTGGGGTGATGTAATGAAGGGGCTTTGGGCAATTGCTTTTATGGTTTAATGGCTTTGTCCTGGTTTGGATTATGACCTTGGAGCTGAAGATCTTTTGTGTTGTGGGTTATCTGGCTCAGTCTTTTTGGGACTATTGACAAAGGTGGGGACTGCTTTCCAAGAGCATGTTTCTCCTTTTCTCATCCAGGGAAGTATAATATTTTGCCTTTTTAATATTTCCTAGAATATTTTATTCTTCTAGGAAAGGGTGGGTACTAACTTTCTACAATACCCATACTAGGAAAGTGTTACCTAATTTGGACAATGAAACATTTTCAAGAAAACAAGCAAGCTCAAAGAGCATCAAGGACCCATCATTTCAACCCTGAGTTACAAATATTCTCCTTTATATGTTTCTTTTTTCTGCTGAAACTCACCATTGTTGTGGGATGAAATTGTTGTGAGAGGAAAGACAAGTGGTTAAATATGCAGCCCATTGAGTTGTAACTTATTGATGCATTATATAATCCTACAAGGGCCACCAGAAACAAGTTATGTAACTTGAATCCTAAGAAATTTTCACCCTACTATCTATGTTGGCTTAGCTCAGGGGTATCAAACTCACAGCCCGTGGATGAGACACATCACGTGCTGGCTATGCCCACCCCTGTTTTAGTGAAGGGGCGGGGGGGGGAGTTGTGATACATCATGTGATGATACTGTGTTGTCATGAGTTTGACACCCTTGGCTTAGATCAAACCCAGTAGACTTCAACAGAGTTAATCTCCCTGAAAATATATACATGACTGAAATTTTCAGTGAATTCACAATTTGTTTGTTTGCTATCTATTCTGTGGCATCTCTGTAAAGTTGGAAGTTTGATGAATTAAAGATTATATAATGGGGATTTAAGAGAATTTGAAATGAGACAAATTCTTTGTATATCCACTTTCACTTGGCCAAATAAAGTATTCTATATAGTCAGTACTGATATTCTCCTAGAAACTATATAGTCAGTACTGGTATTCTCCTAGAAACTCTTCTGTGATACTACACAGAAAGGTTTATAACTTTATTGCAAAGCCAGATTTTTCTTATTCATTACCTATTTTGTAGTTTATTAATCTTCAGTCTAAGCCACTGCATAAGAAAAAAAAAATAAAACCTCCAAACCATTTTGCTGCAATGTCTCTAATTGATATTTCATGGGATAGACTATTGTACATCGAAGCAAAAGCAGCAGGGTGAGAAAAAAACATGCATGTTTTCAAGAACCTGTTAAGCCTGGGTTCCCCAACCAGGGTTAAGGAGACAAGCTAAACAGAATGTGCAGCGTTAGTCAGATAGGCATACAGATAAATGAGTGATATAAGTTTGTATGTTAGTTAACATACAGTAAAAATAACAGATACGCTTGTGTTATCAAAAATATAGTTTATTTCACTTAGAGTTTTATAGCATACTCAAAATAACAGTCCATTAGTCATGTATCGTTTTTAGTCAGTCCATTCAAGGATATTCAATTAGCAAAGTCCGTATAGAATATCCAATGTCAGTTCACTTACAAATAAATCAGTCCTCTCACCGTTGATAAATCAACAGTCCTTTCTCTCTCCTGTTCCAGGAGGGGAAAAATGCAGTCTTCAGTCTATCCAGTAATTAGGGATCATAAAGCCAGAGAGAGCAAGCTGCCGTGCCTTGCTTCTTTTATGGTGCTTTTACAACTACTCCCTTAATTACATTCTTACAGTTAAAGTTACAGACACTTTAACTAACAAACCATGATAACATATTTATTATTTTACCTAAAACAGTTAGGGTAAACAATGTTATCCCTAACATTCTCCCCTTTTAGGTAATAATAATACTATAACTATTTACATCTTTAAATCATATTTGTTACAACTCTCTTTAAACTTAATTACTCCTTGAGCTTTTGTAAATTGGTCTGCAATGTTTTCTTCTGTCATGCAGTATTCCAATTTAATAAGCCCATTCTTTACAGATTCTCTAACATTTAAGTATCTTAAATCAGTATGCTTTGATCTAGTTTTTACAGCAATATTAGTAGCTAACTTTATGGCTGCCTGGTTGTCCTCGTACACAATAATGGAATCTTTAACAGTTATACCCATGTCTAATAATAACTGTTTGTACAAAATTAAGTCAGTGCATCGTAATTACAGACATGAAAATTCCGTTTCCATCGTGGACAAGCTGATATGCTGTTGTCTGATTGACCTCCACCCTATTAGTATCTTACCAAATAATATAGCCATCCCAGAGGTTGATTTTCTAGTGTTTATGTCAGTTGCAAAACTTGCATCTGCATAGGCACTAAGACTCAAATCACCCTTTGGTTCTATATACAATGCATGGTTCATTGTTCCTTTAAGATATCTTAAAATTCTTTTTAATGATTGCCAGTGACATTGATGTGGATCTGAATTAAAACGTGCCAGCTGATTAACACTATAAGCTATATCTGGCCTAGATCAATTGCTTATATATGATAAGCTGCCAATCAAAGATTGATACATAGACTTATCAAATTTGGGACTTTGATCATCAGTTTGGCAAACCTCCTGACTCATTGGAGTCTTTGCCGGTTTACAAAGTTCCATTTTAAACGTTTTAATTAATTGGCAAATTTTATCTTCTTGAGATTTCTTAAATCCATTTTTTTGTTTTGTTAATTGTCAATCCTAGATACTTTTTAATTTCACCTAAATGCTTTAATTTTATCTTTTTAGCTAATAATGATATAATCTCATTAGCTTGATTATTAGTCTTAGTTATCAAAGCAATATTATCTGTAAATAATAACAATAATGACACTGTTCCATTATTTTCTCTTTTAAACACACATGGATCTGCTAAACCACATTTAAATCCTATATTGTTTAATTCTTTCACAATATATTGGTTCCACTCAAAGCCAGATTGTTTCAACCCGTAAAGACTCTTTTTGAGTTTCCAACAATCATTACTATTTACTTTATTGTCTTTTATAATAACTGGCTTTTGTAAATATATAGTGTGCTGCAATGGTACATGCAGATAAGCAGTTTCTACATCTAAATGGTTAATGACATAGTTTTTCTTAGCTGCCCACACTAAAGCTGCTCTCAAAGATGTTGCTTTAAGACTTGGTGCGAAAACTTCATCGTAATCAGATGCAGTTTGATTAAATCCTTGAGCTACCAACCTAGCTTTATGGGAAACAGTCCCATCATTTCCAGTTTTTACTTTAAATATCCATTTGCACCCAATGGATTTTTCTCCTGGAGGTAATTTAGCATCTTCATATACTTTCATTACCTTTAATGAATTTAGTTCTTTTTCCATTGTCTTTTGCCAATTCTCCTGATTCTTAGCAGGATACATCCTAAGTTCATCTACACTAGTTGGAACTTTAGTTACTTGGCAAACTATACTTGCTTGATACCTATCAGGTGGTCTAGTTACACGTGTAGTACGTCTAGGTATTACAGGACTTACAGGTAGACTTTCATTTATTAACTGTTCTTGATTATCTAACTCTTCCTGATCAACTGTTTCCTCTTGTTCTGGTCCTATTTGCTCTTCGTGGACTTCTTTTACTGGACTCTTCTTATAACTAGTCTGATCTTTTTGCCTTTTGTAGGGTTCAATAATTACTTCGTTATTTAAATCTTGCTCTTATCTATTCCATCCTACATGTTCTAGGAATTTTGCACTAGCACTGGTGTAAACTCTAGATGTACCTGGTTCCCAGAATCTATAAGATCTGTGATTAGATTCATATCCTACAAAAAATAATCTTTTAGCTCTATGCTGTCCTTTGTGTCTGAGTTGTGTAGGGATATGCACCCATGCTGGTGCTCGAAATGTGTGCATGTAACTTAAATCAGGTTTTGTACCATGCCACAGTGTGAATGGTAATTCACCTGTTGTTGAATTAACAACATTATTTAATATATGATTACCACACATTATTGCTTCTCCCCATAAATTGTCAGGTAATCCTGAATCAGACAACATAGTACGTGCCATTGATTGTAGTGTTTGGCCTCGTCTCTCTATAAAGGCATTATGTTGTGGCCTATATGGTGCAGACTTTTTATGTTGAATACCTAACATTCTAAGTCTATTCTGGAATTTATTATTTGTAAATTCCGCACCATTATCTGTTATAAGAGTTAGTAATTTCTTTTTAGTTTTCCTTTCAGCAAATTTTATCCAATTAAAGAGATTTAGATACGTTTCAGTTTTGCTCTTCATTAAATAGCAAAACCCATATCTAGAATAGTGGTCCATTGTACTAAGTATGTATCAAGCTCCTCCTACACTTGGTTTTTTCGGACCTATTAAATCAGCAAATACTACTTCTAAAGGCTCTTTGGTAGTAAATCCTTCAAATCTATTAGCCGGTTTGACCTTGCTCTTGCTTTGATTGCAAGCATTACATTGCAAATACTTATTACAAGGTTTCAAACTTATTCCTTTAGATAGTTGAACAGTTCTCTTAAGCATTTTAAATTTTAAATGCCCTAGCCATCGGTGTAACAAGTGAATACATTCATCATGAGGTTTCTTATTATCATAAACCGTGTTAGCCACCTTTAAACCATTATCATTTAACACATATAATTCACCTCTTAAAGATGCTGTAATTTTCTTATCTTCTTTTTCAATTATGCAGTTATCTCCTTTAAATGTAACTACAAATCCTTGTTTAACCAAAATTCTAACTGAAATTAAATTAAACTTAAGTTGTGGTACATATAACATTTTTACATTCTCTTTTATGAAAGAACAATATGCTATACCTTGACCTTTAGCTTTCAGTTTCCAGCCATTGGCTAACGATATCTGCTGTGTACTCTGGGACATTTTAACAAAATTTTTGTTGTCATTTGTTATACAGTGTGATGCTCCACTGTCAACCACCCATAAATTATTTTTTACAGCTCCGTTAGTATGCATGGCTAACTCTAAATTTTTATTTATCTTTCGGTTACTTTTAGTATTCTGGCCAGCATTCTGGCGCTTTGCTTTTTTACACAATCTTGCCAAATGTCCTCTTCCTCCACAATTAAAACACTTTTTAATTGCGTATGCAGTAGGAGATTCAATGTCTTCTTTTTGAGGTTGCTCCCTCCTTAACTGATCTCTTTCAAGCCTTCTTCTGACCTCTTCAATCAATCTGCCAGTTATATCAGTTAAAGTTAAACTTTCCTTAAGCAAAATTTCAAGGGAAGTGACGTAGTTATCATAACTTTCATCTAGTGAAGATAGAATTATGTAGACTTGGTGTATTTCAGAGAAAATAAGCTCTTTCTCGTGCAGTTCTTGAAAAATGTTTTTCATAGTTTTCAAATGACTAAGCATATCACCATTCATTTGGAGATGCGTCCTGAAAAGCTTCCGTGTTAGATTTATGTGAGCACCAACATTATCTCGAACATAAATCCTCTTCAGCTTCTGCCAACACCCAACAGCTGTTTGTTCTCCATGGATATGAACAAGTTGCTGGTCAGATAGTGTTAGTCCTATTATGCAAATAGCTTGTTCATTTTTATGCATAAATTCTTCTATTTTTAGTCTATCTTCATCATCCTCTGGATCCCATTCTTCTACGTTTGGTGGGTTTTCAATTATGTTCCACAGACCTTCTCTTCGTAGAAATAGACTACATTTCATAGACCATGATACATAGTTTGTTCCATCAAGCTTGGATATAAGGGACAAACTTTGTAAATTGGCTTGTGCCATGATTTCTTATATGGATATAAAACTATAATTAATAAAACACCGCTGTCTGTTTAGAGTAATGTATAACAACACAAACTCTCACTTTTTACATAAATCTGTTTTATCCTAGTTAAACTGACTTTGCAGCCTCTGGGCCCATAACCAGTGTTAAGCCTGTGTTCCCCAACCAGGGTTAAGGAGACAAGCTAAACAGAATGTGCAGCGTTAGTCAGATAGGCACACAGATAAATGAGTGATATAAGTTTGTATGTTTATTAACATACAGTAAAAATAACAGATACACTTGTGCTATCAAAAATATAGTTTATTCCATTTATAGCATAGTCAAAATAACAGTCCATTAGTCATGTATCATTTAGTCAGTCCATTCAAGGATATTCAGTTAGCAAAAGTCCATGTAGAATATCCTATGTCAGTTCACTTACAAATCAGTCCTTTGTCTCTCTCCCGTTCGAGTAATGCAGTCTTGAGTCCATGCAGTAATTAGGGATCATCAAAGCCAGAGAGAGAGCAGGCTGTCGTCTTGCTTCTTTTAAAGTGCTTTCACAACCACTCCCTTAATTACAGTCCTACAGTTAAAGTTGCAGACACTTTAACTAACAAACTATGATTACATATTTATTATTTTACCTAAACCAGTTAGGGTAAACAATGTTATCCCTAACACTTTTTATTGGGAATCTTACCAGATACATACAGTAAAGACTTGAAATATCTGATTGTAAATGTATTAACAGCGGCTAGGATTGTATTTGCTAAAAATTGGAAGAGTGAGAAAATACCATCAGAGGAAGAAATTATTAAGAAAATATTGGAATGTGCTGAGATGAGTAGATTGGCATTTGAAATTAGAGAGCAAGAGGATAAACAATTTTATGAAATTTGGGGTCTTTTTATCAATGGTTAGATGACAAAATATGATAATAGAATATTTAGAATGTTAGGCAGCAAGGAATATCTTTATTTTTTCTTTCGCCTTTGTTATTTGACATTATATTTATAAAGTGTTTTTAGGATAGATTTGGTATGATTATATGATTTGTTATAGAATAAACTATTTAAAGTATTGTTATCTCAAAAAGCATGAATGATTAAAAGTATAGTCAAATGATTTTTTAATAGCAATATTAGGATATATAAGTTTGGATTGACAATATGAGTTGTTATGTAACATAACTGTAATTGAGACTACAAAATGAATGCACAAAACTGATGAACCAACCGACACACTGTATGTACATAAGAGAGTTGATGTTTTAATGTTTTGTTTGTCTTGTTTGTTTGTAGAAAATCAATAAAATTCTTTTCAAAAAAAAAAAAAGATGTTGAGACCTTGGAAAAAGTACAGAAAAGAACCACAAAGATGTTTAGGGGATTGGGGACAAAAACATAAGAATAATGGTTGCAGAAATTGGTTTTGACAAGTCTAGAGAAAAGAAGAAGGGTTGACATAATAGCAATACTGCCATAGTAGCAATTTGCAGGGTTGCCACAAGAAAAGGGAGTCAACCTATTATTTTTTTTATAACAAATTTTATTAATTTTACAAAAACAATACACAATCCAGGCATAACAACTTGAAAAATCTTTTCTAAAAAAAAAAAGAAAAAATAATTAAAGAGAGCCAATAGAACATACAAAATAATTCCAAATTGTAATATCAATATTTACATTGTCTATTTAACTTCATATCTTATCCAGACTTCTCCTTTTATCCAAATTATATTTCTTTCTTATTAAAATTTTATTGCCTTTCATAAACATACAAAACACAGAACATAGAAAAAACAAACAAACTAAAACATCTTTTCTGAAGGCTGGGGGTTGAAACTCTTCTCACAGACACAAATTCAAACATCATGTTCGCTTTATATATCCTTCCATATCTTATTATCATTTTCTTTTTTTTATAAACCAATTTTATTAATTTTATAAAAACAGTGCACAAACAATCAAGGCATAACAGCTTATAAATTCTTTTCTAAAAAAAAAATAGTGATAATTAAAGAAGAAAACCAATAGAACATAATGATTCCCAATTATAATATCAATATTTACTTTATCTGTTCAACTTCATATCTTATCCCAACTTCCAAATTATTTGTTAATTAAAATTTTATTGCCTTTTATCAACATACAAACCCCCCAAAAAACATAACAAAACCTTTATATATCCTTCCATATCTTATTACCATTTTCAATAACATTCTTTGTCTGTTCTATTTCCAACTATCCATTCATCTTTTTTCTTTTACTGTACTTCTCCTATATACTAATTGGAGTGACGCCTTTAACTCATTACCCTAACTTAAAAATACTTCATATAACACTTAATTTATCTTGGGATTCTGTTTAGTAGATTCTAAAATTACACAATAAATTTTATAGTCTAAATACACATATAAAAACACAATCTTATGTACCTTCCAGAATCCCCCTTTTATCCTTAATTAGATTCACCCATTGTCTCTAAATAAGCTTTTTTTCTTTAGATCTTGCTTCCCCCCATTGAGGCTTCTCCTCCCCCCCTTTCTCTCTTGCTTATTCTTCTCCTTGCCCTTTTTACCCCTTTGTCTCTCCTCTTCCCTTTTCTTACTCTCTTCCCTTTGCTTTCTAACCTTGCATCCACCTTTCCTCTCATTTTTCTCTTTTTGGGTTGTTTTTTCAAACCTTAAAATCCCCTTTTTCTTATCCTCTTTCTCCTCCTCCCGGAAAAAACCCATTGTTCATCAAAGATGGCTTCTTGTTCCTCTTCTTCTTTGCCCCAGTCATTCTGCTGCGTAATCAACTTTTCATAAGTACATAACGCCATTTCTAAAAATTGAAATAAAGTGCCCAAAGTATCTTTTCCATCTTGTTCTTCCTTTTTAGATTTTTGATATTCAATCTTTAGTTCATCCACAAGCGATGCCATCCTGAAAAGAGAAACTTTCCCCAAAACAACCACCCAAGTATTTTTAATCAAAAATAATTCAAAAAAAGTTCCAAAAGTTAATACTTTTCTTCCTTCTTCTATTTTTCTTTCTGGGGTTACTGGTTAATCAAAGAGGTCCAATTACCATATATCTTTCTTTGAGATTCTAGGCAATCTCCTCCTTTTCCCACTTCTGCTCCAATTTTTTTCCTCTCCCTTCCCACTTGCAACATCAATTTTTAAATGATCAGAAATCCATACCTCTAATAAGGGTTTTCCAATTTCTTAAATTTTTAAGTCCAATGTCCAAGAACTCTTTCGTCCCTTAACTTCAACTTTCAGAATAGTTCACCTTCAGTGCCCAAACAAATTTCAAATCTTCATCTGCTGTTTCCATGGGGTAGGAGAGTGAAGGAAAAAAAGTTCCCTTTAACAGCTTCTCCACCGCTTTCGATCTTCTTAGGGATGCAATGTATCCTCCAGCAATTCAGACAGCTCAGTTCCAGCGAATTTAAAAGATGTTGATTGACCTGGCTCAGCCAGCACTTTCACTTTTCTTGCTTCCTCCAGCACAATCTTACCCGGTTGCAGGCTTCTTCGTGGCGGCCATTGCTGACCGCCGCTCCACCATCTTGGGAAAAAGGAGTGTTTTCCAGACGAGGAGGGGGTCTGCGACACCCCCAACCCCCTGTCCGGCTCCCCTCTCTCTTCGGCTGTCCCTACAGGGCAGCCATATTCCCCTAACCCATTTGGATCAGCGGTACCTCGGCGGCAAGCGCAGTAGGAATCGCGAACGGTCGCGAATTCCTGCTGCCACCGAAGCCACGCGGAACCGAAAACCCGGAGTCAACCTATTTTTAAACCATCAGAAGGCAAGACAAGAAACAATGGATGGAAATTAATCAAGGAGACAAAGCAATCTGGAATTGAGGAGAAATTTCCGAACAGTGAGGACAGGTTTACCAGTGGAACAGTTTGCCTTCAAAAGTTGTGGCTGTTCTATCACTAGAGGCTTTTAAGAAGAGAATGGACAGTTACTTTTCTGAAATGTTATAGGGCATGGGTGTCAAACTGGATCATGTGATGTCACGTGATGTATCATGACATTTTTTGCCTTTGCAGAGCTGGGGTGGGCGTGGCCTTCATGTGATGCATCTGGCCCATGGGCTGCCAGTTGGATATTCCTGGTATAGGGTCTGCTGCTTGAGCAGGGGGTTGGACTTGATGACCTCCAAGGTTAATTAAGAACAAATTAATTGAATTAATAAGGTTAATTGTTTCCTTGCAACCTTGTTATTTTGTTAAAATATAGGAAAAAAACTTGTTATGGCTTTTCCAACCCAGAGGGAAACCCAAAAACATTGAAATTGGTAGATGCAAACTGTTTGGCAACTGCACCCATATCTTCTACAAGTATTCTCATAACCTCTCACTACTGCTTTAGTAGGAGTGATGGAAGTTGTATTTCAAGGGATATGAAAGTATCAGGTTGTTTGTTCCAAGAATTGGGCTTGGTGGAAGATCCATGCTCTTTCAACTAGAAAAAGGATAGAACAATTCTTGTTTTTTTTTTAAATAAAGTTTTATTGAGTTTGAACAAAACAAATAAAACATCTTATTTGAGTACAGCATGGTTCTGGGTTATCAAATTTCCATACAGGCACAATTTCATATGCATATTCATCTTATATATTCAACTTCGTATCTTATTACTCTTTTTCCAACTTCTCACTATTTCTCCCTTTACTTCTCTTAATTTTCTTTTATGATTATCCCATTTTCTTCTTATTTAATTGTATTTCTTTTACCTAAATTTCTGTATCTTTTTATTCATTATACTTATACTTTCATCTGTCCCATCTTTAATCCTAGTACGTTTCCCCTTTTTCTTTATTTCCTGCTTTTGTCCCTCATGAGTTCTTTCCCTTTCTATATTTCCCCCCTTTTTCTCATCCTTTTTTTATACCCTTCTCTCTCTAATTTTCCCTTCTGTGGTTTTCTTTTCTGCTTCTCCTTGCTGTTATACTTCCTTTTCAGACTATTTTTCTTCTTGGCTGTTCCCTTTAATCTCAAACTTTTAACTCCTTTCCCCCTTTTCCCCCTTATTACCACACTTTGCATTATTTGATCATTGAAAATGGCTTCTTCTTTGTCCCACCCTTCTTCTGCTCTTTTTTTTTTTTTTTTTTTGAAAATTTTATTTGGGTTTTCACAAAAAAAAGAAAAAATACAAATTAAACATCTTATTTTGAAAATAGCATGGTCCTGAGTTACACTTCTTCATACAGATACAATTTCGTGCTCACTTTTATGTTCTATTCCATATCTTATAGCTCTTGAAGCTTTTCCTTTTGCTCTTCATAGTTCAAGATCTCCATTTCAAGAAATTCAAATACGAAGCCAAAGGATCTTCCTCCCCTTTCTGCATCTTCTTTCTGTTTTTTAAGACTCATCTTCAATTCCTCCAGGAGTAATGCCATTTTAAACACTGTTGAACAACCACTCGATTGACTTTAAGTAAAAATAGAAGAAGAAAGAAAAGACCAATGCCAAAGACTTTTTTTTTATATCACCAAATGATCCCAGACTGTTCCTTCTTGTTTCTTTCCTTTATTTTTCCTTTCCATGGGTTACTGTATCTTTTAATAAGGTTTCAGTTACAATATATCCTTGGGAGTCTTTTCAAAGTTTTGCTGTTAATCCTCTCCATTTTTCCATCATTCCAAGTTCCACCCTTTTGCCTCCACTCTTCTCCTTCTTAGGGCTTTAAAATGACCAAGGAAAAAGTCTTTATTTTCCTTTTGACACTTAAATTTCAGCTTAAAGTTGCCTATAAGTGTCAAAGTAAATTAATATAGATTTCTTTCCATATCATTTATAATTGTCAATGTAAAGGTTAAAAAAGGGGTTTTTAACCTCCTTTTCTCTCTCCTTCGTCACTTAAAAGTCTTCTTTCAGAAGTATCTCTGTAAGTACTTTTAGATTCAGGGTACCTTGCTTAGATGTTCTCTGTTGTTTAATCCAGTCTGTCCTGCTTTCCTCTTTGTCTTCCTCCTGCACAATGTTATCGAGTCGGGTTCTTCTTTGAGGTGGCCATTTTTGACCACCACTGCAACCGCCTTTAGGAAGGGGAGTTTAGACCAGCCAAGGAGGAGAGATGCGGCTCCCCTCCACTCAGCTAGCAATCTCCCCCCCTCTTCACATGGTGGCTTCAGCCCCGAATCCAAAGGATCGGGGTACTCGAGCAGCGAGCACAGATCGAAGCTGCGCACGATCGCAGATTTTGGTCTGTTGCTGAAGAAACTCAAACCAGAAGAGCAAAAGGATAGAACAATTCTGTCCTTTAGTTCAAAATTAAGAAACTCAGCACTGAGGCTTGGTTTTGAAAAGAATGAGTATGGATGCAGCTGATAGTGATATCTGAGTGGAAAGCAGGCTGCCCAGAAGTGTTTGTGGATCCCTTTAATGCTTTTCAAACAATGCATGCTTTTTCTTCTACCACAGTGACAAGAAGAATGTACCAGAAAGTTCCTATGTTAAACATCCTATGAACAATCATAGGATCATAAGGTTGAAAGGGAACTTTGGGGGTCTTGTCCAAATCCCTGCCCAAGCCATGAGTATTTATACCAGGAGTATTTATCCTGGATAACTGGTTGTCCAATATTTTCTTGAAAGGAGCACACATAACTCCAGGAGGCAAGCTGGTCTATTGTAATCATTCTTATTGTCAGGATTTCCAGATTAAATGTAGTTCTCAAGTCAGTTTTGGAACCATGATTATTCTGAGTCCTGAAATGGATTATGCTACCATAGACAAAACCAGAGAACAAACATTTATCTCTCTCCATCTCCTGGTAAAGACAGTGGAATGCTCCTCAGATTAACCCAGAATAACCCAGTAAGTAACCCCTTTGAGGATTGTTCAAAACTAATGAATTGGCTTTAATTCAATGCTTAGATTAAGGAACTGAAGATCTGTGTTTTATCCCTGATCAATACAGTTTAGATTTAGCTGCCAAGAGTGCTATATGAACAGGCAAGTACATGCTTGGCAATAGTTAGGTCTGGCGTTTGTTGGAACAAAAACAAACACATTTGCAATACTGTCATCTCAATAAAATTGAAAGAGGGAAGGGAAGAGAAGGGGAGGGAAGAGTTTGGGATATAATAAATAAGAAATCTGAGATGTTGCAACTCATTTAAAATGTACATTGCTACTTCAGCCTAACCCATTAAGTTTCTGAGCCTGTGGTATTTGGCATAATTTCTTCTGTTCTTTTGATAAGTACCTAAACAGGATGTCCTTGTAAATTAAATGAAAAACAGCTCTGGAAAGTTTCCTCCCTCAGGAATAAGTATTAAGATTGGCAGATGGTTTAAATGGAAATATACAGGAATGTATTTTAGCTAGTGCTGGAGAATTATTCCTGCAGATATTGCTGAAGTAGTTTCATAAAGTCCCACTGGATATGTGTCTGCAGTGAGTCAATTTTAATGGTCTCAGGAATAATACTTTTAGCCAAATTGTTTTACAAGTTCTAGAGTCCAAAGAAGTAAAATGTAAAAAATGCAAGTAACTTCCTTCTTCCTATAAATCCTTCCATTCCCCACCATTCAGTCAGAACTGAAGAAGCTTCTTGAATGAGAAGCAAAACATTTTCAAAGAAGAAACAAAATCCATTTGCTTTTTGAAAAACACCTTTGGGACTTCCCTATTTATTTATGTAAAGATTGCACCACAATCAGATCATTCTTTGTGTCTTTGATAGTGCAAGGAGAATAAAAATTAAAACATCCATAATGGGATTAAAACCAATCACAGTCACAAAAATAGCAGTGATAACATAACACCTAGATCAACACCTTCAAAAACAAATAAATATGACCATAAAGCTAAAAGGAACCTGTATGATCGCATTGGGTGTTTGTTCCAAAGAAGCTGCCATATTAAAACAGCAGCTTCTAGCTTTACCTCAAGAATCACCTCAGAAATATGCAACTATAAGTAACTTCTCCCTAGATGTTGCAACAGCTGGGATGACCCTGGTTGGAAAATATATCCTGGGGCTGGGCTATAAAATGCTTTGTAAGTCCACACCAGAGCCTTCAACTCTGCCCATAAATTGATTGGTAACTAATGCAAGAGCCTGAGCCTTGGAGTCATATGTTCCTAATCATGTTCCCAATAATGAAGGCCTATGATTACAGAGGGCTTTAGACCTGTTGCGGTTGATGAATGATTTATAAAGCAAGCCCCTGTAAAGCACATTTGTAATCCTTGTAGTAGTGATTAGGGCATGAGTAGCTATGTCCACCGGTATATACCTTCTGATATCCCACATATCAGGAGCCACCTGGACAATATATCCTTTATAATACACACACACACACACACACACACACATATATGACATATATATAAATCTCATTTGCCATCATCAGGCTTCTGTATTCTGTTCATCTGCATTGTGTCCGTCTACAGAAGCCTGATGATGGCAGATGAGATTCTGCCGAAACGTTGCTACAACTTTAAAAGCACAACTATAATGATGTGGGAAAATACCTGAACAAAGCTGAATACCACACACACACACACACACATATATGGTATTCAGCTTTGTTCAGGTATTTTTCCACGTCATTATAGTTGTGCTTTTAAAGTTGTAGCAACGTTCGGCAGAATCTCATCTGCCATCATCAGGCTTCTGTACTGTGTTCGTCTGTCTCACAGATTGACTCACAGATGAAGTCTGACTCACAGACGAATATAATACAGAAGCCTGATGATGGCAGATGAGATTCTGCTGAAACGTTGCTACAACTTTAAAAGCACAGCTATAATGACGTGGGAAAATACCCAAACAAAGCTGTATGCCATACATATAAGTACTCGCGAAAACTTAAGAAAACAAATATATATATATATATATATATATATATATATATATATATATATATATATATATATATATATATATATATTCTTAAGTTTATATATTAAGTATATATATGGTATTCAGCTATATATAATAGATGGAAACCACTCACTGGAAAAAGAATGGAACCATTGCAAAACAATGTCCCCACTTTCCAATCTCTTTAGTTGTTCCTGCAATAAACTCATTTTTCCTTGAAAAGAAGCATGGGAGATAACAAGAATAGTTTAACTAAAGTGGAAGAGGAGAGGGTAGCTAAATTCCAGAGAAACAAAGCGTAATTATTGCATTCACACAATGTGGTGTCTTTTGGAGAACATCAGACATTGATTACAAAATTCTTTCTCAGCAGGTACACTGGTTTCACAAAGAGATTACTGGTAATTTGCAAGTGAAGGCAAATATGTGTGTCCCAAGATAATTATCTTGGGACACACATATTTTCACCTGAAGAAGCTTGGATGAGAAGCAAAACATCCCATAAGAAAAACAGTTGCCTCTTGGAAAAAACACCTTTGTCCCAACATAATGTTGAAGAATCCAATCTGAGTCAGTCACCAGGACCAAATATTTATTCTTCCAAGTTTTGGGGCTTGTGCTGGAACCTAGCATCAGGGAATTTCTCTCTCTCCAGAAAGTGTCCGACTCAGATTGAATCCTGCAAGATTAATTTGCATTCTTAAAAATAGGACATTCATAAACACTGAGTGGCTAACAGGTAAGGTCCTTCCCTCTGTAATCTAAATAACAGATGGCTATCATTTCTAACATATGTGAACATTTTTCAGAACAAATGGTACTTAGCAACTTCAAAAAAGAGAGTTAGGCCAAGCAAATTATTGTTCCTGGGACTGCCAATGTATTTAACAGTTCAGCAGACTTCATCTATTCTTTTAAAGTCCTCTAAATCAAAGATATAAAGCAAAAATATAAAGATGGCAGAAATTGGGTCTACTTTTACAAAAGATTGTAAAGTAATGCTATCATTAATTTCTATTAGACTGTAAGCACACTGTCTCATATACATGTGGAATTTCCACTTATAAGAGCACATAAATTTCATATTTACTGTCTTTTTTTTAAAAGGAATGTTAGGGATAACATGGTTTACCCTAACTGGTTTAGGTAAAATAATAAATATGTTATCATGGTTTATTAGTTAAAGTGTCTGCAACTTTAACTGTAGGAATGTAATTAAGGGAGTGGTTGTAAAAAGCACCATAAAAGAAGCAAGGAACGTCAGCTTGCTCTCTGTGGCTTGATGATCCCTAATTACTGGATGAAGACTGCGTTTTTTCTCCTACTGGAAAGGGAGACAGAAAGGACTGATTTATTGTAAGTGAACTGACATTAGATATTCTACACGGACTTTGCTAACTGAATATCCTTGAATGGAATCACTAAACGATACATGACTAATGGACTGTTATTTTGACTATGCTATAAATGGAATAAACTATATTTTTGATAGCACAAGCGTATCTGTTATTTTTACTGTATGTTAACAAACATACAAGCTTAGCTCACTCACTTATCTGTGTGCCTATCTGACTAACGCTGCACATTCTGTTTAGCTTGTCTCCTTAACCCTGGTTGGGGAACACAGGCTTAACAAGGAAAATAAAGTTTTGCTGTGGCTAAAAGCCAAAGAACTACTTTAGATGTTTCCAAGTTTTTCAGCAGCGGGATATAGGGGCAGCAGAAGCTCTCCTGCTCTCTCTTTCTTTCTCTATTTTAAACATGTTTTGTGAAGTTGGAGAAACATAACTCCTAAACCCCATGGGCATGCAGAACTAATGGTGTGTTTTTTGGGATACATGTTTTGTGGACCACATCCTAAAGGCAGCTGTCCTGTGAAATTGTAATTTAACTGTTAAGTTCTGTGCATGGGCGCAAGGAACGGAGACGAGGCAGTGAACAGTGAACTTCAACTCTTTATTAATCATTCTGAACAGAGCAAAACCCTAGGGCAGCAGCAGCCCTTTTATAGGGTAGGCTATAAGCCTACCTATTAGCCAATGAGAAACATGGAAGTGTTAAACCCTTGAACCAATGAGAGTGGCTCGTTAACAGCCAATCAGATTCCCTAGAACGGACCAATCTGATATCACTATTATCGGCCAATCAGAAGTGCAGAATTAGAACCCTGCTTTTTCTTAAGGTTTGTTAAAACTTTATTTAAGCGCCTTTATTAGTTCATAACACCCCTTCCCCCCGGGTTCCGTTTGAGGGGTGCGGTGACGTAATCCCTAAGATATGTAGGTTGTTTTAACTGTCCATTAGATTTGCGCTGTCCCACCGGTTCCTGTCTGTAGTCCGGTTTTGGCGGAACGTTTTTGGATATATCTGGTACAGGCGGTTCCACATCCTCACTGGACGACTCGGTGCCACTAATTCTGTCGTTGTCCTCCAATCTTTGCAGGCTTGCCTCCATTGAGGTATTCCTCTGTGGCGAGGCCAATCCCCTCCCTGATTCTTCTTCATGTATCGCACCCAATTGCTGACTTCCTTTGCTTCTGCTTTCCACCATCTCGAATTCGGTTTCTTCGACATCCCCTCCCCCCTCAGTTTGGGAGTCATAGGAGTCGCGGGAACTGGGTTGTAGCCTGGAGCAAAGCTGATCTATATGGCATTTCCATATTTTTCTGTCCCAGGTTTGCACACGGTACGATCTGGGCCCGGTGGTTTGAATTACGGTTGCTTCGACCCATAATAGTTTGTTGGAGAGGTTTTTAGCGAAAACTAAGTCGCCTACCTTGAACTCGTGGCATTTTCCACTAGATCCACAGGGTTTCTCTGGCTTGTAGGACGGGTGGAGCCGGTCAAGGTGGGAACGGAGCTTGCGTCCCATCAACAGTTCAGCTGGAGTCTTGTTGGTGATGCTGTGCGGAGTGATGTGTTGGAGTAGGAGTATTCTGTTTAGTTTGTCATCAATGTCCCCATAGTCCATTTTGTGGAGAGTTTTTTTAACAAATTGGACCATGCGCTCGGCCCTGCCGTTAGCCGCAAGGTGGACTGGTGAAGTTAGCACATGGCAGATACCCTGGTCCGCTAAGTATTGTTCAAATGCCAGGGCGGTGAACTGGGGTCCATTGTCGGAGACCAGAACATCTGGCAGCCCATGCGTTGCAAATAGCCTATTCAATTTTCGGATGATGGACTCGGTTGTAGTATTCTTCATTTCATGGATCTCAAGCCAGTTGGAATAGCATCCACTGTTAGGAGGAACGTATGTCCCTTAGTAGGTCTCGCAAAGTCAATGTGGATGCAGGACCACAGCCCCAGGGGGTTTCCCACTCTGTTGGAGTTGCTCTAGGTGGGGCACTGCTGACTTCTTGGCACTTTAGACAAGCCTTTACCCAGGCTTCGATCTGCTTGTCGATGCCCGGCCACCACGTGTAGCTTCGTGCGAGCGCTTTCATCCGCACAATGCCAGGGTGACCGTCGTGCAATATTTTCAATATTGCTCATTGTAACCGCTCTGGGACGACAACTCTATCTCCCCACAGAATGCAGCCTTTTTGCGAAAAATATTCTGTTTGCCGGTTTCTGAAAGGGGTGAAATCGTCAGAGGTTTTTTCTCCTGGCCATCCCCGTTCGACCCAGCTAAGAACTCGCGCCAAGACAGGATCTCGTTTTGTTTCGATCGCAATGTCTCTGGCTGTTAGTAGCGGTGAATGTAGCATTTTAATCTGGAGTGTCGTAAGGGTTGGAGCTGGGTCATCGACGGTTTCCGGAAGTGGGGCATGGCTCAATGCATCAGCATGGGGAATGGCTTTCCCCTGTTAGTGTTGTAATTTATCGTTGTACGCAGCTAAGAACTCAGACCAGCGAGTCATTCTAGGTGACAATATATAGGGGGTTGGCTTGTCTCCTGCTATAATCCCTAGCAAAGGTTTCTGATCGGTAACAATAGTAAAAACTTGTCTCTACTTTCTCTGTACACAGTTAACATTTATTTTTTTTAACCTTAAGGCCAGAGTCTTTAAATTTCTGGAGAACCATTTTAAGATGCTTTTCTGGTACTTCTCTATTCGGGGCCGCAATTAAAACATCATCAAAGTATGGCATGACCCCCTTGATCCCTTGCAAGAGTCTCTCCATCAGACTTTGAAAAATCCCTGGGGCTAGACTCACTCTGAATTGGAGTCGGTTGCATTTAAAGGCGCCTCGGTGAGTAACGATCGTCTGTGCCTCTGTGGTTTTTTAATCTACAGGCAGTTGTTGGTACGCCTGTGCTAAATCCAGTTTAGCGAAGACTTTTCCGCCCCCCAGGGAATGGAGAAGGTGTTGTACCACCGGTACCGGATAAGCGTTCTGTTGAAGGGCATGATTAAGGATGACCCGGTAGTCCCCACAAATCCTTAATGATCCATCCGGTTTAATGGGTGTTACAATTGGGGTTTCCCAACGAGCGTGGTCAGTTGGTTCTAGAACACCCTGGGACATTAATTTATCGAGCTGCTTGTCAATCTTTGGGTTAAGGGCAAAAGGTACCCGACGAGGCTTAAGGCGGATGGGGGCTACTTCAGGGTTAAGGTTAAATGATATCGGGGTCCCCTTGTACTCGCCTAGTTTGTCTGCAAAGACGTCCTGGAATTCCTGGACGAGGGCCTCCTCCCAGTCGTCGCTTCTGGTTTGGTGAATGCCGGCTACCTTGATCCCGAGTGGGGCGAACCATTGAAGGCCTAACAAGCTAGGCCAGTCATGGTCAACAATGGTCAGTGGTAATGACACAGTCAATTTTTGAATGATACTTGGACTTGGCTGGATCCAACGACCGGAATTCAGTTCCCCTGATAATCCTTGAGTATGATTCTTTGGGCTCTGAGGTCTTGATGCTGGAAGGCAGGGATTCATTGTTTAAGGGTCTTCCAGGGAACCATCGAGAGGGACGATCCTGAATCGACTTCCATCACGCAAGGCTGGTTTTCGATGGCGACCTTCACTCGGATCTTCTTTTCATCTAGTGATGAAGCGTGACCGATTGTAATTGTTTGGTGTGCCTCTTCTCGTCTTGTTGAAGTGGCCAGTGTTTTATTTCTGTAGGAGTGGTTGTTCCATTGGTGGTTCAAATGTTCCCGACTCACAGGACGATTCCCTGTGGTCTGGCAGTAGTTGTTTCCCCTCTGAAGTGGGCTGGATCCTTGCTTGCTTCTACAGACCTTCCCAATGTGGCCTCTTTTCCCACAGAAATGGCAGAGCGCATCGAGGAATTTGCAGTCTGATCACGGGTGGTTTGCCCCACAACCTGTGCATTGGTGCGGTAGTCTTTGATTCCGCTGATGGCGTTGGTCACGTTCAGACCAGAGCCGGTTTACCTCCTCATCACTTTCTGATGGCGATTCGAGGTCCTCATGGTGTTGTGTGCCTCTCTAGGCAAGGTGAGGTATCGCTGGCGAGTTGACGGAGTGGTGCGTTGGTGCGGCGCATTCAGACAGCCGAATTCCTGGTTGCTTCTGCTGCAGTAGCATCAGCGATGGCATCTGCAAGGCTGATGTCACCTTTCGCCATCAGCTTACTTTGCACATGTGGTGCATCTAATCCCAGAACTATTCGGTCTCTCAGAGCTTCTTTGAGGTCTGCGAACCCACAGAGGCCTCCCAGGTTCCAGAGATCCGCGATGAAATGTGCAATGCTCTCTCCTTTCTGCTGGTCTCTCTGGTAAAATTCATGTCTTCGGACAAGCGTTGGTACGGTGGGTGCGTAGTGCGCCCGTAGAAGGGGCGCGAGGATGTCCCAGTCCATGGTTTTCACCTCAGCCGGTTTCGCTAGTGCCTTGGCCATCTTAAAGACGGCAGGCCCGTAATGGGTCAGGAACACTGCTCGCTTTTTCCCCGTAGTGGCATCCTTCAAGTTGTTGGTCTCCAGAAACATCTGGAACCAGTCTATGTACGAGTCCCAGTCTTCTTGTGCTGGGTCAAATGGAGCGGGTGGTATGGTGCCACCGGACATGGTTTCCGTTGTCGATGCACCTTCAGCCATGTGCTCAGTTTGGTGCTCTGTAGTGTTCAGTCAGCTCTGATGTCTCCGCATTCCACCCTCGTCGCCAGTGTTAAGTTCTGCGCATGGGTGCAAGGAACGGAGACGAGGCAGTGAACAGTGAACTTCAACTCTATATTAATCATTCTGAACAGAGCAAAACCCTAGGGCAGCAGCAGCCCTTTTATAGGGTAGGCTGCTGACCTATTAGCCAATGAGAAACATGGAAGTGTTAAACCCTTGAACCAATGAGAGTGGCTTGTTAACAGCCAATCAGATTCCCTAGAACGGACCAATCTGATATCACTATTATCGGCCAATCAGAAGTGCAGGATTAGAACCCTGCTTTTTCTTAAGGTTTGTTAAAACTTTATTTAAGCGCCTTTATTAGTTCATAACATTAACATTCAAATATCAAGCAGGGACAGACAAATCTGTCATCTCTGGTTTCTAATTGTTCTTCCTTTATAAATGGTCTGTTTTCAACCCATTTTGGGATCAAAAAATAAAAAGTTGTACATATTTTTCCTAAAAAAGAAGGCTCTTGCTGAATCATTAGGCATATCGCAATATGGGTGTAGCCCAAGAGCACATCGGCATAGACTTCTCATTATCCTCCAAGACCATTAAATGTCAAGAATTCTTCCTTCACAGAAAGACTGCACCAACATCTCCACATGAGTGTTTTTATTAGGAATAAAAATCAGATTAGATCTGGAAGAGACCTTGGAGGTCTCCTAGTCCAACTCCTTGCCCAAGCAGACCCTACACCATTTTTGACAGATGGGCAATCCAGTCTCGTCTTGAAAGCTTCCAGTGATGAAGCTCCCACAACTTCTGAAGCCAAGCTATTCCATTGGTTGACTGTTTTCACTGTCAGAAAAATTTGCCTTATTTCTAGGTTGAATCTCTCTTTGATCAGTTTCCATCCATTATTCTTTGTCTGGCCTTCAGGTGCTTTGCAAAATAACTTATACCATTATATCTTAAACCGTATACCATTTCAAACGAGTTGACTGTCCAGTATTTTCTTAAAAACTTCCAGTTGATGAAGCACCCATAATTTCTGAAGGCAAGCTGTTTCACTGGTTACTTGTCCTCACAGTTAGGAAATTTCTCCTTAATTCCACGTTGCTTCTCTCCTTGATAAGTTTCCATCCATTGCTTCTTGTCTTGCCTTCATGTGCTTTGGAAAATAGGTTGATCCCCTCTTCTTTGTGGCAGCCCCTCAAATACTGGAACACTGCTATCATGTATACTCCTAAATCCTTCTTTTCTCTAGACTAGCCATATCCAATTCCTGCAACTGTTCCTCATATGTTTTAGTCTCCAGGCCTTTAATCTTTTTAGTTGCTCTTCTTTGCACTTTTTCCAAAGTCAATAATGCTTTAACAATTTTTGGGCAGGGAAGATCAAAGTGGATGAGGAAAGAGTTCAAAGTAGTTCAGCCCATATTAAACATGTTGATAAGATCAAGATCTTCCTAGGTTTTAATGAAAGTGGTTCTGAACTTTTTCTCCCCCTCCTTCAAAAAACCACAATAATAAATTCATTTTAGGGTATACACTGCAATTAGTTTCCAGGATAATGAAAAACAAAGCTATTGATTTGGGGGAGTTTACACAGTTGGAAATAACTTTGAAGATTTTCAGAGGGTCAAGTTTTTCTTTTGATAATCTTCTGCCTCTTTGACTTGTACATTAGCAAAAAATTAAGCAGGTTTATGTACTGATTATATGTGCCTAAGATACAAATCCTATTTCTTGAAAACAAAAGCGACCTTCAATGAACTTTGATGAACTTTTGAAAATTGGGTTGCTTTGGTGTTCACTCAGTTATTACCATATAAATATAAAAACATTGGTCTTACCTTATTTAATGCAGATACTATCAAAGAATATTACTCTAAACTTTACCCCCATGTCTGAACATAGGTGAAACTCGAAAAATTAGAATATCATGCAAAAGTTTGTTTATTTCAGCAATGCAATTTAAAAGGTGAAACTAATATATGAGATAGACTCATTACATGCAAAGCAAAATAGTTCAAGCTGTGATTTGTCATAATTGAGATGATTATGGCTTACAGCTCATGAAAACCCCAAATCCACAATCTCAGAAAATTAGAATATTACATGCAATCAATAAAACAAGGATTGTACATAGAACAATATCGGACCTCCGAAAAGTATAAGCATGCATATGTACTCAGTACTTGGTTTGGGCCCCTTTTGCAGCAATTACTGCCTCAATGCAGCGTGGCATGGAAGCTATCAGCCTGTGGCACTGCTGAGGCGTTATTGAAAACCAGGATGCTTCAATAGCGGCCTTCAGTTCTTCTGCATTGTTCGGTCTCATGTCTCTCATCTTTCTCTTGACAATGCCCCATAGATTCTCTATGGGGTTCAAGTCAGGAGAGTTTGCTGGCCAATCAAGCACAGTAATCCCACAGTCATTGAACTAGGTTTTGGTGCTTTTGGCAGTGTGGGCAGGTGCCAAGTCCTGCTGGAAAATGAAGTCAGCATCCCCATAAAGTTTGTCTGCAGAAGGAAGCATGAAATGCTTCAAAATCTCCTGGTAGATGGTTGTGTTGACCCTGGACTTAATGAAGCACAGTGGACCAACACCAGCAGATGATATGGCTCCCCAAATCAACACAGACTGTGGAAACTTCACACTGGACTTCAAGCATCTTGCAGTGTGTGCTCTCCATTCTTCCTTCAGACTCTGGGTCCTTGGTTTCCAAAAGAGATGCAAAAGTTGCTCTCATCAGAAAAGAGGAATTTGAACCATTGAGCAACAGACCAGTTCTGTTTTTCTTTAGCCCAGGTAAGATGCTTCTGACATTGTTTGTTGTTCAGGAGCAGCTTGACAAGAGGAATACGACATTTGAAGCCCATGTCAAGGATCCGTCTCTGTGTGGTGGCTCTTGATGCACTGACTCCAGCCTCAGTCCACTCCCTGTGAAAGTCCCCAACACTTTTGAATGGCCTTTTTCTGACAATCCTCCCCAGGCTGTGATCATCCCTGCTGCTTATGCACCTTTTTCTTCTACCCTTTTCCCTTCCGGATAACTTTCTATTAATGTGCTTTGATACAGCACTTTGAGAACATCCAACTTCTTTTGCAACTACCTTTTTTTTTTTTTTTTGTAAATTTTATTTGAGTTTTCACAAAGAGAAAAAAAATACAAATAAAACATCTTTTTTGGAAGTAATGTAATCCCGGGTTACATTTCTTCATACAGACACAAATTCAAGTTCATGCTCATTTTTATATTCTATTCCACATCTTATTACTATTTTACATTTTCTGCATAGCTTCTCCCCTCTTTTAATTTTCTCAATTTTATTTTAATTATCTCATCTCAATTCAAATCATTATATTTGTATTTTTTGTCTGTCCTGTTTCAATTATCTATTATCTTTTCTCATTAAACAAAATTTCTCCTGCAGTTACTGATTGGAGTATGACACCTTTATATCTTTTAAGTTTATCCATTTAACTCTTATTTAGGCTTCAATATATACCCTAAAGTTATAACATTCAATATAATACATAACTTCCATTCGGATTCTGCTTGGTACATTCTTAAAATACACACTATATTCTTTAAAAAAGAAAAAAATTATAAATGCATGTAATTAAACAACACGTTCCATTCCAATTCAATTTTATCATTAATATTAATATTCATTAAAGTCTTAACTTCTTTAACATTACTTTTCAATTAAATATCATACTTCTGTGGGAACAATTATAAGCTTTCCATAATTAATTCCCCACTTCTTCACTTTTATTTTATAAAACATTAACTAATTAAAATGTTCCCGTTTCTTCCTAATTCAATTTTCTCATTTATTTTATTTCATTTATTTTATTAACAAACATTTCATTAAATTACACTAACTATTTTATTCCTCATTTTAATCATACATTGTTTCCAATTTTCTAAAGTTATTTCTATTACTAATATAACAATGCAATCTTATGTACCTTTACAGAATCCCTTTTTCGGTTAGATTTTCACCCATTATCTCTAAATGGGTCCTGTTTCTCTATATCTTGCTCCGGTCCTTTTTTTCCTCTCCTTTTTCCCTCTCTTCTTCTCTCTCCCCTTTTTACCCCCTTGTCTCTCTACCTCTATTTCTCTCTTCTGTATTCCCCTTTTCTGTTGCTTTCCAGTATTATACTTATTTTTTGAATTATTTTTCTTTTCTTTGGTTGTTTTTTTTAAATCTTAAATTCTCCATTCTCTTTCCCCCCTTTCCTTTTTCTTCCCCACATAAAATTACTTGTTCATTAAAATTCTTCTTTGTCCCAGTCTTCTTGTTTTGTAGACATTTCTTGTTGTTTCTCAGAGTTCCAAATCTCCATTTCTAAGAATTGAAAAGCGAAGCCAAAAGAACCCTTCCCTTCTTGTGCATCTTCTTTGTAGTTTTTAAGTTCCATTTTCAATTCATCCAGAAGTGGTGCCATTGTATAAATTTTTAAACAACCACCCAATTAATTTTAGTCATTCAAATGTAATAACCAAGAATCCAAAGATCACCAAATAATCTAAATACACGCAAGCTTTTCCTTTTTTGCTCTTTTTTTCACTTTCTCTTCCTGGGGTTACTATTTAGTTGCAAAGTTTCAGTTAAAATGTATCTTTTAGAATTCTTGAAGTTTTACTGTAGATTCTTTTTAATTCCAGGCAGTCTCCTTCCTCTTCCAGATCTTGCCCTTATTCTTTTTCTCTCCCTTCCTGCTTATGAAAAAAAAAAAATTAGTGTCCAGAAATCTTTATTATTCCTTTGGCATTTTATTTTATTTTCAGCTTAATGGCCTATTGATGTCAAAGTGGATTTTTCCGATTTCTTATTTAAGTCTCTTAGTTGTCAGTATAGGAAAAGGAGAGAGAAGGGGAAAAAAAAACCCAAACCTTTCCCTTTTCACTTTCCTTTGCTGCTTCCAACTTTTCTTCGGGAGTGATGTTATTTTTTTGTAAGTTTAAATTCCAGGGTACCTTAGGTGTTGCTTTTACAGTTTAACCTGGTCAGCCAAAACTTTCACTTCTTATCTTCCTCCTGCACATTCTTTTCTGGTCAAGTTCTTCTTTGTGGTGGCCATTTCTGACCACCGCTGCAACCGCCCTCAGGAAAGGGATTAATGGCCAGCTGAGGAGGAGAAGTGCAGCTCTCCTCAACCCTGCTGGCGGTCTCCTCCCTCTTCAGCACCTCTACAGGGTGGCTTAGCCCTGAAACCAGCTGGCTCGGTGTGGTCCAGCAGCGAGCCCAGACCGAAACCATGCACGATAGCTGATTTCTGTCTGTTGCTGAAGAGACTTCAAACTGGAAGGCCTTTTGCAACTACCTTTTGAGGTTTTCCATACTGAAATAAATGAACTTTGAACGATATTCTAATTTTTTGAGTTTCACCTGTACTTCCTCCCTTCCTTCAGCTAAAGTTCAAATTCAAGCCTGTAATTTGTGTTCATCATGTCCTCTGTGAATCTAGGTTAATGTCCAGCTGGGTTTGTCAAACTTAATTATGTCTTGATTCAAAATTGAAGATAGGTAATACTATTTTAAAGTATAGCCATTATGGTAATCTCTCTTAGAGTTAGTAGTGTTATGCAAACTGCAAAACTATTTCCTAGTCCCCATAAATCAATTGCATTAACTAGAAATTAAAATTGCACTACTAACAATAAAAAGTTGCACTATTTAGCAATGCCTTAAATTAAATTATGAAAATATATAAGAAATCCCACTTGAAGATTAATAGGAATAAAAGCCCCATTTGAAAAATTACATGTATACCTCTCAATAGACATTATGTTGCTAAGTACAAAACCTTGGCCAAATTCTTATTTATCAGAATTTTAATCCAACGGTTTACCAGATGTAGAGTAAAATGTGCAGAAGGAAGGAAGAGAGTTGAGTTTTTACCGGAAGTTTAACAAAAGCATGTAGGGATTACTTCAGAATACGAAATCTGTGAGATTGTACCATCGCTTTGGGGAGTTCATCTTGTTTAATTGATATTACATGAGGTAGACCAGCTTTGAGTGGATTATGGGAAGAGAGATCTGGTAAAATAAACTTGTCTTTCGCAATCAGCATTATCCTGCAAACCAGTCAGTCAGTATTATGCATCTGTTCTGGATATCTGATTGTTCTGACTGGGATGGTCAAGCCGGAAGGCAAAGTCTGAAAGGCCAGTGAAACAGAACTACTCATTCATTTGATGATGGATGCACAGATGTTTTCCTCCCTTAGGGAGGATGGAGGGAGGAGGGAAGAACAAAAGAGATAATAGCATACCATGTCAGCAGCTTTCCCCAGGAACTGCAAAAGTGATTCGCTATTATCAGGGGAGACAGAGAGATAATGGATTTGGAAGCTTCGCTCCACACACAGGAAGTGGAGTCCTGGGAATGCTAGCAGAAAAAGAGGAGAGAAGTGAAAGAATATTATCGGCAATGTTTCTGGAAGCAGAAAGGAACAATAGAACCATATGAGCTTAGAATTCAGCTTTTAGAAGTATGGCTTCTTTTGGATGGGATGAATATGAAATGAGAAAAGTAGGAGGAGTTGGGCTGCCTTTCTTCCAAGACTTACAAGCTAGGGCAGGCTGCTAGACACCTTTTTTTTACAGATATGTGAGGTAAATACAGTATGTGGCTGCTACTCATGTAATTCACAAGACTTATTAGATCTCAGTCGAAATGCAGGCCTAAAAGTTTAACGTCACAGATTGCCTTTCTTTTTTCTTTTTCAGAATGTAGGAATATATATACCTACAGTCTAACACATGAGGAAAACTGCTACTTCCTATATTAGGCCGAGTCCAGTGACACAGAAATATTTAAAGAAAGTAAATGAAAAAGAGTAAATCAACTCTAATTCTCATTTCAATGCAATGGTTCAAAAGTTCCAGCAGAGAAGAATGAAGTATCATCTAAAATGAAAAGGAAAAGAAAATAAAGGAGAACTATAACTTAGCAGACACATCTGCAGGGTGGTCAAAAAAAGTCAAAATGGTGTCTGACTATACAGTTGAGGCCCAATCCTTTTTTACAAGTGTCACAGCATATATTAAAAAAAAGTAATGGGGCTATAATTACACAACTGTGGTCAATTTCTTCACATTTTTTTACTTCCTCCTTAGAATCATTCCTTCCCTCCCTTCCTCTGTAAGTAAGTAAGTAAGTAAGTAAGTAAGTAAGTAAGTAAGTAAGTAAGTAAGTAAGTAAACAGGCTTTAAAACGATAAAGAGTTTTGAGGGAATAACAATGGAGGCATGAACAGCATGTCTTTATATTTCTCAGTTGGAACTATAACAATTGGTGGGAAATGGCAGAGTAAAATAGGTTTCAAAGAAAAAACAGTGTTTAAGTTCATAGTGAGGAAACTTGTGTGTGGAAATTTAACAATGAATCAGCATGTATAGTGTGACTGTTAATAGGTAGAACAGATCCAAAGGATCTTTTGGATAACTGGTGCAAGGGGCACCAATTATACAACTTAACTTTTGACTGACCAAAACTCAGAAAGTTTCTAGAGTGTAAACTGGATATGAACTTGTGTTCCATCATTTTGCTGCAGCATCTTAAGCATTACAATATTTTTTTTGACAAAGACTGACTTACAGATCATTTCTTGATCTCTACAATAGATGTATAGGCACTCCTTGACTTACTACAGTTTGTTTAGTTATAAAAGTACTAGAAAAAGTGATTTATGACCCCTTTTCACATTTATGACCATTGCAGCATTTCCAAGGTCATGTGATCAAAATGGCAACTGACTCATATTTATGATGGTTGCCATGTGATCTAGAGTCCTGTTGCAATCTAGATCACCTGTTGCAATCTTCAGGTTGAGCAGAGTAAATGGGAGGAAACCAGATTCACTTAATAACCATGTTACTAACTTAACAACAGCAGTGATTCATTTAACAACACGTGGCAAGAAAGATCGTAAAATGGGACAAAATTCACCAAACAACTGCCTTGTTTAGCAATTGAAATGTTGGACTCGATTGTGGTCATAGGTTGAGGATTACCTGTATTAGCAGATGGAAGATTAAGGATACTAAGCAGGTTCATCTCGCAGTGGGCTTTAGAAGGTTATTGAATAGATTTCAAAGAAGGAAATTCAAACACATCAATCCGTTATCTTCCAGGTATTATTTACAATACTTATTTAGTAGGCCAATCATATCTGAGCTGCAGAGAATTCCTTAGATGGCAGCAAAGGTATGCAGAAATTTCCAGCTCATTCCTTGTAGTCTAGTGCTCCTCTGGATTTTTGCAGTGCAGATCTGGGATGTCAACTGTTAGTGTAGACAAGGTATGGATTCCCAAGAGATACTCATTTGGCAGGTCCAGATGTTTCCTTTGTTTAAAGGAATGGTCTTGCAAGTGAGTAAGGAAGACTGAATTTGTTGCAGATGTTCAGATTCTAAATTTAAACAGATAAAGAAGTCCTTATCCAGTTCAAATAATGTAGGATAGCCTGACTGGTATCTACAGCTCTGCTCTCTAAGAAAGGAAATCCCCAAGAGACAGGAGAATGGAGGGAAACTGCCATTGCTACACAGCATCTGTTGTTTAAAGAAATTAAATGAACAAATGAATGAGAGACAGTTTGTTCTAAAGCGCTAATAGCAATAGCACTTAGATTTATATACCGCTTCACAGTGCTTTACGGCCCTTTCTAACCAGTTTACAGAGTCAGCATATGGGCCCCCAATAATCTGGGTCCTCATTTTACCTACCTTGGAAGGGTGGAGGGCAGAATGAACCTTGAGCCGGTGAGACTAAAACTGTGGAAAAGCTGGTAGTTGACAGTCAGAAGAATTAACCTGCAATACTGCAGTACTGCATTCTAACCACAGTGCCACCACTAGAAGCTAGAAAACAGCAGACTGTGAGTTCAAGTCCTACCTTAGACATGAAAAACAGCTGGGTGACTTTGAGCCAATTACACACACACACACACACTACCAACCCACTTCCCAGGGTGTTCTGGGAAAAATAGGAGGTATGTTAGATATGCTCCCTTTGAGTTATTTGTGTAAATAATAGAGGCAGGAGAAGGGAGGGAGGGAGGGAGGGAAGAAGGAAGGAAGGAAGGAAGGAATTAATTGATTTACCTTGACTCATTGGAAGACTATTCCTGATTTGATCAATGTCCAGGAATAGGTAAAACCCTCACCACCAGTTGAGCTGGTTAAAAATTTATTGGTGTTCAGGAAATCATAAAGTAATATTTTCCTTTAATTATCATCCATCTACAATAAATGGCCAAATAATCATTGCATAATTTTCTATTTAAATGAGAACCCTTTGGTTACCTTGAGCCTTACTTTACATGGAAATTAGGTTATGTCATATTTTATGAAACACAAAGATCGTGATAACTTTGAAAAGTTTGTACTGCAGGCTTCGAACACACATTTTGTTTTAATTTTTTTAAATGTACTTTCAGGAGATGGCATTATGGATGTAGTTATAGAAGCTAAAGATACAGCTTTAGATATACAGTATAGCTATATCTATAGATATGGATATACCCACCATCTTACTAGAAATACTTATGTATTTCTTATGCCTTATTTTCTTTCTTCCATAGGCCCTTTTATACAGGTAGTCCTATAACCATGATTGGAACCAGAATTTCCATTGCTAAGTGAGTTGTTAAGTTGTTAAGCGAGTCATGCCTGATTTTATGACCTTTTCCCCCACTTTACACTGCAGTCGTAAAATTAATCATGCGGTTGTTAAGAAAAATTGGCTTTCCCCACTGACTTCGCTTGTCAAAAGTTGTATAGAAAGATAACCAAGGGTGATCACATGACCCCAGGAAACTGCAGCCATTGTACATACACACCCATTGCCAAGCACTCTAATTTGTATCATGTGACCACAGGGATGCTGCCATGGTCATAAGACAAGTCGTCAGTCATTTTTTTCGGTGCCGTTTTAACTTTGAACAGTTGCTAAATGAATGGTTGAAAGTCAATTATCCATTCTACACAGCAAATTGAGTATTTTCCTTCCTCACTAAATTCCTTCCTTTACAGCAGGGGTGTCAAACTCGATTTCATTGAAAGCCACATCAGGGTTGTGTTTGACCTCAGTGGGCTGGTTGTGTGTAGCCAGGGGGCACGACGGGGGGGGGGGGGGGGGCTACTTGACATTACTCGTGGCTCCATTTTTGACCATAACAGCCTTCTGCAGCCCTCTGCCAGCAAAAATGGAGCTCTGTGGGGCCAGGCATTGTCATCCCGGGCTCTGTTTTCAGCCATGACAGCCTCCTGTAGCCCTCTGCTAGCAAAAATGGAGCTCAGGGAGGATGCATGTGGTCTGCCCAGGCTCTGTTTTTGGCTGTGATGGTGTCCTGCAGCCCTTTGTTAGGAAAGCTGAGCTTCCCAAGTTCCATTTTTGTTTTAAATTCTGGTGATTCTCCCAACCAGTATGGATTTTGAAAGCAGAAGGCAATATCTGGAAAACACCTAAGTGAAGAAATCAAGTTTAACCTATTTTTTTGATTTACAGAGTATTATTTTACATTGAGAGTCAGTTTGCTGTAGTGGTTAGGGCAGTAGACTGGGAGACTGGGAATTCTAGTCCCACCTTAGGCACAAAGCAAGCTGCTGACCTTGAGCTAGTAACTTTATCTCAGCCTTAAGAAGGAGGGCAATGGTAAACCACTTCTGAAAATCTTGGCCAAGAAAACCTCAGAGTGATCTCCTGGTAGTCTCCAAGAATCAGACCAGAAGTGGTATTCAGCAGATTCTGACCAGTCCTGGAGAACCGGTATAGTGGAAATTTTGAGTAGTTCAGAGAACTGGCAAATACCACCTCTGACTGGCCCCATCCTCATCTATTCTCTGCCTCCCAAGTCCCAGCTGATTGGATGAGTCTTCCTTTGTTGCCTTGCACAGGAGAATGGAGCTGGAAAGCAGGTTAATGGGGTGGGGAAAGAATGAGAATTTTGCAGTATCCTTCCCCTGCTATGCCACCAAGCCATGCCTACCAAGCCACACCACGCCCACCAAGCCACGCCCACAGAACCAGTAGTATTTTTTTTTAATCCCACCACTGATTCAGACACATTTGAATGGAAATAAACAAAATTCCAGTAACAAATGGGTAACCTATGGCCTATATTTTGTCCAGAATCCTCTCCTAACAGTGTTTAGTGGAATACTGTAACAACTTTCTACATTATTTTTTAAAAAATCCACTAATTTTAAAAACTGTGGTGGTGCAGTGGTTAGAATGGAGTATTGCAAGCTGACTGTGCCCACTGTCAGGAGTTTGATCATAACTGGCTGAAAATTGACTCAGCCTTCCATCCTTCTGAGGTCTGTAAAATGAGGATCCAGATTGTTGGAGGCAATACACTAACTCTGTAAACAGCTTAGAGAGGGCTGTAAAACACTATAAAGCGGTATATAAGTCTAAGTACTACTGCTAATTTTCAGTAAGAAATTAAATAAAAAGATTCCATTTCCTTGCATTTCCATTTGTGTATTCTCTGATTTAAAACTGGGGTTCACAAGAAGCTGTCTGTTCCTTTTTTCATACTTGAGATTGGATACTGAAAGGAAGGCTGTTGACATAAGCTGGCATTGACCTTCTAACTGAAAAGTCATATTAGAAAGGTGGCTTAGAAAGTTTGCATAGAAGTAGCATGAGATAACAGGCACAGGGACAGATGATCAGCTATGACATTGAAAAGAAAAAGATCAAATTCATGTAATATTGAACAGAAGTCCCCTGAACTTGGGTAAGCATTTGCTCTACAGAGTAAAATCCTGTGCTTTTTTTTTTTAAAGAAAGAAATTGGTTCTATGTAACACCTGGCTGATGAATAGACCTTTCAGCTGGTAATTAAGCTATTTTAGGGGCAGCAGCAAGATTTCAGGAGTGGGGTTATGAAGTGGCGCTCTTAAAATCAATTATCACAAGCAGCCTCCACCTGCCACAACATGGCTTCCTTTGAATTTCCTTATTGTGTAGTTGAAAAAGTTGGATTATTCTTCTTCTTTAAAAAAACTGGATTTTCACTGAATTACACCAGGCAAATTTTTGCTGGATTCAGGGGAGAACCTTCTTCCAATGCAGTTATTCAATATCACATTACAAGTTTCAAAATAAATCTATGTTGTAAGCCAATGAATAATGAGGCATTTAAAGAAAATTGTGACTGTCCCCCCCACCTCCTGAATTCTTTTCCCATGTCCAAAGAACTTAGCATTCGACGACAACTCTAAAGGGATTTATTTAAGCCTCCAATAAGTATTTTTTAGAGTCTTAATTAGAGGAAGTGTTTGAGCTGTTGGATTCAGATGCCAAAAAGGGATTCATTTGGGACCAGAATGAAATCTTTCCTGTTCTCAAATTAGCCCTTTCAAAATACTTTGAATGGAAACTGGGAGAACTGTAAAAAGAAAAAGAAAAAATCATGCTTATTTTATGTTGAAACTTGTACTGGAATATTGTTATCATGGCCTAAGGAGGCTGAATGATTTCAGTAATAACTCATTGTTCTGATACTTTAAAAAAACAACAACTAAGTAGTAGGTGTACTACTCTGTGAAAAAATTTTTTGCTGCCTTTTGGCTTTCTTTCTTTCTTTCTTTTTTTTGGTAAATTTTATTTGAGTTTTCACAAAGAGAAAAAAAATACAAATAAAACATCTTTTTTGAAAGTAGCGTAATCCCAGGTTACAGTTCTTCATACAGACACAAATTCAGGTTCATGCTCATTTTTATATTCTATTCCATATCTTATTACTATTTTACATTTTCTGCAGAGCTTCTCTCCTCTTTTAATTTTCTGAATTTTATTTTAATTATCTCATCTCAATTCAAATCATTGTATCTATATTTTTTGTCTGTCCTGTTTCAATTATCTATTATCTTTTCTCATTAAACAAAATTTATCCTGTAGTTACTGATTGGAATATGACGCCTTTATATCTTTTCCCTAAAGTTGTAACATTCAATATAATGCATAACTTCCATTCGGATTCTGCTTGGTACATTCTTAAAATACACACTGTATTCTTAAAAAAAGAAAAAAAATATAAATGTATATAATTAAAACAACACTCCATTCCAATTCAATTCTATCATTAATATTAATATTCATTAAAGTCTTAACATCTTTAACATTATTTTTCAATTAAATATCACACTTCTATGGGAACATTTATAAGCTTTCCATAGTTAGTCCCCCCCCCCCTTTCACTTATATTTTATAAAACATTAACTAATTATTCACTTATTTTATTCACAAACATTTCACTAAATTACACTAACTGTTTTATCCCTCATTTTAATCATACGTTGTTTCCAATTTTCTAAAGTTATTTCTTTTACTAATATAACAATACAATCTTATGTACCTTTACAGAATCCCTTTTTCGGTTAGATTTTCACCCATTATCTCTAAATGGGTCCTGTTTCTCTATATCTTGCTCTGGTCTTTTTTTTCCTTTCCTTCTTCCCTCTCTTCTTCTCTCTCCCCTTTTTACCCCCTTGTCTCTCTACCTCTATTTCTCTCTTCTGTATTCCCCTTTTCTGTTGCTTTCCAGTATTATACTTATTTTTTGAATTATTTTTCTTTTCTTTGGTTGTTTTTTTAAATCTTAAATTCTCCATTCTCTTTCCCCCCTTTCCTTTTTCTTCCCCACATAAAATTACTTGTTCATTAAAGATGGCTTCTTCTTTGTCCCAGTCTTCTTGTTTTGTAGACGTTTCTTGTTGTTTCTCAGAGTTCCAAATCTCCATTTCTAAGAATTGAAAAGCGAAGCCAAAAGAACCCTTCCCTTCTTGTGCATCTTCTTTGTAGTTTTTAAGTTCCATTTTCAATTCATCCAGAAGTGGTGCCATTGTATAAATTTTTAAACAACCACCCGATTGATTTTAGTCATTCAAATATAATAACCAAGAATCCAAAGATCACCAAATAATCTAAATACACGCAAGCTGTTTCTTTTTTGCTCTTTTTTTCACTTTGTCTTCCTGGGGTTACTATTTAGTTGCAAAGTTTCAGTTAAAATGTATCTTTAAGAAGTCTTGTTGAAGTTTTACTGTAGATTCTTTTTAATTCCAGGCAGCCTCCTCCCTCTTCCAGATCCAGCCCTTATTCTTTTTCTCTCCCTTCCTGCTTATGAAAAAGAAAAAAATTAATGTCCAGAAATCTTTATTATCCCTTTGGTATTTTGTTTTATTTTCAGCTTAATTGCCTACTGATGTCAAAGCGGATTTTTCTGATTTATTATTTAAGTCTCTTAGTTGTCAATATAGGGAAGGAGAGAGAAGAAGAAAAAACCCAAACCTTTCCCTTTTCATTTTCCTTCGCTGCTTCCAACTCTTCTTTGGGAGCAATGTTATTTTTTGTAAGTTTAAATTCCAGGGTACCTTAGTTGTTGCTTTTACAATTTAACCCGGTCAGCCAAAACTTTGACTTCTTATTTTCCTCCTGCACATTCTTTTCCGGTCAAGTTCTCCTTTGTGGTGGCCATTTCTGACCACCACTGCAACCACCTTTGGGAAAGGGAGTAATGGCCAGTTGAGGAGGAGAGATGTGGCTCTCCTTAACCCTGCTGGTGGTCTCCCTCCTCTTCATCACCTCTACAGGGTGGCTTAGCCCTGAAACCAGCTGGCTCGGGGCGCTGCAGTGGCGAGCCCAGACAGAAAGTGCACACGATCACGGATTTCTGTCTGTTGCCAAAGCCCTTTAAACCAGAAGTCTCTGCTGCCTTTTGGATTTCTGAATCTTTGCCACTAATATTATCACAGCTTCCTGTGGTTGCTCCTAATAAAAAAGGGACTTTGAACTGTAGGAATTTAGCACCCACCCTTCTCCTAGAAAAATGAAATATCCTAAGAAATATTAAAAAGGCAGAATATTTCCCTTAAAAAGAAAAGTAGAAATTCAAAGAGGCAGAAACTCAGCCCTCCCACCTTTGCTAATAGACCATTACTCTGGCCTGGGCCAGCCTATTTCACATAACAAAGATCTGCTTCAGGTAGAGCTATAATAGGAATTGCCCAAAGCCCTTTCATTACATTATTATCCAGCAAAGCTCAACCAAGCCTAGGACTTAAGACAGCCTGTAGAGTTGCCCTGCATGGCCCCATGGGAATCTGACAATCAATCAGAATACAGGCTCAAATTTAAATCCCAACAGAGGGTATAAAACCAAGGGTCTTTTAGCATATCAGCCCTTCCTTTTTTACCCAAGGCATGTAATCCTGTCCACCATTAAACCATCTTTCCAAGCAGTCACCATGTTTTCAGTGTCTTTCTTCCCCACTTGGAACTGAACCCAGAAGGATAATTCTTCCAAAAGAACAAATAACACTAAATCTTGAACTCCATTCCATTTATTTCATAAACAATAGCATTCTATTTGTGCCCATCTGAAAAGTAACTATCTTCTTGTTCAGTTAATTCAATTAAAAGGATAACCAAGACCAATTGTGTGAATAATTCATTAGACAGGCATGATTTTGGTCAGTCTTGAATAAATTTCTCAGACTCAGATAAATTTATTTATCACTTTCATATGGCCATCCATCACACAAAAGTGACTCTAAGCAGGATAACTCCCTTTCTCACAGTGAATTTGTCACCAGACAAGATACAAGTGGGATGTCGTGCATTCATTCATTTTATATAACCATTTGTTTAGTGGCCATTCAAAGTTGCAGCATCCACATGGTTACATGATCAAAAAATGGTCAGCTGGGCAACTTGGAGTCATGTGATCACATTTTGCAAACTTCTAACAAGCAAAGTCTTTGGGGAAGCCAGATTCACTTAACAACCTTACTTAACTATGGAACTGTGGCATGAAAAGTCATAAAATGGGATAAATTTCACTCAACACAACTACCTGTACTTGAAAATTACTGACACAACAGAAACTTTGAAAGCTTGCTAGCAGGATCTTCAAAGCATTCCCATAAAGGTAAGGGAATCATTTAGACTTTGGAAGAGTTTTTACATACTCTAGAATGGAGGCATGCAAAACATAACTCACCAGGTTGCTTGCAAAGGTAAGACATATTGATTTGGAAAAGATGGTCCTGTAGGCAACAACATCAAGTATGACCCCCAAAGAAATTATCTAAAACATCATCGATTCCCTAGCTGCTTAGAAAATACTATGACAAACATGTCAAATGTTCTAGGAGCCTGCTTGCCCATAGCCAGAAAGTCTTTCCTAAGCTATTCAGAATTATTCCAAGAGCACAGTATAAAATTATCCAGGAAATCATCCCAGTAATGAATACATTCAGTTTTGGAATTCATTATTGGAATGTATTTTTATGTAACAACTACAGTAGTACTCAATCAGTAGAGGCAGTATTGACAAGTTTGGATCTATGCTATATACTCTATGTCCTTTTTTTCTAAGTAGAGTTTCCTGTTTCCTGTTACAGTTAAATAATTGAGCAGTAAAACGCATGGTGACTCTACTTGCTCTGTGTGATGCTTTATATAAATGGGATTTCTAACATACAGAAATCTGCAAGAATCTTTCACTTTACAGAAATCAGTATTCCTAACAATCAGAAAACAAGCATGACATTTCATAAGACTCCTGCCAACTCCTAAGCATTTAGGTGGCAGTGTCATACCTTGGGAATTATTTGCTACCTCAGGACTTGTCATAATTGAAGGAAGAATGAATTGAATTGTATGTGGGATTTTTCTAAGATAAGACACAATCAGACCACTTGTTCTTTAGCTGAAAGGTGAAATGTCCCAAAAATGTATGAGAACATTAATGAAAAATAACTCAACAATTAAATCCTATAAGTAAAACCACTGAGAAGTCCAAAGGTAACAGCAGGATAATATTATATTTCAGCAAAGACCATTACTTCAGTACAATTAAAAAACATGATTTTCTATCAAAATATATCAGGCCTAGAACATAACAGAAATAGATAATGTTTTGGCCAATTGACTGATCGACTTCTTCAGGAAGTATATGCTATGGTAGTATCCTGGCTTATAATTATTAATAAACAGATGAAAATTCTGTAGGAGCATTTACATTAGACCTTATTTTCTCAATGGCTTTTTTTTTCAATAAAGCATTTAGGTATATTGGAGTCAGTCTCCGAATGACACTTAAAAAGCACTAAAGAGTAAAAACTTGATGGGCTAAACATGATCAAATACTTCATCCATAACCTCAGGCTCCACTAATGGAAAGCTATCGGCAACACTGGGTGAAGAAGTATTCCAATTAACTTCCACAATAGAGATGGCTGATGGAAACTTTGCCTTCTAAATGTCTTGCATGTTGGCATTTGACTGCATTGCTGTCAAATTTACAAACATAAATGGCATGCTTTAGATCCAAATATATCTTTCTTACCTCATTTCTCTGTGATTGAAATTTAATAACCTTTCTATTGATCAGCTGGAAGAGTTTCCACATTCACTTACTAAGGTCACTTACAATATAACTGTCAACGTTCCGACTGATGAAGCCAACCAAAGCACTGCAAACACAATTGAGATGATCTAATATCTGAATGTAAACTTTAGTTGGGTGTGACAGTCAGAATATTGACATTAAACCAGATCTGGTTCTGTCGCAACCATTATCACTTCTCAGCTTGCCAAAGAACCAGGAGGAGAGAGGGTGAGGATGGAATGTAGGCTCCAGACATCAAGAAGATGAGGGTGAGAGTCAAGGACACTTCAGCAGGTGTTTGCCAAAACCAAGGACTTTTTCTCATAACAATATAATGAGATTCATTTGTACTAATGAGGAAGGGGAACCATATAGCAATAGTACTTAGACATATATACTGCTTCACAGTGCTTTATAGCCCTCTCTAAGTGATTTACAGAGTCAGTATATTGCCCCCAACAATTTGGATACTCTGAAGAATGGAAGGCTGAATCAACCTTGAACTGCTGAGACGTGAACTGCAAAATTGCTGGCAGCCAGTGATCAATAGAAGTAGCTTGCAGTACTGCATTCTAACCACTGCACCACCGCAGCTCATATTTTCTTTAATTATGTGGGTTTGCAGGGGAGTTAGCTAGATCTGGTTTTGCCCTAATCAGTGCCGAAATGACGTACTCAATAAAGTTTGCATTCAGAGATTGGATTGTCTTGATTGTGTTTGCTTTGGTTGGGTTGATCAGTCAGAACACTGACAATAACTCAGCTAAATTTTCCCTTCTCTTTGGCCATTACCTGTTTCCACTGGTTATCAGGGAAGAGAAGACCTGCACTAACCAGTGATAATTTAAACTTCAAGAGATTGAACATCAACCCTTCTCAAGCTTTCCAATAAACAAGGAAGCATGTGGATGAAATTTGAGTCTTCTTTTCATCAATCGCCTGCTGTTCAGTCACCAAAGACAGACTTTAAATATAAAAAATATTGTGAACTCTGAACTATTGCACATAGAATTATCTTTGTTCCTAAAGCAGGCAGAAATATATATACTGTATATAAATCTCTCAAATATCATACTCTGCTGAATCATTGAATTATTTTCAAGCTAATTTTAAATCACTGGCTTTTGAAAGATGGTTAAGAAAGACGCACAGGAAAGAGACTCTACAACAAGATCAATACAGATTAAGTTGTCTGATCCCATTTACCTTGAGTGTTTCACTTAAGAACCACAGTCAGTCTCTATAATCTAATTTCTTGCTAATCATGCAGAGATACTTCATAGATAATTTACTTACATAATAAGTATTAGATCTATTCGACTACTTCAAAACTGCATTGGACATTATGCAGTTGCTTATAAACTCCATTCTATCCTGTAGAATGCTTTAAAAAAAAGAATGTGACAATATTCATGTAAACAAATTAATACACAGGTTACTTCATGAAAGAGTTACCCAGCGTTCTTTTCAAATGGATCAATTCTTTGGTATAGGATTGCATCACATTTGTTCCAAGGATAATAATAATAATAATAAATCTGATACATTAAAAAAAATAACAAAGCAACAGATCACACTGTAAATATTAACTTTTAAAAATTCAAGTACAAGTGTACATGATTTTCTTTTAATAAAAACATTCTTTATAATTAGGACCAATTAAATAACATGTTTCAGAAGGTGATATTGATCAGAAATCTCTCATTCTGGGTTACAAGGCAGATTTCAGATTAGACTACAACCTATTACTATTACTAGTACCTGTTCATACAATGTATACAGAGGATGTTTACATGGCAGTGGTGTGGTATATCTTGTTCCAGTTTTCTCTTTATATAGTTGTTTAAAAAATCTGTAGGTTCTGTTGGGGATAACATTGTTTACCCTAACTGGTTTAGGTAAAATAATAAATATGTTATCATGGTTTGTTAATTAAAGTGTCTGTAACTTTAACTGTAAGAATGTAATTAAGGGAGTAGTTGTAAAAGCACCATAAAAGAAGCAAGGCATGGCAGCTTGCTCTCTCTGGCTTTATGATCCCTAATTACTGGATAGACTGAAGACTGCGTTTTTCCCCTACTGGAACGGGAGAGAGAAAGGACTGTTGATTTATCAATGGTGAGAGGACTGATTTATTTGTAAGTGAACTGACATTGGATATGCTACACGGACTTTGTTAATTGAATATCCTTGAATGGACTGACTAAAAACGATACATGACTAATGGACTGTTAATTTGACTATGCTATAAAACTCTAAGTGGAATAAACTATATTTTTGATAACACAAGCGTATCTGTTATTTTTACTGTATGTTAACTAAAATACAAACTTATCTCACACATTTATCTGTATGACTATCTGACTAACGCTGCACATTCTGTTTAGCTTGTCTCCTTAACCCTGGTTGGGGAACCCAGGCTTAACACTGGTTATGGGCCCAGAGGCTGCAAAGTCAGTTTAACTAGGATAAAACAGATTTATGTAAAAAGTGAGAGTTTGTGTAGTTATACGTTACAGTAAACAGACAGCTGTGTTTTATTAATTATAGTTTTATATCCATATAAGAAAACATGGCACAAGTCAATCTACAAAGTTTGTCCCTTATATCCAAGTTGGATGGAACGAACTATGTTTCATGGTCTATGAAATGTAGTCTACTTCTATGAAGAGAAGGTCTGTGGAACATAATTGAAAATCCACCAAACGTAGAGGAATGGGATCCAGAGATTGAGGAAGATAAACAAAAGATAGAAGACTTTAAACAGAAGAATGAACAAGCTCTTTGCATAATAGGACTAACACTATCTGACCAGCAACTTGTTCATATCCATGGAGAGCAAACGGCTGTTGGGTGTTGGCAGAAGCTGAAGAGGATTTATGTCCGAGATAACGTTGGTGCTCACATAAATCTAACACGGAAGCTTTTCAGGATGCATCTCCAAATGAATGGTGATATGCTTAGTCATTTGAAAACTATAAAAAGCATTTTTCAAGAACTGCACGAGAAAGAGCTTATTTTCTCTGAAATACACCAAGTCTACATAATTCTATCTTCACTAGATGAAAGTTATGACAACTATGTCACTTCCCTTGAAATTTTGCTTAAGGAAAGTTTAACTTTAACTGATATAACTGGCAAATTGATTGAAGAGGTCAGAAGAAGACTTGAAAGAGATCAGTTAAGGAGGGAGCAACCTCAAAAAGAAGACATTGAATCTCCTACTGCATACGCAATTAAAAAGTGTTTTAATTGTGGAGGAAGAGGACATTTGGCAAGATTTTGTAAAAAAGCAAAGCGCCAGAACGCTGGCCAGAATACTAAAAGTAACGGAAAGATAAATAAAAATTTAGAGTTAGCCATGCATACTAACGGAGCTGTAAAAAATAATTTATGGGTGGTTGACAGTGGAGCATCACACTGTATAACAAATGACAACAAAAATTTTGTTAAAATGTCCCAGAGTACACAGCAGATATTGTTAGCCAATGGCTGGAAACTGAAAGCTAAAGGTCAAGGTATAGCATATTGTTCTTTCATAAAAGAGAATGTAAAAATGTTATATGTACCACAACTTAAGTTTAATTTAATTTCAGTTAGAATTTTGGTTAAACAAGGATTTGTAGTTACATTTAAAGGAGATAACTGCATAATTGAAAAAGAAGATAAGAAAATTACTGCATCTTTAAGAGGTGAATTATATGTGTTAAATGATAATGGTTTAAAGGTGGCTAACACGGTTTATGATAATAAGAAACCTCATGATGAATGTATTCACTTGTTACACCGACAGCTAGGCCATTTAAATTTTAAAATGCTTAAGAGAACTGTTCAACTATCTAAAGGAATAAGTTTGAAACCTTGTAATAAGTATTTGCAATGTAATGCTTGCAATCAAAGCAAGAGCAAGGTCAAACCAGCTAATAGATTTGAAGGATTTACTACCAAAGAGCCTTTAGAAGTAGTATTTGCTGATTTAATAGGTCCGAAAAAACCAAGTGTAGGAGGAGCTCGATACATACTAAGTATAATGGATCACTATTCTAGATATGGGTTTTGCTATTTAATGAAGAGCAAAACTGAAACGTATCTAAATCTCTTTAACTGGATTAAATTTGCTGAAAGGAAAACTAAAAAGAAATTAGTAACTCTTATAACAGATAATGGTGCGGAATTTACAAATAATAAATTCCAGAACAGACTAAGAATGTTAGGTATTCAACATAAAAAGTCTGCACCATATAGGCCACAACATAATGCCTTTATAGAGAGACGAGGCCAAACACTACAGTCAATGGCACGAACTATGATGTCTGATTCAGGATTACCTGACAATTTATGGGGAGAAGCAATAATGTGTGGTAATCATATATTAAATAATGTTGTTAATTCAAAAACAGGTGAATTACCATTCACACTGTGGCATGTACAAAACCTGATTTAAGTTACATGCACACATTTGGAGCACCAGCATGGGTGCATATCCCTTCACAACTCAGACACAAAGGACAGCATAGAGCTAAAAGATTATTTTTTGTAGGATATAAATCTAGTCATAGATCTTATAGATTCTGGGAACCAGGAACATCTAGAGTTTACACCAGTGCTAGTGCTAAATTCCTAGAACATGTAGGATGGAATAGATTATAGCAAGATTTAAAAAACGAAGTAATTATTGAACCCTACAAAAGGCAAAAAGAACAGACTAGTTATAAGAAAAGTCCAATTAAAGAAGAAGTCCACGAAGAACAAATAGGATCAGAAAAAGAAGAAACTGTTGATCAGGAAGAGTTAGATAATCAAGAACAGGTAATAAAAGAAAGTCCACCTCTAAGTCCTGTAATACCTGGACATACTACACATATAACTAGACCACCTGATAGGTATCAAGCAAGTATAGTTATACATATAACTAGACCACCTGATAGGTATCAAGCAAGTATAGTTTGCCAAGTAACTAAAGTTCCAACTCGTGTAGATGAACTTAGGATGTATCCTGCTAAGGATCAGGAGAATTGGCAAAAGGCAATGGAAAAAGAACTAAATTCATTAAAGGTAATGAAAGTATATGAAGATGCTAAATTACCTCCAGGAGAAAAATCCATTGGGTGCAAATGGATATTTAAAATAAAAACTGAAAATGATGGGACTGTTACCCATAAAGCTAGGTTGGTAGCTCAAGGATTTAATCAAACTGCATCTGATTGCGATGAAGTTTTTGCACCAAGTCTTAAAGCAACATCTTTAAGAGCAGCATTCGTGTGGGCAGCTAAGAAAAACTATGTCATTAACCATTTAGATGTAGAAACTGCTTATTTGCATGCACCATTGCAGCACACTATATATTTAAAAAAGACAATTGTTATAAAAGACAATAAAGTAAATAGTAATGATTGCTGGAAACTCAAAAAGAGTCTTTACGGGTTGAAACAATCTGGCTTTGAGTGGAACCAATATATTGTGAAAGAGTTAAACAATATAGGTTTTAAATCTGGTTTAGCAGATCCATGTGTGTTTAAAAGAGAAAATAATGGAACGGTGTCATTATTGTTATTATTTACAGATGATATTGCTTTGATAACTAAGACTAATAATGAAGCTAATGAGATTATATCATTATTAGTCAAAAAGATAAAATTAAAGCATTTAGGTGAAATTAAAAAGTATCTAGGATTGACAATTAACAAAACAAAAAATGGATTTAAGATATCTCAAGAAGATAAAATTTGCCAATTAATTAAAACGTTTAAAATGGAACTTTGTAAAACGGCAAAGACTCCAATGAGTCAGGAAGTTTGCCAAACTAATGATCAAAGTCCCAAATTTGATAAGTCCATATATCAATCTTTGATTGGCAGCTTATCATATATAAGCAATTGGTCAAGGCCTGATATAGCTTATAGTGTTAATCAGCTGGCTCGTTTTAATTCAGATCCACATCAATGTCATTGGCAATCATTAAAGAGAATTTTAAGATATCTTAAAGGAACAATGAACCATGCATTGTATATAGAACCAAAGGGTGATTTGAATCTTAGTGCCTATGCAGATGCAAGTTTTGCAACTGATATAAACACTAGAAAATCAACATCTGGGATGGCTATATTATTTGGTAAGACACTAATAGGGTGGAGGTCAATCAGACAACAGCATATCAGCTTGTCCACGATGGAAGCGGAATTTTCATATCTGTCATTACTATGCACTGACTTAATTTTGTACAAACAGTTATTATTGGACTTGAGTGTAACTGTTAAAGATTCCATTATTGTGTACGAGGACAATCAAGCAGCCATAAAGTTAGCTACTAATATTGCTGTAAAAACTAGTCAAAGCACACTGATTTAAGATACTTAAATGTTGGAGAATCTGTAAAGAATGGGCTAATTAAATTGGAATACTGCATGACAGAAGAAAACATTGCAGACCAATTTACAAAAGCTCAAGGAGTAGTCAAATTTAAAGAGAGTTGTAACAAATATGATTTAAAGATGTAAATAGTTATATTTATTATGATTTCCTAAAAGGGGAGAATGTTAGGGATAACATTGTTTACCCTAACTGGTTTAGGTAAAATAATAAATATGTAATCATAGTTTGTTATTTAAAGTGTCTGCAACTTTAACTATAGGATTGTAATTAAGGGAGTGGTTGTGTAATAGCACCATAAAAGAAGCAAGGCACTGCAGCTTGCTCTCTCTGGCTTTGATGATCCCTAATTACTGCATGGACTCAAGACTATGTTACTTGAACGGGAGAGAGACAAAGGACTGATTTGTAAGTGAACTGACATAGGATATTCTACATGGACTTTTGCTAACTGAATATCCTTGAATGGACTGACTAAATGATACATGACTAATGGACTGTTATTTTGACTATGCTATAAATGGAATAAACTATATTTTTGATAGCACAAGCGTATCTGTTATTTTTACTGTATGTTAATAAACATACAAACTTATATCACTCATTTATCTGTGTGCCTATCTGACTAACGCTGCACATTCTGTTTAGCTTGTCTCCTTAACCCTGGTTGGGGAACACAGGCTTATCAAAAAGAACTCCGGTTTCAAATCTATACGTTTCTTTGTCATTTTTTCCAACCACATGTGAATTTTAGTCCAATATTTTTTAGCGTCCTCACAGGTCCACCACATATAGTAATATGAGCCAGGTATCTGATGACATTTCCAGCATTTTTCAGATTTGTTCTTAAACATTCTTGCTATTCTTGTTGGGGGAAAGTGCCATCTGTAAAACATCTTATACAAATTTTTTTTATATGCTGTTGACATTGTCATTTTATAATTTTGAGACCACAATTTTTGCCATTTCTCTAAATCAATCCCATATCCAAAATTCTTCCCCCAAACAAAGTTTCTTTTACTTGTTCTTCCTCTAATTTAATTCCCAGTAAATAATCATATAATTTTTTAATCACCTTCTCATCAGTACCCATCAAAATCTTATCTTAGGAGGGTCTCAACATCTTAATCTGGTGACCAAAACTAGATGCAGTATTCAAAGTGTGGTCTTACTAAGGCTTTATAAATAGGAGCAATATTTCATGTAATTTTGATTCGATACCTTTGTTACTGAAATTTAGGATTGCACTGGGTTTTTTGGCTGCTGCCATATACTGTTGGCTCATATTTAAGTGATTTTCCACTAGGACTCCAAGATCCTTCTCATAGCTACTGCTATTGAGCCAGGTTTAACCTAATCTGCATCTGTACATTTCATCTAATCTGTATCTGTTGCCTAAATGTAACATCTTACTGTTATCTACATTGAATTTCATTTTGTTAGATAGGGCCCAGTGTTCAAGTCTGTTGAGATCCATCTGGATCTTGTGCCTGTCGTCTGGGATGTTGGCTATTCCTGCCAGTTTGGTGTTGTCTAGAAATTTGATGAATTCCCCTTCTGTTCTCTATTATGCAATATGTAGGAACATGAAACATTGTTTTCTGCTGCACTGGGTATCTTAGCCTGCTTTGCTCCTCATATATACTTCCCTCCTCTGTTTTTTTCCTGTTAGAACTATTAAACCCCGAAGAATGATACTATAATTATGGATGCATTCCAAAGCATTCTGAAGATTTTTATCTGTCAATAGAACCTTTGCGTCACTTGGGAGAAGCCGGATGTTTGTCATGGATCACAGCTGTTGTGTTATGTCCAGCTCACAGCTGATAGATTGGCAATGTGACATGGTGATTTGGAGATGATGGGACAGGTTAAGCCTCAGCCAGAGCCTTGGAAATGTGCTGAGTGCTTTAGACTCTGATTGGTAATTAATTGGCTACATGGAAGATTATTACAAAGAGCAGACTAGAAATAGGACAACTGGAACCACTTTTCAGAAGTCATTGGACATTGGAAATAGGGTGTGTTATATTTTTCCCTCTCCACAGAGAGAGAACTGCATGTTAGGAAAGGTCTTTCTTTCTCGGATTGAGCATGGAGAGACCCATGCCAAAAGCACCCAGTTCCTGAAAATGTCACAGCAAACACCCCTATTATACTCTTTCATTTATGGAAGTAGGTGAGTATGTTATGAAGTACTTTCATTATATATTCTTCCATATGGAAAAATTTTAAGTCAGAGCCAAATCACAAGTTCTCATTTGGCGAGTAAGTAAATTACAACCTACAACTAAACAGCTGTTTCATAAATGCATTTTATCCATGTCTACCTTCCCTTTTGCTGTAAATATTTCTCTTTTCTAGAAGAGCAGTCCAAGTAGGTGCCTTAGCATTTAGAATAAGTGGAAACGTTTCTCAAACATTTGTTTTCTAAAATAAATAGGAATAAATAATCGACTAACCAATTTTTTCCAATTGCTTTACAAGTAATTAAAAATGGTTTAATCAGTGTTCCATTTTGGAATGGTAAATCCCACTTGTTCATTTCCTGAAAGTTAAAGGAAAGAATTATTCAGGGTAAGAAAGAGAAGGGAAGGGAAGGGAAGAGAAGAGAAGAGAAGGGAAGGGAAGGGAAGGAAGGGAAAGGAAAGGAAAGGAAAGGAAAGGAAAGGAAAGGAAAGGAAAGGAAAGGAAAGGAAAGGAAAGGAAAGGAAAGGAAAGGAAGCCTGGATGCCATAGGTGCCTTTTCAAGATATTCCTTCTTATATACAGAACATATTACACTGGGAAGAAGCCAGAAAACCTCAGCATGGACTTAAAATGCCTTCAGCTCCCAAGTGCATCCAGATTGGATTTGCTTCTTCTTGACAATTGATTTGCATATCCATTTTTCTATTTACATTGACGGTTAATAAAAATTACAAGGGCCAATCAGAAATTATTGTATCCTAAAATAATCTTAGGCACTTATTACATCTATAATATTGCAGGGACCCCTTTGAGTTAACAGCCACATGCTTGCTGAAACACACATTTTTGATCTATATTAGCAACTATTAACTGTTATTGAAAACAAGCATACTCATTTATCTCTCAAAATGTTATGCTTTATTATTATTATTATTATTATTATTATTATTATTATTATTTTGAAAAAAATATTGCACCTCTACTTTGTATGCACTAGGCATCTCACCTTCCTGGCTTTTCCCTTGTAATTTTTTCATCCTGAAGTCAAATGTAATTAAGAGTTTATTTTACATTTTTGAAACTGTAGGGAAAACAAATTAACTAAACTATGATACTGACCTCTCCCCAGGAAAGTGGGCCAGATATTTACCAAGCCACATATTGCATTCATTTTTATTAATATTATCTTAGCTCAGCATATATGCAGAGAGCACTCATTTCAAGTTATAATTAATAAATAAACAAAAATAATCCAATGTAAGAATCAGAAAATTGACTCACTAGCAATGATGGTAGCCAAGTCACCTCATGGTGAAATGGATGGCAAACAAATGTAATAAATAAAAAAAATCCTACTATTTCCAACTTCTATCTTCCCAATCACAGAGGCTGCCTATCACCTGCCTAAAAATCTACTATCCTCAAAATGTTCCATGACTTTCCATGCTATAAGAGCCATGGTGGCACCGTGGTTAGAATGCAGTACCTGCAAACTAACTCACTGCTCACTCTAGGAGTTTGATCCTGAATGGTTGAAGGTTGACTCTGCCTTCCATCTGTCAGGATTCTGGCAGTTACCCCAACTAAATCATGAGTCTTGAGCCAAACTTCCAAAACTTCAAAGGATTTATTGGAATTTATTTTTATGTCCGGCACTGCCTGGGTGTAGCCAACTCTGAGACACATAATTCATTATCACCCTTGACCCTAGTTTCCCCCCACCCCCGGGTGTATCATAATTCATATTCTCCAATGGGACACATCCATAGCCAAAAGTCATCAATCATCCTCTCCTGTTAGAATTTTGCATGGCAGAAACTTTAGTCACCTAGTTGCTATATTTGAAAACTATTTATGGATTGCACTTTTGGTTTCCAAGCTGCCACATTACTCCCCCCTCCCTTTCTGTTGGCAACTCTAAAACAACCATAGAAATATTTTATGAGTTGACACCATCCTTCTGAGATCTGTAAAATGAGAACCCAAATTGTTGGGGGAGGGGGAGACAATATGCTGACTGTGTAAAGTACTTTGAGAAGGCCGTAAAGCACTATGAAGTGTTATATAAGTAGTATTGCTATTGCTATTGGTGGAAGGTACAAATTGAATGCCAGCATTATTTATATAATTAATTTTTTTTTCTAATTTACTAATCCCAAACCCATTATTAATTCAAAGTTATACAGTATACACACACATTATACATACACGTGCAAATTACTTTAAAATGTGGCTTGAGTTAACTACATAATGGTCCCCAAACCCTGTAGGTTATTTTTTAAAAAAAGCTCTATTTGTAAGAAGCCTTTTTTTTTTTTTCAACAATCTCACATATCCATTTTAAATGTTTGCAGATTTCCTGTTTCCATTAATTCTTCCCAGAGGAAGGGAGGGAACTGGGGGGAGGGTCTAGATCATAAATCCAGTTCAAGCATTTGGAAAGAATTCCTCCTGTGTTAGTTGCAAGCACACATTCAGGTTATCTTGACCCTTCAATCAATACAAGGTGACCTGATACTTATAAATGTAACAGAAAGAATTTATCTTGATCCACTGAAAATTGGCTTTTATTTTTTTAAAAAAGACAGTGAAACTGAATTAGGTTGGGTGGAGTATTATGTATAAAGTAAGAATTAAAATCAAGGTGGAATATATTGAAGTCCTTCCTTCCTTCCTTCCTTCCTTCCTTCCTTCCTTCCTTCCTTCCTTCCTTCCTTCCTTCCTTCCTTCCTCCCTCCCTCCCTCCCTTCCTTCCTTCTTTCCTTCCTTCCTTTCTCCCTCCCTCTCATCCTTGCTCTCTTCCTCTCTTCCTCTCTCCCTCCCTTCCTTCCTATCTTCCTTCCTTCCTCCCCTTCCTTCCTATCTTCCTTCCTTCCTTTCTCCCTCCCTCTCTTCATTCCTTTCTCCCTCCCCCTCTCCCTTCCTTCCTTCTTTTCTTTCACATCTTGTTATCAAAATGTAATTTTTCATCTGACACAGAGAAAAAATATTGAGCACATTGAGATTCCTTATATTTTAGACATTTTATGTCAATTAAAATAATGTTAAACCCATTCTTTATATCCTGATTTGTTCTATTTTTAAGAATGTACCCATGTATTCAGAAACCAAGTGTGATTATTTGCTAGCAAAAAGAGGTATTTATTCCTACTGTACGTGAATAAAATAAATGCAAAGAAATATATAATACAATATTAAGAAGACAAGGTGTCTAATATGATACATAGGAAATCAGTATTGATTGCTTAGACTACATATCAATCTTTCATCATACATCTAAGAACAAATGGTTTGCTTATTTATAAAATTTGCTACAAATTGTTGATTACAACTGAAATTCCTTATTCCAGATCTTATTTTTTTCCCCTCTTCCTCCTTGTTCCTTGATGTGCCAGTATTTTGGAGAGAGTTCCAATATTCCTAAACTGTTTTAAATCTCTAATTTCTTTTGCGTTACAGAATATATTTAACAGTAATACCATTGTTCCACTTTTTGGATTTTTAAAAAATTGTTTCCAGAATAATAAAAGGATCACCTGAAGGATGGGCAATTGGACTATAGCTTCCCAGTAAGCAAACTGTTGTGGTTTGCCAGCAGCCTGTGCAGATGGCAGCAAAATCAGTCTGTGGAGAAGAAAGGGGATCAGTCCAGGAGTCTGGAGAGGACTCAAATGAGGGTCCTGCGTCTGATGCAGAGATGGGGCCAGGACCATCTGGGAGTGGGATGCTGCCTCTGGAGCCTCAGAATCCAGCAGCAGCAAGGCAGAGGACCCAGGGGAGCCTGTTTCCAGTGCGCATGTGAACAGAGCTGCACCACAACAGTTTGCTTACTGGGAAGCTATAGTCCAATTGCCCATCTTTCAGGTGATCCTTTTATTATTCTGGAAACAATTTTTAAAAAATCCAAAAAGTGGAACAATGGTACTACTGTTAAATATATTCTGTAATGCAAAAGAAATTAGAGATTTAAAACAGCTGAAAAAAAAGAGGAGACTTGGGAGTAAGGCTGGGAGGTGATTGCCCCTTCCATAAGGTATAAAAGACAGACAAAGATAATGAAACCTTTGCAGGAAGCAAAGTCGTTCATTCGATTCAGACTCATTCTTGAAGCTCTTTTACTTTGGTTGGTTTTTGTTCTAGTTTATTTGACACTTCTTGGCAGCACATCACAGGAAAGAAAGGTGGGTGCTTATCTCGAGGGACTATTTGAGATTCATTACTGGCTAGGAATGAAAAATAATTCCCAGCCTTGCAATAAAACAAGACTTGTTTTTAAAATAAGTGTGTGCATAATTATGGTCTCGGAAGCCTTGGTCACAAACAATAAGTCGCATTACTAAGAACACACTTGGATCTCAGCCAAGATATTTCTTTAACTTATCCTTCAAAGTATTATTCATATCATTGATTATGCCATCAGCTTAGAAAAGTAAAGGTTTTAACCTCCCAGATCCACATATTCCTACCTTGATGCACGGGTGGGTTTCAAAAATCCCAGCAACCAGTTTTCTGCCCTGTTGCTGGGTGGATGTGGCTATGGTGGGCATGGACTACTGAAACTTCCAGGAGGGCCATTTTTCACCTTCTCCAGACTCCAGAGGCTTCCCTTGTGCTTCTGGGAGGGCGAAAACGACCTCCCTGGGGCTCCAGAGGGCCTCTGGAAGCCAGAAACAAGCCCATTTCCAGACTTCCGGAACTTCCAGTTTGGCTGTTTTTTGCCTTCCCCAGAGTCTGGAGGCTTCCCTCAGGCCTCTGGGATGGCAAAAACAGCCTCCCTGGGGCTCCAAAGGGCCTCTGGAAGCCAGAAACAAGCCCATTTCCATACTTCCAGAACTTCCAGTTCAGCCATTTTTCACCTTCTCCAGAGTCCAGAGGTTTCCCTCAGGCCTCTGGGATGGCAAAAACAGCCTCCCCGGGGCTCCAGGGGGCTTCTGGAAGCCTGGAAATAGGCCTGTTTCTGGACTTCCAGAACATCCGGTTTGGCCTATTTTTTGCCCTGTCAGAGCTTCTGCGCAGACCCAGCACTTACCTGCATCCAAAACAGGCTATGTGGAGACTCCTGGGAGGGGAGGGGTGGGTGAGGCAAGCTGGTTGGTTCAACTCCCGGTTCAGCGAACCAGATGTAAATTTAATATTCGGTTCATCCAAACCGGTCCATACTGGTAGAATCCCACCCTGCCCTCGATGAAAGGTTTTATTTTATCAATACATCAGCAATTTTCTTTCCTGATGAAAACTACTCATGGGAGGGAAGTGGGCTTAATAAGATTGGAACAGTATTTATAACATATAACAGACTAACAATGTTAGAAGTGATCTTGAAGGTCTTCTAATTTAATATACTGAACAAGCAAGAGACCCTATAACATTCCAGGCAAGTGGCTGTCCAGTCTCATCTTAAAAACCTCCAGTGACGGAGCATCCAAAACTTCTGAAGGCAAACTGATTCCCTGTCTTACTGATTAACTGTTCTCACTGTCAGGAAATTTCAAATTAGTTCTAGGTTGGATCTCTCCTTGATGAGTTTCTATCTATTACTTCTTGTCCTGCGCTCAAGTGCTTTGAGGAATAAATTGAGCCCGTCCCCTGTGACAGCCCCTAACTTCATGTCACTCCTAGTCCTTATTTTCATTAGATGACATATCCAATTCCTTCAACCATTCTTCATATGTTTTAACCTCCTATATTAATACCCTTGATGGTTTTAAAAAGCACACATAAAATATCTAATAAAGTTGTTAGAAATTGGTCCAGATTTGATACAGCACTTGATCACTCTATAATGACTAGGTAAAAGGTTCTAATGAACTGGTGGAGAATAGAGTCCCTTTTCTTCTCAGGAATAACTAGCTGTGTTTTCCAGACAGTTGATAAATTTTTATCCTACATAAGAATTTATTTTCAGTATTAGTCAGACTTAATTTCCTATAAGATTATATTTTGGGGGATTTTTAGAGCTTCCTATTCAATTCAGAAGGAGGAGAGAATGGTCCAAAATTCTCCCTTCTATTTTAGAGTTTTAATTTGAGACCCATAAGTCCCACTATCTCTGGAACTTTCTTTGACTAGTTTCAGTAGAAATAAAAATCAGATTCCATCAGAGCATCCTTTGACACTTTTCCTTCTAGGATATTCCGTATGGATGTTGTATTTGATTGAGTCTTTCTCCTTCTTTTTGAACACTAACATAACATCAACATCCATCATATATCAACTGATCACCCATTTCCTGTTGCCTTTTGCTGAAACTTTAATCTTCTTTCTTAAGGTTATTTTGAGGTCTGCTATATTAAGTTTTTCAGGAAGTTGCTGTTATAATATCTGCATACACTATGCATTTTTCTATATTTTGTGCCTCCAGAGATTTCTCTGCTTCTTCAAAGATTTGGAAGGCAAGATGTATTCTCCTGTCCTAGTTCCTTTCGTTTTACTTGCTTGGGGACTTCTGGTACATCTTATTTTCTTTGAGTCTTCATCTATTTCCCCTCCTCTTCTGATAAAAAAGTAAAGGTTTCCCTGTCCAGTCTCATCTGACTCTAAGCCATAGTACTCATTTCTATTTCTTGATCAAGAGACCCAGCATTGTCTGAAGTCATTTTCCATAGTCATGTGGCCAATATGGTTATAAGTAAAGCTACATGGAAAGCTGTTACCTTCCCCCCAAAGTGGTACCTATTCATCTGCTTGTATTTGTATGCTTTCAACTGCTAGGTAAGAGACATTATTTGTATTTCTGAATCTAGATGATACTCCTAGATGCAGAAGGGACTCTTTAGGATTTTAGAGATGTTCTCCAAACTATTGGTGGCATGCAACTGAATTATATCATACCTATATGTTGCATCTTCTATCCAACTTAATCCTTTTAACAGGAAATTAACCCATCCTCTGCTCTTCTTTGAGCTACAGAGCAAATTACAAAATGTTATTAAAACATATTCTATATCTTCTCCTTCTGTAAGTTCAGACATTAAAAATTTTCCAGCTTTTCCATCCCCATATGAAGGAGGGAAGGATAGGTGAAGGGGATTGGTTTAACTTTAAAAGGACCAAACAAATCCTTAAAGACCTGTATACAGTTATACAACTGCTTTTATTTCTGTATTTATTATGTGCATGGAAAGCTATTACCTTTGGTACTTATTAGAAAAGTACCAAAACAATAACAGGGTTTTTTTTTATTATGATATATTTGCAGGCATTTTCCAAAAGATAAGACACACCAAATTCAAGTTTTAAACATACGGGACAAATTCAATCAAAATAAAATCTTCTAAGACTTTTGATATTAGAGGATTAAACATGGGGTCAGTTGTATTGAGTCATAGTAGAACATCTCAGATAGTTTCTACTCCACTTTTCAATCATGCACAAGGACTTTTGTACCTTCTCAAACTGAAGAGAATGTTATTAACCAAAGAAGGTTTCTTCCAGCTGTTCAGACTGAGGATATAAGGAGTATCAATCTATGTGTTCTATGCCAAGCCACTGTCACTACTGAAATTACTAGAGTCCAAATAAATAAAATAAATTTCTCTTCTCTGCCATAAATACATTTCAGTACACATGGTATGCATTTCTCCAGTTCACTACAAAATAATTTAAGTGATTACCATGAAGAGGCTTCTTAGATGCATATCCGTTACTTTGCCTCTATTTAAAAATTCATCGTGAGTGGTGAAAACAAAATAACAGCTTGAACAGATATAAACTAGTTGAAATATCTTTCTAGTTGGGTTAGAAAGCAGCAGAGGAGAGCAGCAGAACATTGATCAAATGCAGAATAAAAACAACACACGATGCAAACACAAAACTTCCTTTGCTTGCTCAATTGCTAAGCAATGTGACAACAAAACTCCGAATTAAGTCAGTTTTCCAGAGAATCCCTGACAATATATTAATAATATCAAATGGATAGAATTTTCCCTTGCTTTGCATCTTGTTATAATTTCCTTAATATCACTATTCCAATAATTTACTTATAGGGGATTCCATACATACATTAGTTAAAGGAAACTAATTAATTTAATCAGCTGGTTAGAATGCAGTATTGCAGACAAACTCTGCCCATAGCCAGATTAACTCAGCCTTCCACACTTCCAGGGTCAGTAAATGAGGACCCAGATTGTTGGGAGAAATATACTGACTTTGTAAACCACTTAGAGAAAGCTGCAAAGCGCTATGAAATGGTATATAAGTCTGAGTGCTATTGCTTGTTATTGCTAAATTAAAATACTTCCAGAATTTCAAGAATAGCTGATATATTCTACTATGTAATTGTTTGGAGATAACTCAAAACATTTCAGGAGTTCCAAAGAGATCACTCAAAGCCACTAAGACAATTAAAATTGACAATAACATTCATTTTCCTTTTACTCTGATATCTCTATTGTTTTGATTCAGAAACTAAGCAAAAAGAAAGAAAGCCTGTTAAGTTTACTAAAGATCATTTTTAAAAAGCAGACATTTGGGATAATACTGGTATTAAGAGGCTAAACATAATGATAGGCTTTGTAAACTTATAGTTGACAGCAAAAATAAAAATGAAGGTACTGGCTTTGTTTTCTTGGATTTAAGAATACAATAGCTGGAGATGGATAGTATGCAGAAGAAATAGAATGATTAAGACAAAGGAAGAAATAAAATTTCAAACTTAGACAAGTTTATAAAGGAAAGGAGGTTTCTATGTTATTATTGTAAATGTCAGAATACTTAAAATAGTGATTTTTCCCACTGTCTACAAAAACTGGAAATTAAGAAAGAGTGAGAAAAAAAGAGGTTGAAGACCCTGATTTATGAATTTTAGAGATAGATACTAAAAATATAATGTACTGAAACAAAACTCAGCCATCAAGGATCAAGGCTTACTGCTCCCTTAAAATAGCAATAGCACTTAAACTTATATACCACTTTATAGTACTTCCCAGCCCCTCTCTAAGCACTTTACAGAATCAGCATATTGCCCCCAACTATCTGGATGCTCATTTTACCAACCTCAGAAGGATGGAAGGCTGAATCAACATTGAGCCAGTGAAGATCAAACTGCTGACAGTTGGCAGAATTAGCCTTCAATAGTGCATTCTAACCACTGCACCACCATGGCTCTTGATTATGATCAGCAAGCAGAAATTCATATATATAGCATACAGTTCTCTTTAAAACTAAGAACAGAAGATGCTAGCTTGTGTTTTACCTCTGCAAATATGATTGTGAAAAGAGATTGTATTTTTCTCTCTCAATCTCCCATGCTATTTTGTTCCTGTCGATAAAATTATTTCCTAATTTGCCAAAGTTCTTAAGTGGACTTGAAAGACAATTAAAGCAGGGTCCCTTTAAGGGACCAGTTGTGAATTTGCAGGACAAATGAACATAACAATTATTCATTGGTCATCCAATTATTGGAGAAGAGTTGGACACTGGAGACTAGGTGTCCATGGTGAACAATTAGCACAGCATTTTGCTGGGAAGATTATCACTCTGCTTGAACAGGGATTAGGGTGATGATGGGCTTCATCTGGCTATGTTATATTATAATCCTATTATTACCTCCAAGGAAGTGGACAAAGTGCTCTGTAGGGTATCTTTGGATACTTATAAGCTGGAATGTCTCTTTTCTTACAACCAGAAGGAAGATGGTTCCCCAGATCTTAGAGGGCTGTTAATTCAGAGTTGATCTTCAGTTGTGCTGGACAATGGAGATGACTAAGGCTCAGCCTTATTTGTTTATATGATCTGGTGATAATTAAGAAATGCTGATAATCTTCCACAAGGGAGGACTACATTGGTTTACTTGATGCCAACCTTTTGTAATAATTATTCCTAAACTATGAAAAGAAGAACTAGGAGCAACATGATAGCAGTCTTCCAATATCAAGAGCTGCCACAAAAAGAGGGAGACAAGCTATTATCCAAAGTACCTGAGGGCAGGACAAGAAGCAATGGATGGAAAATAATCAAGGAGAGAAGCAACTTAAAACTTAGGAGAAATTTCCTGACAGTTAGAACAATTAATCAGTGAAACAACTTACCTCCATAAGTTGTAAATGCTTGAACACTGGAATTTTTAAGAAAAGATTGGGCAACCACTTGTCTGAAGTGGTGTAGGGTTTCCTGCCTAAGCAGGGGGTTGGACTACTAGAAGACCTCCAAGGTCCCTTCCAACCCTGTTATTCTATTCTATTCTATTCTATTCTATTCTATTCTATTCTATTCTATTCTATTCTATTCTATTCTATTCTATTCTATTCTATTCTAAATATCTAACTCTATTTAAAGAGACAATAGGCTGTTACTATGATTCTGTACTGGCAAAAATAAGGATCACTAATTACAGCAAGACCAATGCATTTTGAGCATCAGTAAAAAAAAAAAAAAAACTCTGAATAATAAGGCAGTCCTGACAATGAAATCAGTTAGGGGATAACATGGTTGTTAAGTAAATCTGGTTTCCCCATTGACTTTGTTTGTCAGAAGGTTGCAGAAGCTGATCACATCCCAAGGCATTGCAACCACCATAAATGTGAGTCAGTTACCATGTGTATGAATTTGAATCATGTGGCCACAGGGATGATGCAGCAGTCATAAATGTGAAAAGCAGTCATAAGTCACTTTTTTCAGTGCTTTTGTAACTTTGGACAGTCACTAAAAATGGTTTTAAGTCAAGGACTACCTGTACTCTAAACTAACTAACACAATTATTGCTGTATACACTTTCTGTAAGCAAATTCTCACTCTTGAAAAGTGTGCATGTAAACGTAAAAGTAAAGGGGTCCCTGTGTGTTTTACTCCATTAGTCATAGCCAACTTTTTGGAGCAGTGCTCATCATTTGTCAGATTTTATTCTTTTTTTTTTTCAACTTTGTTGTTAAGGCAGAGTAGAAGAACTCAAAGACTTTGGCCACCTAATGGGAATGAAGGACTCACTAGAGAAGACCCCAATGCTGGGAAAGATTGAAGGCAAAAGAAGAAGGGGACAGCAGAGAATGAGGTGGCTGAATGGAGTCACTGAAGTAGTAGGTGGACTGAGGGGGACAGTAGAAGACAAGAAGGCCTGGAGGAATGTTGTCCATTGGGTTGCGATGGGTCAGACATAACTTTGTGATTAACAACAACAAAGAAGGAGTACTTCCTACATCCAAAGGAACTAGCAATAACAATACCATTTAGACTTATATACTGTTTCACAGTGCTTTACAGCACTTTCAAAGTGGTTTACAAAGTCAGCCCCCAACAATCTGGGTTCTCATTTTACTGATCTAGGAAGGATGGAAGGCTGAGTCAACCGTGAGCTGGTTAGGATCAAACTCCAGACTGTGGACAGAGTTTGCCTGGAATACTGCATTCTAACCATTGTACCCCTATGGCTCATTATCAAACCTTATCATGGTTCATGGTTGCCTTATCAGGGTAGGAAAGTTTTTGTTTTCCATTCTACTTAAGGCATATAAATGAAAATCAAATTATATATGCAAAACTATCCAATGATTTGGAATAGGCTGAATGGAATTGATATTTTGAGCTAACAACATGGTTTTAGTAGGCTTGAGGTAAACAATCAGTTCAACATGACTCAGAGTAGTCAAAACAAAAGAAAGCGTATCAGAAAGTATGTTGAATACATATTGGAAGGGCTGTTATTCATACTTGTATTCCATCTTCACTTGAAATCTTAGATTCTACAATTTTCAGAATAGTCCTATGCATTGAAAAATAACAGTTCTGAATAATGCAGCTAAATATATGGAGATAGAGGCACAGGGACCAGTTTGGGTGCTGTTCTCTGTTGGAGATGATTTTTCCAAGACAACAAAGACTATTACTGCTGGGTAATAGAAGAAACAATTCCTGAGTTTCGATGAATTTTTTTCCTCCCACTCCTATTCTTGACTGGGATTGCAGTGAAGAGTTAATATTTGGGATATGCTCCTCAAGACGTGCAACATGCAAGAACCCCTACGGATATTTGTTCTTAATGATTGATAGATGAACTGATGAAAAGATTAATATTCCCATTGGAAGTCAGTGTGCAAAACCTTTCCAAGGTTGCATAAGCTTTTTGAAAGACAGAGGTAGATTGATTTTTGTTCAAAAAAGGCATGTACTTTGAAAGAAGGGATTGTTTGAACAATGCCAGATATGTCCTACAGTACAAAACAAATATTTGCCCAAGGTGTTGAGCAAGCAATGAGCCACTCAGATCCAATTTATTTATACATTTTATCTTGTAAAGAGCTTTCCTCTGAATGACTGCATTAATGGGGCTATGCTTGTTCTTGAAAAAGACCCAGGGGTGGGATTCTACCAGTTTGGACTGGTTTGGGCCAGTTCAGATTGGTTCAGGTGAACTGGTAGTTCTGGTGATCATATGGCCCTGCCCACCTGCTCCTGGTCTTTTCCTGTGCTTTATTTCCTTGTTTTTCAGCACAGTTAATTTGCGTGGCAGGGGCGGTTTGCCACTCATCAGCTGTTTTACTCACCAGGGCTGCAGCAGAAGGTAAGTATTATAGGTTAAAATGGTTTTTTCTAAATGCTGTACGCACGCGTTCACTGAACCGGTTGTAACACTAGTTGAATTGCACCACTGAGTAGACCATTTCCAGCTACTATGTGCATGACTATGGAAAGAAGAATGAGTAAAAAGCACCCCTTAGGCCTGGAATTCAGAGAATTTTTACAAAGGTGTATGTTGCATACCCAGGCCATTTCCTCTCAACAGTGGGTTGCCTCCATTTGTATCTTGCAGAAATGTATAAAAAGGTAGGCATCTACATTTATTATACATACGGACACAGCCTATTTCCATTTGCAAATGCACAACAAGACCATTCAAAAGCACTGTTGGTTCCAGCACAAATATGTGAAGCAGTAAGATTGCGCAAAATGTCAGCAGTGCGATTTAATTACACGGTGATGTGATTGTATTATTTGGCTGAAGTTGGCTTGTGACATGTTTAATTTCTGCATGGGAGCTGCTATGCTGCTTCTCTGTGGCTGCTTTTTTAACCCTTTTCCAATCTTCTATATGTGAGCCCTGCATGAACCCAGAGACATTTTTGATTTCCCATTTGTCCTTAAGTCTGTGAGATATCAGTTCTGGATTTTGAAAAAAAACAGATCTTTGAGGGTTGTAAACCCTCTGACTCTGGAAAGAGTTCAGAAAAGAGCAACAAAGATGATTAGGGGGCTGGAGGGTAAAACATATGAAGAACGGTTGTAGGAATTAATTAGTTCTCTAATTAGTATTCTATCAGTATAATCCTAATATTCCATTTGTACATTGCCCAGAATTCATCTATGGGGGAGATGTGCAGTTTCTAAATGTGATACATACATGCATGTATACATACATGTATAACATACATAAGTTATAAAGATGTTCACCAGGATGGCACTCTGTTTTATAATCCTGCACTCAAATCAAAAATGAGAGATTTCTCATCTAAAGAAAAAAATGATCTAGATTTTGAGGCAATATGCTGATGAAGATTCTCAGTCAAGAATTATCTGGAAGTTTAGTCATTGTTGTTGTTTGGTTTGAAATGTTTGAAATGTTCCTGCAGAAAGTTGGCACCCACCCCTTTCCTAGAAGAATGAAATATTTTGAGAAATATTAAAAAGGCAGAATATTATATTTCCCTAAAAGGAGAAATGGAGAAACATGTTCTTGGAAAGCAACCCCCACCTTTCTTCATAGCCGTCAACAGACGTCAGTACTGAAGAGATAAAGAGATAGATAGCTCTATTTATAAGCAAAGACCCTCACCCAAGATCCAACAAAGGTAGGATTAGCCCTCAGCCACAATGGGAATTGCCCAATGCCATTTCATATTATCAGCAGTCCAAACTTCAACCAAACCTAGCTCAGATAACCTACTCGAGCCAGTTATGTTCCCTACATAACCTCTACAACAGCCAATAGAATGCATGTTCTTGTACAGGAAGAGGAAGTTCAAGTGCAAAGCCCAAGAAAAGGTATAAAAACCTCTCACTCTCAACTCCATGTGGTCAGCTGCTCAGAACCACCCATGCACTTCTGTTTCATCAATAAATTGACTCTCTTTCCAACCTCCATTTGGTTTCCACTCCTTATCCAAGTCTATGGGGCTCCCTCCAACTAACTTGCTCAGATGGAAGAAGCTACTTGGATAAGCAGCAAAACATTTCCAACCAAAAAAGAAAAGAAGTCCAAGTGCCACCATTCAACTTCCAGACTAGGTTTTGGGAACTGTCAGATTTCTTTCTTTCTTTCTTTCTTTCTTTCTTTGAATCAGTGGTGCTTTAGCCATCAAAACTGGGTTACAGAGCAATTAGGACATCTGTCTGCGCTTTAGGAAAATGCCTGGTAAGTTTATTCTAGTGGTTAGTTCCTTTTGTTTGATCTTTGCCATCTTGTCTGTTCAACATATGAAATATACTTTAAGAAGCCCAATTTTGACTTCGTCATAAATCCTTTGGGCTTTCCTTTTAAGTGGTAAGCAAGGGTTATGAAGACTATGAAAGATGCATGAACTTTGAAAGACTTGCATTTGATTAGTATGGTTGCCTGATGTTAAGACTGGGCTCATATAAACCCACAATGTAATTTTCTTTTAAAGAACATACATAGGGAAATAAAACACACTGAGAATAGCTTCTGAGTAAGCATTAACTTCTCAACTAGCGGCAGTAGTAAATATACACTAATGGAAAACTCAGCAAACTAGTCTTATGTCAATTACTACTGTTTACTACTACTTTGATGAAGATTGTGAAAGGAAGGGCTTTCACCCAATAAGCAGAGGTAAAAGGGCAGAGCGGTTCATATAGTAAACACACAACAAGCTGTGAAAGGATCTACTACTTCTGTGCTACAATGTGTTCACCTGGCAAGAAAATAAGACAAGAAATGGATGGAGAAGAATCCAGGAGAGAAACAACCTAGAAGGAAGGAGAAATTTCCTAACCCTGAAAACAATTAACCAGTGAAATGATTTGCCTTCAGAAGTTGTGGGTGCTCCAACACTGGAAGCTCTTAAGAAGAGATTGGACAGCCACTTGTATTTAATTTTTATTCAGGTTTTGTAGGATTGATAGGAAAATAGAAGGGAGAGGGGTAAGTAGCATCAATGGCAGGGGTGGGATTCAACCACTGTTACTACCAGTTTGGTGACTATGTTTTTTGTGCTCACTTGTGCCTGATGTGCACTGTGCACACATGTAAAAAACCTTAAGCTGTGCCGCCCGGACAGCTGAAAAGCACTGCATGCAGGTGCACAGCATTTGAAAAGCCACTTTTTTCCTGCTTTTTCAACCACAACTGTGCTGTGCAAAGCAGCTGAGGTTGAAAATGCAGGAAATAAAGGACAGTTAAGAGCCTGGGGCAGATGGGTAGGCCAAAAAGCAGCAAACACAGAACCGGTTCAGTGTCTGCTGCTCTTCAGAGCCACCAGTTCTATAGAACCGGGCAGAACTGGTAGCATTCCACCCCTGAGCAATGGCAATATTGATTGTTAATTCTTAGCAGGATTAAGTATCAGTTATTGAAATGACTTTAGATCGGGGTGTCAAACTCATGTCACCACAATGATGTCTTTTGATGTATCATGACTTTTTTTCCCTTTTGCTAAAATGGAGGTGGGCATGCCCAGTGCGTGATGCATCCAGCCTGCGGGCCACAACTTTGATACCCCTGCTTTAGATCCTCTTTAAAAACTGCAATGCTTTCTGTAAGCTATATTAAAATGTGATTCTGTGAATATGAGCATTCAACTCACACCATAGAGAATGGTGAAAACTACCATGGTTTTTCCCCAAATACATTCCTGCAGAAGAGTTGAAGAATTGAAGTGAAATGTTCATTTAGTTGGGAACACCAGCCAAGCTTGGGTAATCATTAAAATGATTAACTTTTAGAGTGGTGAGAAAACCAGGAAGTCCCAGAACGGTAGGCTATCTGAGAAGTTGGGGGTTCCAGATGTAGCTGGGAGCAAACTATTACTTCATCCTGCCAAAAAAACAGTACGACTGTGCCCAAACCATCACTAGAAGTCAAGTTGTGTTTACTGTATGAAATAGTCCCAAATTATATGCTCCTCAGAATTCATTTTTCTACTGAGTATGCAGACAAGCATGATAAGAAATTTTAAAGTGGAGCTTAACTAAAATATCTCAATTTTTTTTTCTTCCTTTTTAAGCGTGTTTGTTTTGGAGTCGTCCCCCAGCAATTGTTGGTGAAATTTCAGCTTGGTGTAATTGAAAAAGTTTGGGATTGAAAGGGATGAGTAATTTCTTTCAATGATGTGTCCTTTTAATTGCAACCTCCTGGCCTCCTTACCTCTGGCTGTAACACCCTTAGACCTTTACTTGATTTTCAAGAGTCTTGCAGTCTTTCACTCTGTCACAAACGTTTACTAAAAAAAAAAAAAATATAGCAGCCTACACAATTCTTCCCACTGAACTAGTCTTTCCTGCTGTTCTACACTGCAGCTGCTACTTGCTGGTGGTCTCAGTTGCACTTCATTGGGTCTCTCTTCCCAATTCTGAAACCCAAGAAGGAGGGGATAATTAAAGGCTTTTTATTGAAATATGTGTGCATGTCTTGAAAGCACTTGTTGCATTGCTTCCATTGAAAAATGTGTGAAAGTGGTTGATCGTAAAAAGCAAAGAAGTAAACACAATTGAGAAAATAGACATCAGAACATGATAGAAACTATCCAAAACAAGACAATAAAACAATAACACAGAGCACGAAAGCTGCAGTAAATGTGTTTTTACAAAAATGCAACGGTTTTAGCACATTGTTAAATGGGCTACATATTACAAATGCCTTTTTCTCAGAACTAGAAAACTAAAAGATGCTACACTGGGAAAGACAGATTATTTCACTTGGGAGGAGAGGACATTTCAAAGGCAGGGGGATATCCCTGGGAAAAAAATGCTTTCAGGTAACTATGTGCTTCATCTCTACTGAGCAGAGCAAGTAGATCAGCCCCTTTGGGGATGATCTTCGGTGCAAAAATGAGAAGGGGCTATTCCTTCAAACAGTGTGGTCCCAAGCTTTGGAAGGCTTTATGGCTTAAGGCAGACACTTTAAACCGGAACTAGAAGTGAATCAGAAACCAGTGAATCGGAGGTGACAGCTTCTGGAGAAACAGTAGCAGAACATTTTGTGTAGTTTGGAGGACCAGCAAATTCTACCTCTGGTTGCCTCTCCCCCTATCTATTTACTGCGTCCCAAGTCCCAGCTGATCGAAGTCCCAGCTGACCAGCTGAATCTTCTTTTGTTGCTCTACACAGGAAAATGGAACTGGAAACCAGATTAGTGGGGTGGGAATGGGGATTTTACAGTATCCTTCCCCTGCCATGCCCACCAAGCCATGCCACATCCACCAAGCCACACCACGCCCACCAAGCCATGCCCACAGAACTGGTAGTAAAAAAAAAATGAATACCACCACTGCCGTGAATTGGTGTGATACAGTCAATTCCTCCAGTCCTTGTTACAGGATTTTGAATACTGATCTCATCCATCTTCATAAATACATGCCAGATGATTAGGAGACTGGAGGCCAAAACGTATAAAGAACAGTTGCTGGAATTGGGTATGTTCAGTTTAATGAAAAGAAGGACTAGGGGTAATATGATAGCGGTGTTCCGATATCTCAGGGGTTGCCACAAAGAAGAGGGAATCAAGCTATTCTCCAAAGCACCTGAAAGCAGGACAAGAAGCAATGGGTGGAAACTCATCAAGGAGAGAAACAACCTAGAACTAAGGAGAGTTCTAACCTTGACAGTTAGAATAATTAACCAGTAGAACAATTTGCCTCCAGAAGTTGTGAATTCTCCAACACTGAAAGTTTTTAAGGAGATTGGATAGCCATTTTTCTGAAAGGGTATAGGGTTTCCTACAGTGGTGGGATTCAAATATTTTTGCCACCGGTTTGGTGGGTGTGGCTTGGTGGGCATGGCTTTGAGTGTACACACGTGCCAACCATGTACTTTGCGCAGGCACAGATGTGTGCAAGCCTGCACAATCTCATGATCACTTCAGCAGCTGCCATGCCGCACTCTTCTGTGCCGCACAATGCAGCTGGGCTTCAAATTCAGCTGATAAAGGTGAGTATGGGAGCCCAGGCAGGCGGTGGGCCCAACAGTAGAGCAGTGGAGAGAACCGGTTCAGTCTTTGCTGCTCATTGCTGCTACCGGCTTGCCAGAACTGGGCCAAACCAGGAGAATACCACCACTGGTTTCCTGCTTGAGCAGGTGTTTGGACTTGAAGACTTCCAATGTCCCTTCCAACTCTGTTATGCTATGCAAGGGCAGTTCTTTGTATGCCACATGTCAGCAATCTGAATAAATTGCCAGGAAAAGGATTAATGGAGTAGAACTGTACATAATCAGACAGGCCTATATCCAGCCCAAACATGGAGAAGTGCCTTTTTTTGTCCTTCTATAAATGAGATACTTTATTACAATGGTCGCCAACCAGTGGACCTTGAGAAAATTTTGGCGGGCCACAGAGAAATCTCACCCCCAGAACAGCCCCCCCAAAGCAATTAATCCAGGCTGCACAGAAACACAAAGCTGTGCCACCCACACGGCCTGCAGGAATGCTCCCTGACAAACTTGCCTGCTAAAATTGCTATTTTTCCTTTTTCCAACCATCATCTGTTCTGCTGTGCTGGGAGATTTAAATTAGCTAGGAAGCAGGAAATGGTTGGATTTCTTGCTTTCTAGCTAGTCTTTAGATCTTCGGCTCTGCTTCCATTAGGACTGAAGGTTTGCTTGCAAGCAAATTCAATGCAGACTCACGGCAAGCAAATTTGAGAGACCGAGCTAGCCCGATGGCAGAAAGATAGATCACTGAATGGATTCTGTGAGCAACTCAATCTGCCTGCTTTGCCTGATTTGGGGTAAAAAGTGCTTTTTTATAAAAAAAAAAAAATCAATATTTACATACATGATGTGTTGTGAGTCAATTTTATGAGTTTGCTTGCAAGCAAATTTTATGTGACAGACTGAACTAGCCAATGGCAGATAGATAGATCTCTGAATGAATCTGTGATTCTGTGAGCAACTCAATCTGCCTGCCTGCTTTTCCTGATTTTGGGTAAAAGCTGCTCTTTTTTTATAAAAAAAAATCAATATTTATATAAATATTTATAATATTTACATACAAGCCATGTCCAGCCAGTCACATGACCACCAAGCCACACCCACAAATTAGGATATGTCCACAGAACCGGTTAGTGGTCCCTGGGATCTAAAATTATGAGTTTGGTAGTCCCTAAAGTCCAAAAGGTTGGTGATGTTAACTAATTAATGGGGGGTGAATGGGAAATATAAACAGAGATATAAACAGAGACGCTCTCAGTGCTGGCTTTACTCGGACTTTCCGTTTGTTGCTACTGGTAGAGGAAGCCAAAATAAACACACATTGCTGAAATCAAGAATATGAGTGAAGTGTTTTATTGAACCAGTTTCAGCGACCTCCTATAGGAGCTGACAGCTGCTTTATTATACAGGTTATTATTATGAAACAATTATTACTGTATTCATTCAGTTCAAATCATTTATTTTTATTTTAGATATGCTTTTATTGTTTATATGTAAATATATTGAATACAGTGTAATTGTCCTGGCATTCCAATTACCATAAAACAAAAGTGAAAACAGAGTAACATATATACTATTTTAAACAGTGCTAGTGTTGTACAGTAGTTTCTGACCATATTCTAATACAGAGGTCCCCAAACTTGGCAGCTTTAAGACTTGTAGACTTCAACTCCCATAGAGAATGGAGAATTCTGGGAATTGAAGTCCACAAGTCTTAAACTTGCCAAGTTGGAGACCTCTGTTCTAATATCTTATCTATCATTCTAATACTTACATTCCTATATCAATATTAAAAATAATATATCTTTCCATGTCCACCTAATCTAATTCTTTCCCATTCCTACTTCTACCTCATGTTAACCATTGATAAAACCTATTCCATGTTAAATAGTATTCTGTATCTCCTTTACCTGGAGAAGTGCCTTGTGTACATCTTGGGCTTGCAATGTCAAAGATGGATCCAGAAATACCACCAAATTCCTATAAGAACAGTGCAGCCCCTCCAGAACAGGTTGAATGGCAGTTAACTAGAGAGATAACTATCTACTAATAGTATCTCTGTGAGACAGCAATTCAGCAATTCCACTGTTTCATCTGGATCGCATTTAAAAATAATGTTAGGTATCACTGAAATAATGATGACACTTTCCTCTAAAACTCCCAATGGACTTCCTCATGGGTTTCATGTATGCCTATGGGCTATTTTTCCAGGAGTATGTGGCTTATAACCTTTTTTTTAATGCATGCATAGCTACTATAACCTACACTCCACACTAAATCATATGGGGATAAAGTCTTGTGAGCTCCCAGAAATAAAACAGAATAAAATAATAATCATTCAGCATGCATATAGGTGATGGCCTTTTAGATATGAGTTTCAAATCATGCTTGGTAATCTCTCCATAAGGATTTATGATTGATGGTATTAGAATTTCCTGTGAGGTCTAGCAAAAACCATACAGTAACATTGCACTCTGCCCTAGATCATCTGACAAAGAGGTCCATATGTTTATAGTGCCAAACCTTGATTGAAACAGATTTAGAAAATCTGTTTCATGCAAGAATATTAGATCTGTTCAGATGTCAGATCTAGTGATTACCATGCTAACATGATTAGTTGGCATGGATTCTGGTTAATTAATACAGAATCAATCATCTTTCAGAAGTAATCACTAGCATTTTAAACTTGACCCAGACAGAGAGTGGCTACAATACAAATGACAAAAATTGTTCTATATTCCAATTGCTTGTAGTTTCCTCTGTAGTCAGTTTTCTGTATCAGCTGACACTTCTGGATTTAATAGAATTTCCATGACATTTCATATAGAAATAAACCAGGAAGTGCTTACTTTGAATCTTGTCTCACAGACTAATATATGAGACTAGAAGGGAATAGCAGTTAGAAAATCAATGTGATGGCTTGGCACTGGGATAAAAATTGATCCAGGATGAAGTTTGCTTGTTTAGTGATCAGCAGATCATCGTTCACCTATATAATGCTAAACAGCAGAAAGGGAGGCTCCTGAGTTACCATAACAAAGTCTTCTATAAAAGTAAGATGATCCAGACCACATCCTACTAATTGACATTTTGGTCCAGTCATATTTGATTTAGTATCCTATCATGAATTGCAAACCTAAATTATTTCCAGAATAGGATTAATAGTTCCCTGTATGCATCCCTCCACCATAACCACACATTCCCAAGCTAGGTCAACATAACGTAGTTGAGAACACTTATCCCGGACACAAGTTTCCTCTTTGGGGCCCCTCTGAAATGCATCCAAATTTGTACAACACACGGGGAAAAACCACCACACAGTCCACATGAAAAGAAAGAAAAAAAAAAACTAGAATATTGTGTTCCCTAGTCTTCCAATTATTTAGCTTTTTTGTTTTGTTTTTGCACCAATCCACATGTGTGGGGATGACTTCCATGGAGGCCTGAGCATTGCTATAAGCATTAAAAATAATCTAAATCTAGGGCCAAGTTCAAGTATTACAGATATTAAGCCAATCTGTTTTTCTCCCCTACCAAAAGTAACCTATAAATCAGTTTTCATTTGCATCATCTGTTGTCAATTAACTTGCATGGAGTCTTATCTGTTTGGTCTCCAGGAATTCACTTTTGAGAAAAGGCTTATGTCTATTTTGATTCTGATTACAGGCTCCCACAGTACTTCACATATTTCAGTGTACCTGCCTTGAAACTGTCACACTGATGTTGGTTTCTGGGTGGGAGAAATCTTTCTAATCTTGGGTGGTCTCATTCCTTACCCTGGTTTGATTAAGTGTCTTTTCTCAACAGGTGACTCCTTTTAAATTGTTTTCTTATGGTAACCCATTTATTCTATGGCTTTTGTTTAGCAAGACTGCTTTTCAAAATTAACAACTGTGTGTGACAACATGCTGAGTGCAGATGGCAAAAGACACATTTTAAGAATGTCAGTATTATGTAACTTATATAGGAAGATATAGGTTTAAATTTGTGAATTAATTCTCATGGAACATATCCAACTGGTTTTATTGTCATGAGTATTGCAATGAAGTCCCAATCATTAACAATTATGACATTTAATTTTTTTTAACATTAACATTTAATGTCAAGATGAACATGAAATAAGGCAGGGACAAATAATCATAAATAGAACTAATTGCTATATCTGGCTGGAAAAATCCAGGCAATCATTAGAGGGCACCAAAAACTTTGCTTCCAGCTTGTGGTCATCCAAATTTCTTCAACCCAGATCTGGATTGATCATCCCATCATAACTGATCCATTGAATGAGTATTGTTTATAAAAAAACAATTGTCTTCAAAATTGAAATTCAATGGTTAGGTTGGATGGTATAGTGATAGTTTCAGCAAGTCTTAGAAATCTTGGGAATCAACTATTGCCTTGTTGGATTACACCAAGATCTACTTTAAGACATGAGGACTTCAACTCCCAGAATTCCCCAGTCAACATGGTTAGTTGGGAAACTCAAGACTGGTAACTCTGATGTAGATAATATATTTCCTGATACCAAAGTTCTACCACAATGTGAGAGTGGTAGAACTCTCATACAATTGAGAGGTATCCTTCAGCTTTTCAACATGGTTCTTCTTCCCACCTGCTGGATGAAAAACATAGGCATCTGTTCCTAATTACAAAGTCAAAATGACAAAACATCTGTTGGGATGTCATGTGACAAATGTCACTCTTTTCATCCTGATGTATCACAATGTCACACCCAAGGAGTCTAGAATGATGTTTGTTACAAAGTCATGATAATAAATGCTTTGTGCCTTGCAACCTTGTTCCCCTCTGCCTGGTTGGAGAGAAAGAGATAAAACCCACAACTCAGAACATCAGTAGCAATGCAGATTGGAGGAATCTTTACCCTTCTTTTAATTACTTGATACTTTCTGCCTATCCCTGTATATTTCCTAATTGGTATAATTTACAGATAACTCAAATGTTATTTACAGTTCTAGTCAAGAATGGCAACACAAGGCAAAGGAAAGCAATACATACAAAATACCTGTTTACATATTTGCTACTGTGAACAGGAAGAAATTAACCATTTAGGATGCTTATAGACCAGATGTTAGTAGCAATCAGGCCTTTACCACCTGTTGAGTAAGATTGTAATTGAATATCCCTGAATGTAATCTGAAGTCCCAAAGATTCTATGGCTTCCTTTTTTGAAGGGAGGGGAGGGGAAAGAAAGGTGTGTTAGACAGGTAATCAATTCCAAAGAACTGAGCTTCCTGCATATTACATTTCATTCTTTCAGTTTTCCCCAACCCCAATGTCAATACTGCTTAGAACAAATCTAAGGCATTCAAAATGTGCATGGCCCTCCAGCTGCACAAAGGATGTGCTGTTTTAAAAGAGCTTAAATATGTTGGTGAGTGTTAGCTAACACTTGGCAGGTGGATGTCCTGCCAGTAAACCTTTCAAATTATGTAAATTTATGGCGTCTCTTTGAAGACCACAATGGATTTGTTCAAGTAATTAGGATCAATCTGTTGACGATCACATTGCCATGATTCCATTTAGCCAACAATCAAGGAAGAGGGTGCTTGATATAACATTCAGCTGTCTTTTTCTAAGTTCACCTGCTTTTTTCCTTTTTTTAAAGCAGGGTTAATTCAGTCGGATGGAAGAAAAATTGCTTTAAAATTAATTCACCTAACATAATTTCGTGTATATATTCTCGTGTATATATTCCTTAAACTTACATATCATCATGGTGGCCAAAGTAGGGATGTGATCATCTTTTCTTTCACTTAATAATAGATAGAAATCTCACTAGCATTCTATGCTTCAATTAAATTCAAAAGCATGAAAGGAATCTCCTCCTTGGTTCTTGGTTTGTTTAAAAAATAGTATGATTCCTTCCATGTGGTTCAATCTATCATCTTGTGTATTCCAGTTTATGTGGGCAAAAGAAAGTAGGCCAAGATGCAAAAGCGTTGTTTTCAGAAGTTCAAGTACAGGTCTCTGTCTTGGTATAAAACACTCTAGTTTAGAGAGATGATTGAATTAACCAATAGAGCCTCATAGTGAGCTTCACAAACAATGGCCCATGCACCTGCCCCTCCCACCAATTCATCCTCTCTCCCCTTCTCCCTGCTCTGGGCCACTAACCTGGAAAGGTTTTGGAACTCTGTTCAAAGTCATTTTCTCACATTACAGTTCCATCCCAGACTCAGGTTTCTTTTTGTGGGTGGTTCTTTCTCCTTCTTCCTGTTGCTCAAGGTCCTTCCTTCTTCCCATTGCATCAAGAAGCAGCCTCACAAATGGTTACTGTTAAGTTTGAGCATGGGCGAGAAAGAATGGAGACAAGTCTCTGAACGGTGAACTTCAGCTCTTTATTTACATCGTGACTTGCTCAATTGAACAGCAGTAAAACCTGCCTTATATAGGCAAACCTTGTAACGATTAACCAATAACGAGCTAGGAATGTTAGCTCTTAAACAAATAAGACATTTCTGTTAAGGGCCAATTGGATTCCCCGGAACGGGCCAATCCGGTCCGGCCGTTTAACAGCCAATTAGAAGTACAGGGCCAGAACCCTGCACTTGACTCCAAGCTCATACTTTATTAGTTATGTTGCATACACAACACCCCTTCCCCCTGGCTTCTTAGTTCAGGGTGCAGTTACATAGTCCTTTAAATAGGATGGTTGTCTTTTTAGTCTCTTTGATTTTCACTGTATTGGTTGGTTGCAGTCCTGCTGAGGCAGATTGCTGTTTGGTAGTGGGGCTGCCTCTGGTTCAGAGTTCACTTCTGCGTCGTTGCCCCCATTTTCCGCCATTTCTTGAGGTGCAAACGTTTCTCCCTCCGGCTCCGCAGCCTGGGTTTCTGTTAAATTGTCGTTCCCTTCGAACAGGTTTCCTTGGACTTCATCTTCTTCCGTACCTCCCCCCCCCCTCAGTTTGGTCATAGGGGAGTTGCAAACTGGCTGCTGCAAGCCGTAACTGGTCGATATGCCGTTTCCAGAGTTTATTGTCACGGCATTGCACAAGGTAGGATCTGGGGCCGGTTACAGATACTACCGTCACTTCCACCCACAACGGGTCACCCAATAGGTTTTTTTGCATAAACCAGGTCTCCTACCTGGAAGGTGCGACAGCGGCCGCTGGATCCTAGTGGTTTCTCCGTTTCATAAGCAGGGTGCAACCAGTCAAGGTGGGAGCGGAGCTTTCGTCCCATTAGCAGTTCAGCGGGAGTTTTGTTGGTGACGCTATGTGGGGTGATGTGTTGCAAGAAGAGGATTTGGTTGACCTTGTCATCAATATTGTTGTAGTCTACCTTTTGCAAGGTTTTCTTCACAAATTGGACCATGCGTTCTGCTCAGCCATTGGTCGCAGGGTACACAGGTAAGGTGAGCGCATGGCGGATGCTGCGGTCAGAGAGGTACTGCTCGAACGCTAGTGCAGTAAATTGTGGGCCGTTATCGGATACCAGGACGCTTGGTAATCCGTGGTTTGCAAAGAGTCTGTTTAAAATCTTGATGACCGCCTCGGAGGTCGTAGTCCTCATGCGATGAATTTCGAGCCAATTGGAGTAGGCATCGATGGTAAGCAGGAAGGTGTGGCCCTTGGTTGGCCTCGCAAAGTCCAGGTGAATTCGGGACCAGAGTCCACGTGGTGTCTCCCATTCAGTAGGCATGGCTTTTGGTGGGGCGTTGCTGACTTCTTGGCATTTGGGACAAGCTTTAACCCACTGTTCGATTTGCTTGTCAATGCCCGGCCACCATGCATAGCTTCGTGCAAGGGCTTTCATTTGCACGATGCCAGGGTGGCCATCATGCAAAGTTCTCAGCAGCGCTTTTCGGAGCCGTTCTGGGATAATGACTCTATCACCCCAGATGACACAGCCTTTCTGGGAGTAGAGTTCGGTCTGTCGAGACTTGAATGGTGTGAAGTCATCTGATAACTGGTCCAATGGCCATCCGCGTTCTCCCCAGTCTAGGACTCGTGCTAGGATGTGGTCGCGTTTGGTTTCTCTCGCGATATCTCGGGTGGTCAGTGGTGGTGAGTTGAGTGCCTCGATTTGCAACATGGCTACCGTTGGTGCTGGATCATCGAGAGTCTCTGGAAGCGGTGCTTGGCTCAATGCATCGGCATGGGGAATGGCTTTCCCTGGGCGGTATTGCAGCCGATAGTTATAAGCAGCTAAGAATTCTGACCATCACGTCATCCTAGGGGATAATATGTAGGGAGTCGGCTTATCTCTGGCTATTATCCCCAACAAAGGTTTGTGGTCAGTCACAATAGTAAAAACCCTACCATACACGTATTCATGAAATCTTTTCACAGCTGAGACAATTGCGAGGGCTTCTTTATCAATTTGTCCATAGTTCCGCTCCGTTTTTGAAAGAGTCTTTGAAAAATATGCAACAGGGGCTTTGTTCCCATTAGGCAGTACGTGGCTCAAAATGGCGCCCACCCTGAAAGGCGATGCAACACAGGTTATAATTAACGGCAAAGTCTCGTTATACTGCATGAGTACAGAGTCAGAAGTGATCAGTTTTTTAACATTTCGGAACACCTGTTCTTCACGGTAACCCCATAACCAATTTGCTTTTTTATCTAACAATCGGTGTAACAGTTCAGCGACAGTTGCTTTGTGCGGTAAAAATACATTATAAAAATTGATGAGGCCTAGGAACGCCTGGAGATCAGCCTTGTTTCGTGGCCTGGGAGCGTTTTTGATTGCTTTTAATTTACTTTCGGGAGGGTGAATGCCCTGGCTATCAATCAGGTACCCTAAAAACTCAACACTGTCAGTACACAATTTACATTTGTTTTTTTTAACCTTAAGACCAGCCTCTTGGAATTTTTTTAGGATTAATTTTAACCGGTCCTGTAAGATTTTTTTTGTAGGGGCTGCAATTAATACATCATCAAAATAGGGGACCACGCCCTTAATCCCTTGCAATAACCTTTCCATAAGGCACTGAAAAATCCCCGGGGCTACACTTACTCCGAATTGCAGCCGGGTACATTTAAAGGCACCTCAGTGCGTCATAATAGTTTGGGCCTTGCCGTTTTTTCATCTACTGGTAATTGCTGATATGCCTGAGCTAAATCCAATTTAGCGAAAACTTTCCCACCCCCCAGGGAATGGAGGAGGTGCTGCACCACCGGAACTGGATACGCGTTCTGCTGCAGGGCATGGTTCAAAGTGGCCTGGTAGTCCCCACAAATTTGGATTGACCCGTCTGGCTTAATGGGTGTTACAATAGGGGTTTCCCACGGGGAGTGATCGATGGGCTCCAACACCCCCTGAGCTATCAGTTTGTTGAGTTGTTCGTTGATTTTTGATTTTAAGGCAAACGGAACTCGATGGGGCTTTAGGCGAATGGGAGCTATTTTTGGATCTAAGCTGAATGAGATCGGGGTCCCCTTGTACTCGCCTAAGCTGTCCGCAAAGACGTCCCTGAACTCATAGATAAGGTCTTCCTCCCAGTCACAGCCACCGACTCGGCTTATGCCGGCCACTTCAATGCCAAGTGGCGTGAACCATTGGAGGCTCAGTAGGCTAGGCCTATCTCTATCGATGACCGTTAAAGGTAAGTAGGCTGTGTGCTTCTTGAAGGAGACTTGGACTCTTTTGGACCCAATGACAGGAATTCGATTCCCCTGGTAGTCCTTGAGGATGAGGCGTTGGAAACGGAGATCTTGGCGTTGAATTGTGGGGATGAGTTGCTTGAGTGTCTTCCAAGACACCATCGAGAGGGACGATCCCGAATCGACCTCCATGTGGCAAGGCTGGTTCTTGATGGCTACTGTGAGTCGGATTTTCTTAGTGTCCAAGGCTGAGGCGTGACCGATAGTGATAGTATGGTGAGCCTCTTCTCTCTGCAAAGCTCAATTTCTATAGGAGTGGTTTAATGGCTCTCGCCTTACAGGACGATTTCCTTTCGATTGGCGATAGTTAGCCCCTTTTGAGGCCTGGCTAGGTCCTGGCAAGCTGCGGCAGACCCGTCCGATGTGGCCTCATTTCCCACACTCATGGCAGAGTGCGTCGCGGAATTTGCATTCGGATCTGGCAAGGTTGGCTCCACAGCCAGCGCAAGGGCGTACGGGCTTCGGGTAGTGGTCCCGGTCGGACCGCAGTCGATGGACCCCCTCTTCGTCGCTGTCTGATGACGAAGAGAGGTCTTCGTGGTACGTTGTCGCAAGCTGTCCTTCTGACTTGGATAAAATGTCGCTTGTTGGTGGAGGTACCAGAACGCAGTTTCGGCATAGTTGTGCAGCCGACTTCATGGTTGCTTCTGTTGCGGTAGCATCGGTGATGGCGTCGGCAAGGCTGATGTTGCCTTTTGCCATCAGCTTGCTTTGGACACCGGGTGCATCCAGTCCCAGAACTATGCGATCTCTTAGTGCTTCTTCTAGATCGGTGAATCCGCAGAGGCCTCCCAAATTTCGGAGGTCTGCTATGAAGTCGGCCACGCTTTCTCCCTTTCGCTGGCTTCTTTGATAAAACTCGTGGCATCTCACGAGGTAGGCATGGTCGGGGCTTGGTGGTCTCGCAGGATAGGTTCGAGGTCGTCCCAATCCATGGCCTTCACTTCTCAGGGTTTGGTTAGTGCTTTAGCCATCTTAAATACGGTTGGACCACAATGCATTAGGAACACTGCCCGTTTCTTCCCAGCTGTGGCATCCTTTAAGTTGTTCGTCTCTAGGAACATTTGGAAGCGTTCCATGTAGGACTCCCAGTCCTCTTGTGTTGGATCGAACGGAGCGGGTGGTACGATGCCGCCGGACATGGTTCCGTTGTTGGCATCGTCTGTCACGTGCTCAGTGTTTTTCGAAGTTTCGTTGGTTCAGATGTCTCCACATCCCACCTTCGTCGCCAGTGTTAAGTTTGAGCATGGGCGAGAAAGAATGGAGACAAGTCTCTGAATGGTGAACTTCAGCTCTTTATTTACATCGTGACTTGCTCAATTGAATAGCAGTAAAACCTGCCTTATATAGGCAAACCTTGTAACAATTAACCAATAACGAGCTAGGAACGTTAGCTCTTAAACCAATAAGACATTTCTGTTAAGGGCCAATCGGATTCCCCGGAATGGGCCAATCCGGTCCGGCCATTTAACAGCCAATTAGAAGTGCAGGGCCAGAACTCTGCACTTGACTCCAAGCTCATACTTTATTAGTTATATTGCATACACAACAGTTACATGGGCTGTACATAAATTTAACAATTGAGAAAAAAAAATAACAAAACAGCCAGGCACCATCACAAAAGAAAGATTATACAGTAATATACTTCCAAACCAAATTAACAGCATAATAGAATTGGAAGGGATCTTGGAGATCTTATAGTCCAACTCCTTGCTCAAGTAGGAGACCCTGTTCCATTTCAGGCAAATGGCTGTCTAGTCTCTTCGTAAAAGCCTCCAATGTTGGAGTACCCACAATCTCTGAAGGCAAGCTGTTCCACTGGTTAATTATTCTCACTTTCAGGAAATTTTTCCTTAATTATAAGTTACTTCTTGATTCGTTTCCATCCATTCTTTCTCATCTTGCCTGCTGGTGCTTGGGAAATTAGTTTGACCTCCCTCTTCCATTTTGTGGCAGCCCTCCAAATATTGAAACACTGCTATCATGTCACCCCTAGTTTATAGTATATTATAGTAAATTAGCTGGAGGGATAACAACTTTTAGGATAATATTGTTTAGAAAGCCCCAGGCACAAATTCCCAGTTTAGTCTGATTTACAGCTAGGATAATATTGATTTGATTGTGAAGTCTGAATACTTAACCTGGGTCTGACTCCAAACTAAAATACACTTTCACATTATCCATAAGATTATTGTCTATCAAAATAAATAGTAAAAAGAACCCAACTATTCTTCATAAGTGGTAAATCCCAGGACTCATCCAATGATGGAGCCAGGAAGTTGCATCCCACAACTAAACAACAGACAAAACAAAAGAATGGGCAGAAACTGATGAGCTCTTTTTTCAGAAAATTCATTAAATAAGTCAAATCCTAGTGGCAAAAACATTAAAAAAAGTAAAGCATATAATATTATTGGTTGGCCATGAAGACTCCCAATTACACTATTGATTGATGTATAGTATGTTTGGTCCTCACAGTTCCTATCAGCTCCTTTAAACTTACATAGGTATACTTTCTCTGTTTTCCCCTCTACTATTAGAAAGGTCTCAGCAATTTGGGATTAATCAGGGAGGTTCTGGATTGGGGAAAGGAAGTATCATTTAAAGTGATACAGGATGTATTGCCATCAAATATGTTGATGGTGGCCAAGTTATATTATTTATTGACAGTGAGAATAATCATGGAATGGCTTGCCTTTAGAAGTTGGGGTGCTCCATCACTGGAGGTTTTGAAAAAGAGATAGGACAAACAGTTGTCTGAAATATTACAGTGTCTCCTGACTGAGCAAGGGATTGGACTACAAGGTCCCTTCCAACTCTGTTAGTCTGTTATTCTTCTATTTTAATAGAGGACTAAAAGGACACACAGATACTAACTGCTATCTTACTCAACTGAATGTGGTTTAATTTTGAAAGTTCCCTAATGGTGTGCAATCATTGCACATTGATAGTGTTGTGAATGCATAAGGTTTAATAAAGTTATTTTGAGCTTGGAGTCAAGTGCAGGGTTCTGGCCCTGCACTTCTGATTGGCTGTTAAATGGCAGGATCAGATTGGCCCGTTCAGGGGAATCTGATTGGCTATTAACGGAGCCTTCATATTGGTTAATGGAGCTAGCGCTCCTGGGTTATTATTGGGTAAATAGTTATTGGGTTGCCTATATAAAGAGGGCCTTAGCTGCCCTTGTTTTTTGAGCAGTCACCATGTAAAAAAAGAGTTGAAGTTCACTGTTCCAGAGGCTCGTCTCCATTCTTTCTCGCCCATTCTCCAAACTTAACAGATAGAATTGTCCATATTTAAAACACTCCACACATGATTCACACAGTACAGAATTTGGCCTAAGATTACAGTGAAAAGACAACGGCTAGTAATTTAGATGAACGACATTTGATATTTTGCTTAGCAGTATCCTCTGTCTGGTTCCACTTGTTTAAAGTTTCATACTGATTGTATGTTTCTCCACGCCCGTCCCTTTTAAGAAATAACTTTCTCATTAGTGAGGTTGCCCTGGGACATGAAGAACAACAGTATGCAATCTTACACATGGTCACACAAATGGGCTGGGGGAAATAAAATATGAGTATAGCAGATGGTGAACGGTTGTACGCTGCTTTTAAAAGCTTGCTGTACAGGAAGGACTACAGTTGAGCAATCATATTTCTATCTAGACAAATGAAACTACTGAACTTTTGAGTTTTGTAGCAAAGTAATATGACAGAGGAATGTACTAGAAACTCAATGATATCCATAAAACTATTCTTCTAAACAAAGTGTACCTCAACTATTCGAATAATGGCTCTGTAGATTAGGAACTCTTGGAATAATTTTAAAGCTCATAGACTGCTTGCATAAAAGTCATCTCAAAACAGGGGTGGGATTCTACCGGTTCTGTCTACCTCTGTAGAATGGGTAGTTCTGAAGAGCAGCAGACAGAGAGCATACATAGAATCAGCTCTATGTCTACTGCTGTTTTGGCCCCCCCACCCACCCGGGCTCTTACCTGACCTTTATTTCCTGATTTTTCAACCGCAGCTGCTTTGCACGACACAGCTGTGGTTGAAAAAGCAGGGAAAAGGGACTTTTCCAACCACTGCGCACTTGCACGCAGCACTGCTCAGCTGTCCAGACAGCTCAGCAGGTCATAAATTGCACTCATGCGACTTGTGCGAGGCACACGCATGCGCGCCTGTCGCAGAGCAACAGAACTGATAGTTGTTAAGTTTGGAGCATGGGCGAGAAAGAATGGAGACGAGCCTGTGGAATGGTGAACTTCAACTCTTTATTTACATGGTGTGACAGCTCAAACTGGATGGCCACTATAGCCCTCCTTATATAGGCAACCCAATAACTATTAACTAATAACAATCTAGGAGCGCTAGCTCCCTTAACCAATATGAACGCTCCATTAATGGCCAATCAGATCCCCCGGAATGGGCCAATCCGATCCTGCCATTAACAGCCAATCAGAAGTGCAGGGCCAGAACCCTGCACTTGACTCCAAGCTCAAGATAACTTTATTAAACCTTTATGCATTCACAACAGTAGTTATACCAGTCAGATCCCATCCCTGCCCCCAAACATGGAAATGTTACAATAGAAGTAACTTCTAACCTATACTAGACACATTTTAGAAGTCTATAGAGATTCTCTGTGATCCCAGTCATGGTTGTCCCAAAGGTGCTTTTTCAGGAGGCAACTGGACAATATTTTTTCTTTGAAGACATTTCACTTCTCATCCAAGAAGCTTCTTCAGCTCTAATTGGATTTCCAGAAAAAAAAATGTAGACTACAGGAATCATTAGGACTTCTCAGATAACCCTGAGGACACAGATAAATCTCCAAGTGGCCTCAATGACTCCCTAAAAGAATGTGAATGGCCAGCTGTCTGCAAGGAGTATAAATTCTTCCATTCCCCACTAATCCTGTCAGAGCTGAAGAAGCTTCTTGGATGAGAAGCTAAATGTCTTCAAAAAAAAACAAACAAGAAAGTCCAGTTGCCTCCTGAAAAAGCACCTTTGGGACAGTCCACATTTTATTTACAACACAACAGGCTAGCAGTTAGATCATGATGTGTAAAAATATGAATGCTAGCCTAAAGTATAAAGTATAAAACACAATGTTTTTTTTTTAATTTCAGTATCTCAGGGAATGCCAGTTGAGAAAGGTTGCTTTAGATACCTTCCCTGTTGTTCTCTTCTAATCTGATACTAGTTTATTTTTAGTGCTATTATTTGAGTTTTGCATTATGCTACATTAATAAGAACTTACTTTGTGTAGTGGTGAAGGTGTTAGATTGGAATTGGAGCATGCAACCATCTTGGGCATCAGAAATTCTGGCAGTTGAAATCCACTTAAGTTTAAGGGCATGGTGGCCTAGCAGTTGAGATGCTGGGCTTGTTGACCAGAAGATTGGCAGCTTGAGACCCAAGTATCATGTGACAAAGTTACCCCCCCTTCTTGCACCACCTCCTGCCAATCTAGCAGTTGGAAAGCATGCAAATGCAAGTATATAAATAGGAAGGTAACAGCATTCTGGTGGGAAGGTAACAGCATTCTGTGCACTTCGGCATCTAGTCATGCTGGCCACATGAAAATGAAGGTTCTTCAAACAGGACAGGTTCCCTTGCAGTGACGGGATTCAATTTTTTTTACTACCAGTTCTGTGGGCGTGGCTTGATGGGTGTGGTGTGTCTTGGTGGGTGTGGCTTGATGGGCATGGCAGGGAAAGGATACTGTAAAAAAAATCTCTATTCCCACCCCACTCCAGGGGAAGGGTACTGCAAAATCCCATTCCCTCCCCACCCCTGGCTAGAAAAAAAAGAGATGAGTACTGCCCCCTAGAGTCAAAATGACTGGACAAGGGAAACCTTTACCTTTACCTTAAAGTTACTAACATTTAGAAACACTGATCTGGGGGACTGCAAACATCCCATCATTCAGAAATGTCAAGTCAAATATGAAATGCTGATGTATATTTCCATTCAGCTATGGAACTGACTGAGTCATTTTGAGCCAATCACTATATCTTAGATAAGCCTGTCTCACCAAGTATTGTGAAAATAAAATAATGGGAAAATCAAATGTGGATCTTCAAAATGAATTAATATCTCTTTCTTTAAAACAAATCAAAATATCCAAAGTGAATTTTGTCACTTATTCAGAGTTCCATTAGAAATGTAATAAATAAAGAGAATCAACATGTATCCATGCAATAGCTAATGGCTGAGTGTTAAGGCTGGTGACAACTAACCATAACACTGTTTGCTGCTGAAGTTTAGCAATCCTGGCTTGTAAGAAGCATTCATGGAAGAATTGAGTTTTGAAAAACAATAGCTTCGTCTGAAGCTCATCCCATGCTTTCAGCCACTTTGCTACATATGCCTTCAAAAGTTTTAAGATTAGTTTTGCACACAGAATTCTTTCCCTCGATCGAAACCATATGTTTCATAACAAAGCTTAAATTTCAAAAACATGTCGTTCTTTCTGACCAAGTAGGTCATGTGGCAAATGCCAAAAAAAAAAAAAAAAAACATTCCTAATTCTGCTTTCGACAAGTATTGCAAATTTGTGACAGTGTGGTAGATGTGCAAAACTTACTAGAGCTCAGGACACATCTGAATAAGCTGGAATACACATGTTTAATTTTCTTCCATATGGCTGTAATCTGCAATGGAATAGAGGACAGCCAAGTCATGCAATATGTATGTAAGAGTAAAACAAAAGAAAGGAATGGGAGGAGGAGAATAGAGATGGACTTTTTCAATTTATTTGATGAAGTTTAATTATTTAAAAATTAATAAAGGATTATCACTGCATCCTGTTGTACAAAGAACATTGCCAAACAACAATAATAACTGCCTAAAACATAATGAACACTTGTTTTTTTTATACATTTTATTTTGTTATGATACAGATTTCCTTAAGATTTTTGTCTGTCTTGTCTTCACTTTTTAAAAATAAAATTGTTAATAATGGAGGACTATAGTTCCTTAAAGATTGAAAATATGGCTGTGATTAACATTTGTTTGGCTATTGCAATTTGTTAAAATAAGTTACTACAAGTTTACTATTGCGTGAGGCTTTGAGTTTCTACATTTATCTTATATTTCCAGAGAAAAAACAAAGAAAAACACAGCAATAAATGAATAAACCAGTGACAAAAAAATATAGCAAAAAATATAGCAAACATTGTTTTATATTGGGGTAAAAATGAATGTCAATAGGCTGGAAAAAAAAAAGTCCACCTTGAAATATCAACTCTCTATTCGCTAAGGAACTACTGTGTTGTAGCAAAATACCTCCAGCTAAAATCCCAACAGATAGGCAGAATGCATAATGCTAATTTCTTTATCTAGGTTGACATCCACAGTCTCCATAGTAAGATGTCACTAAACGCAAGATAGTCAGGGGTGGGACTGCTGGGGGTTTGCCCCTAGCTAAGGTTCTGTACAATTTGGGAGAACCCCCAAATCCCACTCCTGGCTGGCCCTGCCCATGCTGTGCTGGCCCTCCCAGGAGTTCTCACACAGCACATTTTGGATGCAGGTAAGATCACAGAGGCTCAGGGAGGGCAAAAGACAGGCCTCCTGGAAGTTCAAGTAGGCTGGAAATGGTCTTGTTTCTGGCTTCTAGAGAGCCTCCGGAGCCCAGGGAGGCCATTTTCATCCTCCCGGAGGCCTGAGGAAAGCGCTCGGAGCCCGAGGAGGGCAAAAACACCATTCCTGTCATAGTACAGGAGGACAACCAGGCCACCTACCCCACTCTTTGCTAAAATTTTTGAAGCCCACCCCTGAAGTTAGTGCTAACTTCCAATATAGTAATATATTATATCATTACACAAACTTCTGCATTTTTGACCCAACAAGGTAAAACAGGCTTTAAACACATTTTTTAGACATCATAGCGCTGATGTGATTAACAGCTAAAATTATCTGAAACTAACAAACCAAACTTTGTATACACACACAAGAAATCCAAACCTATTTTACAGTGGCTTTCTTTTTTTTTGTTATGAATTAATAAAAATGCTTAAATAAAGATTATTAAAACCTTTAGAAAAGTGCAGGGTTCTGGCCCTGCGCTTCTGATTGGCCGATAATAGTGACATCGGATTGGTCCGTTCAGGAGAATCTGATTGGCTATTAGCAGGCCTCTTTCATTGGTTAAGGGAGCTAGCGCTTCACGGTTCTTATTGGTTACTTGATCAGCGACTTGCCTATATAAAGGGCTGTTGCTGCCGTAGTTTTTGCTCTGTTCCACAATGTTAAATAAAGAGTTGAAGTTCACTGTTCAACGTCTCGTCTCCACTTCTTGCGCCCATGCGCAGAACTTAACATTTTTGTTCTGTTTTCAACACTTTTTCACTATGGACTGTCTTTTTCCCCCTTGCTTAAGAGGAAGGAATTATTTTTATCCCCCTTTTTTTGGGGGGGGGGAGGTTAGGCTTTTGTTATTGTTGTTTGGACTACAAATACATTACAATACTTTCAACAAAGCTGCAATATTAACAAACTTGATTTTCACAATTGCGCATAGTAGGTTATGATCCATTTTGTTTGGTTTCATTTAATTGACAAAAACTTGTAGAAGAATATGCCGTTTGATGAATTGATAATCTTCTACCTAAAAAGAGAAACAGAATAATTCATAGAGGATAAGATTTATGAGTCACTATTGAAGGTCATATTCCTTGCACATAATTTTATCTTAAACAGAAACAGTTCTGGAAAATATGAGTGCTTGGACATCACTTAATATTCTGCTTCTGAGCTCCTTAACAACATTTGGTTGATTCTAATGGGAACACGATACTCCAGTTACAATGCTTCTACAACAGAAGCATTTCCTCCATGTGCAATCTAGCATTTATTTCATGTATATCCATTATTTATTCCATCTCTGTGTTAAAAAAAAACTGAAGAAATTCTCCTTAGGTTTATTTACTGTGCATAAAAGGGTATCTATCCAAGAGTTGGTGTATTTTTCATTTGCAGTTAAAAGAAGATGAGAACTGATGGATAACTAGAAATCCAGGTGTAATGCCAGACTAAGTGAGATCACTTTTATGACTAATAAAATAGCTCACTTCTGTGGTTAATTTTTTTTAACACCTGGATTTTAATTACACTTTTAAAAGGTTCAACATGCATATTATTGCACCCAACAAAGTGTCTCAAGGCATCAGTGATTCCAAAGTGCAAAGTAAATCTGTTTCCTTTAATTGGGATCTCAATAGTAAAAGCAACAGCTCATAAGTTACTGATGTTTGTCAGTTGTCAGAGGTTGACAATGACCAAAAATAGTCATTATTAGCCATTTATCACATTGGCTGGGAGGGCAAAAGGTTGGGACGCAATTGAATGATTGCATAAATCAAGATACACACACACGCACACACACACACACACACACACACACACACACACACACACATGAAATTTAGCAATTTCATGTTAGGTCATAGAATGAAAACTGAAAACAACCTTTCAGTTTGTATCTGCTACTTGATATTGTACAAAACAACTCTGAAGCCTATGAAAGAACATTTACTTATAGAAACTGAAATAGGTTTAGATAAATCTATGTGTTTCCTAATAATTAAGATTTTGGGGGAAAAAAACAGTTGCAAGTAAAAAAAAAATGTTCAAAGAATCACAAACATAGAAGCACGGAATGAGATAGCTACTCTTAGTAAGACAACTAACTTGAAATGGCTAAGTAGATATATATGTATTTTTCAAATAGAAACCTATTTAAAGTTACAATTTTAAACATCTTAAGGAGATATTTATGTGAGCGAGATTTGAACACCTTGATACAATAGTCAGATATGAGAGATTCCATTCTATTCCATACAATGAATGTGTCCGCATTTGCAGAGTGGTAGAGGTAGAAGATTTGGCTCACATACTATTTGATTTTTGTTTGTATAAGAGGGTGAGAGACAGGTACTTTAGTTCATATATTAAATGAATGACCCATTGAGAGACCCATATTAAAACAACAGACCTTATGTGCAGGCAGAATATGAAAACAACATTTAATATGGCACAGTGCTTGGGTAAAATGCCTTGGCTGAGATCAGCATATGTGGATCTGATTAGGGTAGATTATAGGGATGATACTGAAATATAATTTTATCTTACTTTACTTATCCAGATATCAAATTATTGTATTTTACTCCAATATCATTTTAAATTGTTTTTATAAGAATTTGCTAATAATTTGTGTTTGGAACTCTCTATTTTGATATGGCCTATGGGTTAATCAATAAACTAAACTAAACCGGTTGCTTTGGCCCTTCTTTACCATAAGAAAAAACTGGCACTTTAAATAAATGTCAGCTTTTTAAACAAGATTTATAACACACTAAAGATACAACATAAACAATATGTCATACAAAAGGATGTGATAGCATTTTTCTGTTGTTAGAGTAATTCAGTGAGGTAAGAACTTTATTTTTTAATTTCATTACTAAGCACACATGTATACTTCCTGGAAGAAGATATGAGTCAAAATATAAAGAAGATATATTTATGCCATTTAAAACACAGAGTTACCATTTCAAATATTACACATTATTGAATATTTTTCTATTTCTATTTCAGAATAAGGAGTTCTTTATTAGATTTGAGATACATCATTGCATTTCAGTATTTGGAATCCATTTCCAGGAACCATTTTTGAAAATATTGGTATAAGACGATTCCACCATCTTGTGTTTATATTAGAACAACTATAACATAATATTTTTAAAAATAGTTATCCATTTAGATGAAAATTCCATTGTTTAAGGATCTTACTTTCATGTTGGCCATCCTAGTTGAAAATTTTGAGAGTTATAACTTGAAAAACACCAAGGACAATTAAGTACTTAAGACAAAGAAGAAATAAACCAATGTAAGAGATTTTAGTCATACAGTATTTGAAAAGTAAGTTTTCTCAGGCACAAAACTGTAATTTGATGCATAATAAAAATGCTGACAATATATCAGATGGGTTGGGGGAAGGGAAGCAGTGGTTAACCTGTCCTTCAGCTTCCTCTGGGATGCCACAAGTTCCTCTGCTTTTTTAGAAAACTTCCTAGGTTTGAAAGTAAGTGCATCTTCTTCTTCTTCTTCTTCTTCTTCTTCTTCTTCTTCTTCTTCTTCTTCTTCTTCTTCTTCTTCTTCTTCTTCTTCTTCTTCTTCTTCTTCTTCTTCTTCTTCTTCTTCTTCTTCTTCTTCTTCTTCTTCTTCTTCTTCTTCTTCTTCTTCCTGAATAACATCAGAAGATTTTACACTATTTTGTAATTATCAGAATAGAGGATCAGTTTGGTGACAATTAAAAATGTTTCCTTTATGCTAGGCAAAGTATTAAATGTTAATTTGAATGAAATAAATAGCAGAATGCAAAAAATGCAATTTAGATTATGTCGTAAGAGGGAAATGTGTATGAAGCTCCACTGGACCCCAAGAATATAAGCATGTAAGACAACTATATAATATAAGACAACTTTTCAATCTGCATATTGGATCTTTCCATATTAAAGATTGTAGGAGATTGCAGGTTGTAGAGGTAAATTTCTAAGGTTTACTATCAATGAATCCACTGCAATGGATTCCAAGGGAAAACCAAGGGAATGCAAAGGGAATGTGTTGAATTGACTAAATAAATGAACATCCACCAACAACCCTTACCACACAGAAACACAAAATTATATTAATTGAAATGAACTCAAGAAATTTCTGAGATGAGAAATGGAATGTCTTCAAGGAAAAAACAAAGGAAGTCCAGTTGCCTTTTGAAAAATCACCTTTGGGACAAGCATGACTTGGATGACCAAGAATCTCCATAGACAATTAGCAATGGAAATAGCACTTAGATGTATATACTGCTTCATAATGCTTTACAACCCTCTCTAATAGATTTACAAAGTCAGTATTTTTCCCTCAACAATGAGAGTTCTGTTTTTACTGACCTTGGAAGGATGGAAGGCTGAGTCAACCTTGAGCCGGTGAGATTCGAACTGCCAAACTGCTGGCAATTGGCAGTCAGCAGAATTAGCCTGCATTCTAACTGTTGTGCCACCAGTGTAATTGAGATGCTATTACATTTAAATATATTGTTTGCTATGGTCTAGATATTACAGAGAATACTAAAGGTTCAATAACACTAAGTACAAATCAAAACTAAAATGTCTGAAAACAGCAAAGCCCCAGCATGTATTCTCCAAGACAGCTTAAGCAAACCTCTGAACTTCTGTTGACCCATTTTCCCTTCCCTTCGAAAGGAAAAAAAACCTCCAGTACTAGTCAAAATTTCCCTCACCATTGAATAATGAGTGCAAGCTGTTCTTAGCTCCAGTAAACAGCACATTTTTGGGTAAAGAAAACAGCTGGGACATGAAAACTGAGCTCATGCATTTCATGACATTTGTTCTTAACACATGGCCTATTGGAAACAATATAGTCCTTTTGGAATGTGGGAGGGTGGGAATAAAATCCTATGGACATTGGTATCAAAAGTAATATTGGAACACAGTTATATTGAAACTGAAAAAAATGGTTGTGGTGGTAGAATATTTTTCAGTTTCATTAATTTGATTCCATTATAGGAGGGACTCATTTAGAAATTAAGCGGGTCTCGGCCAATTACTCTTTACATATAATCCACCCAACTTCCCTTTTATGGTTTCTTTTAAATACATTGAATCTTTCCAGTAATATTCCAGTTATAAGTACCCTCTCATAGGTTTCAGTGATATTTTTTTAAAAAAGTCACATGTCAAGTTTTTCCTTTTTTTATAAGACAAGTTTTATTAATTTTAAAGACAACATGTCAAGTTTTTCTTATTTTCTGCTTATACTTTGCATTGGTGTAAAGCAGGGCAGAGGAACTATGACCCTTTTATGACTTATGGACTTCATTTCCCAGTACTCCATGGCTGGCTCAGGAATTCTTGGGAAATGAAGTCCACAAGTCATTAAAGGGCAAAGACTTCCCATTCCTGGTGTAAAGACATCTGACTTATTTAGCATTTCTCTTCACAGGTGTGCCTGCTGCATCTAATGTTTTCTGAGTACCTTACTTTTTTTTATCATTTCTTGTATTTGTTTGCTACCTTTGGATAATGCTCTGAGTATGATTCTGGGTATTGACTCTCCTCCCTCCAGTTTCAAAGCCTGCAGATGACATGAGCAAGAAATCTTTCGAATACATTTTCCAAGTCTTTGTGAGATACAGTTTGTATTTTTCCAGAAGTTCTTCCTACCGTATAGATAATATGGTCCATGTAAGACCATAGTCCATGGTCTTACAGGTCTGGTCTCTAAAAATCCAGATCACCAAGAGATGCCTAAACAGAAATGCAGAATACTATTTCTGTCAGTCTCGATTACGATGTACCGAGTCTGGATTACTACCGATCAAAAAGATAAGGAATGTTCTGACCTAGGGTTCCCAAGATCATGAAGCAGACTCCTTGTCCCGATAAAAACCTTTTTATTTAGGTTAAAGTGAATTCTTCTCCAACAAAGTCCCGGAAAACAATCTTTCATGAGATTTCACAACTACAGACCTTTATCAGGTTTGGAGAGTTGCCAGGCCAATATCTTCCAAATGCCATGCTGTAGCAGCAAGTACTTCTTCACCCTAATTAATTGAACTAATTGTCTCCTGCAAACACCATCCCCTTTTGCTCCTCTTTATTCCCTATGGAAGGAGCCATTCACTGTCCACCTGAGCCTTTACTCCCGAGTCAACACTTGTTCCTTAACTGTTCCCTTCTCCTGGCAGCTCTGTGCATGCACACACTGGGAACAGGCTCCAGCTGTTCTTCTGCCCCATTGATCTCCAACTCTGAAGAGAGCTGATAACTGTCAGGTGGTCCTGGCCCCATCTCTGCCTCTGATGCAGAGCCCTCATCAGAGCCTTTCCCAGACTCCAGGATTGGCCCATGTTCCTCCCCCAACCTCCTCACTGTCCCAGTCTGCTTGCCAGCTCTGCTGGCTGCTGCAGGGCTACAACAAGGAAGAGGGGGAAGATTTGTTTTCAATAATCCCAAACTCATAGGGTAGAAGCTTTACAAAGCAAGTTCTGAACTTAAAATGTGGGAGAAGGTCCTCACCATGAGAACTATTAACTATTAAGGAGCTAGGAATATTTTTCCTTCTGGAGTTATTGGTGCTCCACCAGGAGACATTTTTCAAACCAAATTGGACAAGCATTTGTCTGAGATGATGTGAGGATTTTTGCCCTGAGGAGAGAGTTGAACTAGAAGACCCCTGAGGTTCCCTTTAAAGGTTTCTTTATCCTTATGAGTTTATGTTTCTATAATTCCTGGTTTTATATTTATTTTTATGTTTATATTATTTATATTTACATGTATATATTTAACATGGCAGCCATTTCCCCAATAAGTTAATTATGGATGGCTTATAAATCATTTTGAGGAGAGGATGAAGTTATTCTTCCAAACAATACATTGGATTACAGGCATATATTTTATTTCCTAAGGCCTTTTGTACTTATACTTGCCCATCTAAGAGCCAAGGTGGTGCAGTGGTTAGAATGCAGTGCTGCAAGCTAATTCTGTTGACTGCCAACTGCCACTAGTTTGAGTCTCACCAGCTCAAGGTTGATTCAGCCTTCCAACCTTCCGAGGTTGATAAAATGATATCCAGATTGTTGGGAGGCAATATGCTGATTCTGTTTAGAGAGGGCTGCAAAGCACTGTGAAGTCTAAATGCTAATGCTATTGCTGTACTTGAAATAACCACTTTTTAAAATAAGTAAATCTTGAACATATTTGAACTCAATTAATGAGATTAGATCAGCTTCTATTTTTTAATAATGGTCAATATATCCCTTCAGAAAAAATTCAATTTCCAATTGCTCCTTTGCTGCAAAACAGGAGCTGTTTGCTACTGTTTTCTTCCAGGCTGTTTTTAATTTGTTCTTTTTTATTTATTTATTTATTTATTTTACAATCTGGTCCACAGTCCTGGAATATCTTGGTGGTCTCCTATTGAGGAAGACATTGGTACGCTCTTTGAGTGGGCTACTCACCATAAGAATTTACCAGTGTCTTTTTCAATAGGAGACCACCAGGATATTCAAGGAACTGTATCCAAGTTCTCTTTAGGTCTGGTTCTGCTTAGATTTATCAATATCAGAAGACATCAGCTGTTGTTGCCATCTAGCTGGCACCAAGCCAAAGAGTCCACTCTATTTGTTTCTAGCAGCTGGTATTCAACAGTGAACAAGTGGGCTTGCTCAGTTGGCCAGTTGGCCAGACAGCTGTACTTCCATTTACGATGATATTGTTTTTTCTTCCCCATTTTTCCACTTCCCTTCCCCCTATCAATAACCCTCGGCCTTCTGAGGTCATAGAACACATAATATTACTGGGTTATCCTAGAAGGAGTTACTTCCCTTTAACATTTTTTCCCTAGAGTTTATTTTAGTTATGCCTTATCCTGGACATGTAATATTAACCTTGAAAATGATTTTTTCTGTCTTTACAGGTATTCTTCGGGATGTAAGCTTCCTGATGTTTCAAGCTGCATTGTTTAAGCATGTATTGTTTTCCAAATTCCTTTGTTAACTGATGATTTAATTGTTGCATCCATCATGTTATCTTTATTGATCAGTTGCATTTGATTGTAGTAGTTTTGCACATTTATTGGCTTTTAGGTTTTAACCAAGAGATTTTTTGAATCTGGCTCTTTATCACCACAATAAATATTTCTACTACCAAGCAATAATTCTCAAATATTTTTACTATCATTTTATTACTGTGTGTTCCTTCAATACATCTTAAAAAAAAATCACCTGGCATGGAAATATAGTTGGGTAAATAATATTCTGTAGTTATGAGGAAATGCTGCCAAATCTGTTGATACCTCTCTTCTGTCCATGGGTGAATCCCATTGTAGCTTCATAAGCCTTGATCCTTGGACACAAAATGCAACCAGCACAGCTTAGTTTTGAATACCTGGACCAATCTGCTTGGGAATCAGCCTATTTCCAAGTAATCCATTGTGCAATTCTTCTTTTTATTTTTATCCTTCCCCTGGAGTTCCTCTCTATAATCAATGTGTTCATGCTCTGGATGATTCCACAGTTTCATTTGGAGTCAGTTTTCCAAGGGAAAAGTAAACAACAAATGGGGTCTGATTCCTTCACTACTTCTCTTCATTCTCCTTCTCCTTCTCCTCTTCCTCTTCCTCTTCCTCTTCCTCCTCCTCCTCCTCCTCCCCCCCCCTCCTCCCCCCCCCCCTCCTCCTCCTCCTCCTCCTCCTTGATGGTCTCTGAACCTGGTTGTTTTCTTGCAGACATTTCATTACCCAAACTAGGTAACATCTTCAGTGCCCCAATGATGTTACCTAGTTTGGGTAATGAAACATCTGTAAAACAAATACAACAACAGCCAAGCTCGGAGAATGTCAAGGACCCTTCATTTCAACTCTAAACTACAATCATTCTCCTTTATCAGTTCTGAAGTTTGCAAACCAAACACAGAAAGATGAAATGAGATGGCTGCATGAATTTCTTCTTCTTCTTCTTCTTCTTCTTCTTCTTCTTCTTCTTCTTCTTCTTCTTCTTCTTCTTCTTCTTCTTCTTCTTCTTCTTCTTCTTCTTCTTCTTTCTTCTTTCTTCTTTCTTCTTTCTTCTTCTTTCTTCTTTCTTCTTTCTTCTTTCTTCTTTCTTCTTTCTTCTTCTTCTTTTCTTCTTCCTCCTCCTCCTCCTCCTCCTCCTCCTCCTCCTCCTCCTCCTCCTCCTCCTCCTCTTCCTCCTCCTCCTCCTCCTCCTTCTTCTTCTTCCACCCCCTCCTCCTCCTCCTGAAGCAGCAGCTATGGGTTATTTGTTAACTGCAAGTGATAGGCATTTTATCTCCCAAACATTCCTAAAGCACCAAAGGCAGTGCAACCTTTGACCTCGGTTCACTGAAATGGCACCATCTTTGAAAGACTTTTCCACTTAGCTTGTTCCACACATCTGCCTGCATCTTTGCATCTTTGCAGAGCACAGAAGTATAGAATGATCTTTGACATCGAGACACCTGCACCACATACTTTGGGGTGATGTAACTGACAAGTTGTAAGATTTAAAGCAGTGGCCTGTTCTCTCTCTCTTATTCAGGTGCAGAGGCAGCTGAAAGGAAGAATAGAGCTTAAAAAAGTACTGGCATTTCCTCCTGTTGAACACATGCGGCAGTTTTAAAGGACATAAAACAAGACTGGGGTTATGGCTTGGATTAGTGGCAGAGGGAAAGATTCCAAGTCTCTAGTCAAAGGAGTCTACTTTGCAAGAATCATTTGATCCGCCAAATGGAAACAGGATTTCATATGATGCCTGCCAATCTGAAACTGTAGCAATTTTAGCATCCCAAGACTGCAGATTTTCCCCTGATATGTCCTTAGGGAGAACCTAATTAAATAATTCAAAATAGTGCTTATTGTTATTACAGTTTCAGGAAAAGAATGCAGTGCATTTATTTTTCTACACCAGGGCTGTCAAATTCGTGGCCTGCAGACACACTGGCCACACCCACACCCAGTTTAGCAAAGTGGGGGGAGTCGCAACATGTCACATGATGACACCCTGATGACACAAGTTTGACACCCCTGTTCTACACTAACTAGAGTGCCCTACCACTTTTTCCTCTGAACAGCTCTTTCCAGAGGTGGTTATTCAGCAGGTTCTGACCAGTTCTGGAGAACCAGTAGTGGAAATTTTGAATAGTTCAGAAAACCAGCAAATACCACCTCTGACTGGCCCCACCACCATCTATTCTCTGCCTCTCAAGTCCCAGCTGATTGGCTGGGTCTTCTTTGATTGCTCTGCAGAGGAGAACAGAGCTAGTAAGCAGGTTAGTGGGGTGGAAAGGGAATGGGATTTTGCAGTAACCTTCTCCCAGGAGTGAGGAGGAAATGGATATTTTTACAGTGTTCTTCCCCTGGCACGCCCACCAAGCCATGCCCACCAAGCCACACGACCCCCACTATGCCACGCCCACAGAACCAGTAGTAAAAAAAATTGAATCCCACCACTGGCTCTTCCCCTGTTGTCCATCCCAAAAAATCAGGACCAGCTGCATCTCCTTTATTCAACATTCTTGGGAATTGTCAGACATCCTTTATACTGACATTGGGGTTTATGAGCATCTGTTGTTTTTCCCAGATTCATTCTTGATGGAATGGTGGAAGGAAGGAAAGAAGGAAGGGAGGGAGGGAGGGAGGGAGGAAGGAAGGAAGGAAGACTATTAATGATCCAGAAGTCCCTCTAGATCACGGGTGTCAAACTCACATCATGGTGGCGTCACGTGACGTATCATGACTTTTTTCCCCTTTACTAAACCAAGCACGGGTGTGGCCAGTGTGTGACGCATCCAGCCAGCAGGCCACGAATTTGACAGCCCTGCCTTAGATCTTGCCGCATCATCAGGTCTAGGGTTCCAGACATTCTGAGACAGTTCTATGATGGCAATTATGCTTTACTTTTTAAATATTATTTCAGCATTCCACGTTTTCTGTATGTATACTATTTTTTTCTACCAGCTTGAGGATTATAAACTGACCATTCGCTTATAAATAAGTTTCATATTAAAAAGTATTACTATACTTGCAAATAAGTGTACTAAAACACTTATTGGAAAGGAATCAGACAGTTAAATTTGGTATTAGATCCAGATAGTAGTCTAAATATGAGCCAATACCAACTCTTGAGTCTTTCAAGTGATTCCATGTGAAATCCATCTGCTTCCAACAACTCCTTATAAGTGTGCCTGCTTCTAAGATTTAAGCACACATCTTTAAAACTCATGTGGGGAGAGGCCCAACTGAGGCTTTTAGAAAGGACTCCTGAGGATCAAGGAACACTGTGCATTCAATCAGCGGAACTGCCAATTCCTACTGCCCTGTCCTGTTTTCCCCATAATTTATTGCTGTCTTCTTCCTCTCTGGGTCTCTCCTAATGTTTCACTTTCCAGACAATAGCGCTTCACTCCGGTCCTAAGATAAACAGAACAATAGTTTAAAACCAGGTGATTTTCATGTCTCTGTACTGAAATGCATTTTAATTTCAGTTGTTTATTTGAAGTTATTATGCATGATATTCTTTCATGATCTTATGTTGTATAATTTTTTTTAGATCTTAACGCATGCAAACACGAGTTGTTTGTATCCAACTGCTTTAAAATGGAGAATAAAAATGTAGATGGTGTAACATAGCAGGCACTTTAAAGAATGAAAATAGGATGGATTAGAATGTAGTTTGCACTTTTTATAACTGATTAAACAAATATTTTTCAGATTGCTTCATAAACAATGAATAATTGGAGATTAGAAAAACTGAATATGAAAGAAAGCAGAACTGAAAGATTGATTGATTCAAGAAGATCATATTTAAATGCTTAGCTCAAAAGTTTCCAGATGTTTGGGTCTGCCGCTCTCTTTAGTTATCTTGGTCTTATCATGGTCAATAGCAAAAGATTTGGGGAGTGTGGTACCAAATATTTTATTTGTTTTATTTATTTGTAAAAATTATTAGCCACCCATCTTACTAGGCAGGTAATAAATATCCAGAGTGTTTCAGGATTTGTACAATTGGCTTAGCTGATCTGGATGTAAAATTTAGTATATATAATCACATTTGGAAACTAATTCTTTTTTTAAAAAAAAAATAGATTCTTTTTTTTTTTAATAGAATCTTCATTTTTATGAGATCCATATGCCTGAAAGGTTCTTTTCTTGCTTGTAATAACTATATTAATTGAATTTGGCCCACTTAAGTGGGTGAGCAGGTTATCATGATCATCTGCAAATTTCTTCATAAATGAGACTGCAGATTTTTAAGTCTGAATGTGTGAGAAAGCAAAACACGAAGATTTGGTTGTCCATAGTTAGAAAGATGGCAATGCCTAAAATTGTTAATTAAAATTAGTCATGTTTTCACATATGATTACTGCTAATTAAAATGATGTTTTATACAAGCAAGATTGTTTGGATCAGGGGTGTCAAACGTGCAGCCCGCGGACCGGATGCATCGTGTCCTGGCCTGCCCCCACCTAGTTTAGTGAAAGGAATGAAAGTTTTTCTATGTCATGTGACACCAACATGACCACAAAAGTTTGACAACTCTGGTTTAGATTATAAAACTGTCACCTCTTGTTTCATGAGTTTCCGTTTTGTCTATTCTAGGTCAGTGTAGCATAGATATTTTTTTAAAAAAGAATGAGCTTTACTGAAAGTTGTCTGCTTTTAAGGCATGGTTTTATAACAGCATAAGACAATTTTCTGATCTTAATCATATTTATTTTTGACTAAATCCAAGCCATGTCTACATATGAACTTCCTTCAATTTCTTTACATTTCAAGGTTTAGTTCATGAAAACCAATCATTTTAACACATCTTTAACAACTCTATAGCATTAATTTCCCTTTCTGATAAAGTGACATCTAGTGACATCCTGGATGTTGTTTCTCTTTCTGTCAAAAACTAGATTCCATGTGTATAATGCATAAGGCATTTAAGTAGTGTATACATAAAAACAAAAACATTAGAGGAACAACAGCATCTGCATTTCCCAAAATAAAATTGCACCAAACAACTCTACATGACAATATGTCATATTCCATCAAAGGGTTTTCTTTGATAGCATCTTTTTGTTGATGGACTATCCATTCTGACGACCAGGAGTTTGAAGAGATTAAATAAAATGCATTTTTTTGTTTAGATTTATATGGCTGACCCCATTCATCACAGCAATTCTGAATGGTAAACAAAACTTAAAACAGAAACCACACGACAAATGACCATTAAAACACAAAATAGCCAAGTAGGAAAACCACAAAATCACACTGCACCACTAACTTTACTAACGTCCCCGCCTCCATCCTTGATAACCAAGTTTTCAGCACTTTTCAGCACTCAAGAGGATCAGGACCAATCTGCCTTCGGATAGTAAGGTTTCCAGATGGCAGATGTTCTACCAGAGAAATCACACTTCATGTACCTGTACAATGGAATTCTTTAATTGATAAGACCTCAAGCATCCCAGTCTTGCTGGATCAAATAAGAAGATGGAGATCAACAGAGAGAGAGATTTCTGCAGATATCCTGACTCCTTGTCACTCTTTTTTGTTTCTTTTTCTACTTTTAACATATGATAGCAAAATAAAAAACATTGTTTGAACTCTTCCTCTTTATATTTTAGGAAAATGTGGGCCACTTACATATCACCAAGGATGAGGAAGAATCCACAAATTGATTTATATGAGTGCAAATTTAGAAATAATTATAGCTATAGTACTGACACAGAAAGACCATTTCTGCTTCCAAAATGGGAAACTTGTGTGCCTTCTTCACCCACTTGATAAGTCATAATTGCTCATCAACTATTGTAGTATTCTAAACTTTATAACAGATTTGGATAGTGCTTCAAGTTAGTCTTTTGTCCAACAATTTTCCTCCTGCTTTCTACTAATCTTACTCAGTTTGATGCAAGAGAAGTACCTTTCAACAAAGAGTCTTTTAAAGAAATTGTCATGGATGGAATATGGTACTCTTACAGTTAATTATAAGATGACCAAATTGTGTGAAAGACTTCCTGTCTTTCATTGTATTGCTAGTTCATTACAATTCTGCAATATTCCTGGCTTTCCCTTATTGCTATTGAATCTCCAAGAAAAACATTAAGAGACATTTTTTACTATTGGGCTTTAGGAGATGAAGCAACCAAAAAACTCCAGAGTGATAAAAGTTATTTAACATTGGTGGGAGATAATTAAAACAGATCTCCCTTTAAAAAAAAAAAAACTGATGGAATGACAAGTGCTGATCTACTGGAGGTTTTCATAAGTAGGAAATAAATTCTAAGATACTTTGGTTTTGACATCTCTACTGCACAGCAGAGTACAGATTTCATCACAATCTTTCCATCTTCCTGAAATCTTCTTTGAATTGGTTGTTATATGTCCATTGGCATCTTTTACATATCATTTTGGAGTTGGAACCCTCTTCTCAGTTCAAACATCTTTTGGAAGACTTATTGTTTTTCCATGTTTTTTTTTCCATATTCATTGTCTTTACAAATGTTATTGTAATACTACTTCTACAGCTTTCTAGAATTATTTTTGTTGAATTATTTCCTCAGATTCTTGTCTTTCTTGGCTTCTCCTCTTTTCTTGAAGTTGCCATGGTTTATTCTGCCAATCGATTTGCTTTCTTCTGTTTCTTCCTATTTGCTGGTTTCTTTTCACATTCATCTTTAACAACATCTTCATTTTGGTTTCTGCCCATGAAATTCAAAACTTCAAAGCAATGGCTACATTTTCTTCTTAAAAATCATGGGTATATATTCCAGATCATATTTGATGAAACTTGTTGACTTTCTTCTTCTTTCCCTTAATTTGGAACTTGCACATGAACAGCTCATGAATTGTTCTGCAGTCAGTACCAGCCCATGTGTTTAATGCTATAATGGAGCTCTCCCATCTCCTTTTTGTGGTCAACCACAATATAAAAAAGATGTTAAGACTCTGGAAAGAGTGAAGAGAAGAGCAACAAAGAGGATTAGCGGACTGGAGACTAAAAATATAAAGAATGGTTGCTGGAACTGGGTTTGTCTAGTTTGATGAAAAGAAAGACGAGGGGTGACTTGAGAACAGTGTTTCCAATATTTGAAGGGCTGCCACAAAAAAAGAAGGGAGGGATCTACCTATTTCTTTCAAAGCACCAGAAGGCAAGACAAAAAACAATGGATGGAAACTAAACAAGGAGAGAAGCAATCTAGAACTAAGGAGAAATTTCTTAACAGTGAAAACAATTAACCAATCTAATGGCTTGCCTTCAGAAGTTTTGGGTGCTCGATCATGGAGGCTAGACACCTATTTCTCTGAAATTGTAAAGGGTCTCCTGCTTGAAAAGGGAGTTGGACAAGAACAGTGGTTGCCAACCAGTGAGCCGGGGACCACTGGTGGTCCAGGAGAAAATTTTGGTGCTCTGCAGAGAAATGTCCCCCCCAAAGCAATTAATCCAGGCTGCATGGGAACATAAGGCTGCGCCCACCCTCATGGCCCACCCACCCACTGGCCCCCACCTTTTGGCTGAGCACAAACCTTACCTTGAGTAGAGCCATGCAAACTGGAACTCAAAGGTAAGACCAACCGGGGGAGGAGGGAAATCCACTCCAGGGTGGCTTGTTGATGTTGGTGGGAAAGTCAGTCCCACATTCCAGAGCTGCAGTAGTCACAGGACTGGCCCTTTGGTCATCTCAGAGCAGCTGCTCCTCCACCTGGGTTCACCAGCTGCCATGGACTGGAGGAGAAGCTGCACCAAGATGAGCAAAGGGCCAGTCCTGTGACTTCTACAGCTCTGGAATATGGGACCGACTTTCCCATCAACATCAGCCAGCCACCATAAGTCAAAATTCATATTAATGGTCTGCGGGATTTAAAATTATGGGTTTGGTGGTCCCTGAGGTCCAAAAGGTTGGAAGCCCCTGGACTAGAAGACTTCCAATGTCCCTTCCAAGCCTGCCATTCTATGTTTTATATACTTCCCTTTTAGCAATAATGCATTCCATTTTACTGTATTTCTATTGTATGTGATGATGTCCGTAAATCCAGGCATTATTTCATTTCATCTTTCACAAGGTTGAGCGTCCCCGAGTTCATGCTTGTTACTCCATACATGTTCCCATTGTTTATTGCTATATCTTCCCACTCTATTTCATTGTGGCTTTTGGATTGTTCTTCCTATAAGGCAACACCAAGAACTAGTTGTCCTGAATATTTTAATCTAGTCATGTCATAAACACAATTAGTACTCCAAAAGATCCTCAGCTCCTCATAATCAGCATGTTGAGTGCCATATGACCTGAGGGGATTAACATCTGGCTCTATGTCACCATTTAGATTCAAAAGATTCCCATTCTACTCATATTTCAAAAGACCCTGAAGTCCTGGTTTTTCACCCAAGCCTTCGGTGAGAGTGAGTAAATCCCCCTTTTCTTCTTTCTCTTTGTTCTCATCTGGGTTTGTTAACTCTACCATTCTTGCTCTCTCTTTTTGGTCTTGTTCCTTCCTCTTCTTTTTCAATTTTTAACCATTTGTAAACTGCCCAGAGATGCTTGGAACTGAGCAGCATACAGTATATGTTTATTTTTTAAATGTCCTTTTAATTCACTTTTTTTTTTTTGGTAAATTACAACTGTGATTGTCCCACACTGTATAAATTATCAAATTTTCTGTTATCACTAAAGTGATCCTCTACTTCCAGCCTCCTCGTATATCACTGCTGGTCAGGTGCCTGTTTGCTTTACATGGGCAGCTGGGGTGATCTTCATGGTTTGAATACTTTTGCTTGGGAATATATACTTTTCACATGCACTGCTGGCCAGTGGTGGGATTCAATTTTTTTTACTACCGGTTCTGTAGGTGTGGTGTGGTATGGTGTGGCGTGGCTTGGTGGGCATGGCAGGGGAAGGATACTGCAAAATCTCCATTCCCTCCCCATCCCACTAATCTGCTTTTCAGCTCCATTCTCCTGTGCAGGGCAATAAAAGCTGATCAATTGGGACTCGGGAGGCAGAGAATAGATGGGGCAGGGCCAGTCAGAGGTGGTATTAGCTGGTTGTCTGAACTTCTCAAAATTTCTGCTACTGCTTCTTCAGAACTGGTCAGAACCTGCTGAATACCAGCTCTTCTTGTGGCATTCTTGGCTCATTCATCCCAGGAACACCACCACCATGGTGAGGCAAAAAGCAAGCTTTTGAAACAGACATACACACACACACACACATCACACACATCCAGAAACAGATTCATGCAGCCAAGTTCCCTGAGGTCAAAGGCTGAAATATATGCACAGTAAATGATAACATTTCCAAAAAGGGGGAGGGGGGGATAATTTGGAAGGAATCTCACTTGGGAGTTATAAACCTACAATGAAGCTTAAACATTTGTTAATCCTTTTAGATTTTCAATGTTTCTGCATAAACATGGCCTGAACTGTGATGTGTTCTCATAAGTTCTAAAGCTAGATAAAGAGATCCAATTAAACAAATGAGCCAAAAACATAAGATGGGTTCAAAGTTATTTATTTATTTACTATACCAATTTAAACATATACTGTATGTATATTGATATATTGTATTTATATAAATAAAATTAAAATTAGAAAAATAAGCCGACAGGCAAGGCTGGGAAGTCTTGTAATCAGCATCAAACCCCAGCTTTCTCAGGGTCATAAAAATCTATTTTGTCATGCTACCAATGTATCTCATACTGCCCTAAAGAATTATGAGCACAAATTTATAACCATGCATTTGCAAATATTACATTATTCAGTGATAGAGCTTCTAACAAAACTTGTCCAAGATTTTACTACTTTTTACTACTGTTATGCAAAGGAAAAAATAGTACAAGGAACCTATCCTGCCTTTTTTTCAATGGACACGATTCTCAACTATTTTCAGCAAGTTGATAGAATTATAACACACAACCCATGCCCCCCTGCGTCATTGTTTCAGAGATTTCCTCACTAAACAGAGAAACAGAATGACCATGCTTGGGCAAAAAGGCAGTGGGAATCAATTCCTCGAATAATCCCAGCCAAGTTATTTCTATTAGAGTTGAAATAGTGTAGACTTAGTCTGGCAAGATTCTGTCTATACGGTATTGACAAATAAAGAACTGAATTTTGACTGGATTGTTCTGTGACCTTCCTGGGTTGGGCCTGGCAGCATGTTTGTCTGTTAGAGAAGAGGCATATAAAGCAATAAATATATCCACGCGTTTCTTCATGCACCTTAAAAGTGGTTGTTTCTTTATGAGCCATAACTCAATTCCTTGCTGCTGAATGGAGAGGGAGGGGAATTGGATTGCAAGAGTGGCAGGGAAATTGTCACAAAATTTTCAAATTGTCCATCATGTAGCCAAAGCAGCAGCCATAACATCCCCAAATTTCATATTCTGTATATTAGCCCATTTGAGGTATCTTGGTCCCAAAAAGTTACCATATGATGTACTATTTCATTCAGTTAATGGTAATAATAAAGAGAGTTTTAATAGTATATAGAAGAATAGATTTTATTGCCACTAAACAACCATAGCATGCCATGTGATTGGCAGGAAGCATAGAATTGGCAAGAGGAAACAACAATTGCTCTTTACTGTAAAGTTACAACTAAATGTCATTTTTATTTACTCACTTGTCTCATGTTAAAAGCAATTCTCTGATTAAGTGCTTACATTCTTCAGTAAAACTTTGAATCTATTTAATGATCCATTCTAGTTTCCATAATTCTTATGTTGTCTTAAATCAAGCTGTACTTGTTGCTTTCTCTGATTATGTTTCTAGTACAGCTTAGATAAGTTTTGCATTTTTCTGTTGTTATTAGTTCTCGGAATATTGCTATTTGCTCTTATTAAAGAGCACTTCCCAGCACACTCATTATAAATTTGTTCATCAAAGTTGCTACACATTTAAAGCATAATTCGGTCAACTTGAATCACTTTTAAAATCTTTATTGATTTTAACATATTAAATACATCTGCTTAGGTCCACAAAGTTGGTGCATACTCTCAAGGTAGTGGATATAAGTTATGTTTTAATAATTGAAACTGGAGAAATTAAATATGATTAATTTTGGCAGGATCAAACATTCATGAATATGTTAATAGAATAATGTCATGTTTCTGATTTCTAAAATCCAGAATATTTAGGCCATTATTCTAATCACTAGATTATACATAAAGGCTTAACATCTATTTGCTTGTTCCATGGGATACTTTCAGGTACACCCAACTGTTTCCTTGCATTCTGATATTTATTAGGGTAAAAAGGATGTGATGGCTTAGTGGCTAAGATGCTGAGCTTGTCGATCAGAAATTTCAGCAGTTCGGCAGTTCAAATCCCTAGCACCATGTAACAGAGTGAGCTCCCGTTACTTGTCCCAGCTTCTGCCAACCTAGCAATTCAAAAGCATTTCAAAATGCAAGTAGAAAAATAGGGACCACTTTGATGGGAAGGTAACAGCGTTCTGTGCACCTTTGGCATTTAGTCATGGTGGCCATATGACTACAGAGATGTCTCCGGACAGCGCTGGCTCTTCGGTTTTGTAATGGAGATGAGCACTGCCCCCTAGAGCCAGAAACGACTAGCACATATGTGCAAGGGGAATCTTGACCTTGACCTAGGGTAAAATTAATAAGAATTTTGATAGTTTGTGATGGTAACCCAACTGAAACAAAAGATCAGTAGCCTGACTGACAGGTCTGTGGATTGAAGAATGGCCCAGATTGAAGGAAGAGGAATTTCTTTTGAGGTGCAATGTGAGCTTCCTTGAAACAATCCATAAGTCCTTCTGACCTATGAATCCATCAATTTGGCTACTTCTGGACAAGGTAGAAAACCTCATTAGAAGCCAGATAGAGTCACATTCAGAAAAAGACTCTGTGGTTGTTATTAGCATGTTCATTGCTTCTTTGAGATTCTGTCACTCAGAAAATTTGAGAGGTGATCAAAGCTCTATCCTGGACATCCAATTCCCCTTGCACAAGCACATTCCTCAATGAAAGTAATTGGTGGAGATTTTTCATCAGCAGCTGGTGATATAAATATTTAGGATATTGGGCTTCTCTGTTGGAAGCAAAAAGAGTGGCTTGAACCCATGCTTTTGGTTCCTCTTTCTGAAATGTGGATCAATGTCTTGTTTTTCCTATGATCACTTTTGATTAAGTTGCTTCCTTTATGTCGCAAAGAAAAACATTCATTTATTGTAGAGACAGAAATAGACAAAGGGTGGGGATTAGTCACTCATTGATGCAGTCAGTTACTACTTCAAAAGGAAACTGATTCTTTGCTTTACACACAGACTGTAGGATTAAAAGATTGTAGGTTGAAGTCTTTAATCTCTGTTGACCAGGATAGTATGATATGAGGATTTCTCGTAAATTAGAAAAATCCCACATCAACCTCTGATGAAATGGGAGCATTGAGAAAGATGTTAATGATACCTTATCTGTTCACATAGGGTCCACTGCACTGTTACAAATGGATTCAACTTTCTAAAATATTGTGTGTTCAAGTTAAACAGTGTTCTGAATCTAGAAGGGTTGTATTATCATCCCGGAAGTCAAATTGTACCTTGGCTATAACTATTTTCATGTTTGAATGTTATGGGCTAGAATCCATGTCCACTAAATCTGCAGGAAAATGCAGGAGTGAGATAATTAGTGTCAAAATACTTTGCATTTTGCAAAAATGCAAAAAATCTTTGGCCCTGAGATTCTGGGAATATCAGGGACCCAGATTATGCTTTCTTATATAATTCAGAAAAAAAAAAAAAACCTAGATTGCCCCTGAATCATATTTGAAAGATATGGGTTTATTTCTGCAGTTATCATGAAGTGTGGGAAACTGGAAGCACCAACCTTAACTGAACCCCAAAGCTGAACAAGGCCAAATCTGATTGATATTTTGTTAAGGAGACCATTAATAATAAACTAGATTATTAGATTATTCCCAAGGCTAGATTAGGAAATCTAAATCAGGATTCTGGAAGGAGTCAACAGCAATTAGATCTGTGCTGCTGCCAAAATAAAACTATATGGATATGTCCTAATAATCAGTACAAGTCAAGCTTGACTCAATGTACTCTTGGTTATTTTTTAATCTGCTAATGGTTAATGGCTGGATTTAACAGCATTGAATTTTTGTTCTTGTTCTTGATTTTGAGGCTGTCATGACAGTCTCAGGAGTTCGGGCAATGTACCCATTGGGTCATCATTTCAAAGATATTTCTTTATTTAAACAGAGAAATAGAAATAGGGATGGGCAAAAAAGAAGTGGGACTGGGAGCAATTTACAACTTCCTTCTGGCTTCCCCATTGAGTTTCCATGTGGAAAGCTGGTAGGAAGCATCATAAACTTCCTTCCCTCCCTCCTCCCTCTCCTCCCCTCCCCTTCTCAGTAGACAGGTAAGTGGCTGTTGCTGGGTGGAGAAGGGAGTGGTTGGGAAATTTTCCTGGAACGTTCAAGAGGAGATCATATGACCGTGCAGCAACCTGTCCAGGGAAGCAGTCTGAAATGTTACAATAGTATCAAATTTCATTCTCTCAGCAGTCATAGGTCCTAGATTTTGGACACATTCTCCAAGTTTCTCTGTTTGAGGTACCTTGGTTGAAAAAAATTGGCCTATATTGCACTATTTTCCCCAGTTAAAAGTTATAGAAATGAGAGAGACGTAACTTTTACTGAACATTTTAACAGAAATTTTGACACTGCTTATAACAGAGGAATGGTTGGGAAAGATAATGGAATTTGCACATGGCTAAATTAACTTCCATTATTAAAGAAAAAAACCCAATATCTAGAAAACCTTTATGTACATTTTTTCATAAAATAACATGACGCATGGTTTTGAACAACAATACTGGACAATACAAAAGAGAGAGCATTATTTTGTTATTGTAGAAAAACTTCGTAATTGTACTTATATTTTCTGCAAAGAAAATGGGAAGTTTCTTCTTCCTATTTCTTTTTATTCTTTCTGCCCTTTTGCTTTTTTTTCCTTTCTGTTTTTCTCTCTTTTTTGTTGTTTACTTTTTATTAGTTCATGTTAGTTTTTATACTTTTGTAAAACTTTCAATAAAAATTATATAAAAAAGAAAGCTTTAATAGTAATAATAGGGATTAACACAGACTAAAATAGAAAGAGTAAATGAAAGGAAAGAGAAATAAAAGAAAAACTGAAAGTTCAATTTGAAAAAAGAACGTAGAAAAAAGAAGATATAAGATATAAAAGTATAAAGAAGAAGTTACTGATATTCTTCACAAGTTATAAGTACAATTATATTTTAACCTCTCTCTCAACCTCTGTTACATCATAACTTTCTTCATTTTATAATCTGTCCTGTCTAATAATCAAACCATAAATTACAAGATTTTTTTTTTTTTAAAAAGTGCATTAAGCCTTTCCAGTTGCCAATAAATTATCCTTTCTCTCATCAAATAAATTATCCATTTTAGCAAGTTCTGTCAGCTTTAGCAACCATTTCTCCATGGTGGGTAATGTTGAATTTTTCCATCTTTGTGCACAGAGTATCCTTACTGCAGTAATCATTATATTGAAATATATTTTTCCATTTGTGTAACATCTTCATCCCAATTTGAAAATTTAGACAGTCACATAGCAATCTTTTTTCCTGGTATTTTCTCCATGGGCTTCTTGAATTGCCCTAATTCTTAAAGACAATTCTTTTTCTCTCAGTTCCACTAATGCCAAGTTGTCCACATTTCTTCATCTGTTTATTTTTAACTTCTGCCTGGCTTGCCAAAGCTTCTTAGTCATTAATTTGCTTTACATCTTCAGCCAGTTGTTCTATAGTTTCTTCAGTCTTCTTAGCTTCTTCTTTCATATCCTTTTTTATGCTCCCAAATCCTTTTTCCATTTCCTTTTTTAAAAGCATCCAAACTATTGGCAAATATTGCAGTCATCTTCTTGCCAAAGTTTTCAAACATTTTCTGCAATAAATCTAGTATAATACCCTCATCTGTAAGTGGTTCTAATAAAACCTTTTTCTTCCTTCTCTTATTTTTGTTACTTTTCTTGTGGTTGCCATTCCGACGAAGTGAAAGTGTATCAATTAGTTAGAATGACAATAAAAGCCAGGCTTTTCTCTCTCTCTTTTTTTTTCTATGCTGCTTTTTTCTGTCCTTAACTCTTTCCTTAATAATAGTGAAGTTGTCAGAGTATCTTCATGAACTGGAATAGAGCATGCAACAAGGTCAACCAATGAATAGGCATAGCAACTAAGTCAGCCAATGAGAACTTTTTTGGAAACTGAAACTAGAAGTAGCCTAGGCTGGAAACTGAAACTAAAAGTAGCCTAGGTGTGGCTCTGTGTTAATCTCTGCAGCTCTGAAGCTATGTTGAGCTTTGAGGCTGTCTATTGAAAATGAAACTGTTTCTCTCCTCTGCTGTGTATAAGGCTTGCCTGCTGAACTAAAGTGAAACTGATGTCTGTTTCTGATCTCCTGAGTTGCTGCTGAAGCTCTGAACTTGCAACGTGTTTCTGTTTGAGTTTGCTCCATGTAGAAGAAATCTACAACTGGTTTGTAAAATTTACTTGTTATGTTTATAAAGGCATTAAAGGAAGCGTCAGCCATCTGTGTTTATTTTTCTGATGCTAAATTAATGCTGCAAAACTCTGAATAGAAGTCAGCACTCCAATTTTCAATGTATCACATGGTTACTCGTCTGCCTGATGAGAAGCAGAGAGAAAAAAAGAGGATTAAAATATGTTGAATGTACTAAACCCTATAACTGAGTGCAAATGAATATTTGTTCTTTGTTTTGTACCTTTAAACCTGAGAAGAAAAGTCTAACTTGAGCAATGATTAGAATAACAGAATAACATAATTGGAGGGGACCTTGGAAGTCTTCTAGTTTTCCACTCCTCAAGCAGGAAATCTTATATTGTTCCAGAGAAGGGGCTATCCAATCTTTTCTTAAAAGCTTCCAGTGATGGAGCACCCACAACTTCAGAAAGCAAGCCATTCCATTAGTTTATCACTATTAGGATTTTTTTTTTTCTTAGTTGTAGGTTGCATCCATTGGTTTATTTTGGGGGGGGTGGTTCTGGTGCTTTGGAAAATAGATTGACCCCCTCTTCTTTATGGCAACCCCTTAGATATTGGAACACTGCTACCATTTTACCCCTAGTCTTTCTTTTCACTAGACTAGAACACTCAATTCTTGCAACCATTTCTTCATAGGTATTAGCCTCCAGGCCCCTAATCATTCTTGTTGCTGTTCTGTGCACTCTTTCCAGAGCCTCTACATCTTTTGATAGTGTGGTGACCAAAATTGGATTGGTGGGATTTAAATTTTTAAACAACTGGTTCTGTGGTTGTGGCTCAGTTGGTGGGCATGGCTTGGTGGTCATGTTATTGGCTGGGTGTGGCCAACTCAACATCACTCACATCAAGGCATGCATCTCCTCATCTGGCCTCTCATGACTGTGGGGATGCTGCAACAGTCATAAGTGTGAAAAATGGTCATAAGTCACTTTTTTCAGTGCCATTGTAACTTTGAATGGTCGCTCCACACAACCAAAGTATGCCAGCAAAGGAGGGGAAAAACAACTCCAGAGAAGTTCCTGAGACAGGAAGTCTAGTCTTGCCAAGAATGTAATAAGGGTTAACAGAGAGACAGTTTCTGTAAGCAACTCCAGAATGTTTCCTTCCTGCCTTCCTTACAGGATTAGGCCAGTAATTTCTTCTAACAACTGGTTCTCCAAACTGCTTAGGATGTTAATAACCGGTTCTAGCGAATAGGTGCAAACTGGTAGAATCCCATTCCTGATGCCATGGCTTAGTGAAGTAGCCCAGTCTATAAGACAAGCCCTGGATATATGAGTCATGAACCAAGAGAGACCCTTATAATGCACTTGATATTTAGCTGAACATCCTATTTATAGTTCCCTGGAGTGGATAGGAAGAAAATGCATCAAAAATCTGGCAGGATGCAAACATGAAATGTTTCTTTTATGTGCAAATGCTAGGCAAAAGAAATATAAAGACTATTATAGTTCTGGACTGTTAGCATAGTAATGATTCCAAATTGCATAAATCTGTGTTCAAGATGTTAAAAAGAATTAAAACAATATAGAAAAACTGTTATGTACTGAGCGTGGGCATGAAAGAATGGAGACGAGCCGGTGAAATGGTGAACTTCAATTCTTTATTTACATGGTGTGACCGCTCAAAAACAATGGCTGCTACAGCCTTCCTTATATAGGCAACTAATTAACTATTCAACCAATAAGAACCCAGGAGCGCTAGCTCCGTTAACCAATAAGAATGGCTCGTTAATGGCCAATCAGATTCTCCTGAACGGACCAATCTGATCTCACCATTTAACGGCCAATCAGAAGTGCAGGGCCAGAACCCTGCACTTAACCTCAAGCTCTTGATAACTTTATTGCATGATTATTCATTCACAACACCCCTTCCCCCCAGGTTCCATTTACGGGGTGCGGTTACGTAGTCCTTGAGGTAAGATGGTTGTTTTGTTAGTCTGTTTGATTTTCATAGTGCACCCGGCATTTGGCTGCACTCCTGCTGAGGTAGGGCATTGTTTGGCAAAAGGGGTGTCTCTGACTCTGAGTTCGAGCTTTCGTTTTCACCAATATCTCCGGTATCACCCTGAGGCGAGCTCACTCCCATCCCTGGTTCCTCTTCATGTATTTTCATTCCGTTATCGTTCCCTTCAAAAAGATTTTCTGCTAAGTGAAGCTCATCTTCCTCTGTATCTCCCCCCCGCTCAGTTTGGTCATCGGGGACTCAGAGATCCCTGACTGCAGCCTTGATCGTAATTGATCGATATGGCGCTTCCACAGTCTATCATCTCGGCATTGTACGAGGTATGATCTTGGGCCAGTGACATGGACTACCTTCGCTTCGACCCACAACGGATCGCCCGATAAGTTCTTAGCGAATACCAAGTTGCCTACCTGGAAGGTACGGCATCGGCCGCTGGAACCGTGTGGTTTCTCAGGTTCATATGCTGGGTGTAACCGGTCGAGGTGGGAGTGGAGCTTTCGTCCCATTAGCAATTCGGTGGGAGTTTTGTTGGTGACGCTGTGCGAAGTGATATGCTGTAAAAAGAGGATTCGGTTTATTTTTTCTTCGATGTTGTCATAGTCCATTTTTTGTAGCGTTTTCTTGACGAATTGTACCATGCGCTCGGCCCTTCCGTTGGCCGCAGGATGCGCAGGCGAAGTCAGCGCATGTCGAATACCACAGTCCGCTAGGTACTGTTCAAAAGACAGCGCGGTAAATTGGGGCCCGTTGTCGGATACCAGAACGTATGGTAATCCGTGGGTTGCAAACATTCTGTCCAGTTTCTTAATGACTGCTTCGGTTGTTGTGTTCTTCATTCGGTGGATTTCGAGCCAGTTCGAGTAGGCATCTATGGTTAACAAGAAGGTGTGGCCTGCAAAGTCCAGATGGATACGGGACCAGGGTCCCCACAGTGTTTCCCATTTGGTTGGGATTGCCTTTGGTGGGGCGTTGCTTACTTCTTGGCATTTATGACAAGTTTTGACCCAATTCTCGATTTGCTTGTCGATGCCTGGCCACCACGCGTAGCTTCGTGCAACGGCTTTCATGCGCACGATGCCGGGGTGGCCATCATGCAAGGTTCTCAGTACTGCCCGTTGGAGTCGCTCTGGGACAATGACTCTATCACCCCAGATGATGCAGCCCTTCTGTGAAAACAACTCTGTTTGTCGACTTTTGAATGGGACAAAGTCATCAGGTACTTGGTCCAATGGCCATTCGCGTTCCACCCAACTGAGGACTTGTGCTAAGGCGGGGTCGCGTTTTGTTTCTCTCGCGATATCTCGGGCGGTTAATGGCGGTGTCTGAAGTGTCTCGATCTGCAACGTTGATACAGTAGGTGCGGGGTTGTCAGTGGTCTCTGGAAGCGGCACTCAGCTCAATGCGTCGGCGTGGGGAATGGCCTTCCCTGGGTGGTATTGCAGCTGATAATTATAAGCAGCCAGAAATTCTGACCAACGAGTCATTCTGGGAGATAATATATAGGGGGTTGGTTTATCTCCTGCTATTATTCCCAGCAAAGGTTTGTGGTCAGTCACGATAGTAAAAGCCTGGCCGTACACATACTCATGAAATCTTTTGACAGCAAACACAATGGCAAGGGCTTCTTTATCAATCTGGCTATAATTGTGCTCAATTTTCGAAAGCGTCTTTGAGAAATAGGCAACAGGGGCTTCGCTACCATTAGGCAAAACGTGGCTCAAAATGGCATCCACTCTGAAAGGCGATGCATCACGCGTGATCGTTAACGGCAAGGTCTCATTGTACTGCATCAGTACAGCGTCAGAAGTCAGTAGTTTTTTCACATTTCAAAACGCCTGCTCTTCTCTATGTCCCCATATCCAAATGGCTTTTTTGTCCAATAAACGATGTAGGGGTTCAGCAACAGTTGCTTTGTGCGACAGGAACATGTTATAAAAATTGATAAGGCCTAGAAACGCCTGGAGGTCGGCCTTATTCCGGGGTCTGGGAGCGTTTTTTATTGCTCTCAATTTGCTATCGGTAGGGTGAATGCCCTGACTGTCAATTAAATACCCTAGAAATTTGACACGATCTGTACACAATTTGCACTTGTTTTTCTTTACTTTAAGACCTGCGTCTTTGAATTTCTGGAGGACCATTCTCAAGCGATCCCATAAAATTTTTGAAGTAGGGGCAGCGATTAACACATCATCAAAGTAGGGAACAACGCCTTTAATCCCTTGTAATAGTCTTTCCATCAAGCTCTGAAAGATCCCCGGGGCTATACTCACTCCAAATTGGAGCCGTGTACATTTAAAAGCACCTCAGTGCGTCACAATTGTCTGTGCCTGTGCTTTTTTTTCATCTACCGGCAGTTGCTGATATGCCTGAGCTAAGTCTAGTTTAGCGAAGACTTTTCCGCCCCCCAGGGAATGGAGGAGGTGCTGCACCACTGGTTCTGGATATGCGTTTTGCTGCAGGGCGTGGTTCAGGGTGGCTCGGTAGTTCCCACAAATTCTAATTGATCCATCTGGCTTAATGGGTGTTATGATTGGGGTCTCCCAGGGAGAGTGATCGGTTGGCTCTAACACTCCCTGGGCTATTAACTTATCAAGCTGCTCGTCAATTTTTGGTTTTAGGGCAAATGGAACCCGAAGAGGCTTAAGGCGAATGGGAGCTATTTTCAAATTCAGGTTAAATGATATCGGGGACCCTTGTACTCGCCTAGTTTTTCGGCAAAGATGTCCTTGAATTCTTGGACGAGGTCCTCCTCCCAGTCACTGCTGCTGATTCGGTTAATGCCTGCCACTTCAATGCTAAGTGGCGCGAACCATTGGAGGCCTAACAGGCTAGGCCGGTCCTTGTCGATCACAGTCAGAGGTAAGTACGCTGTACAGTTTTTGAACGAGACCCGGACTCAACTGGATCCTACAACCGGAATTCGATTCCCCTGATAGTCTTTAAGTATGAGTCTTTGGAAACAGAGGTCTTGACGCCGGATAGTAGGGATGAGTTGCTTGAGGGTCTTCCAGGAAACCATTGAGAGAGACGATCCCGAGTCGACTTCCATTTGGCAGGGCTGATTTTCAATGGCTACTTTAACTCGGATTTTCTTGGCATCCAAGGAGGAGGTGTGACCGATAGTGATGGTTTGGTGGGGCGGTTTAGGGTTCTGTTTCTATAGGAGTGGTTCACTGGTTCTCGCCTTACAGCACGGTTTCCTGTCGGTTGGCTGGGTCCTAGGAGACTTCTACAGACCTCTCCGATGTGGCCTCGTTTCCCGCACTCATGGCAGAGCGCATCGCAGAATTTGCATTTAGACCGGGGATGGCTGGCCCCACAGCCAGCGCATGGGTGTTGGGACTTCTGGTAATGGTCCTGTTTGGACCACAGTCGATGGACCTCTTCTTCATCACTGTCTGACGACGAAGAGAGGTCCTCATGGTGGGCCGTCAGGAACTGCCCCTCTGACTTGGTTGAAAGGTCGCCAGTCAGTTGGTGAACCAGAGCGCGGTTGCGGCGCATTAGGGCAGCCAACTTCCTGGTTGCTTCTGCTGCAGTAGCATCAGCGATGGCATCGGCAAGGCTGATGTCACCTTTCACCATCAGCTTGCTCTGCACACCTAGTGCATCTAGTCCCAGAACTATTCGATCTCTCAAAACCTCTTCCAGGTCAGCGAACCCGCAGAGGCCTCCCAGGTTTCGGAGGTCCGCGACGAAATCTGCAATGCTCTCTCCTTTCTGCTGGTTTCTTTGGTAGAATTCTTGCCGCCTTACAAGTGTTGGCACGGTCGCTGCGTAGTGGGCTCTCAGTAGGGGTTCGAGGACGTCCCAGTCCATAGCCTTTACTTCTGCCGGTTTTGCTAGTGCCTTGGCCATCTTGAATACGGTCGGCCTGCAATGCATTAGGAATATCACCTGTTTCTTCCTGGTCACGGCATCCTTCAAATTGTGGGTTTCCAAGAACATTTGGAAACGATGCATGTAGGCTTCCCAGTCTTCTTGCGCTGGGTCGAATGGAGCGGGTGGTATAACACCGCCGGACATGGTTCTGCCGTTGTGCGCTCTTAGCCACTTGTTTGGTTATTTTCTTCATTGTTCAGTCAGCTCTGATGTCTCCACATCCCATCCTTGTCGCCAGTGTTATGTACTGAGCGTAGGCGCGAAAGAATGGAGACGAGCCGGTGAAATGGTGAACTTCAACTCTTTATTTACATGGTATGACAGCTCAAAAACAATGGCTGCTTCATCCTTCCTTATATAGGCAACTAATTAACTATTCAACCAATAAGAACCCAGGAGCGCTAGCTCCGTTAACCAATAAGAACAGCTCGTTAATGGCCAATCAGATTCTCCTGAACGGACCAATCTGATCTCGCCATTTAACGGCCAATCAGAAATGCAGGGCCAGAACCCTGCACTTAACCTCAAGCTCTTGATAACTTTATTGCATGATTATTCATTCACAACAAAAACCATGTTTTTTGAAAAAGTTAAATGGTTTTAAAAGAAACGTCAAAAGACCAGTCCAAATTAAAACAACATTGTTAGGTTCATATAGGCTAGTGTTGCCCAAGGCATCTTCAAGATAGTCGTGTTAGCTTTCTAAAACTTCCTGCTAATTTTTCACTTCCTGTGGTAAATTATTATTTGCAATTGGCATGGATGTCTTGTTTTAACCAGCTCAGCATTCAAAGTCTGAGTGAAACCATCACAGCAAACAAAGGTTTATTGATTGTAAAGCCCAAGGACTGTTTTCTGGCCACAAGAGTAAAAAAAGAAAAAGAAAGAAAAAGGAAAAAAACTTGGAGAGAAGCCATTTTTATTTTAAAAGACTTTTTCCTCTGAATCACCCTGTTGCCTCAGCAACCACTCATTCCTGTTCACCGGCAGAAGAGAGCTTTCTTTGGTTGAATCGCTTTTCAAGGCTGAAAGAGGGATGAAGGGCAAGCTATGAAAATTCCCCATTTCATTCTTTGGAAATGTGAATTAGCTTGAAATGGAGCTGCTCCGAGAGCCATCCACACTGCCCTTCCCCACTCATTCAAATTCTTCAATGCCACGATGCTTCATTTCCGTTAATTAAATAATTATACCAAACTGTCTAAAAATAATGTTCAGCTGAATTCATGCATTCTGAACCGCTCTTTGGTTTAAACGAAGTTCATATTGTTCTGCGGTGGGTCGATGAAAGATTCAAGTTATTTTTCCAACTTGGCAGAAGTTTTTTTTTTAAGCCTCCTTATTATACAGTAGGAATTGTGGCATTTTAAATAAATCACACACACACATACACACAAACACACACACAGTTTGGAATAAAGCTTTCAGACTCCTTAGCTGTCCTTTTTATCTGCCGAAGATGAACTAAAGATGGAGTATCATTAAAACATACAAGTTTTAAGATGGAAGACATTTTAAAAAATGCTACCGTTCATCTAAGAGGATCCAAAAATATTAATAGAAAAAAAGAGAAAGAAATAGTGATTTGGTAGCTCTTGAATTAGATAATCTGATCAGAATAAACTGTCCTTGCAGTTTTTCCCAAGGAAAATTCTTTAGGAGACAGGTGAATTCTCTCATGGACAGTCTTCTCACGATTGGGATCTCATTTCTTAAAGGTTGTTTCCCTCTTATTTTTTTAGGTTCTATCACAACAGACAAATGAAACAATGAAGTCATGGGAGAAGCAGGAAAAAGAATGTTCAGTTCTCTTTAAAACTAATTTATGTGCCTGGAAAAATGTAACACCTCCAGAGATTTATTTTGTGTTTAGAGTGCTATTGAGTGGCAAAAACTTGTGTCACATTAAAGAGTAATTTGCTTCTGAATCTCAGCATTGTGAGCTTGCTAGAGGGGTGACCTGAAGGATGCAGTAAATTGGTTTGAAGACTAATTCAAATCCAAGGATGGCCTACATTTTCTTAACAAAGGAATGAACAAAAATCTGGGGAGGAAATATGAATTGGAGATGCCAGGAAAACTCACACCATTAGTTTGAATGACTCACCACAATAGCCCCAAAGATTGAAGCAATCCTTGGAATTATCATTCATACTTATCCCAATGGTGATTTTCCAAGATGCAACTGGACTTTCTTTGTTTTTTTTTTTCCCCCTGGAGACAACTGGACTTTCTTTGGTTTTTTTTCCCTTGGAGACATTTTGCTTCTCACCCAAGAAGCTTCTTCACTTCTGAAGAACTGAAAAAGCTTCTTGGATGAGAAGTGAAACATCTTCAAGGAAAAACAAAGAAAGTCAAGTTGCCTCTTGAAAAAGCACCTTTGGGACCTGGTTGCTGAGAATCTCCAAAGACATTCATACTTCTGCAGTGCTTTGCAGTATGCAGAAATCCCCCCAGAACAGAGATAATTTAGACTAACCTTCCTTCTCTTTCCTACATTCCTGCAAGAGTTCCAGTTGCTAGCCAATAAGAGAAGGAAATATGAGGGAAAAGTGACTGAAAAAAAAAACAGTGAGAAATGAGACCTCAGTATCATACTTGGGCCAATTACAAAGTATCCCCAACAAGTAGCAATCTAGCTTTTTTGAAGAACTCAAAAAAGAAACAATTGATCGGACTACTGAATTGTTCTTATTCTTAGGAAATCTTAACATTCAATCAGAATCTTCTTTCCTGTAATTTAAGATTATCATTTCCTGTCCTGACTTCTGAAAATAGTTCTTGATTATTTTCTCTGAGAACCACTCCAACTTAACAACCACAAATGACAAAACTTCAGATCATGAGAACTTGAAAATATATTTGCTTTATACATATGCAAAAGCCTATCTACTATTCTGGATACACATGCAGACAAAAAAGGCCAGGTAACCTCCAAAAAGACTTCCCAACAGAACCATGAAGTAAAATCTATGTACAGTAGGTATATAACTCTTTATATACATATACTAACTACAAAACTCTGAGTAACAGAGTACATGTGTACAACCTCTATTTGTATATGGCTTCTATAACTTTTATATTGTACTCATGAGTATAATTAATAAGAGTTTCTGACCCTCTTTATCAATTGAGGAAAACATTTGTGGTGAATGTCCTTAAAGACAGAGGTAAATGCATTTTCCTAAAACTACTTTGAATAATAACATAAAAATAAAAATCATTTCCTGCAAACTGATGAACTGCTCTTTATTAAAGCAGAAGTGACTAAAGCACAGTATTCTTGCAACACTCTTTCTATGTTAAATCATTTGCTCCCAAAATGTACAGTGGAAATGTTTAGAAAGAAGCAAATCAAGGGCTTAATTTAATTCATATCATATGAAACAACTGTACAGTAGTGGATAATGTATAAATTAGGCTTGATTTTTGGGCAGAAAATTTAATTATCTGATTGTTAAGCTGAAAATTAGTGTGATATAATCATCAAGAATTCTGGATTAAAATTCAAGAAGTTTTTTACTCAAAGGTCTTAGTTTACTGGCTGCGCTTTGGTTAATCATTATCTTCTAGACCAGGATATCAAACTTAATTTCATTTAGGCCCGCATCAGGGCTGTGGCTGACCTTGGAGAACAGGGTGGGCATGGCTGACTCAGTGGGTGTGGCCAACTGGGTGGGTGTGGCCAGCTTGATGCCATTCATTGGGTGTGGTCAACTGGGTGGGTGTGGCCAGCTTGATGCCACTTCCCAAACTGTTGGCATTGTTACCTCTTCACACTGGGTAGACCAAGGTGAAGCCACGCTGGCCCAATGTTTCTTGTTCACATTGGGTAGACCAGGCTGAAGCGATGCAGGTCAGTCCCTTACATTTTCCAGGATGGTCCCGCGGGCTGGATCTAACCACACCGTGGGCCAGACCCACGATGTTTGATACCCCTGTTCTAGGCTAACACATCTCAATCAATAAATCAATAAAATATGATGTGGAAATGCACACATTACTTTACTAATTGGGAATACAATGCTAATAATCAAGAGTACTTTTACATTATTCTTTTTTTGTGCATCTTTGAGCAACAGGATCAGTTGCAGAGGTGGTATTCAGTAGGTTCTGACCAGTTCTGGAGAACCAGTAGTGGAAATTTTGAGTAGTTCAGAGAACCGGCAAATACCACCTCTGACTGCCCCACCCCCAACTATTCTCTGCCTCCCAAGTCTCAGCTGATCAGCTGGGTCTTCTTTTGTTGCCCTGCACAGGAGAACAGAGCTGGAAAGCAGGTTAGTGAGGTGGGGAGAGAATGGGGATTTTTCGGTAACCTTCCCCCAGGAGTGGGGAGGGAATGGGGATTATGTAGTATCCTTGCCCTGCCACGACCACCAAGCCACGACCACCAAGCGATGCCATGCCTACCAAGCCATGCCATGCCTACCAAGCCATGCACACAGAACTGGTAGTAAAAAATTTGAATCCCACCACTAGTCAGTTGCTGAGCACGCAAAATGCAGTCACATGACCATAGAGGGACAGCTGTGGAAGTGAAGAACCAGGTTGTAAGTACATTTGAGGGGGTCAGTCCTAACTTCAAATGTTGCTAGAGAAGTACTTTACAACCTGTATTCCACCAGCCATCATTACCAAGATATCAGGGATGTGGTAAACTTCTTATTTTATCTACTTATCTGGGATGCCAAAAATTGGTTTTTATACTGATAGATCATAAATGTTGACTTACATTCTTAGGATCTAGAAGCTAGTTCATTCGAAAAGCTTTAATCACATACACATCAAGTTTAAATTTTACTTTAAACTTCTAAAGTTTCAAATGCAAATGCCAATGGAAAACAGTTGCTTCTCTTTCAAGCATTTTCTTGCCAACTTTTATAATATTTTCTTTTCTCTCTGAGAAAGAATTTGCCCCATTAAATGTCTTTCTTAACAGAACTATTAAGTTGATATGCTATTATATACTGAAGTAGAAATACAGATGTAGGATGTCTGGTTACTGAGGTTAAACTGTTTGGTAGGGTCTGGAGGAGAAGCTACAGATTCTTTAGGAACTTAAGCTGAAAGTATCATCAAAATATTTTCAAGCTCTATTTAAATCAAATCATTCAACATAAAATCATAGCAAAATATAATGTTGATACCCAGCACCAAAGCCAAGCTTGGGTAAGAACCTTCATTAAGGATTACTTGTGGCAATAAGAATGGAAATTATAACTATTTTCCACACTTATTGCATCAGCAGATAGCCAGCCAGCAGCTTTTTACACTAAATCTGACCCATTCTATTTTACAGGGAATAGAAGATCAGAAGAACATATGCAAGGGCACCACCATATTTCTCACATCTGTTGAATATAGTTGCTTTACAACTTTACAGAGAAAAAAATTAAGTTAATGAGGAAATGGACAAAGTATTTTCTAAATGTTGGTTTCCGGTTTTGCAAGGATTCGGCGGCAGCAGGAATTCGCAATCCTCCGCAATTCCTGCTGCGCTTGCCGCTGAGGTTCCTCCAATCCGAATGGATCCGGAGGATAGGGCTGCCCCGTAGAGGCAGTTGAAGAGAGAGGGGATCCGGATTTGGGTTTGGGGGGTATCGCAAACCCCCCTCCTCAGCCGGCAAAACCCCTTTTTCCCAAGGCAGTGGAGCGGTGGTCAGCAATGGCCGCCACAAAGAAGCCTGCAGCCGGGTAAGATTTGTGCTGAAGGAAGCAGGTGAAGGTGAAAGTTTTGGCTGAACCGGGACTACAAGAAACTTCTAAATACCCTGGAAACTAAATTGTTCAAAGGATACATTGTCTCCTAAGGAACATCGTAAAAACGGCAAAAAAAAAGCTGAAAGGGAAAGTTACTTTCTTTTACTCTCCCTTCCCACAGAAACAGCAGTTGGAAATCTGGAAAACCTGCTTGGGCATAGAAGGTAAACTTGAAATTTAAAGCCAAGGGGATAAAGGATTTCTGGACATTGGAACTAAAAACTTAAAATTCTTTTTATTTGTTATAAGTGGAAGGGAAGAGGTAAAGATTTATTTTATGACTGCATTGAAGGAGACTGCTTTGAGTTTATAAGATCAGAAATAAAAGATATTACGACTTCTAGAAGATTACTTTGGAACTGTGTATTTGAATTCTACCCTAGGAAGAGAAAATATAGAAAGAAGAAAGTGCTAAATGGAACTGTTTGTTTTGATTTGGTTTGCTTTGTGACTTTGGGATCTTTGGGAATTATTTCTTGAAAGATTAAAGATATTTGGGTTGTTTTTAAAAAAGGGAAAAAATGGCATTATCTTTTGAAGATTTACAAATGGAATTTCAAAAATTGAAAGAAGAGGAACAGGAAGGCATGGGCTCTTCTGGATCTATTTTCCATTTTTTAGAAATGGCGATTTTTACCTATCAAGAAATACAACAGCGACAGGAAGACTGGGACCAAGAAGAAGAAGAAGAAGCCATCTTTAATGGACAGATACTTTTAGTGGAGGAAGAAAAGCATAAGGGGGGTAAAGAAATGGTGAATTTAGGACTTAAAAAAGCAACCAAGAAAAAGAAAAATGAGATGAAAAATCAATATGATGTAAGAAAGCAACAGAAAAGAAAAATACAACAGAGAGGGAAGATTAAGAGAGTGAAACTTGAGAGATGGGGGGGTCAGAAAGCTAGAATTGATAAGAAAGGAAGGGAAAAAGGAAAGAGAAGTCATAAAAGCTTTAAACAAGATGCCAAAAAACAGGGTTTTTTTTAGAGATAAGGGGTAAGATATAATTTTATAAAAATGATTCTGCAAAAGTACATAAGATTGTATGGTAGATATTAGTATTTGAAATTGAATTAGAAAATTAAAATATTACATGAATTACCGTATATACTCGAGTATAAGTCGACCCGAATATAAGCCGAGGCACCCAATTTAACCACAAAAAACTGGGAAAACTTATCGACTCGAGTATAAGCCGAGGGTGGGAAATGCAGCAGCTACTGGTAAATTTCAAAAATAAAAATAGATACCAATAAAAACTTTCACTAGGACAGTTGAGAATAAGTTTGATGTTCACAATTTCCTCTTTGAAAGAGACCAGTAAATAGGGAACAAGAAGATGAAGAAAAAGAAGTGTGTTTTTTCACACTTTTCACACTGCAGTGAACAAAAATGGCATCATAGGAACAGGCTTATTCTCAGCCCAAAGGTTTGTTTCTGATTTCTTCCCTGATTTAAGGGAAATTTGGGAAACGATCTCACTATCATGAAAGGTTTAATTGATTCACTAACCCAAAAGATGATGATGATGACAGTGGTAGGCAGGAGTCACTCTCTCCCTTGCAAGAAAAAACCAAGAGCCGTTCTTATGATATTTCTCTCTCTCTCTCTCTCTCTCCCCCCCCAATAAAGTCAAGCCCTTTCCAGCACGTGCGCGCGATCCGCCCCCGCCCCTTTGCACCTTGGGGTTTTTGCATTTGCAAGGTGCAAAGCGGCGGGGGCGGATCGTGCGCGCATGCTGGAAAGGGCTTTACTGTATTACGGGGAGAAAGAGAGAGAGGGAGAGATCATAAGAATGGCTCTTGCTTTTTTCTTGCAAGGGAGAGAGTGACTCCTGCCTCCCACTGTCATCAACATCTTCTTCTTTTGGGTTAGTGAATCAATTAATTTGGGAAATGATCTCACTATCAGAAAACAACGCGAGCTGCCACCACCACCTCCTCCTCCCCCTCCTCCCGAGTGGACTGAAAGCAGCTGGAGCTGAGGAAATGAAGCTGAGTGGAGCAACCTCGGCTCGCATTGCTTTCTCAGCCTAGAGCTCAGAAAACAATGCGAGCTGCCTCCCCCTCCTCCCCCTCCTCCCGAGTGGACTGAAAGCAGCTGGAGCTGAGGAAATGAAGCTGAGTGGAGCGACCTTGGCTCACGTTGCTTTCTCAGCCTAGAGCTCAGAAAACAACGCGAGCTGCTTCCCCCTCCTCCTCCTCCCCCTCCTCCCGAGTGGACTGAAAGCAGCTGGAGCTGAGGAAACGAAGCTGAGTGGAGCCGAAGCAACCTTGGCTCGCGTTGTTTTCTCAGCCTAGAGAAAGGGGAAGGGGGCTCATCTGGACCAAGGGTGAGTCTCCCCCTCAGTTTCCCCTGAAGGATCTTCTGTCGCTTTTGCCTTCTCCCTACATCTTCCCTCTGTTAAAATCCCCACACACACACACACACTTATTTTCGGTTGGATAGATTTCGTGTCTGAGCATTCTCACATGGCGGTGGGTCTTCCCCCCAAAAAAAAACAGTTAAAAAAGAAAAAACAATATTTCCTCAAGCAAGAACTTTTCTGCTTCCGATTACCCCCATGCTTAAAAGTTGCAAAGGAAACACAGAAGCAGGGAAGCGGCTGCCCAGCTTCGGAGCTCCACACCATTTTTTTTCAGAGGGGAATCTGACTCGAGTGTAAGCCGAGGGGGTTTTTTTCAGCATAAAAAATGTGCTGAAAAATTCAGCTTATACTCGCATATATACGGTAATAATGCATTAAAGGGAAGCTTGAAAATGTTTAAGATTTGATAACAGAGTTTAATTTACTATGAAATTTACTATGAAATATTGCTTTTATTATATTATAAACTCAATATCTCTTCTTTTTTGGTTTTATTATTACTTACTAAATTTAATATTATTTGCTTGTCTTATTATTTTGAAATGTAGTACTTAGAATGTACGAAGCAGAATCAGTATGGAAAGTATGTATTATTTTAAGTGTAAAATTTAGCAGAAAGATAAAAAGCTGTCATACTTCAACCAGTGGTTACAGGAAACATATTGTATTAGAAAGGAAGGAAAAATAGATGATTGAAAGATAACAGACAAAAGATGCAAGTATAATTATTTAAATTGAGATGAAATAAATAAAATAGAATTAAAAGAATGAATAGAAGAGAGAAAATATATAGAAAATATAGAATGTTAATTAAGATATGAAATAGTATATTATGTGAGTATGAATTTGATTTATGTCTGTAGAAAAAGACCTAATCCGGGGTAAGCCACTTTCCAAAAAGAAGTTTTATGTATTTATGTTTTGTGTAATGTTTGTCTATGTTTGAAAGGATGTTGGAAGAGAACTAATGAAATTATATACATAATTTAAGGTAAAAGAAATACAATTAAACAGAAAGAAAGGGAGCAGTAAAGAGAAGTTGGGAAAGGATATGAAGTTGAACAGATAAGATAAATATATATATTAAATTGTGTTTGTATAGAAATGTGATAAGTTGGAATTATCTTGCTCTTTAAATAATATATTCTATGTGGGGTTTTTTTAGAAAAAGATATTTTATGTTACTACATCCTATGTTTTATTTGCTTGTTTATGTGTTTAAAAAAAAATTAATAAAATTTGTTCAAAATTTTTTTTTTCTAAATGTAGTTATCAGTATAGTAAGTAGATCTATGCAACTCCTTGTTGGTAAAGGCCTTCTGGGTATGATACGAACCAGGCAGTGTTAAATGAATCCTTAAATAAAGTTGTGAACCTCATAATAATAGTTTGCACTCTTTTCAAGAACATTGATGGATACAATGAGGCTGGACAATCTTCAACCTATGCTCAACTTTTCCCTTCTAGAAGCCAAGCAAAGAATGAAATAGAAATAGAAATAGAAATAGAAATAGAAATAGAAATAGAAATAGAAATAGAAATAGAAATAGAAATAGAAATAGAAATAGAAATAGAAATAGAAATAGAAATAGAAATAGAAATAGAAATAGAAATAGAAATAGAAATAGAAATAGAAATAGAAATAGAATTTTTTTATTGGCCAAGTGTGAGAGGAGTGGAGTGGAGTGGAAAGGAATGGAATGGAATTAGAATAGAATAGAATAGAATAGAATTATTTATTGGCCAAGTGTGATTGGACACACAAGGAATTTGTCTTTGATGCATATGCTCTCAATGTACATAAAAAGAATCATCAAGAATTATAAGATACAACACTTAATGATAGTCATAGATTACTAATAAGCAATCAAATCATAATAGGAACCAAATAAAACAATATTAATTGTAAAGATTCAAGCAACATGGTTAAAGTCACAAGTGGGAAGAGTACTAGTACTAGGAAGTACTATTATAATCTAGTAGTAGATGAATAATAGTAATACAGTCTTAATAAATAAGTTGACAGTGTTGGGAATGAGTTGTTTAGTAGAATGATGGCATTCAGTGAAAAACTATCCTCGTATCTAGTTGTTCTGGTTCTCTGCTGGAATTTTATTTGTTGTGGCACTGGGAGTCACATGCTGTATGCTTAGTAGCTTATCTACCTTTCCTTGTATGTCTCCGGGCCCCAGCTTTTGTAATGTTTCTTTAGTGTAACGCAATATGCGTTAAACCCATCCGTTCATTGATGAGTGTCCCAGAGCTGTCAATGCACGCCTTATACCATGTTGTGCTAGAAATCCCTTGAATGTTGTTGCCATGGCCCGTTGTCGGATACAATTATATCCAGCAATCCATGTGTTGGCAATCCAAAAGTTTCCTGAGCTGTCTAATGACGGCTTCTGTCATGGTGGAGTGCATGATGCTTACCTCTAGCTATTTGGAGTAAGCACCTACGAATATTAGAAATGTGTGTCCTTTGGTTGGGCCCGCAAAATCAATGTGTAATCTTGACCATGGTCCCCTTGGTGTTTCCCATTCATATTTTGGTGCTGTGGAGGGTGTTGGTCTAGATTCCTGGCAGCATTTACATGTTGCCATCCAGACCCCTATCTCCTTATCCATTCCTGGCCACCATACATAACTCCTTGCTAGGGATTTCATTTTTACAATACCCGGTTGGTGTGCAGTGAGCCCTCAGTATTCTTTCCAGGTCCAACCAGGCCATCGTTTTCATGTTGGTGGATACCGCTAATGCTTTGGCCATCTTGAATACGGTGGGACCGCAATGTGTGAGGAAGATGGCTTTCTTTCTGTGTTCGGATATGTTGTTGAAGTCACTTCCTTCGAGGAACATGAGAAACCAGTCGATGTACGATTCACAGTCTTTGGTTGCTGGATCGAATGGTATGGGTAGCATGTTGTTTCTAGCCATTTCATCTCGATGGGTTGCCAGTGTTCATTGGTCACCACGTGCTCGCTGGTTCTCTTTGTCTCAGTATCCCATCCTTGTCACCAGTATTAGATCGTGGGAATGAGACCCAGGACACCAGCCTAGTAACCATTTGTCTTACTTCATTCTAGGACTGAGCACCGAAGAAACCGCGGCAGCCCTTTTATAGTCGGGCTGCTCGTGGCTGTAGCTAGTGACAGCTCTTCAAATTTCCCACTGCCACGGACCGACCAATTGCAGGTGAGTATGTTAATACATAACAGGTTGCCATAAAGAAGAGGGAGTCAAGCTATTCTCCAAGGCAGGACAGGAAGCAACGGGTGGAAACTAATCAAGGAGAGAAGCAACCTAGAACTAAGGAGAAATTTCTTGACAGTTAGAACAGTAGAACAGTGAACAGTTAATCAGTGGAACAACCTGCCTCCAGAAGTTGTGAATGCTTCAGCACTGGAAGTTTTTAAGAAGAGATTGGGTATGGCTTTGTCTGAAATGGTATAAGGTTTCCTGCCTGAGCTCAGGGTTGGACTAGAAGACTTCCAAGGTCCCTTCCAATTATCTTATTCTGTTAATACAATGCAACTGGCCCTCACCCCCACACCCAACATGATCCATGATTTGCATTAACCATACATTTCCTTCCCTTGAAAACAAAACCCATACTCAACACAATCATTGTTTTCTGAATTGTTTTTGCTGCCTCAGCCACAGTAAAATATAAATGCTTTTTTGGCTTCTCTTTGAATGAACAATTTCCTAGTTAGACACACTGGATTTGGAGCTGGGTCAATAAAAGCTTTACTGTGCCCTTGTCTCTTTTCCTCACTGAGCCTACAAAAGGAAACGGCATTCCATTCATCCTTTCACTGGGTCACTGTGGAGTATTGAGCAACGCTGGGTTGGGTTTTTTTTGGCTTGGATGAAAAAAGAAAAAAAGGTGGCAAGGAGCTGGAAGCATCACAAATAGGAATTCTCTCATTTCCTATGCTCACTGTCCAAACATCTTTCCCTTTGCTTAGGATGCATGCAAATGTTTTGCACTTTTAATACTTTGTCTCGGTCACCAAATTGCTTGGAAAAACAACACCCATTCAGTATCAAAAAAAGGTTTAGCTTAATCTTGCTGCAGCTCATGTGGTTAAGTGTAAGTTATTTGTAGAGCATCCATAAGCGACCTCTTTTGGGAAGTTGTTTTGCATGCCAGAGAGACTGGACAATTAGTCTGGGAAAAAAATTTCCATGCACAAATCGACTCAAGGTTTGGAAGGGTGAGTTAAGAGGTTGAAAATTGGTAAAGCTGCCGGTTGATATTTAAACTGGCCCTAACTTTATCAGACTTCCAGAAGAGTCAGAAGATATGGCTTTGTCATCTGGCACAGGGGGGAGATAGCGATGTTGTGGGCCCCACAAAATGGCTGTCCTGTTGGTGAGATTGATTACACGCTCCTTCAGATGGTTGAGTGTTTAATGTTGTTGTTTTTTAGTTTTTATTGCTTTAATGGTTTTTTTGTTGCTATGATTTTGGTTAAGTGTTTTTCCGGTGATACCAGTCTATCAGGGCAATCTGGTCTATCCAAATATGGGACGGAGCATACTGCATACTGTAAACAACACAACACAACAAACCAAAAGTGCTTTCCAAAAGGCAGCTAGACCATCAACTGAACTGAAGAAACTTCTTGGAAGAGAAATGAAATGTTTTCAAGGAAAAATCCAAGGAAGTTGCCTTTTGCAAAGCATCTGTGGGTTGTTGTTTTGTTGCTTACTAAGCAGCAAAAATACACCAGCATCTCTTTCTCAGCTCCCCTGTGAAGATTGTAGTTCTTTTGCGTTCTAGAAGACTTCTTCCATCTCTTCACCACAAAAGAAACACCCCAGAGACTGATGGATAAGAAGCCGGGAAGTTTTATAGAATAGAGAAGGAAGAACAGGTGAAATGGAGTTGGAAGATGAAAGGAAGAGAAGCAAGCCAGTACAAAGATGCAACAGGAATAATTTTCTTGTTTTATTCAGTCTCTATGTAACCAAAACTGTTGTACCATAGTAATTGTAATATTTATTACTACAGCTTAAATTTCACCCCATTTCCAGACACACTATGTAGGGGTAGGCTTCAAAAATTTTAGCAATGGGTTATCTTCCTGGTTGCTGGGTGGGCGTGGCCATGGTGGGCAGGGCCTAGTCAGCTTCCTGCACATGGCAGGGGCATTTTTGCCCATCCTGGGCTCCGGAGGCTTTCCTCAAGCCTCCAGGAGGGTGAAAATGGCCTCCCCAGGCTCTAGAGGCTTTCTGGAAGCTGGAAACGGGCCTGTTTCCGTCCTTCCCAAACTTCCAGAAGGCCCATTTTTCACCCTCCCTGAGCTTCCACATGTGCCTTACATTTACCTGCATCCAAAATGGGCCACATGGGGACTCCTGGGAGGGGAGAGGAAGGGTGGGATGGGGCCAGCCAGGAGTGGGATTTGCGGGTTCTCTGAACTGTGCAGAATCTTAGCTAGAGGATCTTCCAAACTCCTGCAAAACCCCAGCAGCCCCACCCCTGACTCTATGACACACATTGTTAATATTAGGTATCTATCTAGGAATCAGTCCTTTACTTCCCATAACTCTTCCACTGATTATATTATAACCAAAGTTTCTTGCCTTTTTGATCATACAATCTTTAATATATTCACCTTCCACATTCATTTTCAACAGTAATTCATGCATTTCACCAACAGTAATTTCTACATCTTGGCAAAATGGACTAAATTACTATTTTAATCAATTTTGTTGTAAAGGTTGCCTTTTACTGTGTTTTATTCTTTTTTTCTCCTCTTTTCAGCTGAAGATTGTTGTTGTTGTTTTTCCTGCTGATCATTTGATCCAATCCATTTCACTGATGTGTTACTTGTGTATTGATTTTTGTTTTCTCCTTGAGTCCTTTGGGAGAAAAAAAACCAGTGTCAAAATAAATAGCAATAAAAATATCTCCTGTTTGCTATCAATGGTCTGGTATAGTATTTGGAAAGGGGTCCTTCACAAATAGCAGACCAAAAGACCTGTGATGCCTTGAGACAACCACATCTTCAGGGAGGATTAGCACAACTGTTTGGAAAGTTCTCTCTCTCTCTGTGTGTGTGTCTATGTGTGTTTGTGCACAAGCAGCAACACTTCCTTCAGGACCACCAGTGAAGTCAAGTGACTGTGCAGACTGACACACATGCAAACAGGAACAGCCTTCAAAGAAGCCACATGAGCTTTCCCAAGATGTAACTGCTTTAACACTTTGAGACAGGTGTTTTGCTTGCAAAAACATGCTTTGGAAAGAACATCTTGGAATGCTTTGCATGAGGCTATATTATGTTCGGGCTTGAAAGTTCTCTCTACCTTTGAAACGCCTTTGTGTGATTTCATCTGCATCGTGACTTTTATTGCCTTTTTATAGCACATTTCAATTTAAGAAAGCTGCAACCTGCCAGCAGCTTAGAGAAATCAGTTAATTTCAAATTGGTATCACAGAGCTCAATTAGGCATGGTTCTGAATGTCAGGCTACATCATGAAGAAAAATAATCTTAATATTCATCTATGGAGATTCTCAGTCATCTGGGTTATAGTTATCCCAAAGGTGTTTTTATCAAAAAGCAACTGGAGTTTTATTTTTCCTTGAAGACATTTGGCTTTTCATCCAAGAAGCTTCTTCAGATTCTTGGATGAGAAGCCAAACATTTTCAAGGAAAAACAAAGTCTAGCTGTCTTTTGATAAAGCACGTTTGGGATATTTTAGCATTCAGCAATCCTTGCAGTAGAATCCATATTAACTGCAGCATTGTGGTGATGGGAAAATATCAGAGTAAAGATATATAACTTTCCTATATTCAACCAACAGGTTTGTGAATACAGTGACATTTGAACCAAGAACATTCCATTATCTTCCCTTAGGAATTATTCTATGTAAGATTTAAGATCAGCTGTTCACCTTTATTAACCTGGTTCAGGGTAAAGGGCTAACTAACCCACAATTTCTAAAGATCTTCCAGCTGAAGCCCCATCTGAGCACAAAAGCTTTGATTTATTAAAGTTCACATCAAGCTTTCTCTTTTTGGACAGAAAGATGGATTTAATTTTTTTGTCATGATAAATGTGAAATTGAAATTCAAGACAGATTGCTTAAGCAGTATTCCATTCAACGAAAAACTGCTAAATGCAAAAAAAAAAAAAAAAATCTGAATAATAATTACAGCACAGCCCCATGTTTGAAAGGAGAATAAGGATAGGAGCAACTAGAGAATGTAAATAATCATTTCCGTTTGTAATTGCATTGCATTATTTTGATACAAAGAAGAACAGGATGGACTTCAGTACTTCAAAACAGGGAACAGGGGTAAAAACTGAGCTCTGTGTGAATACAATTGTACTATGAAAGGAGAACATATTGTTGGATCAGGCTGATATCTTCCTGCAGTGCAGACAGACATTTTTTAAGTACTGATGGAATAAACAGAGAAAGATCAGGACAGAAGGCAGGACTTTCTTCTCAGAAATCAGCAGAGAAGAACCCTGTGGTGATAGCCATTCTCAATGGGCTGGTACTTATGAGGTATATGCAAGTCAGACTGTTAAATTAAAGATATAAAGTGTAGGACTAGCCCTGGATTAACTATTAATAACAATAACAATAGCACTTAGACTTTACAACCCTCTCTAAGTTGTTTACTGGAGTCTACATATTGCTCCCAAAAGTCTGGGTCCTCATTTTACTGACCTTGGAAGTGTGGAAGACTGAGTCAACCTTGAGCCAGTGTGAAGTGAACTGCCAAACTGCTGGTAGTCGGCAGAAGTAGCTTTCAGTACTTCATTCTAACCTCTGTGCCACCATGGCTTTTTATGCAAAATAAGTATACCATATGCTTAGGGCATCAAGGGAAGGAAGGCACCGTAGAGTATTTTCCTCTAGTCATCCTGCCTATAACTCTTAACAAACTCAACAGTCATTTGTCTAGAATGATATAGGGTCTTCTGCTTCAGTTCTATTCTAATTGATTGAGACCCCCATCTAAAAAAAACAGACAGAGGCAAACACACACAGAGAGAGACAAGTTAGAGGATATAGTTATCATGATAATTGTCACCAAGTCCCCATATATTGGAGAATTAGAATGAACACTAGTAAAGTAGCAATGATACAGGATGCCTGCACCTTTATCTGAAATTCTGATGCTTTGTGTTCAATTTAGTAAGGGAACAGGTAGACTCTGAATATGTTTACACATATGTCCAAAGAATAATATATTAACATGTGGAACATATTTTTTCCTGAACAAATTCTAAATGGAAAAGGATAAGAAAGAAAGTTGTAAAAATAGAATAGTATACATCTAATCATGACTGTTTAATGCGGTCATGGTGGGACATGTTATTTTTAAAAGAAGCTCAATATTCAAGGGTTGCTGCTATTTTTTTAGCTAACCAAGTACTTACCAGGAATAGTTATTGTTTATATTTCTCTTTCAATTCTGCTGATGACATGAATAATATTCTAGGATATCCAAGTCCAAATTCCAGTAAGAAGGTATTTAATACTATGTTTAAGGGAGTAATGGATGGAGAACACTGTGAAAGATTGAGAAAAATGTCATCTTCTAAAGATAATCCTCCATTCATGATAAATACTAAATCTTGGTCTTTTTAACTGTTTTAAACAGAAATATAAGAAGAAATGAACTGAAGTTAGGACTTGGACACAACTACCTATGGGCCACAGATAAACAGGCCCTGAACAAAATGGATCTCTCTCTTAGACTTTCTGATATTCAGAATTGTAGAACACATATCACTGGAGACAATATGTAGTGATGATGGCTAATTGTGACTAAAAGCATAATCTTCCATGGAATTTTTCAAACCCTGTTTTAAAGACATGATATTTAGCACCATCAGCACACAGTGCAGTACTATTCTAAAACTTTTTACAAATATTCTGATATAAATTTTCATTAGCATATCTGAATAAGTTTATATATGCAGATGAAATATCTGTTTGAGTTCTCCACCTTTTTATAATTCCTTCCTTCCTTCTTTTTCCTTCCTTTTTTTTTCTTTCTTTCTTTCTTTCATTCAGGCAATAATGCAGGTGAAGAACACAATAGGAATCAACAGGGGTGGGATTCAACTAGTGTAACAACCAGTTCACATGCATGCACAGCATTTAGAAACCACCCATTTTCATCTCTAATACTTACCTTCTCCTGCAGCCGTGGTGAGTAAAACAGCTGAGGCACAGCAATCTGCTGTGCTGCGGGAATCAGCTGAGCTGCAAAACACAGAAATAAAGGACAAATTAGGGCAGAGGCGGGTTGGTGTGGCCAAATGATCACCAGAACTATTGGTTCACCTGTACTGGAACTACCAGTTCGTCTGAACCAGTCCAAATCAGATAAATTCCACCCTTGGGAATCAAGGGGATTTGGTTGGAGAGGGGATATTTTTGGATAACGTTTAAAATCAAACCGTCTTCTCAAAGCATACATGTTCGCCTTCCTGTCTATGTCCTCTAAAGGACACGTTTCATCCTTTTAGTATGAAGTTTTACTTCTAGTAAAACTGTAGTAGGTATATCTTTTTCTACCGTAGCTCTCCTTTCATTCTCATCAAAGTGTAATCAGAACATCAGAAGCTCTTTGGAATAGTGGTTTCACATCTGGAGCTTGAATTTTTACATACACATGAATCCTTCCATAAATCACTGCTTAAATGGCAGACAAAGAGTATGATGTGTATCAGATCAGTCTGCAACGTGCAATCAGAAGGCTTCCTCTTATCTTGCAGAACTGAGTCTTCAGAGGAAAAATACGTTCAAGGGTTCTTGGATTTTGCAACATTTTATTCATTCCAGTTAGTTGGTGATTCTCATTATTAATACCAGAAAATACAAATTAAAATATTATTTTTTCCTTTATCCAGCACCCAGAAATATGTCTTCCATTCACTCAATGTGGCTGAAACTATTATATGCAAAGATTATTGGCTTCATGGGGGGGGGGGGGGGGGGAAACTGAAAGTCTTTTTTTTAAATGTATGTATCTTTATTTCCCCCATAGGCAGAATGTCTTTCCAATACTGCATATTCTCTCCTACTCCACCTGGATTTAAGCTGAGAACCAGATGTGTGGAAGGAATAGTAAACTAGTCAGCACAAATACATTTGCAGCTCTTTAAGTCCCCCCTCTTCCAGCAAATTCCAAATGAAAATTCATATAACAGTCAAGCACTTGTGTTTTTTTTAGAGTGGGGAAAACATTATTGAAAACAGATAGAAAAAGGAGGGAGAGGGGAGGAACTACATCTATTCTGAATGTGCCAGTACATTGCATATATCTCCTAAATGTTGGAATATAAGTAGCAACACATGGCTTTCAAAAGAGGTCATAGATTCAATCTTAGCTTGTATAGAACAGTTTAAATATACTTGAAGTATAAGTTTGAGGTTCTAGTATACACACCAAAATGTGCCTAAACTGACTGGCCCTTAATGTCAGCATGGAATGATGCATATGGTACAGATATGGGTAGATTTTCACTGTCTTGCTAAAAAGTCATTATTTCAAAGTTTTGATTGACTGCCCAAGCCAAGATGTGAAACAGATGTCAATATCTATGGGTCTATATAATGATGAGCATCTGGAAGATGGTCTCATGGAATGTTAAAGCAGTAAATGATAGAGAGAGGGGGAGAGGGAGGAAGGGAGGGAAGAAGGAAGGAAGGAAGGAAGGAAGGAAGGAAGGAAGGAAGGAAGGAAGGAAGGAAGGAAGGAAGGAAGGAAGGAAGGAAGGAAGGAAGGAAGGAAGGAAGAGTTTAGAAAAGAATTGGCCACCTAATGAGAAGGAAGGACTCCCTGGAGAAGAGCCTAATGCTGGGAATGATTGAGGGCAAAAGAAGAAGGGGATGGCAGAGAATGAGATGGGTGGATGGAGTCACTGAAGCAGTTGGTGTGAGCTTAAGTGGATTCTGAGGGATGGTAGAGGACAGGAAGGCCTGGAGGAACATTGTCCATGAAGTTGTGATGGGTTGGACACGACTTCGCAACTAACAATAGCAACAACAATGCCATATTGTTGACTGAGAATTCCAATGATTTGCGGATAACATTAGCTAGATTATATAAATAGGTAAGGAGTTTGGATTCCAATATTAATGTAGTAAAAATCACTTGTGCATAAAGATGTCATCTAGTGTTGGTAATGGGATATCTGCAAGAAAACAACCTCTCAACATCGGGATTCTAACACTATTTTTTTCCATTTAGAATTGAGGAAACTCTCCGATATTTATTTCTCGATCTCTCTTTTCTCACTCTCCACACACACTCACAGAAACAACACACAGAGACACAGTTCCTAGTTCTTGAGAAAATGGGAGCAGCGTGTGAATACAGTGTGTATTCACACTTAGTTTTCATGGGGATGGCAATTCTTCCTGTTTGATGATGATCACAGTGATTAGAGAAAATAACACCCAGGAAGCTCAGTGAAAAGAGTGCAACAATACTAAACCTTTGAATCTAAGGACCAAGCCCTTTTCTTGTATTTTCTCTGGCCCTTGACTGGCAGACTAAATGCTTGCATTTCAGAGAAGCAATTTAATTCACTGCTGATTGCCTCCGGTCTGAGTGCTGCAAAAACAATTTCAAGCAACATCTGTTAATGTCAGCAAGAAAGCTTTTCTTATCCTAATTGTATCAAGGTAGGATGTGAAATGTATCAAATTGTTGCATAAATTATAGCTTCCTGGCCATATCCATCCAATCTTTCGGACATCATGTAACGGTAATTTGCAAATCAGATGTTGCAATATGCTTGAAATTTTAATGCATCAAGTATACTTGAATTCATTTGTTAAGAAAGAGTACTGAATGGAATTTATTGTTTCATGGTAAGAAAAAAATGTTGCCCATTTCTTTTCTTTTTTTAAAAAAAAAAAGAGTCTTTGTGTCCTGTTCAATACATTTCAATAAACTATGCAGGTAGTCCTTGACTTATGACCACAATTCACCCCAAAATTTGTGTTGCTAAGTGAATTTTTCCCCATTTTATGACCTTTCTCCAGGAGTGGGATTCTACTGGTTCAGAAGTTGTTATGATTCTGCACAGTTGGGAGAACCGGCAAATCGTGCTTTTGGTTGGCCACGCCCCTCTCCTCCCGCCCCTCACCTCCTGCCCAGTCAGTCCTTATCGCGCATGCACTGAATGTGTTCTCCCCCACCCAGTCACTCCTTAAAGTATTTCTTTTTTTTTCCTCCCGACAATCAGCTGTTCCGATGATCAGCTGTGCTGGGATCCCATTTGCTGTGTTACTTCGTCACCCGGGAGGCTCCCCTGAGGCCCAGGAGGGAAAAGGGGGCATGGGAGGATGAGTGGGTGCTGTGCGCCCACCTGAGCTCTGATTTTTTTTGCCTTCCTGGGCCCCAGGAAAGCTTCCTAGGAACAAATATGCCTCCCCCAGGAAGCTTCCCTGTGGCCCAGGAGGCAAAAAAAGGGGGGGGTTTGCTGCAAAAAGAAAAAAAAACCCATGCACACCCAGCCAAGCCCACCTAGCCATTCCCACAGAACTGCTTGTTAAAAAATTTGAATCCCACCCCTGACTTTCTTGCTATAGTTGTAAAGTAAATTACTGCAGTTAAATCAGTAACACAGTTGTTAGGTGAATCTGGCTTCCCCCTTGACTTTGCTTGTTGAAAAGTTGCAAAAAAGGATCACGTGATCCCACACTATTGCAACCATCATATATATGAACCCGTTGTCAACCATCTGAATGTAAATCATGGGATCACGGTAGGGCTGGGATGCTACCGGTTCTGCCCGGTTCTAAAGAACCGGTAGCTCTGAAGAGCAGCAGACACTAAATCGGTTCTGTGTTTGCTGCTGTTTGGCCCACCTGCCCGCCTGGGCTGTTAGCTGTCCTTTATTTCCTGCTTTTTTCAACCTCGGCTGCTTTGCACGGCACAGCTGCGGTTGAAAAAGCAGGAAAATAGAAACTTTTCAAATGCTGCGCATCTGCACGCAGCGCTTTTCAGCTGTTCAGGCGGCACAGCTTAAGATTGTTTTACACACACGTGCATCAGGCCTCAGGCACAAAACATAGTCACCAAACTGGTAGTAACACCGACTGAATCCTACCCTTGGATCGCAGGGATGCTGCAATAGTCATAAGTGTGAAAAATGGCCACCAGTCACTTTTCTTTAGTGCTGTTGTAACTTTAAACAGTCACTAAATGAACTATTATAAATTGAGGACTACTGAATATTCCCAGGATTGGATAGATTCATCCACATGACTAATAATAATGCAATCACAGCCAGCACTGACACAGAACATGAAAGAAAACAGAATGAAAAGAAATTGGTACTTTCTATCTACAAACAAAATATCCACACAACAATACCAATAACAATAGCAATAGCATTTAGATATATTGCTTCACCGTGCTTTATAGCCCTCTCCAAACAGTTTACAGAGTCAGCCTATTGCCCCACAACAATCTGTCTCCTCATTTTACCAAACTCAGAAGGATGGAAGGCTGAGTCAACCTTGAGCCTGGTGAGATTCGAACTGCCAAATTGCAGGCAGCCAGCAGTCAGCAGAAGTAACCTGCAGTACTGCATTCTAACCACTGTGCCACCGTGGCTCAAAAAGAGGTAAAAGAAATAAATGTATTTCTTAAATCTAAATTAAACAGCCTTTTTAAAAAACAGAAATTGCTGCTTTGATGAAAGATTAAGTGAACTAAGAAACATATCGGTAGGATTCAAAAAATTTTTACTGCTGGTTCCATGGGTGTGGCTTGGTGGGCCTGATAGGGGAAGGTTACTGCAAAATCCCCATTCCCTCCCCACACTACTAACCTGCTTTCCAGCTCTGTTCTCCTGTGCAGGGCAACCAAAGAACACACAGCCAATCAGTTGGGACTCGGGAGGCAGGGAATAGATGGGGGCAAGGAAAGTCAGAGGTGGTATTTGCCAGTTCTCCAAACTACTCAAACTTTCCGCTACTGGTTCTCCAGAACTGGTCAGAACCTGCTGAATACCATTTCTGCACTGTATGTTATATGCCCAGTAGTTTAAAAAAAAAAAAAGCAAAAAGCAAGCAGGAATATAAACATCCTCCATGTTCTACAACAAGAAAACTTTCCTTAATAATGGGACAACATCCAGTGATAGATATGAAAGAAGAAGAAAAGGAAGAAGAAGAGGAAGAGGAAGAGGAAGAAGAAAAGGAAAAAAGAAGAGGAAGAGGAAGAAGACAAGGAAGAAGAAGAAGAAAAGGAAGAAGAAGAGGAAGAGGAAGAAGAAAAGGAAGAAAAAGAGGAAAAGGAAGAGGAAGGAGGAGGAGGAGGAGGAGGAGGGAGGGAGGAGGAAGAAGAAAGGTTGTCCATGTTGGTGCAATATATACATTAAGGTACCTCTTTATATCACAATGCGGTATTACAATCACAGGAATAAAATCCTCTCTCACAGCTTTAGGTAGTTTGAATGTCCTGTTGCCTTGGGGCAAAATAACCGGATCTTTAGGCATAGATTGCAGTCCAATTCCCATTTTAATCAGAAGAAATGCAAAATACTGCAAAATTATAACATTTAGACTTTGAGATATGAAATAAGTCTGCCCTGGATTCTTGCCGGAGTGAATTTGATATTTCACTTTCAATGGAATCTGTAGCAAAATGACCACCAGAATCCAGTAAAGTCTACCTAGCATTCAACTATTCCTTTAAAAATGTATACATTTTAAATTTCATGCCTGAGCAAGGGATTGGATTACAAGACTTCCAAGATCCCTTCCAACTCTGTTATTCTATTCTGTTCTGTTCTGTTCTGTTCTGTTCTGTTCTGTTCTATTCTATTTAGAATGTAAATACCATTTTAACCATTTTAACCTTTCCATTATCAGGATTAATATACCCTGTGTGTTCTCTAGTGCTTCTTTCTCAAAGTCCTTTTTGGGATATCCCTATAATCATGAAATGCCATGTGGTCACGTGGACATTCCATGAATGCTATAGAAGTCTATTTGAAGTGCTCTGAGTTGAAGTACTAGGGAGTTTCACATTAAGTTTAATGTTAAATTAAGAAAAACAAACAAACTAATAAAGGGCTCAAATGCAATCAACTTGTACTCCAAACAAAATCCAGCACCCTTAACTGCCCTCCACTAGAAGTCAATGGAATATAAAGTCAATATGTTGTTGCTGTTGCTGTTGCTGTTGTTGTTGTTGTTGGTAGTGGTGGTGGTAGTAGTTGCAGCATCAGCAGCACATTTGTATTAAATGGTTCATCAAGTTCCAAACTAGAAACCTGATAAAAAAGGACATTAATTTGAGAAAACTTTTATTAATCAACATATTTATTGACTGATTGACCTGAATTTATTTTCCTTGTTTTTTTCAGCAATTACACATTTTTCAACACATCCTGAGTTATACTATGGAGTTGTGCAAAGTTTTACATTGTTTCGTTTGCTTGGCATTGTTTCCAAGTTTCTGAACCTAAACCTCTTCTACCCCAGCAAGATGGTCCTGTGAAGATCATCAGTCTACAACATAAAGCAATAATCCCTTCCTCTGTTTTCAGCAATTGCTATGGTACACAGAGTCATATTGCCTTGGATAGTAACATATAGTTGTCAGTGATATCTTACTTTCCATACAAGGAAGTATATAGAATTCCATATTCCCAACTGTTTTCCCATCTAATTACTTAACCAGGCCCATTCTGGCATATCCAAACATCTGTTTCTACTGTGATAAAATTTTGATAGGTATATTTTTTAATATGTTCCATCTGTTATAAGATGTAATAACATTAAGATGCCACTTTAAAAGGAATAAGCAATTGTGCATTGCTATTAATAACAGATTAGAATTAGAATTATTTATTGGCCAAGTGTGATTAGACACACAAGGAATTTGTCTCCGGTGCATGTTGCTCTCTACTCCATTCTTCCCTTCATGCCCTAGGATGAAGAGGGGGTGGACCTTGGTCTTCCTCTGAACCCCCTCTCCCTTGTTCTATCTCTTTCCTGCTCTGCCCAGCCTGACTTTGCCCTTCCCCAGTTTCCTCTACAGCCAATGGAGCCACTCTCCCACTCATCTGTTCGTCTTCCTCCTCAGATTCAGGCTCTGACAGGGGCATGACAGGTAATAAGATCAGAGTCACATGTCACCTTCACTCCTTCTTTACATAGGTTGAAGTGGGTTTTTTTTTTTAACTTAGGGTAGGTGGTCTACCCAAATATGGGAAGCAGCATACTACTTCCCTTTTGCCTATCTGCCCCAATTCAGGAGCCTTCTCAGGCAGTTACTTTCATGACAAACTATTTTATGTTAAATTTATAATTAGCGACAAAGTCCCCCTTTATATTTTTGTCGCTAAATATAAATTTAACACATTTACATAAGCTGCTACTTAACTGATACATGAAAAGTAGATGAAAATTAGTCCATTGAAGAAGACAAGCAATCATAGCAACACGAGAGCTAAGATTCAGGGTTCTTGTTTATGGAGAGTCTCACTCATCTAGGTCATGGTTGTCCCAAAGATGCTTTTTCAAGAAGAGCTAAAAAAAAAGCTTCTTGGATGAAAAGTGAAGTGTTTTCAAGGAAAAACAAAATAAGTCCAATTGCCTCTTCAAAAAGCACTTTGGGAAAAATGGATTGTGCAGAAATGAGTAGATTGACATTTACTAGTAGAGAGCGAGAAGAAAAAGAATATTATAAAATATGGGATTTATTTATTCATGGTTAGACAAGAAAATAGAGAAATACAATATAACATAATAGAAATATAATATAATAAGATAAAATAATATGTTATAAGCAATTGCTATAATACGATATTATATACTTGATTACATGGAAATGAATGATATTATAAATTAGGCTTTATAATAGCTGAATTTTGCTCAAAAATGGGATAAATTGGCAATAACAGCCTGATAATGATTTGATAATAATATGATATTAAATGGATAGTAACTATATATGATTGGAATTGTAACTTAAAATAGGATAGAATGACTGCTGATATTGTGCACAAAAGATACCTACCAGCCGACACACTGTATAATGGAAAGAAGGTTTTATTCAATGTTGTATGTTTAATGTTTGTTTATGGTTGTTGTTTAATATATATATATATATATATATATATATATATATATATATATATATATATATATATATATATATATATATATATATATATATATATTATATATGTTTTCTGAGGTTCTCACGGGTATTTGTATGTGGATCTTTGGTTATTCGGGTTTTCTCCCGCGTAAGATTGGAAGTATCTAGGCAACGTTTCGATGAAGTCTCATTCATCATCTTCAGGCTTGGTCTTCAGCTCTGTGCTTCTCAGAGTCTCTGAGAAGCACAGAATCTCTGAGAAGCACAGAGCTGAAGACCAAGCCTGAAGATGATGAATGAGACTTCATTGAAACGTTGCCTAGATACTTCCAATCTTACGCGGGAGAAAACCCGAATAACCAAAGATCCACATTATATATATATGTGTGTGTGTGTGTGTGTGTGTGTGTGTGTGTGTGTGTGTGTGTAAAGCACTTTGGGGACAAGATTCAGGGCTGAATAGAAGAATTGATGCACATATTTATTAAATAACATAATTGTAGTTTGAAACATTTGCCTATCCACTGCACCAATTTGTAATCATGTGTAAGATACCCAAAATAAAAGGGAATAGGAGCCTAGTTCCTTAATTTAGTTTTCAGGTTTTTATTGAAGACTATTGTTTATTATCACCTAAAGAGAAGGAAGGGCTCACTGGGGAAGAACCTAATGCTCAGAACGATTGAGAGCAAAAGAAGAAAGGGACAGCAAAGAATGAGGTGGCTGGATGGAGTCACTGAAGCAATCAGTATGAGCTTAAATGGATTCCGGGGGATGGTAGAGGACAGGAATGTTGTCTATGAGGTCGTGATGGGTCGGACACGACTTCGCAACTAACAACAACATTGGTTATGATCAACATGTAGGTTTTCTAATAGTTAATGTCATTTATCATAAGGAACATTAAATAGTTAAAGTGGTAAACAAATGCCTAAATTTAGTTAAAGTTTTGGTGCTAAATTAATTGAAAATTGAGCCAGCGGATAGGTAAACAATTATCTTATTTTACAAAAATACATTGTATTCCTAAAGATCAAAATATATGAAGAGGTTTTTGTTTTCAATTATTTAGTCTTCACATTTTTAACATTTTTCAAATGGTTATTTAGTGGTCCATGGTTTCAGAAAGATTGGAAATGAAACTTTTAAATATTTTTTTATTCCACCATCCTCTCTCTAAAATATCTTTTCTTGAAAATGACCACTGTAATGTTTAGTACATAATATTCAAGAAAGATAAAGGATTCACTCATTGTGGGATTATTTGGGGAGCTGGAAAAGATGGTTTATATTTCTAGCATTGAGTGATTGCCACATCTGCAATTCGTATTAGAAATGAATTATCTGTACTTCTAGTTTCTAATGTATAATACATTGAAAACTCTATCCCAAAACATTTCCAGAATCATCTGAGTTCAAAATAGTCACATCTTAGTAGCCAATGTGTCTCTACAAATCAGATCAGACTGAAATGTCCTGCTTCATTAAAAAAGTGATAAAAATATCTAACTATTTCAGCCATTTGCAGAAAGCTATACTAAATTGACACATACAGACACATACAAAAGACACATGCACAAAACAAATAAAACCATTTGGCTTAAAAATAAACCTGATATATAGAATGAAATAAATTAACCTAAAAAAGATATATGTATATGTGTATATGTATATAGTATATAGAACTAGATGTAGTAGACCACTATATATATCTTGGCCAAAGGATCTCAATGTAAAATGACACTATAAAGGAAACTGAACAGTGTGTTAATGTGGTTGGTAAGCATTTGGCAAGCTAAGCATAATTTTCAAGAACAACCTATGTCTGAAGAGAAAAGTTGGCAATCCATATGTGCTACCTGCTCAAACATACGCTGGCAAAACATGGACACTAACTTCACAATTGATTCAAAAGCTATGAATGGTGCAAAGAAAGATACATGTTTGGCAATACAAAACAAGATAGAAAGACCTGCATGTGGATCACAGAACAAATGCAATTATGCAATATCATCAAGAGAGTGAAAGAATTGAAATGGAAATGAGCTGGTCACATAGCAAGAAGAACTGATGGCAGGTGGACCAAGGCAGTCATAGAATGGATCCCAATACTTGATCAAAAGCATCCATGAAAAAGACTTAAAACAAGATGGACCAACGACATCAGCAAGTATTGTGGGTCTAACTGGCAAAAGAAAATTCAGGACTGTATTGATAGGAAACATGTAGAAGGGGCATTCATTCTGCAGTGAATAGACAATGGCTAGAATGATTATGATGATACTAAATTGCATGATTTGGGGCTGAAATTGTAAAGCTCAAACTCAAGCCAAGTACCCCTCACTCATCATGAAATCTCCAGAACTGTAAAGTCTACAAACTTGAAATTTGGCATGTTTGGTCCTCTTGACTTCTAGTTGCTTACTAAGAAAAGATTTTTTGAAATGACCATCAGAGCATTATTATTTCTTAATACAGTAATGAACATGCTCTGATGCTAAGGAGTTCTACTTCCCCTCCCCACTGCCAGTTGCCTCACATTCCGTTACCTCAGTTCAAACTGGCAGACGTTCCATTCCTTCACTGTGGAGCAGTCTGGGGCTCTTTATAATACTAAATGTCACTACCTCACCAAAATGTCTACACCTTCCATCTATGGAGCTGCTTCCGGACTCAAAGCAGTGGGAGCAATATTCCCTGATGTGTTTAAATCACCGACCACCATTGAGCCAACGGATTGTGAACCAGATTTCCCCTACATAGCCCGATCACATGGTGTTGTTGCGAAGCACAGATATCCAGCTAGTATACAATATAACAGAGAAGTCGGGGGGAAAGGAATGTTTTTAAGCAAATAAACTCAGGCAAAGTCATTAATTCCACATAAAATGGAATCCATTATTTTTCATTACACTTTCAGATTTTCTTCTCCCCCAATAAACATAATTTAATAGTTCTGCACTGTTTTACAAGTTCCACTCCCTCCCATTTTAATTGTGTGTGCGTGCGTGTGTGTGTGTGTGTGTGTGTTTGTCTTCATGCCACAAAAAAGAGACTTCAGTTTGCCTGTTTGCACCACCTTTTACTCATGTAGGAAAGACATTCAGCCATTTGGTATTCGATGCCAAAGGCAGTTGATGGAAAACAGGCCCGTGTATTTGGGAAGCATGCTGAATGGACATTCATACTGCCTTATTGCTAATGAGCCATCGAGACGATATTCATTTTCTGATTTATTTAAAACATAAAAACAAAAACAAACCCACCCCACAGCTCCTGCAACATGTTGTAACAGAATCCTTCCCCTCTCCCCCTCCCCTTAATTCCTTGATGTAATTGGCTGAAGTTAATCCTTCAGATTTAGGAAAGTTAACTGTAAAAAAAAAAGAGAGAGAAAGAAAGAAAGAAAAAATCCTTTGCATTGCGTGCTTTGGTTCTCCTTTGCAATCCACATAATCAAAAGCTTCCTCTTATATGATGTTTGAAATCCATAATCACTGTTGACAGTGAGGCGCTCAAATTAAATTATGCATTGACCCCTTAATAAAACACAGCTGAGATGGAGTGAAATTAGCACAAAGAAAGGATGAGGGCAATTTGTATAGTGCAAGATTGGGTTTCAAAATACTTCCTGGTACTGTCAGTCTACAGCTTTTCCCACAAAAGAATAAACAGTTGTGCTTTGGGCTTAGGGCCAAATTAGACAATAAACACGTGGCTGCCACCATATCCAGCAGCGACGACGGATCTAGTTCCTTTTTCTGCAAAGGCTAATAAAATGCATTTCCTCCTGACCCTCCCTTCTACCTTGTTCAGTTGCATGATCTGGAGGTAGGCCGCAGGGCCAGGACAGTTGCATGGATTCTGGAGCCAGGCACAACAGAAGCCCCTTCAATTTAACAGAGTAATAGCAGAATAATAAGAGTTGGAGGGGAATTTGGGAAATCTTCTAGTCCAACCCAGTGGTGGGATTCAAAAAAAATTTTACTACCAGTTCTGTGGGCATGGCTTGGTGGGTGTGGCAGGGGAAGGATACTGTAAAATCTCCAGCCAGAGGTGGGATTTGCTGGTTGTCCAAACTACTCAAAATTTCCACTACAGGCTCTCCAGAACTGGTCAAAACCTGCTGAATACCACCTCTGGCCCAGTCCCCTTCTCAAACAGGAAACTCTATTCTATTTCAGACAAATCTTTGTCCAATTTCTTTTTTAAACACCTCCGTTTTGGATTTTGACAGGATTTTCTTAAAATTTTCAGATTAATTCTCAAAATATTTGTGTATAATAATGTTTTTCTGATTGGGATTTTTTTCTTCCACCTGCATCTTTAAGGAAATCTACATTCTGATTCTTCAATTAAATAATATCTATATGTATCTATATCATCTATATCTATTTCTGTCTCTCTGTGTGTGTATATCATAATTACATTCAACAAATATTGCAGCTAGACATCTGAGTCCTACCCATATGTAACCAAAAATATATGTTGCTTATATCAATGGAGTTTTCTTCTCTAGCAAGAGACTATAAGATCAGAGTATGTGTATGTTTGACTGCAATTTCAGTGACTTGTCCCTTATGATGTTGACAAGATCTAATGGGTGTGGTGGTCTCCCATGGAAAGAATGAGACACAGAGGCTGGTGTACTCGGGATGGAAGTCTAGAGCAAATTCTAGTGCTCCCTTTTATTGAGAATTTCGTACATAGTAAGCATTCACATTGTGGATTACAATAATTAGATATAGTACATAGAACTGTTTACAATTGTCTGAGCTGCTTAATTGTTCCTGGTATTTGTTTTTAATTTCCTTGCTTATCTCAGTGACCCTTAGGCAGACATGTATGTATAAGGTCTTAGACTAATCATTACCCAATATTGAAGTCAAAGTTTATTCCCACATCTCCCCTGTTTTAGTTTTTTGATGATCGCAGATGCCTCGGTAGCTTTTTGCCATCTGCAACAACAGTTCTCCTTCCGTAGGCTTCACCCGACACATTCCTAAAAGTCCAGGGAGACATTGGATACAACAGCATACACAAAGAGAAAGTATAAAAAGCAATATCACTCCAACAATTAGGTGACAAATCCATGAACCATCTGGCAACCAGGACCAAAGTGCAGACCACACGTCCAGTCCCTCATCCTCCGATTGTAATGGATTCTCACTCAGGGTTAGTTCCATATGCTGTATAGTAGCTGTAATGTTTGGAGAATAATCAGAGATATACATGCAACAATGCGTATGAATCACAGCGCAAACTCCTCCTTGCGCAGCCAAAATAGTGTCCACCGCATATCTGGTTTACAGGACAAAGTCAAGGATTTTTCCTTGCTCTTCTTCAAGCAGCTTTAGAGTTTTAATGGTGTCTTTGAACATAGTAACTGTCCAATTGTTTAAACGATGCAAATCTCTATAGTTCATCACAACTCCTAAAGGAGGAATAACTTGATATCTGTGTCCAGTAGTCATGATTCAAAACAGAGTTTACTTCCGTTGCGGAACGTGCATTGCGGATATGAGCAGTCCCCAAAGATTTTAAAATGACATGAGATGGGATTACTTTCCCAAAGGTGCAGACTCCTTTCCATCATGCTGTCATGCGATCATAGGCCATCCGTCCACACAGCAACCATAGATTTGCTCCCAGGAGATGGCCAACCGTATTTGGTTCAGCATAGATTAATCGTGCAAAAGATTCCATTAACATAGCCAAATAAGTGGGCAGTGGTGCGTATTTCCCATTTGCACATTTGGGCAGCTGGTTTTCTATCATGATGGGACAACATGTGGCAGGGATAATTGGACACCCATTTTCATTGATCAAAGATATGATATCAAATTTAGAAATATTATGTACAAAGTAAGTGAGATTTTTAGTTTTCATGTCATCCGGATAAACCCGACTTCCATTGCCAATAATAATTGTTTTGTTACAAAATGGATATGTTCCCAAGTAAGTCATATTCTCCACTGTCTCATTGTGAGTCCAGCAGATACCAGCCACCTCTTGGATTCGGCTTCCAAGATGCAGTGTATTTATTTTTACTTGTAGTCCAACTGTTAGACCACATCCCTGAACAACCATAGCATTGTCCCTTATACCAGTCACCTTCGGCCAAAGGTACTGCAACCATTGGAAGCCCTGATGTTTTGTGAGTTGGCATGTGCATACATATCCAACAATCAGTTTTATTATGAAGGTTTGCTAGCTTCCCCATGTCCTGGATCAACGTGTTTCTTTTCCATTCCCCCAAATCCATCCTCTTGCCCCTTTGGCTGATGATAAGGACGCACACAGCGAGTAGGAACCCAAACAACTGTCCCCTCATCTTCAACAGCAGCGTATCCTCGGCCCCAAGTTATCAGCGGGACAGGTCCTTTCCATGTTGGATCTGGTAGTCTCTTATACCGAACTTTTGGCGTACCTGCAGAAGGGGAGGAAGCAAAATGCCTACTGGCTGCCGTAGCAGTGGGAGATCCTGTCATGTTTAAAAAATTTAAAGTGTATAAGGTAATATAAAGAATGTTTTGTATGTAAGGCAAGCCATATCCATCCACTTCCCCCGTTTTTGTTTTTGTGTGAAGGAGTGCTTGTTTTAGCATCTGATGAGCTCGTTCCACAATGGCCTGACCAGTGGAATTGTAGGGAATGCCAAATTTATGTATAATTGACCATCGATGACAAAATTCCACAAAGGCGGTGCTAATGTAAACAGGGCCATTATCGGTTTTGATCTCCATTGGTGGCCCCCCATGTGTGAAGGTACGGAGGCAATGGTTGACTACATGTTTTGTAGCCTCTCCTCATTGAGGTGTTGCCATAATAAATCCTGAATAGGTATCAACGGTGACATGCAGATGGTGACATGGTTTGAAGGGAGGATGTTGTGTGACATCCATCTGCCATAGTTGACAAGCAGATGTCCCCCGAGGATTTACTCCTTGAGGAAGAGCAGTGGATTGAGCACTGCAACTAGGAGATTGTTGAATAATAGCTGCAGCTTCTGCAGCAGTGAGACCAAATTGTTTACAAAGAGCTTTAGCATTTTGATGAAAATAGCTATGTGAGTCCCATGGAGTAACAGGAGAAAGCGAGAGACATGGCCAAGGCCGCTGCGTCAGCCACGTCATTCCCTTCCTGCAGATCCCCGGGAAGTGGCTGGTAGCTGCGAATGTGTGCGATATGTAGAGAATGTGTGCGAGAATGAAGACAGCTTTGCAGAGCTAGAAACAAACTCATAAGATTAGCATCAACAGATGGAGAAAGATAAGCAAATTCAATGTTAAGTATCAATTGATAAACGTAAAGAGAATCCACAATAAGATTTAGCGGTTCTTGTGCAAATTCCTGTAAGGCCAAAATAGCAGCAGCTAATTCAGCCCTTTGTGCTGATTGCTGAGGAGGGGTAATTTTTGTTTTCCATACCCCTTCCTGTCTCCATGCACAAGCGCCGTAGGTCTTACCACCGTCCGCATAAACGGTCACTCCCCCAACTGGCTGCTTAGCAATAATTGAATTAAAATTTACAGATACATTTCAAAGCAACTGGAAACGAGGGTCACTGGGGGTGTGGCAAGAAATCTTCCCCGGCCAATTTTCAAGAGCAATTTGCAATTCAATGGATTGACTATACCAAGTTTCCCACAGAGTGAGGGAGATAGGTAAAAATAACTGAACTAGATCTATGCCATATAAATGCATACTGCGATTTCGGCCTTTGATGATTAACTCACTATAAAGCATAGCCATAGTAGAAACTGTTTTTCGGGGAGTATTTTGCAAATGCAACCATTCAATGATATAAACCTGCACTTCATGTAATTGAAATAAAGCTGCAGTAGGCAAGGCTGGAGTTTGTAAAGTTGCCAAAGCAAACGGAGTATCAGGAATGCATCGCTCAACCCAGCGCTGCGTTAAAGCCGCATTTACATGTGTCAGTACCTTCCTTTGTTCTGCTGATAAGGTTATAGCAGAATCCGGTCTCGCAGAGCCCTTTAGGGCCAAGAACAAGGGCTGGAGTACTGCTGTAGTTAACCCCAGATAGGGTCTAACCCAGTTAATTGTTCCTAGTATTTGTTGTAATTTTACTAGAGAAATCTTTTCCTCAATTTTGATTTCTGGAATGACCGGATGAGCATAGGTTGCAAGGACCTTATGCCCTAAGTAGGCATATGGCGTTTGACTTTGAATTTTTTCTGGGGCAATATGAATTCCAAATTGTAATAATACCTCTTTAAGGCAAGGTAACGCTGCCTTAACTGTTCCCGGTGGGCCGGGAGCTGCAATTAAAATATCATCCATGTAGTGGTAAACCTTCCACCCAGGATGAGAGGTTCTGAATGGAGCCAGAGCCATTCGAACATATGACTGGCACATCTTTGGACTGTTTAGCATTCCCTGTGGCAAAACCTTCCATTGGTAACGAAAGGTAGGTGCATTGTTATTCAACTCAGGTTCAGTAAAGGCAAATAATTTCTTGTCATCTGCATGCAAAGGGATAGAAAAGAAGCAATCCCGTAAATCTACTACAACTAGATCCCAATTACGTGGGATCAGGTTTTCCACAATTAAAACAATTCCCTGTAGGTTTCATCCCTTTTTGCAATGCCATAGCCAAAGTCTCCATGTTGTAAGCCTGAGAACCCACCACTGCACATGCCTTTAACAGATCAGCCAGAGTAACCTCACCTCTAGCCACCAAGGACTGTAAGATACACTTGCAGTCAGCATTTGCATTTTCAACTGCCAATTTCAGCAAAAGTTCTTTTGCAGCTTCCTCATTAGAGATTTGCCTGGTAATAGCCAATTGCAGCCTTTCCACAAAATCATTATAAGACTCAGATGCTGTTTGCTTAATTTGAGAAAAAGACCATGCTGGGGTTCCCACATCCTGAATGCGGGACAATGCCCCAAGGACAGCTGCCATAACCTCTGGAAATACGTGATCAGGCAAATTAGCAGCTTGATCAGCAGTGGATTCAAACAAGCCTGCCCCGTAGATTTGGTCTGGTGTATACAGCCCCCCCAAATTCCTTCCCCTAGTGACAGCTTCCCTTTGGTATTCTGAGTCAAAGACCACATACTGAGTAGAGCTCAATATCATTCTCATTAAATCTTTCCAGTCACTAGGAATCATGCATGAGGTAGCCAAACTTGTCAGAAGCCCCTTTGTAAAAGCACTTTGAATACCATAATCTTTTACGGCTTTTTTAATTTCCCTAAGAACTGCTAAAGGAATCGGAACCCATTCAGTCTGCAGATTGCCTTGAGCCTCCACTTGCCTATTGACTGGAAACAAATTCATCTGGGTAATCTCATCAGACTCTAATTTCCCCTCATTGAAAGCCTGATGCATCATGGCTTGAACTTTTCCCATTTTTGGTTGGATTTTCTCATCCACAGGCATAGGCTGTGGAAATGATAAAGCACACTCCAGTTTTGGGGAAGGTGGGTGCAATACAATTCCTTTATTAGGAGGAGGTTCTACTAAAGTTTTTAAAAGAGGTTGTTGCTGGGTCTCTAAAGCAGTCATAACAACCTTCCAATATATCAAAATTTCAGCTGTTGCCCGTGGCTCTTCATGACGGATAGTTCCAATTCTTCTCCATGTGTCTAACTTTAAAGAGCCTTTCTCTGGATACCAGGGACATTGCTGCCAGATCTCTTGCAGCAGCTCTCTCACATTATCTTTTGAAAGAACTATTTGCTCCCCCCCAGAGGGTTTAAAGATAAAGAAGTTTGTCCTGACTAACTTCAGCAGCTCACTAACATGCCGTTCCTGTGGCTGAGAGAGTTTTCCCCCCATGTTCCCTGAATAATCCTATTGTCCAGCAATAGTTAAGTACGGACTTTACCTATTCCAGGCGAGGAAACACAGAGGTCCGGACACGTACCACCTGCAGTGGATCACGTCGGGGTCACCACTTGTGGTGGTCTCCCATGGAAAGAATGAGACACAGAGGCTGGTGTACTCGGGATGGGAGTCTAGAGCAAATTCTAGTGCTCCCTTTTATTGAGAATTTCATACATAGTAAGCATTCACATTGTGGATTACAATAATTAGATATAGTACACAGAACTGTTTACAATTGTCTGAGCTGCTTAATTGTTCCTGGTGTTTGTTTTTAATTTCCTTGCTTATCTCAGTGACCCTTAGGCAGATATGTATGTATAAAGTCTTAGACTAATCATTTCCAATACTGAAGTCAAAGTTTATTCCCACAATGGGAGTGAAGTTCAACGTATCTGAAGTGCATCAGATGGCATTCCACTGTCTCTGTCTTAACCATAAGAACTATTTTCAAAGTATCTCATTAGATGACTAATTCATGAGGCAATTTTGGCAACTGCTGAAAAATAATCAGATAAAAAGGGGAAACCAAGCTTATGATTAATAAGAGGAAGACAGAGGATATATTTATCAATACTTTGATAAGAATAGCTATTTTGCAAATAAGTGACTCACTGTCTACTGAAATTATGCAGCTATGTCAACAAGACATTCTGTAGCTTCTGCCTTTCAGGGTTCAACCAGCAGCAATAATGGAACAAGCAATCAAAAAATACACTGCAGGCTAGTATTTGATAGACTATCCATGAAGGCCTTCCCCCAAAATCAGATGCTATCATGTATCTAGTTATAGAAAGGGAGGAGGAGGAGGAGGAGGAGGAGGAGGAGGAGGAGGAGGAGGAGGAGGAGGAGGAGGAGGAGGAGGAGGAGGAGGAGGAGGAGGAGAAGAAGAAGAAGAAGAAGAAGAAGAAGAAGAAGAAGAAGAAGAAGAAGAAGAAGAAGAAGAAGAAGAAGAAGAAGAAGAAGAAGAAGAAGATGATGATATCCATCCATTTGCTATCAACTTGATGGCAGTCAATGAAAGAAATTGCTTTGCATTAATTGTTTTTACAGCTTTAGATTTGTTCATTTAGCTTCAATTCAAATACTTATCCAAAGGCAAAGCATCTAATTCAAGGTTAATTTGCATGATTCAACATATGCTACTTCATTCCTACTCAGATAATAGATTCTAGCTATGTAGCATGATAAATATTATAATTATAAGATATTTTTCTCCCATTCAATCATGTTCTTGGAGACTGCCTGGACATGTGACTGTAGTTTTCTTGACAAAGTTTTTCAGAAGTGGTTTGCCATTGACTCCTTCCTTGGGCTGAGAGAAAGTGACTGGTCCAAGGTCAGAGAACTGGGTTTGTGCTCAAAGTGTCATTAGAATTCAAGATATCCCAGTTTCTAGCCCGGCCCCTGAATTACTACACCCAACTAGCTCTCTCATAATCCTAATATTTTCGTAGAAATGAACTTCATACATGTAAAACTCTGAGTGACACTTTCATATTCTTTTTTTCCTTTTTCATTTCTTTCTGTAGTGAGTTAAAGGAGATTAAGTTTTTATAGCTATCTGGTATAATCCAAGAAATTCATTCTACCTCCTCAAGATGTAATTATTTTTATTGCTATATTTTTATGTACTTTGCAAAATGGGCTTTTAATTTTAGTTCTCTGCCGTAATTGGAAGGCTTCTCATCACAGATATCCAAGCTTAAGCCCAATTGTCATGAATTAAATTATCTCTTCTCCACCTCCTCTCTCTCATTCGCCGGGAATGTTTTAATAAATTTGTAAAGGAAATTCAGTATATTGTTGTGGCTTTCTGGCTTGAATGTACATAGATTTTAAAGGGTACATAATTGCATATAAAATTCCAGAGACCAGTCTCACACTTAATATGATGCTTATTTCCCCTGCTAAAAGTGTTGCACATTTTTCCATCAGCAAAAAATGTTTCAAAATCTTCTTTTTTTTAAAGCTTCCAATAAATTACAGAATGATAAAGTATGGCCTCTGGACTGTAATCTTGTATTCTTAAATTAGTCGTGTATTTTTTGACTCTATTGAGTTCTCTTGGGCTTTCTGGAAGGCTATAAAAACCTGTCTCTTCTCTCTTAGTCACCAATCTGAGATCTGTTCAGCCTGTGTAAGTACACACACAAACATACATGCACTCACACACACACCCATATGCATACATACTTTGGATGCTGGGAACATGAATGGGTATGAAGTAATAGTATTGTCAAATGAAGGAAATCAGGAGTCAGATAGTTCAAATGTTTACAGATTTACTTCATACTAGCTTTACAAGAATCTGAACTTGTCATGTCTGGCCCATTGTGACCCCATGGACAATGTTCCTCCAGGCCTTCCTGTCTTCTACCATCCCCTGGAGTCCATTTAGTGATTCCATCCAGCCACCTCATTCATCTACTAAAACTCTACTGACGGTCAAATAAATAAATAAATAAAAAATTACTACCAACAGTCAAATCAAATAAGCAGTAGATAAGACTCAATGGAATTCAAGGGAGGCAGGACTTAGATCTCTTGTAGGCTTGAAGAGACTTGAGGCTAATGACACATTTGACTCCTCCCTCAGGGTAAGCCTTGGGAATGGCCTTGGGAAAAAGGATGGAGAAATGCAGTCAAGAGGATAGTTAGATAAAAGGAAACTTAGCCCAAACAAGAGCATAGGTGGGGTAAGCAGCTCAGAAGGGACCTTCCCTAGGTTCTGGAATGTGTGGGGAGGGAAAAACTCTTAGACTTGCTTAAGTCTCTTAATGTAACCTTGCAGCAAAGTAAAATTAGGTCACATGGCCATGTTTCCTGTCTGGTCTGCCTCACAAGGCAGATAAAGATACATTGGGTCATTTTTGGTGCCATTATCACTCTCATGTCCTGAAAAACAAACTTGGATATCTAACCACATTTGAACAGAAATGAGGCTGTCCAAAAATATAATAATAATCTCTGCTAGTTCAAAGAACTTCTTAATTATATACTGGAACTTGTCAGGCACAAAAAGATCAGGTCTGCATGTGAAAGTCCAATTAAAGTGATTTATTGCTAAAAGCCCATGAACAGGAATCTTCTCAACTAACAGTTAGCATCTGTTTGAAGTTACATGGAATTCAAGGGGGAGTGGATTTAGTTTGTTTGTGGCTGCATAGGGATTGTAGGCTGATTCCTCATTTTACCACAGTAAAATCAAACAATATTTTACCAAATGCAAAATGGCCTTATAGATATTTTTGAGTTTCCAGAATATATGGAACCCAGGAGTAGTTGTGCCTTGGAATATTAGGAGATTAACAAGGAAGAGGAAAAAAAGAGAATCAAAGGGAGACTTTGGTTTCTTCAGGCACCAGCTTTCATAACTCAGTCAAGTCCAGTTGCCTCTTGAAAAAAAACACCTTTGGAATCACCACGACCTGGATGACTGAGAAACTCCGTAGACATAACTCAGTCAAGTTCTTCTAGCAGAGACCTGGTTTTCATCCTTTATGCTTCCCTTCACTGCAGTTTGTTCTTATACAATTGCAAAGCTAACAAACTGTAGTAGTGCTGTTGTGTATGAGCTCCAAAAGAAATAATCTGCTTATTAGATTTATGTTTGATGTACTTTTCCCATTCCAATATAGTTAGTATGAACTTTACTTTGCTGAAGTCTGTTTTTTTTCCCCCTGTGCATGAATAGATCGAAATAGAACCAAAAGGTTACATTTAATTCTAAATAGAACCAAAAGGTTATATTTAGAGGCAACGTGAACACATTTGCTCTGAAGAGATTTTTTTTTTTTTTTACTATTTTAAATCATACAAAATTAATGGTACATAGGATGACTTGTCTTACTTAAGTGCTTTTCTCCCCATGCAGGCATACATCTGAAATCAATCTAAAATTATTTGGGCACAGGGCAACATCTGGTTGCTGCTGAGGAAAAGGAGCACCATTGAAGGCACAGGCTGAAAGATGTAAAATAGGTACAGTAGTAATCTCTCTTTGAGAAATCAATTGAGTATATTTTCACTTACTCCTCAGTGATAACCATCAGTGGTTCCAGTGTGAGGCATTGTCCAATGTCAGCCAGTAAGTAGGTTTTTTTTTTTTTTTTCAAACTTCAGGCAGTTTTGCAGGCATTAGGTTTCATTCATCCTTCTGCACAAGGTTACCTTTATTAGACCAGCTAAAAGTTACGTGTATCGCTTCACAATATGCTAATGGTTCTGCTACATTACTATTCCATTATCAGGCTATCCTTGCACATTAATACAGGGGCTAGATTTCCCTGCCACAGCTGGAAAAATTTGCTAACTTAGCTGTTCGGGTAATGGGGTGGGATGGAACAAAGGAGATAGCAAAACAACAGAACAGCGCTTGCAGAGCTTTTCTGCAATACTGGCCTCTAAGCTGAAAGGAAGAGATGGCCACTTGGGCAAGCTCTGTATTTTGCTAGAAGTGCCAAAAGCAATATAGAAAATAAGCATCACACATTTTATTATTTTATTTTTAAAAAAACAACAATATGGAATTTGTCCTTTTTATTTTCTAGTTCACAAGCCAAAAGGCATAGAATATAGAATAAATTGGAAGGGACCTTGGAGGACTTCTAGTCGAACCCCTTGCTTGAGAAGAGATCCTATTCCATTTCAGACAAATTGCTGTCCAGTCTCTTTTTAAAAAGCCTCCCATGAGAGAGCATCCACAACTTCTGAAGGCAAGGTGTTCCATTGCTTGATTGGTCTTACTATTACTGATAGGAAATTTCTTCTTTGTTCTAAGTTGCTTCTCTCCTTGTTTAGTGTTGTGAATTAATAAAAGTGCTTGAATAAAGATTGTTGAAACCTTAAAGTAAAGTGCAGGGTTCTGGCCCTGCACTTCTGATTGGCCGATAATAGCGAAATTGGATTGGTCCGTTCAGGAGAATCTGATTGGCTATTAACGAGCCTTTCTCATTGGTTAAAAGAACTAATGTTCCTGTGTTTTCATTGGCTAAATACCCAAGAGCTTGCCTATATAAAGGGGGCTGTTGTAACCATTTTTAGATCTGTTGCACCATGTTAAATAAAGAGCTGAAGTTCACTGTTCATCGACTTGTCTCCACTTCTTGAGCCACGCACAAAACATACCACTGGCGACGAAGGTGGGATGTGGAGACGTCAGAGCTGACTGAACACTACAAAAAGCGATAACTGAGCACGTGGCTGAAGCGCACCAATGACGAAACCATGTCCAGCAGCGTCATACCACCCGTTCCATTCGACCCGGCACAAGAAGACTGGGACTCATATATGGATCGCTTCCAGATGTTTCTGGAAACCAACAATTTGAAGGATGCCACTACCAGGAAGAAATGGGCGGTATTCCTAACTCATTGAGGACCGACCATATTCAAGATGGCCAAGGCACTAGCGAAACTGGCAGAAGTGAAGTCCATGGACTGGGACGTCCTCGAACCCCTGCTAAGGGCCCACTATGCACCGACCATACCAACGCTCATTAGAAGGCATGAATTTTACCAGAGAGATCAGTGGAAGGGCAAAAATGTTGCTGATTTCATAACTGATCTCCGGAATCTGGGAGGCCTATGCAGGTTTGCCGACCTCGAAGAAGCCCTGAGAGACCGAATAGTTCTGGGATTAGATGCACCCGGTGTGCAGAGTAAGCTGATGGTGAAAGGCGACATTAGCCTTACAGATGCCATCGCTGATGCTACTGCAGCAGAAGCAACCAGGAAGTCAGCTACCCGAATGCGCCGCACCCACGCCCCACTTCGCCAACTCGCCAGCGAAGTTTCACCTCACTTAGAAGAACAGGCAACAACAGCCCACCACGAGGACCTTGAATTGTCATCGGAAAGCGATGAAGAAGAGGTCAACCGGCTCCGGTCTGAACAAGACCAACGCCAGAAATCGCAGTACCAATGTGCTGGTTGTGGGGCAAACCACCCCCAATCAGACTGCAAATTCCTCAACATGCTCTGCCATGTGTGCGGGAAAAGAGGCCACATCGGACAGGTCTGTAGAAGCAAGCAAGGACCCAGCCAGCCCCCAAGGGGGGCTAACTATCGCCAATCCACAGGAAGCCATCCTGTAAAGCGAGAACCCTTGAACCACCAATGGAACAACCACTCCAACAGAAACAAACCCCTAAACCACTCAATGAAGTGAGAAGAGGTGCACCAAACTATTACGATTGGTCACGCCTGATCACAGGACGCCAAGAAGATCTGGGTGAAGGTGGCCATCGAAAACCAGCCTTGTATGATGTAAGTCAATTCAAGATCATTCCTCTCGATAGTTTCCTGGAAGACCCTCAAGCAACTCATCCCTACCGGCTGGCGACAAGACCTCCGATTCCAAAGAATCATACTCAAAGATTATCAGGGAAATTGAATTCCAGTCGTTGGATCCAGCCAAGTCCGTGTCTCATTTAAAAATTGTACTGCATCTCTACCCTTGACTGTAGTCGACAGGGATCGGCCTAGCTTGTAAGGCCTCCAATGGTTCGGTCCACTTGAAATTGAAGTAGCCAATATTCACCGAACCAGCAGCAACGACTGGGAAGAGGCTCTCATCCAAGAATTCCAAAGATTATCTTTGCAGATAAACTAGGCGAGTACAAGGGGACCCCGATATCATTTAACCTCAACCCCAAAATAGCTCCCATCCACCTTAAGCCTCGTCGAGTTCCATTCGCCCTTAAACCAAAGATTGATGAGCAGCTTGATAAATTAATAGCCCAGGGGGTGTTAGAACCAACCGACCATTCTCCCTGGGAAACCCCAATCATGACACCCATCAAGCCGGATGGATCGTTAAGAATACGTGGGGACTACCGAGCCACCCTGAATCACGCCCTGCAGCAAAACGCTTACCCGGTACCAGTGGTGCAACACCTTCTCCATTCCCTGGGGGGCGGAAAAGTCTTCGCTAAACTAGATCTAGCCCAGGCATACCAACAACTGCCTGTAGACAAAAAAATGGCAGAGGCCCAAACAATCGTTACACACCGAGGTGCGTTTAAATGTAACTGACTCCAATTCGGAGTAAGCGTGGCCCCAGGAATCTTTCAAAGTTTGATGGAAAGACTATTACAAGGGATAAAAGGCATTGTCCCCTATTTTGATGACATTTTAATTGCTGCTCCGACTCAAGAAATACTAAGGGAGCGCCTGGGAGTGGTTCTTCAGAGATTTAAAGACTTGGGTCTCAAAGTTAAAAAAAACAAGTGTCAACTATGTACGGATCGAGTAGAATTTTTAGGATATTTAATAGATAAACAAGGTATTCACCCCACCGATAGCAAACTTAGGGCAATCAAAAACGCCCCAAAACCCCACAATAAGGCTGATCTCCAAGCTTTCCTAGGCCTTATCAATTTTTATAACGTCTTTCTGCCTCACAAAGCAACCGTAGCCGAACCCCTACATTGTTTATTGGACAAAAAAGCACCCTGGGTTTGGGGGCACCGAGAGGAACATGCGTTTCGACAAGTTAAAAACCTATTGACCTCCGACGCTGTTTTGATGCAGTATAATGAGACTTTGCCTTTAACGGATGGATGGATGTGATGCATCACCATTCAGAGTGGGTGCCATTTTGAGCCACGTTTTACCAAATGGAAGTGAAGCCCCTGTTGCCTATTTTTCAAAAACGGTATCAAAAGCAGAACGCAATTACAGTCAAATCGATAAGGAAGCTTTTGCTATTGTATCTGCTGTTAAACAATTTCATGAATATATTTATGGGCGAGCTTTCACTATAATAACTGACCACAAACCTTTACTGGGAATAATAGCGGGAGATAAACCAACCCCTGATATATTATCTCCCAGAATGACTTGCTGGTCAGAATTCTTGGCTGCCTATAATTAAAAGTTACAACACCGCCCGGAGAAAGCCATTCCCCACGCTGACGTATTGAGCCGTGCACCATTTCCAGAAACTGTTGACGACCCTGCTCCGACCGTCACAACACTGCAGATCGAGACAGTCCAAAAACCACCATTGACAGCTCGAGATATCATGATTGAAACTAAACGCGATCCCATTTTAGCTTGTGTCCTCAGCTGGGTAGAGCGTGGATGGCCATTGGACCAAATCCCTGACAACTATGTTCCCTTCAAAAGTCGACAGATGGAACTGTTTTCCCAGAAAGGCTGCATCATTTGGGGTGATAGAGTCGTTGTCCCAGAGCGCTTACAGCGAGCGGTACTGAGAACCTTGCACGATGGCCATCCCGGCATCATGCGCATGAAAGCACTCGCATGAAGCTATGCGTGGTGGCCAGGCATAGACAAGCAGATCGAAGCCTGGGTAAAGACTTGTCACAAATGCCAGGAAGTCAGCAATGCCCCACCGAAAGCAACCCCAACAGAATGGGAAACACCCAGGGGACCATGGTCCCGTATTCATCTGGACTTTGCGGGACCTACGAATTGACACACATTTTTATTAACAGTGGATGCCTACTCGAACTAGCTCAAAATCCATGAGATGAAAAATACAACAACCGAATCAGTCATCAGGAAATTGGACAGATTATTTGCAACACACGGACTACCGGACGTTCTGGTATCCGATAACGGGCCCCAGTTTACCACTCTTTCTTTTGAACAGTATCTCGCGGACCACGGTATTCGCCATGCACTAACTTCACCGATGCATCCTGTGGCCAATGGAAGGGCCGAGCGCATGGTATAATTCTTCAAAAGAACTCTACATAAAATGGACTATGGCAATATCAAAGACAAGATTAACCGGATACTCCTTTTGCAGCACATCACTCCACACAGCGTCACCAACAAAACTCCCGCTGAGTTATTGATGGGACGAAAACTCCGCTCCCACCTCGACCGACTACACCCATCGTACGAACCTGAAAAACCACACGGATCCAGCGGGAAATGCCGTAATTTCCAGGTAGGCGACTTGCTTTTCGCGAGAAATTTTTATGGCGACCCATTGTGAGTCGAGGCAACTGTAATCCAAGTAACTGGACCCAGATCGTACCGAGTGAAATGTCACGACAATAGAACATGGAAGCGCCATATTGATCAGCTGCGTTCAAGGCTGCAGTCTGGGGTCTGTGATTCTGGTGATTTCCAAACTGAGGGGGGAGGAGACGCCGAGGAGGTTGAGTTTGAAACGGCGGAAAGTACAAGCGGAAGAAATGACTGTTCGGACACAACATGTAAAGAAGGATCAGGGACAGGGGTAAACTCGCCTCAAAGGGATACCGAGGACATTAGTGATAACGGAAGTTTAGATACAGAACCAGAGGCACCCTGTTCACCAGATAACGTCCTACCCCAACAAGACTCTTGACAAATTCCAGAAGGACAACGTAAATCAAATAGACAATCAAAACAACCTGCCTACCTCAAAGACTACGTTACCGCACCCCTTAAATGGAACCCGGGGGGAAGGGGAGAATCTGATTGGCTATTAACGAGACTTTCTCATTGGTTAAAAGAGCTAACGTTCCTGTGTTTTCATTGGCTAAATACCCAAGAGCTTGCCTATATAAAGGGGGCTGTTGTGGCCATTTTTAGATCTGTTGCACCATGTTAAATAAAGAGTTGAAGTTCACTGTTCATCAACTCGTCTCCACTTCTTGCGCCACGCACAGAACATAACAGTTAGTTTCCATCCATTGTTTCTTGTCTTGTCTTTCAATGCTTTGAAAAACAGTTTGACCCCCCTCAGTTCTGTAGGAGCCATCTTGGAACACTGCTATCATGTCTCCCCTGGTCCTCCTTTTCATTAGTCTGGACATACTCAATTCCTGTTACTGCTCTTTGTATCTTTTAGCCTCCAGTCCCCTAATCATTCCTATCCCTTTACTCTGAGTTCTTTCTAGAGTCTCAACATCTTTTTTATATTGCGGTAACCAGAACTGGATGCAGTATTCCAAGTGAGGTCTTACTAAGTTTTTTTTAAAGCACTATTAGAAGTTCACATGATCTTAATTCTATCCCTCTATTCATGCACTCTAGAATTCCATTGGATTTTTATTTTATTTTTTTGACTGCTGCTGCACACTGTTGGCTCATATTTAAGTGATTGTCCACTAGGACTCCAGCAACCCTATCACAGTTACTGGCATTAAGCCAAGTTTCACCTAGCCTGTGCCTATACAGTTGTTGTTTTCTTCCCTAAGTGTAAATCCTTTCTTTTAGGCAAGAAAAAACAACCATATAATTATAGCCTTGACAAGGATCTATTTCCCAGGAGTTTAAAGCATTATTTGACAAATTATACTAGAATATATAATATATCAATATTAAGTCCTCTAATATTTATTTTAAAAATACCAACCTTCCAGCAGTTTATTATTTGCCAGCATGAATCCTGCACTGCCAGGAAGTTTTGGCAAAAAGGGAATAAAGTCAAGAGTACATTTAGAAATTCTAAAAAATAGTCCTGGATCTGATTAAACTTTATTAATATTTGGCCTTATTGGTGTTTCTAGAGAATTGGGTTATTGGAATTATGGTGGAATATTGAGTAATTTTTAAAATATTAGTCACTCAGCAGAGGACAACAAATACATTGTATAAAGAAATGTTACTTATGTTTCAATGTATCTATGAAGAAAGTGATAAAGCATCATAAAGAGAGAATGGTATTATTTAAAGACAAAGATGTGAATGTGGAAGAACTTCAACAAAAGGTGGGGAAGATGAGTACCAATTGGGAAAATGGTATTATATACACCGACATATAAAAGAATCTATCATAAGTACAACGTGTATGCTAAGGTTAGAAGTTGGAAGACTAGGATTATGTGTATTTAATTATATTATATTGTTAGCATTGTGTAAAAAGTATATTGACCAGTTATGGGATTCAAAGATTTTTACTACTGGTTCTGTAGGCATGGCTTGGTGGGCGTGGCAGGGGAAGGATATCACCAGTCAGAAGTGGTATTTGCCGGTTCTCTGAACTACTCAAAATTTCTGCTACCAGTTCTTCAGAACTGGTCAGAACCTGCTGAATACCACCTCTGATATTGACCCAGTCAATACGCTGTCCACAAAATATGTATGCCTCTTAAAGGAAGATTACAAATAAAAGGAAAATTATATATAAAAGAAGTTCTGAAAATTAAGAATAAAGTCAAACACATCGCTGGAGATGGTAGAGACAATGCAGAACATATGTGAGTCACATCAGGCCTCCCTCTCTGCCTATATACACACACACACATGCACTTCCTGTCTTGTAAAAACAGACAAACAGATAAATAAATGACTATACTTGTCCTGTTGGAAATAGAAGCTTTGCAGTTTTGCAGACAAAGGGGCAACATACAAAGTCACCGGATCTACCTTTCAGACTTGGTGAGAACCAGAGAAGAAACTAGGCTACAAAACACCTGAATCTTCTGGCATGAGGCACATTTCCTGTCAAATTTTGGTTGGACAACAAACACAAAGGCTGCCCTGTAATTAAATCCCACCCTGATCTACATTTTGCAGTCATGTAATTAATACTTCCTCTCTCTGCAAAGCAACAGAATAATTTAAAAAGCAGATCTCCCCCCCCCACCTCCCCTGCCTCCACCTTTCAAAATCATTCTCGTTCTCCTTTTTCTTTTCTCTTCACGTCTATAAGAGGGAACTTGGCTTTACACCTTTTAGCTACACGGAAGTGATTTGCCCGTTCCATCTGCTAATAGAAAGCTACAATTAGATACTCAGGGCCTTCTTTGTGCTAAGAGATTAAAACAATACTTCCTTCCTGTTTAAAAGCTGTGAATGGAAAAAGAACTGGGGTGGGTAGAACACTATTTATCCAGGGAGGATTTATCAAAGCTGTAAAGCACAGGCTGAAAAGGGTTAACTGAATAGCATGAATATTATATAGTCCCACAATTTGGAGGCAAAATATTGAGCAGGGCATACCATTCCCTGTGATAGCTTTTGTATTGATTTGTCTGCTTACCAGATGTCTTTAATGAAATCAATGTGGCTACAAATTTCTATGTAACAGGTTTCTCTGGCCTCCCATTCAGATTTCCTATAAACAGAAACAAGTTGCTTTTCTCTACTTCATGTTCATTCAGTTATTTTTTTTTTTTTAAGTAATCAATTTAGGTCCATCCATGTTAGTCTCCAGACATCCCAAACCAAGACAGCTGAAGAATCACCTCTTCTGGACCAGTGCTGTAGCTAGGTATTAGGTTGGCAGCACCTCAGATTCAGGAGGAGAGTAAAGGTGAGATTCATAGAACATAGAATAACAGAGTTGGAAGGAACCTTGGAGATCTTCTAGTCCAACCTCCTGCTCAAGCAGGAGACCCTCTATCATTTGGCTATCTGGTCTCTTCTTGAAAGCTTCCAGTGAGCCTCCACAACTTTTGAAGACAAGCCATTCCACTGGTTGATTGTTCACCCTATCAGGAAATTTCTCCTTAGTTCTAGGTTGCCTCTCTCCTTGATTAGTCTCCACCCATTACTTCTTGTCTTGCCCTGTCTTGCATCAGCTTTGGAAAATAGTTTGACCACCTCATCTTTGTGGCAGCGCCTCAAATATTGGAACACTGTTATCATGTCTCCCCTAGTTCTTCTCTTGGCTAGACTAGACATACTCAATTCTTGCAACCGTTCTTCATATGTTTTAGCCTCCAACCCACTAATCAACCTTGCTGTTCTTCTCTTGCACTTTTTCCAGAGTTTCAACATCTTTTTTATATTGGGGTGACCAAAACTGGATGCCGTATTCTAAATGTGGCTTTGTCAAGTGTACTAATATTGCATGTCATCTTGATTGTATCCCTCAATTAATGCAACCTTATATATTCGTTGTAACCCAACCAGATTGCTTTTCAAAAGACAATGCCAACACATGGGAATCAAGGAATATGAAGCCCATTGACTTGACCAGATGACTATATACTTCTTCTGCTCCAGGACTGTTTGTCTGAAATTGGTCTATAAACTGAAATAAATTATGAAATTATACAGGAAAAAGGATTTAAGGTGGAAGGCTAATTCAGCCATATTTGGACACCTTTAGCCAGGGGTGCGATTCAACCAGTGTGTAACAACTGGTTCGGTGAACGTGCACTTTGCACGCATGCAGAGCATTTGTTACTGACCTTCTCCAGTTGTCTCTGTATGTTAAAGAGCTGACGCACGGCAATCTGCTGTGCTGCATGAATCAGCTGAGCTTGAAAACCAGGATATAAAGCACAGACTAGAGCCAGAGCGGGTGGGTAGGCCCAACAGCTGATAGTCAGAGCAAACTGGTTTGCCAACAGCTGATCCTTGGAGCTACTGGTTTTCCTGAACCGGGCCAAACTGATAGAATCCCATCCCTGCCTTTAGCATGAAAACTGTCTCATACACTATACCTTGTGGAACTATGAATAAAATTTGGAGTTCTTGGGGAATCAGAAGAGGTTCTGGATATCTACTTGGTCCTTGAATAATTTGTATGAATAACCACAATGTGCTTCATAGCCAGCCCTTGTTAATTTATGATGGTGTTCTCAAAGATTTATCTTTATCCTTCAACCTAGGGACAACCAATTCCCAGTTCCATTCATCTGTGGACTTCTCAACACAGCACATCTTACATCTGCATTATATATATATTACTGTGAATTGTTAAATAAAGGACAAAGACCACTCCCTTTTCTGACACTTACAACAGCTAGAGCATCCAGGAATATATTAAACATGGAATATGAAAGCACCAGATATCCCAATTTTAATGAGTTTTTCTACCCAGAAATATATAAATTCCTCTGTCCTTTTGGCAGGAATAATTGGCTAGAGAATTGTGCATTCAGCATCTTCCTGGATACATCGTGTCAAAGTGACCTTCACTTAGCTTCTTGACTGCACTGGGAGAATCTCGGATTCCTGCAGATGCATCATATCTCATGAGATATCTATTATAAGGGAAAAAGGAAATAGCTGAAGTTAGAAAACTAGGCTGGGAATAGAAATGGCATGTGATTAAAGACAAATGGGAAAATGACCTGAGCAGTAACAAAATGTGTGATTAACAGCTGTGCCCTCAAGTTAGGGTGATTTTTGTGATCAGGCCTTGTGGACTTTTTGCAAAAAGGGAATGGCTGCTAGCAACAGTTTGGGCAATTAATAAATATCCTTGTTTTTCCATTTATTACATTTCGTGTTTTGTCCAGCATTATATTGGACAATAATGCAAAACTATTTCAAAAGCTACATTTTTTTTTTTTGACTGGCCTAGTTCGATGATGGGATATATGTGCATTTTTCCCCTATGATTTCAACTGCTAAAAATTAGATTAATTGCTTTCAGGAAATGGCATGATAATTATCCACAAGTACCTTTATATAAAGTTTCCTCAATGTCATTCTGAAAATCAACAAAGGTTTTCCCGTAACAGATTACAATACAGCTCCAAAATTCATCTCATTTTTCTTACCACTGCAAGGTTATTGGCAGAGTTTTTGGATGGATGGATGGATGCAACTACAGAAAGATATAGATATGCATAATGGAATACTGTGGGGTGACAGAAGGAGAAGGAAAGGTTGGTTTTAAAGGAACATATCTCAAAATAGCATTTGGTGTTTTCCACCTTTGCTTAATATAATTTGCATGCAAAATAATAATAAAATATATCCTCCATTTTTCCCATACCAAATGAAGATCATTTTGAAAATCCTAAAGCAGACATTGTGTCCAATTAGTGCACTCCCAGAAAAATCTGGTCTGGGTTAGCAACAATCAGTTGGTTAGATTCCAAACAGCTATATAATTACTGTGTTTAATTATACGTTGAATTTTTTTTTGTTTTATGCAAAAAATCCATAAACGGAGCAGGTTATTCCAGGAAGCAATAACTCAGATGCTGGTTTTTTTTCACCCTTATCAAATGAGTCCATTTTGCTATCTCAACAAGTTCCATTATCCTCATTCCTCCATTGTGGGCAGGGCCAAATCTCTCCATCTTTGTGCATAAAAATAACCTTGTTTCAAAATGATGTCATAAAAGGTTAATTTATTGAGAAGTGCTTATCTTCTCTGGAAATTTCTTTACTTCTTCTTTTCTCTTTATCTTATTCCAAAGGCTGTGTGCTTTCTCTTGATTCTTCTTTTCAAATTCAATATTATCTTGTATAAAATAACCTCCAATAAAAGCTTTCCTTGCTTCCAAAATCTATTTAAAAAACAGTATTTAAACAGAGCACCTGATCAGTTTTTATTTTTATTTTAATCCTCCTCCCATTGGGCAATTCTGAAAGCTCCTTGTTGTTTCACTTCCTTTGGTTAGCTGCCAAATTTGTTATCGCAAAGTTAGCATGCATATTTCATTAGGTCAATGGTACTGAAGACTTTCAAAATCTGTTCTGACTAAAAAAAAATAACAGAAGCTTTCATCAATTACATGCTTTAGAAAAAGAAGTAAGAAAACAACAACAGCATTCAGTATGAAAGAAACTTGTGTCATTCCCCCCACCAATTTCTTCACATCTTTTAACCAAAAGAATTGCCAGATCAGATTCCCTTACTTGAGATTAAACTAAAATTGTTAAAAGTAGATTTATTTGCCCTGAAAAAGTTTCAATATACTTTTAAACCCTGTGTCAATGTGTTGAAGTCATACGCAACTAATGATTTGTTCTAATACAGTACTAATACATTATTATTTGGGAAACATGACCCCATTTTGAATTTTAAAAAGTGCCTTTATTAAGGCATTTTCTTTTTCTTTCTTTTTTCTTTTTCTTTTTTTTGACAGAATAAGATAGTTGGATATAAGATATCAGAGTCACCAATAAAGGATATTGTATTTATATGTTGTAAAAGAAAATATTTGTAGCTCAGTGTCGAAATTAAGAGCCTTTGGTGCTGTCTGAGCTTGGTTGTTTTCTTACAAATAATAATCTGCATCCAATGTGCATCCAATCCAATAATCATAATCCAGACTAGGTAACTTCATCATTGCTGGTCATTAGTACTGAGGATGTTACGTGGTTTGCAACAGTGGTGAGATTCAAAAAAAATTACTCCTGGTTCTCTGGGCATGGCTTGGTGGGTGTGGCAGGGGAAGGATACTGTAAAAATCTCCAGTCAGAAGTGGCATTTGCTGGTTCTCCGAACTATTCAAAATTTCTGCTACCGGTTCTCCAGAAGTGCCGAATACCACCTCTGGTTTGATAGTTTGCATAATGAAATGTCTGCAAGAAAACAACCAAGTTCAGCAAGCATCAAGGACCCCTCATACCAGAGTCAATAATGAGATTATGGTAAATATGATGTTTCATTGTTTAAAAGCCATATATTGTTTGATTGCACTTAATGGAACTTAATATGATAGTTATATAAATATAGCAATTTGATATAATAGCAACAGGTAATCACAACAGTACTTGAACAGTGAACAGAGAACTACTTTCCAAAAAAAGAGAAGGGAAGGGAAGAGAAGATTATTTTGGCATTGTTATCTTCAGTAGCTTTAAAGGGATACTATAAAGTTTTCTCAAATCATACTCTGCTACTTAATAAAGAACCCGATAAAGAGTCTGAGAACATAGATAACAGTTTACAAAACAATTCTAGTTTGGACAATCTGTACATTCCTTAGTCCTCAGAAAAATGATGAGTCACCTTCCCTACCCTTCAAATAGTTATTAGCAAAAGGATTAAGAAGTCCTTGCCACGTCATAGAAACCACATTGGGTGCCAAAATGAAAATATCTACTTGTTGGGGTTTCTGTGTCCTAATCCATTTTCCCTTTTGTCATTGTCACTGTATGATTCTGTGAGACAACCCGGGAGCAATAACATCAAACGGAGGTTTGTAATAATAAATGGTGGTTTATCTCTAGTACTAGGCAAAGGTCAAACCACCAATCAGCAGCTACAGCAGAAAAGAACACATGGAGAGAGAGATACATCCCAATAGGCCTCTCTTATAGTACAGACTCTTAAAGTGGTAACAGTCAAATAACTCTGCTGACTCATTCCTACCATTGCATCATCATTACAGTATTACAGCAACTGGTCAGTTATTAAATCATCATGCCCTGACACCTTTCAATAAACACAATAAAGATTTTGGAAGAATCTTGTATTCAGTTGGCAAGAGTCCCTAAAATCTTGATATCTCCATGGATATGAACATGCAGTTCTTGAAGCAATTGCATTGAAATGGTTTCTTATTGTCTTCTGCAATATTTTTTTGAATGTTCCATCTTGTCTACATTACCAATGTTCCTTGGCTAGTCTAAAGAAAAGAAGAATTAGGGGTGACATGATAGCCGTATTCCAATATTTGAGAGGCTGCCACAAAGAAGAGGGGGTCAAATTATTCTCCAAAGCACCAGAAAGCAGGACAAGAAACAATGGTTGGAAACTAATCAAAGAAAGAAGCAACCTGGAATTAAGGAGAGCCCTCCTAACAGTGAGGACAATTAACCAGTGGAACAACTTGCCTCTAGAAATCATGGGTGCTCCATCACTGGAGGTTTTAATGAAGAGACCAGACAGTCACTTGTCTGAAATGGTACAGGTTCACCTCAGAGGTGGGATTCAAATTTCTTAACAACCAGTTCTATGGGCATGGCCTAATTTGTGAGTGTGGCTTGGTGGACACGTGACTGGGTGGATGTGGGTTGTAAGTAAATATTGTAAATTTATATTTATGTAGAATCCCACCCTTGGTTCTCCTGCTTGAGCAGGGGGCTGTACTAAAAAACCTCTAAGATCCCTTCCAGCTCTATTCTATTCCTATCCTATCCTATCCTATCCTAAAATGTATCATTTTAATCTTATTGTAGTAAATAATTATTTTGGTTTACATTTGCTTCATTTATAGCTATACTTTTTTTGCACTTGTGGCAGTTCAACAGAAGAGTAGGACTTGGGGGGCAAGAATGACAAACTAAGTAAATTTGAATGGAGCACTTACAGTGCGAGGGTCTGCAGAACAAGGCATGATGTACAGAATGCCAGCACTGGAATCTTCAGCAGTGACCTGTACGGGATGCCAGGATCTCTATTTAGTTACAGTGCTGAAAACCCACTGTGGCATTGAAGGAAAGAGCCTTTCTGTCAATTGTTTGATAAATAGTTTTAAATGTGTTTCAAAGCTTTTTGAAAATAAAAATGCTGCTGTCCACACAGCTAGATTTGTGGCAGGTTTGTCTACAGAGATTTTATGGTTTTTAATCTTTCCACAGTATTGCAAATAAAGAGTTGAAAAATAATATTCTGTGTGCTGACATTTCATACAGGTAGCTAATAAAGTGACTTGTCCTCCAGCCTATTAGTTTTGATGATGAATCTATTAAATTTTGTACAGGTGAATAGCCAGGACTATTCATTTGTGTCTTTTTTTTCTCCATCTTAATAGCCAATTGGCTTCCATTTGCAAATAAAAGGAATATTCCAACATTTTGCTGCTGCAAACAAGAGCATGCCTTGTTTTCCTTCGACCAAGATAAGGCACAGTTGCAGCTCTTTAACTGGTCAAGCAAAGAGGGTTGGGGGTAGGAGAAAAACCAGAACCAAAGGCTTTAGAAAAGGAAGAACAACTCAGCAGTTCTTCAAGTTTCAGAAATGGCCAAGAATTCCCAAAGCTGTTTCCACACTCAATCTAAACAGCTGCTATTGGAGCTCCTACGCAACTCATTTTCTTTCCAAACTATGTTACAGGGGGAACAAAGACAAAGTGCAAAGAGAGGACAGCCAAAATGTTGCATGGAGAGAAGAGTGAGGCACCAAATCACATAAGGTCAACACTGCTAAGTGTATAGATCTTTGCTCACCTCTCTGAAAAACTGGCTATTTTCCCCTCTCTAGAACTTTTAAATATGTACCTACATTTGCTATCATTTGTCTTCCATGAATAATGAAATCAGCCTATAAAGACACACTGTATTTAAAAGGTCCTCGCATAACCTTTAAGTGCTCTTTTCTCTGGAACAGAATTCTCATTTCACACAGTAATTCAAGGAAAAGTTCAAAAAGTTTCCAGCAACCACCAACCTGTTCTTGGAGTTATCAATTCAAGGAATTATCTGCAGCCATGGTAGTAGCAGTGTTTACCTCTACTTCAAACAAAGTTGTAAAATAGAAGCAAATGGGATTTTGTCGTGTTTTAAAATGTGGCAGTTTTTATCTAGCAGTCTGATTCATCCAGACAGAATTTTGTACCTACTTGGGAAGCTTCATTACAAAGCTACTGTTTTTTTATTGGGTATCTTTTAAATCTTCCTGATCAGAAATATTCACAGAATTTTTAAATACTTTTTGGGGAATTGATTCCCCAAGCATCAACAACATCAATAGAGTTTTAAACCTTCTGATTGCAGGGGTTCTTTTCTTGCTTAACTTCTTATTCTGCATTTATAAACTTTATTTTGTGAAGTCTGAGATTTTCCCCTTTGATTCCTTATCGACTTTTTGTCTAGGTTGTGTCTTTCATAAACATTATAGAGTTATTAGATCAGCCACTTCCACTCATCTACATACCCCCAAGGATTTCAAGTATCTTGAGTTTCATGTTAATAATTCCATATTCAGAAATCCTGTGATGCAGCTACTATGATATATTGTTTGGCTTCGGTGATGTCTTTCTATCACCAGAATTGGTTATTGACCAAAAAGGGGATTTGTTTGGTTAAGGAGAAGAAAAACATCTCTAATACTAAAGCTGCAGCTAGTTGGAATTCTGAGCAGAGCAACAATTGTAAACTCTGGGGAATCTTTGGGCAATCTCTCAGTCCATCGTGCCTGGTTCCCTTTTATAAATATTTGCAGAACATTCATCTTGGCTCTTAATTTTGTTTACCAACATAATATGTTCAAAAGCCTAAAGTTGATGTCAATGCTTACTTAGTAACCACCTAAATAACTACTTCCTCCTCCTCCTCCTCCTCCTCCTCCTCCTCCTCCTCCTTTTACTCCTTCTCCTTTTTCTCCTCCTCCTTCTCCTCTTCTTCCTCTTCCTCCTCCTTTTCTTTCTCCTCCTCCTCCTCCTCCTCTCAGTGGCTATAGCTGAGTCCATCACCATTTTGTCCTCTTTCCTGCAACATTTTCCAACATTTTGGACTTTTCAAGGAACCTGCATCTTTGCTCAATACATCCTAAATTTACTATTTTGAACCTGGTCATTCATGATTGCAATGAAAAGTCTGTTCTATAATCCATTTGTTTGAATGTTAGGCATTTTTTCTATGTATGTTTAAACAATAAAATGAGGATTACTTAAATTTGATAAATGTGATAGAGATTACCAACTTTGTTATTGTGAATTGGATTAATATGAATGATATCCAGAACCAACTCTGTTCACATACAAAATGGATGAATATCTTAAAGACAATAAAAACTATATTATTTTTAATCCATCTGTTTTTTCCCCCTAGCTATCCATGATATACTCCTCTTTTCTGCAAAGTAAACCAAAGTTCAATAGTTTTAATACCCTTTCCATTCTGCTTTTTCAGGATCCAACTTTTTCATTCTCATAGTGAAACAGAAAAAAGCATAAGATTAGTTTGTATTAATGCCAATAACCAAGTATATAAAGAGTACCTACAGCAGAATATAAATAAATGAATCAGATTTAATCTTTCCCAACATATCCAATTTTTCTCATTATAATTTATTTCAAGGTAACATAAAAATAGAGAAATGCTCTCCTCTGAGCATTCTCAGTTCCTTATTTTCCGTATTAAATCCTATTTGTTTTATTAATTTTATAAAATGGATAAATGCTATACCACCTTTTTGGCATAAACTGATTTTTCAAACTTGCATACTCCCTTTTTCATTCTTAACCACACAGAAAGAAAGAAAGAAAGAAAGAAAGAAAGAAAGAAAGAAAGAAAGAAAGAAAGAAAGAAAGAAAGAAAGAAAGAAAGAAAGAAAAAAGAGTAAATTGCATTTTTGGCTGGTAGCCATGCTGAAGCTGAGAACATGTCTTTTAGCAAAGAAAAAGCAACTCTATGAATGGCTTGCTTTTCAAAGGCCTAAATACAATCTTCACAGTCATTCACTGTGAGCTGTTTCTTTAATGGAAGAAATAGGGACAACTTCCCATGTGTACTTTGGTGAACATCCCATTAAGTTTTTTTTAAGAGCTTAAAGCCAATTAATATTCCATCAATCTACATTTGGAATCTTTTAATTTTAAAAAAGAGACACTTCCTATAACATGCATGTATACATAAATATCCCTGGTTTTATCCATCTCTTAGCTCTTCCCCTCTTCCTTCTTTCAGCTACAGAGCACTGATTCTCAAATTTTATTTGGACTTAATAGAAACAGCAATAGCACTTAGACTTATATACAGCTTCACAGTGCTTTATAACCATCTCTAAGCAGTTTACAGAGTCAGCATATTGCCCCAACAATTTGGGTCCTTATTTTACCCACCTCGGAAGGACGGAAAGCTGAGTCAACTTTGAGCTGGTGAGATTTGAACTGTCAGATTGCAGGCAGCCGGTAGGCAGCAGAAGTAGCCTGCAGCACTGCACTTTAACCACTGCACCACCACCACCACAGCTCATTGACTTAAGGACAAATACAGTGTCTACGGTAGCTTTTTAGAATCCATCAAGGGAACTAAACAGCTTGCTTACTATTTTCTTAATATAATAGTTTTAAGGTGGACAATTGGAGGCCCTCTTCCTGTTTGGATGCGGATCCTAGCATTCTTTTCAAATCAATTCTTTTCAAATTGATTACATAGGGAATAATAGCCTAAAGATAATTTAACATAAATGTAATGTAAAATTACAAGGAAAAATCTCTTTCAGGCTGAGCTCAAATTTTGGTGAGTTCATAAACATGTCCATTCAGTTTTCTTGGCAGCAGAATGGAAGTGGTTTGTGTATTGGTTTTTTATTTGGATGTTTAGTTTTGCTTTATTTTCCAACCTGGCCTTTCTTAGAGGAATCCCACCCAAAAACCAACCAGAATTAACACTGTGTAGCTTCCACACCAAGATAGTGTCTCAAAGGGGTAGCATCTTACTGAGATTTACCTCAGATTGCTTTTAGGTTTGATCAGAGGTGGGATTTAAAAAAAACTTTTTACTACTGGTTCTGTGTGTGTGGCTTGGTGGGTGTGGTTTGGCGTGGTGGGCGTGACAGGGGAAGGTTACTGCAAAATCCCCATTCCCACCCTATCCCATTAGCCTGCTTTCCAGCTCCATTCTCCGATGCAGGGTGACAAAGGAAGATCGAGCCAATTAGCTGGGACTCGGGAGGCAGAGAATAGATAGGGGTGGGGCCAATCAGAGGTTGTATTTGCCAGTTCTCCAAACTACTCAAAATTTCTGCTACCAGTTCTCCAGAACTGGTCAGAACCTGCTGAATACCACCTCTGGGTTTGATCCAGGCTATATTTCTTCATACAATGGGCTTCTCCCTCACAACTACTCAGTATGGAACTTTTTTAAAAATGAAAATTTTAGTTAGTAAAACATTTATTTTATTTTATTTGGTTTGTCAATTGCTTACAAGATAATAGATATAAGTAAAAACATAGTTATGAATACATGGATACGTATAAGAAAAATAAAAGAAACAATAGGACAGGGACGGTAGGCACGTTGGTGCGCTTATGCATACCCCCTACAGACCTCTTAGGAAAGGGGTGAGGTCAATAGTAAACAGTCAAAGCTTAAAGTTTTTGTATATTTATATTATTGTTGTTGTATATTTATACTATAGCTCTTTTTAAAATCCAAGAAAAATGCAAAATCTTCATATAAGTATTTTGGTCTTCCTTTTCCCAACTCCCTGAAGTGGAAGTAACTTGAAGAAAGATTGTACTTATTGTTTAGCTAGGTTAATGAAGGTAGCTCTTTCTCCTTACCTCTTCTTCTAATAAAGGTTTTCATGAGAGTCGCAAAGGTGCTTTTTCAGGAGGTAACTGGACTTTCTTGTCTTTTCTTTTGAAGACATTTCGCTTCTTATCCATGAAGCTTCTTCAGTTCTCACAGGTTAGTGGGGAATGGATGGATTTAATGTAAGGAATATAAATCCTCCCATTCCCCACCATCCAGTCAGAGCTGAAGAAGCTTCTTGAATGAGAAGCAAACCTCTTCAAAGGAAAAAAAGAAAGTCCAGTTGCCTCCTGAAAAAGCTCCTTTGGGTCAACCATGACATGGATGATTGAAAATCTCTACATAGGTTCTCAAGGAAGAAAAACAAAATCTGATGAATCTGACTTAAGATTTGAGAATTTTGGAATTCACAAAATATGAGCTAGGATACTGTATTTGGGCCAATGCTATTCAGGTGTCCCACAAACATTCTCTTCTGTTGTCTTAAGGCATGGCACTTGTGGAACTAAGAGTATGTGCAGCTGTGAAAGTTACTTAGCCGACTGCAAAGAAGTCTATATGTTTGTAAGGAAGACAGTAGAAAAGACAAAACAAACTGTTGAGGTCTGGAAGAAATGTCCTTCCTTTCTGAGCTATTAGAAGTTCTTTCTTGCAATTTAACATTCCTCCATATTTTTTGTATTCTGTAAATTCACTTGGCAGAACAAATTAAAAAGCCAATACCCCAAATGCATGTGTTTGAGTATGGATAGGGAGAAAATTGGATACATTCATGAGACAAAATGTGAGTAAGGATTCCAGTCTGGACAGATTTCACATTCAACATTACAGTATATTTTGTAGTTATGTTTTTGTATTGGGAGTGAATTTACTTATATTAAAAAGTCACTCTGCAATACTATCCTTTTCTTTCATTAGGTTCTCTTTCTAAAGATATTTTAATGGCCATCCTGTTCTTGCATTAAGATTAATGCTTCTCTCAACATTTTAAATGTAGACATCTGGAGATTTATCACCAATTTAATACACTGTTTCTCTTTTTTAAAAAAAAGTACGGTATGCAATTAACTAAATCCTATTGTGTATCTAGCCCCCAATTACTTGTCTAACTTTTATAACTATCCAAAGCCATTTTCAAATATCATCACATGACAATATACCAACTCATAAAGATTGTATATGTCAACAAATACTGTTGGCCACCATCTGTCATGACTAACAAATGTGTAATAAGCAATCAAATATTGTCAGGCATCAAATGTTGATGTTAGCAATTAAATGTTAACTGAGAGTCCTATGCTGAGAGAGCGATTAGCTTAAAAATACACTGAAAAGGGGAACATTAAAAGTTACATTAGCTTTAGACATCAATGCTTTTGCAATGTATTTCAAGAATTTTGTTCATATGCCATTTTAAGGCATATGAACATAAATCAGGAGGAAGAAACAATGTATGAAAACTAACGGAGGAAAGAAGCAACCTAGAACTAAGAAGAAAGCGATCGAACAATGGAACAGCTTGCCTTCAGAAGTTGTGAGTCTCCATTACTGGAGTTTATAAGAAGAGATTGGACAGCCATTTGTCTGAAATAGTGTAGGGTCTCCTGCCATCAAAGTCTCATACAACTTTATTATTCTAAGTTCTGACCATGTGCTTTCTCCTGAAGTTAAAACCATACAGACACAGAAGGAAGATAGGAAGAATATTGATGCCTTTGAACTTGGTTGTTGGAGAAGAGAATACCACAAAGAGGCAAGAAAACAAACAAATAAATCCAGAATTCTCATTTGAGGCACAAATGACCAGGCTCAAATGAGCCTATTTTGCATACATTATATGAAGACCCATCTCCCTGGAAAATGCTCTAATGATGGGAAAGAAGGAAGAAAATGACCAGCAGCAAGGTGGATGGATGCACTATTGGGAGTCATGAAAGAACATGTTAATAATAGATAGTCATGGATAAAATCCATCTATATGGTTGTTGGGAGTTGAAAATGACTTGATGGCATATAATCAATCAATCAAAAACTATGAATGTGGTATCTACAGGATATTTAAAAAGTGAAAAACAGAAGTTGTAACCATGCAATTGACACTTTGATGTGCATAGGAATACTTCCAGATCTCTTCCATATGATCAATTATTATTATTTTAAGGGGGAAGAATTTTATTTCACTATCTATCAGGGCAAGATAGACACAAAACATTTATGACTGTTTAGTGAAGAATGAAATCAGCTTCTTTAAATATTCTTGAGTATCAGAAACAAAATAAACATGTATTTAAAATATTGATAGCATCAATAGGATGTACTCTATATATTATGTTTACTACTTCGTTCCATTTATATACAAATCCCTTACATAACTATGCTCTCACTTAAATTTGTCCCATCTTGTCAATCTCTGTATAAAATTCACAATCTGACAGGTAAGAATGTTACTCAGCCACAAATTAATTTGTTTGTTAGTCATAGCCTCCCAAATGTTGATCTAATTCTGAAAATATCTCATTTAAGTTTGCGATCTGGGACTTGAACTTTCCTCGAGCATTCCAAATATAAGAATAATGTTCCCAAAAAAAAAAAGATGAAATTCTTTTCAGAAAAAGGTTTTTTTAAAAAAACATTTGAAGAACACCTTTCACTCCTTTAAAAGTTAATCTCATATCAAATAAAAATGAAATGCACTGCCTAATGTAACATCAGTTTGATGGTCATCATTAGATTTTTTTGTAATTATTAATTATTATTTTTTATTTTCTCCTGTTGAACTAGATGAGCCTCTTTATCTTTATTGGTGTAGGGATTATTTTTTATTGGACTAGGCATGACATAATAGCAATGTATCAATATTTGACGGGCTGCTACCCACAAAGAATAGGGATTCAACCTATTTTTCAAAGTACCAGAAGGCAGGAAGGCACGACAAGAAACAATGAATGGAAACTAGTCAAGGAGAGAAGCAACCTAGAACTAAGGAGAAATTTCCTGACAGGGAGAACAATTAACCAGTGGAACGACTTGCCTCTAGAAGTTATGAATACTCCAACACTGGAATTTTTTAAGAAGAGACTGGATAGTCCTTTGTCTGAAATGGTATAGGGTCTCCTGCTTGTGCAGGGAGTTGGACAAGAAGACTTCAAAGGTTCCTTCCAACTCTGATATTCTGTTATTCAAGTACTGTGTCTTCTCTTTTGTAACCAATTTGGGCCTTTACTTCGTTTCTTTCCATACGTTGTTTCTTACTATACACTATGTTTTCAATAACTGTGATTTTATATTTCTTTAATAGAAGGTATCTTGCCTGAAGGAAATTTTTCCTCAAAAGCAGGTGATAAATTATCTGGATAATCCCTGGATATTTGGTTAAAGGCTGTATTAGTTCACTGTAAATGGCTGTATTGGATTAGTTTTTTTTAAAAAGTCAGCTAGTATTTAAATAAACAGTTAAACAAATACTGAAAATCCTTAATTTATCTTCATCTGTAATGATGGCACGAATAGTTCGAAGCTATGAGAAATTAAAAACAAAGCCCAGAAACATAGGGGAAGTTTGATTATGTATGATTTGCATGTTTACACTTTTATGCAGGAATTTTCCTTTCATCTTAGATTGCATGGAACTTCATCACTTCAATTCCTACATTGGAATTTGATTTCCCCACACATACACACAATGAGAAAAATGAACACCAACCTGATATTAAAAATGTCAGCAATTTAAAATGAGTGGGAGGGTAGTTAAGCTTTCCATGACATGTTGTCTGTGACTTCAAGATTGTTATGCCTGAGAAATCAGATTTCATGGTGGAATAGTGGAACTGCAATTTGTTAGAAACAAATGTCAACACTACTTCCTAAGAATTAAACACTGGCCAAAATGAGTATTTTACTTAGGTTAATCAATCCACTGATGCAAAAACAAACTAACACATTGGTAAAAAATAATCAGTACACCAAATACAAACTAGGCGGATATGACCTCGTTGATGATCCTCACTCTGTCAAGGACCTTGGAGTTCTCATATCAAATGACCTAAGCACCAGAGCTCACTGTAACAGCATTGCCAAAAAGGCATTAAGAGTTGTAAATCTAATCTTACGAAGCTTCTCCTCTGGAAGTATCGAATTGCTAACTAGAGCATACAAAACTTTTGTCAGACCACTTGAATACAGCTCATCAGTCTGGAATCCACATTGCATACCAGATATTAATACAATTGAGCGAGTCCAGAAGTATTTCACAAAAAGAGTACTACACTCCTCTGCTCGCAACAGAATACCCTTTATCACCAGGCTTGAGATTTTGGGCTTGGACAACCTTGAATTACGCCACCTATGGTTAGACTTAAGTGTAGCACACAAAATTAATTAATTAATTAATTAATTTTTGTCAATTGCTTACAAGATAATAGGTATAAGTAAAAACATAGTTATGAATACATGGATACATATAAGAAAAATAAAAAATATATAAAAGAAACAATAGGACAGGGATGGAAGGCACGTTGGTGCGCTTATGCGTGCCCCTTACAGACCTCTTAAGAAAGGGGTGAGGTCAATAGTAGACAGTCTAAGGTTAAAGTTTTAGGGGTTTGGGGGAAAAAAACCACAAAGTCAGGTAGAGTGTTCCAGACATTGACCACTCTGTTGTTGAAGTCATATTTCTTGCAATCAGGTTTGGTGTGGTTTACCTTGAGTTTGTATCTATTGTTTGCTCTTGTGTTGTTATGGTTGAAGCTGAAGTATTCATTGACAGGTAGGACATTGCAACGTATGATTTTATATACTATACTTAAATCAGACCGAAGGCGGCGTAGTTCTAGGTTTTCTAGGTCTAGAATTTCGAATCTGGTGGCATAAGGTATTGTACAAGGAGTAGAGGAGTGGAGAACTCTTCTTGTGAAATATTTCTGGACTTTCTCAACTGTGCTAATATCAGATATGTAATGTGGGTTCCAGACTGATGAGCTGTATTCGAGTATTGGTCTAGCAAATGTTTTGTATGCTCTAGTTATTAGTGTAATATTACTAGAGAAAAAGCTATGTAAGATTAGGTTAACGGCTTTTTGGCTATGTAGTTACAGTGGGCTCTAGCACTTAGGTTATTTGAGATGAGTTCTCCAAGATCCTTGACAGAGTTTGGATCATCAATAAGGTCTTGACTATTCAGCCTGTATTTTATTTTCTGATATATTTTTTTTGCCAATATGTAGGATAGAGCATTTATTTGTTGAGATTTGAAGTTGCCATTTGTCAATGTCTTTTCGAAGGGTAGCAGTATTGTCTGTGGTGTTGAATAGCTTTACATCATCAGCGAAGAGAATGCAGTTGCTCTTGATATGATCACAGAGGTCATTTATGTAGAATATGAAAAGAGTTGGTCCTAGAACACTGCCTTGGGGTTATTATCTGCTACAATGTCCTACCAGTCAATGACTACTTCAGCTTCAAACACAACAATACAAGAGCATACAACAGATACAAACTCAATGTAAACCACTTCAAACTTGATTGCAGAAAGTACAACTTCAGCAACAGAGTGGTCAATACCTGGAATGCACTACCTGACTTTGTTGTTACATCCTCTAACCTCCACTCCTTTAACCTCAAACTATCCACTCTTGACCTCACCCCATTCCTAAGAGGTCTGTAAGGGGCATGCATAAGTGCACCATCGTGCCTACCATCCCTGTCTTATTGTCCCCATTTATTCATACCTATTTCCTGTATTCTTATTCATATTTATACTTATACTAATTACCTTGTAAGCGATTGACAAATGTATTTGTCTAAAAATGCAGACCTAGTGCTATAACTTCCTACTTATATGGAATGTCCCCTATGTGTTTGGGACCAGTTTCAACTAGGCTACATAGGAAAGTCAAAAAAAGTTAGCATATTTTTATATATATATAATTGTTCTCTTAAACAAATTTCTTTGAATATAGAAAAGTATTCTTGCTTTCTAACAAATAATTGCAACAAGGAAGAAAAGAAACTCTAAATATTCATTTCTGGCCCTCATAATTTACAACATCTTTCCCAATTGCCATATAAATAATTGGACTGTAGCTCTCATTGCTGTTCTCTTCCGTCTACCCTTTTTTCTTTGCCAAAAATGGATTGTTCATTTTTTTGTTCCCAGTATATTCAACTTCCTGTTGGAAAACAGGGGGTGCCAAATATGCACTGATGATTTAGTGTTGTCTTTATGGTTCTTTTAAGAAAGAAATGATGAAACAGAGACAAATGACTTGCCATGAGTGTCTTTGTGTACTCAACGGCTTGGCACTTGACAGCAAAGCAATATGTCTGGAATGTTGAAGAATTCTTAGGAACTTGTCTCCTTAACCAAACATGGGCAACAGAAAATGTTTATTAGAAGCAATGTGTAATTGGAAGGGGGAAGGTTTTTGCTTTCTTACAAAAGAGAGAGAGATGAATCAAAATGCTTACAACTTGATAACTGGGAACAACGATGACATATGGCTACATTTTTTTTCTTCCATTAACTTCTGCTGTCAAAATCAGATCACCCTCCCCTACTATGAAATGTATTTTATAGGCCAGAGATAAAAGATAAAAGAGATAATGTCTACATTTTTGCCCTAATCCAGTTCGAAATACATGTAGCTGTTCACATTCAACAATTGGGTATGTTAATCCCTTTTGCTTCCATGTATCCTCCATACATGGAAGATATATACACGCCTGCAGAAAAACAACCAAGCTCACAGAGCAACAAGAATCCCTCCTTTCAACTACAAATATTCTCCTTTCTTGTTAGCATTAAGATATATAGCCTCACCACCCTTGAATGTTTTGGATCCAGAAGCCATCTATAGCAAAGTCACAAATCCATATGTCCAATACAACGTTCAATTTCAGGAATATTTCCAAGGATGGAAGTGGATTTTTCCCCCTTATAGGAAGTCTTATAGATATGCACCTAGTACATTTGCCATTGCTCTGAATATTCAGAGCATAGGGAGAAATGCAAATAGTCCATTCTCAGAATTTTAGAAATCTTTGTACGATAATGATGAAGACTCTCAATTTTCAGAAATGCTCCATGAAATAGCTCCCACCTTCCCCAAAATATGGCTCCTAGTTTTCATTGGATTAATAAGCTTGTGTTTGAGGAATGCACATCAGTTCAAAAATAACTGCATTGTTATCAGAAAAAGCAACATCCCACATCTTGGGGTACTACTTGACAGGTGGACAAAAATGCCAAATCCAGTCTAAATGATCTGAATGATTGTGCTACCAACCATAACAATATCACCATATATTTTTTTCCAGTGATGAAAATATCATAACTCATGGACAATCCACAGTGCTATCTTACTCTTTCTCCATGCTTGTCAGCTTCATTCCACCCCAAAAGTAATATTAAAGGGAATTTTGATTTAATGACAGCAAAATATAGAATGGTTCTCTAGGAAACCATTTAGGTAAAGATTCTCCTTGCCCATCCGTGCTAGTCGTTTCTGGCTCTAGGGGGCAGCGCTCATCTCCATTACAAAGCCAAAGAACCAGCATTGTCTGAAGACGTCTCTGTGGTCATGTGGCTGGCATGACCAAATGCCAAAGGTGCATGGAACACTGTTACCTTCCCACCAAAGTTGTCCCTATTTTTCTACTTGCATTTTTTACATGCTTTCGAACTGCTAGGTTGACAGACGCTGGGACAAGTAACAGGAACTCATTCCATTATGCGGTGCTAAGGATTCGAACCACCAAACTGCCGACCTTTCTGATCGACAAGCTCAGCATCTTAGCCACTGAGCCACCACGTCCCTTAAGAAACTATTACAAGAATGTAAAGGGTGTGGTGTTATGTGTATCGCTGGGTGTATAACCTTTCTTTCCTTTTGTTAAGTTCTGTGCATGGGTGCAAGGATGGAGACGAGCCAGTGAAACAGTGAACTTCAAACTCTTTATTTACATGTGAAACAGCTCAGCTCAATGGCCACGATGGGCCCCTTTATATAGGCAACTCTTAACTTATTTAACCAATGAAAACACAGGGAGCGCTAGCTCCATTAACCAATGGGAGAGGCTCGTTAATAGCCAATCAGATTCCCCTGAACAGACCAATCCGATGTCGCTATTATCAGCCAATCAGAAGTGCAGGGCCAGAACCCTGCACTTTGCTTCAAGCTCTTAATAATCTTTATTAAGTATTTATTGATTCACAACACCCCTTGCTTCTGGGTTCCATTTAAGGAGTGCGGTCACGTAGTCTTTGAGGTAGGCAGGTTGTTTTGATTGTGTATTAGATTTTCATTGTCCTCCCGGTATTTGGCTACAGTCTTGGGATAGGACGTTATCTGGTGAAGAGGGTGCCTCCCATTCCGCATTTGAAATTTTGTCGTCGCTACTGCTCTCGACATCTCTTTGAGGCAAGGCCACCGCCATTCCGGATCCATCACGTGGTGCCTCTGAGTGGTCATTACTACTGCTTAAACTTTCTGCCGCTTCAAATTCAGCTTCCTCGCTATCTCCTCCCCCCCTGGTTTGGAAATCAGGGGGCTCGGAGATCCCCGACTGTAGCCTTGAACGCAGCTGATCAATATGGCACTTCCATATTCTATCATCGTGATATTTCACGCTGTACGATCTAGGGCCGGTTACTTGTACTATAGTTGCCTCGACCCACAACGGATCGCCCGAAAAGTTCCTAGTGAAAACCAAATCGCTCACCTGGAAATTGTGACATTTCCCGCTGGAACCATGTGGTTTTTCAGGTTCATATGATGGATGTAGACGGTCGAGGTGGGAGCGGAGCTTCCGTCCCATTAATAACTCGGCGGGATTTTATTGGTGACACTGTGCGGAGTGATATGCTGCAAAAGGAGTATCTGGTTAATCTTGTCTTCTATATCGTCATAGTCCATTTTATGCAAAATTTTCTTGACGAATTGTACCATGCGCTTGGCCCTTCCGTTGGCCGCAGGATGCACTGGTGAAGTTAGCACATGTCGAATACCGCGGTCCGCCAGGTACTGTTCGAAGGACAGCGCGGTAAATTGAGGCCCGTTGTCAGATACTAGAACGTCTGGTAATCCGTGTGTCGCAAAGAGTCTGTCTAGTTTCCTGATGACTGATTTGGTCATTGTATTCCTCATTTCATGGATTTCAAGCCAGTTCGAGTAGGCATCCACCGTTAATAAGAATGTGTGTCCCTTGGTAGGACCCGCAAATTCCCGATGAATACGGGACCATGGTCCCCTCGGTGTTTCCCATTCAGTTGGGGTTGCTCTCGGTGGGGCATTGCTTACTTCCTGGCATTTGTGACAGGCTTTTACCCATGTCTCTATCTGCTTGTCAATACCCGGCCACCACGCATAGCTTCGTACGAGGGCTTTCATACGCACGATGCCGGGGTGGCCATCGTGCAAGGCCTTAGTATCGCTGGTCGCAACCACTCTGGGACGACAACTCTATCACCCCAGATAATGCAGCCCTTTTGGGAAAATAGTTCCATTTGCTGATTTTTGAATGGGGCGTAGTCGTCAGGTATTTGATCCAACGGCCATCCCCGCTCGACCCAACTGAGGACTCGTACTAAAATGGGGTTGCGTTTCGTTTCCATCGCGATATCTTGGGCTGTTAATGGTGGCGTTCGAAGTGTCTCGATCTGCAGTGTTGTAACCGTCGGAGTGGGGTCATCAATGGTCTCTGGAAGAGGTGCATGGCTCAATGCGTCAGCGTGGGGATTGGCCTTCCCCAGGCGATGTTGCAACTTGTAATTGTATGCCGCCAAGAATTCTGACCAGCGGGTCATTCTGGGAGATAATATATATGGTGTTGGCCTATCTCCCGCTATTATTCCCAACAACGGTTTGTGGTTAGTCACTATGGTAAAGGCTCGGCCATACACATATTCATGAAATCTCTTAACCGCGGATACTATAGCCAGGGCCTCCTTATCAATTTGACTGTAGTTGCGTTCTGTTTTTGATAACGTCTTTGAGAAATAGGTAACAGGGGCTTCATTACTGTTTGGCAAAACATGGCTTAAAATGGCGCCCACTCCCAATGGGGATGCATCACACGTGATCGTTAAAGGCAAAGCCTCATCAGAAGACTTTGCATCAGAACAGCATCAGAAGTCAATAAATTTTTTACATGTCGAAACGCCTGTTCTTCTCTGTGTCCCCATACCCAGGTTGCTTTTTTGTCCAATAAACAATGCAGGGGTTCAGCTACAGTTGCTTTGTGAAGCAGGAAAACGTTATAAAAATTGATAAGGCCCAGAAAAGCCTGGAGGTCGGCCTTGTTCCGGGGTTTTGGGGCGTTCTTGATTGCCCTGAGTTTGTTATCCGTGGGGTGAATGCCTTGACTATCAATTAAATATCCCAAAAATTCTACATGATCTGTACATAAATAACACTTGTTTTTTTTTTTTAACTTTGAGACCTGAGTCTTTAAATCTCTGGAGAACCAACATCAGGAGTTCCTTTAGTATTTTCTGAGTTGGGGCTGCGATTAACACATCATCAAAATATAGGACAACACCTTTTATCCCTTTTAATAGCCTTTCCATCAAGCTTTGAAAGATTCCCAGGGCTACACTCACTCCAAACTGGAGTCAGTTACATTTAAACGCACCTCTGTGCATAACAATTGTTTGGGCCTCTGCCGTTTTTTTTTCAACAGGCAGTTGTTGGTATGCCTGGGTTAAGTCTAGTTTAGCGAAGACTTTTCCGCCCCCCAGAGAATGGAGGAGGTGTTGCACCACCGGTACCGGGTAAGCGTTTTATTGAAGGGCATGGTTCAGGGTGGCTCGGTAGTCCCCACAAATTCTTATCAATCCATCCGGCTTGATGGGTGTTACGATTGGGGTTTCCCAGGGAGAGTGATCGGTTGGTTCTAACACACCCTGAGCTATTAATTTATCAAGCTGCTCGTCAATCTTTGGTTTAAGGGCAAATGGAACTCGACGAGGCTTAAGGCGGATGGGAGCTATTTCGGAATTGAGGTTAAACGATATCGGGGTCCCCTTGTATTCGCCTAATTTTTCTGTGAAGACATCTTGGAATTCATGGACGAGGTCTTTTTCCCAATCGCTGCTGCAGGTTCGGTGAATGCCGGCTACTTCAATTCCAAGTGGAGCAAACCATTGGAGGCCTAACAAACTAGGCCGATCCTTGTCGATTACAGTCAGGGGTAGAAATGCTGTACGGTTCTTAAACGATACCCGGACTTGGCTGGATCCAATGATCGGGATTCGATTTCCTTGATAGTCCTTGAGTATGAGCCTTTGGAATCTGAGGTCTTGCCTATGGATAGTGGGGATGAGCTGCTTGAGGGTCTTCCAGGAAACCATCGAGAGGGACGATCCTGAATCGACTTCCATCAGGCAGGGCTGGTTTTCGATGGCCACTTTCACTCGGATCTTTTTGGCGTCAAGAGATGAGGCGTGACCGATCGTGATCGTTTGGTGAGCCTCTTCTCGCTTCGTTGGGTGATTTAGGGTTTTGTTTCTGTAGGAGTGGTTGTTCCATTGGTAGTTCACGGGTTCTCGCTTCACGGGACGACTTCCCGTCGGTTGGCGATAGTTAGCCCCCCTTGAGGGCTGGCTGGGTCCTGGCTTGCTTCTACAGACCCATCCTTTATGGCCTCTTTTCCCACACACATGGCAGATCGCGTCGAGGAATTTGGATTCTGACCGGGGTGGCTTGCTCCACAACCAGTGCATTGGTACTGTGATTTCTGGCATTGGTCTCGTTCAGACCGAAGTCGATGGACCTCTTCCTCATCGCTTTCTGATGATGATTCGAGGTCCTCGTGGTGGGCTGTATCTAGCTGTCCCTCTGACTGAGGTGAAATTTCGCAGGCTCGTTGGCGAACCGGTGCATGGGTGCAGCGCATTTGGGCAGCCGACTTCCTGGTTGCTTCTGCTGCAGTAGCTTCAGCCATGGTATCTTTAAGGCTAATGTCGCCTTTTGCCATTAATTTACTCTGAGTGCCTGGTGCATCTAATCCCAGAACTATTCGGTCTCTTAGGGCTTCTTCTAAGTTGGTAAACTTGCATAGGCCTCCCAGATTCCGGAGATCCACGATGAAATCAGCAACACTTTCACCCTTCCGCTGACTTCTCTGATAGAATTCATGCCTTCTCACAAGCGTAGGCATGGTTGGTGCGTAGTGAGCCCTTAGCAGTGGTTCGAGGACGTCTCAGTCCATAGACTTTACTTCTGCCGGTTTTGCTAGTGCCTTGGCCATCTTGAATACAGTTGGCCCGCAATGAGTTAGGAATACCGCTCGTTTCTTTCTGGTAGTGACATCCTTCAAATTGTTGGTTTCCAGAAACATCTGGAAGCGATCCATATATGAGTCCCAGTCTTCTTGTGCCAGGTCGAATGGAGCGGGTGGTATGACGCTGCCAGACATGGTTCCACCGTTGGTGCGTTCAGCCATGTGCTCGGTTATGGTTCTTCGTTGTTCAGTAAGTTCTGATGTCTCCACATCCCATCCTCATCGCCAGTGTTAAGTTCTGTGCATGGGTGCAAGGATGGAGACGAGCCAGTGAAACAGTGAACTTCAAACTCTTTATTTACATATGAAACAGCTCAGCTCAATGGCCACGATGGGCCCCTTTATATAGGCAACTCTTAACTTATTTAACCAATGAAAACACAGGGAACACTAGCTCCATTAACCAATGGGAGAGGCTCATTAATAGCCAATCAGATTCCCCTGAATGGACCAATCCGATGTCGCTATTATCGGCCAATCAGAAGTGCAGGGCCAGAACCCTGCACTTTGCTTCAAGCTCTTAATAATCTTTATTAAGTATTTATTGATTCACAACACCTTTCCTTCCTTTTTTTTTTTTTCTTTTTTCTTTTTGCAATAAAGTGGTGATTCAGGAGATTTTCAATGTGCTATTGGAATGGAAACCATGCTTTGTGAAAATGTTGTTTCAACAAGCTCCAGTTCCTGCAGGCTAAAATTATGTATTTTGTTTAAAGCTTATTTCCTTTTGGTGAAGAGAAGTCTGGATTTTGACAATCAGAACTGGCAAAAGCTTGAGTAGGGCACTGATTGAATTGTGTTTTGGCAGACTCCTGCTGGTTAGCAGGAGAGGGAGCACATTGATTGATTCTTTGATTCTCTCTATGTTCTGAGTTTGTCAGATGTGAAGACAATCAGCTTCAAAGCATTTTGGAGAAACTAAGGAGCAGAAATTGTGAAGTATGGAAGGGCTGTGAGCTGAATTGCATCAAACTGCAGGGGTGAAGCTGGATTTCTAGGAGCAGTTTCCTTTTATTAGCCACAAACTTTGTCTATATTGTGTAAAAAACTAGTTCATTTTCAGAATCTTTTAACCTAACTTCTCCATTTTTGTTTTACATTAAAAAAAAATGTTACATACGTTTTATGAGCCATGGTGGCACAGTGGTTAGAGTGCAGTACTGTAAGTGACTTCTGCTGACTGCCAACTGCCTGCAATTTGGAAGATAGAATATCACCAGGATCAAGGTTGATTCAGCCTTCCATTCGTCCGAGGTGGGTAAATTGAGGATCCAAATTCTTGGGGGCAAGAGGATGACTCTGTAAACCACTTAGAGAGGGCTGTAAAGCACTGTAAAGTGGTACACAGTGCTATTGCTAAAGGGTTCATTTAAAAAAAATGAACTTCCTCCACTTTAGGAAGTTCAATTCTGAGACATCACCCCAAAACCTTCCATGATAATGAGGTTCTAGAGGAAATACTCTTCCTTTTTGAATAAAGATCTTCTGCTTCTTCTGATGTACCAGTTAACTGTCTTTTGTGTTCCCTTTTTGGTTCAAATGCATAAAATGCTCAGCATAACTGTTTTAATATTGGCAGCATCTGGAAATCTGGGAAGTTCCTGAATGTATTACCTTGGGATCTCCTACATATAACTATATACCCATGGCCAACCTACTCTTGTTTGTTAAAACAGAGATGGTGAACCAGTGGCTCTGCAGATTTTTTAAGAACCTCAACTCCCATCTGCCTCAGTAAGCATAATAGCAATACCACTTAGACTTACATACAGCTTCACAGTGTTTTACAGCTCTCTCTAAAGCAGTTTACAGAGTCAGCATATTGCCTGCCCCCCCCCCCCCAACCAATCTGGGTCCTAATTTTACCCACCTCAGAAGGATGGAAGGCTGAGTCAACCTTGAGCCTGGTGGGATTTCAACTATCAGATTGCAGGCAGCCGGTAGGCAGTAGAAGTAGCCTGCAATACTGCATTCTAACCACTGCGCCATCACAGCTCATTGACCTAAGGACAAATACAGTGTCTATGGCAGCTTTTTAGAATCCATAAAGGGAGCGAAACAGCTTGCTTACTATTTTCTTGATATAATCATTTTTAAAGTGGACAATTGGAGACTCTCTTCATGTTTGGATGCAGATCTAGCATTCTTTTCAAATCAATTCTTTTCAAATTGATTACATAGGGAATAATTGCCTAAAGACATTTCATGTAAATGTAATCTAAAATTACAAGGAAAAAATATCTGCCAAACAGCAGAAGTAGCCTGCAGTACTGCATTCTAACCACTGTGCCATCATGACTGATTATGGGACCTGCAGTCCAACAATGTTGCCAGCCCCCTATTTCCACACTCCTCCTTTAGAAGTGATACACTACCAAGTGATCCTTAACACTTCTTTTGAGTCATCCTGTCATCTCACTGGGCCAAGCTTGTTCCTTTGTTCCTTGTTGGTACATTTTTCCTCTTTTGCTAATCTGATGCCAGGTGATAGGCTTTAAAATAGCCAAGCTGGAAAAGGGGACTTTGTAAGAGAAGCATTGCTTTTACAAAGTGCACAAACCTGGTGCCCTAAATGGATTGGCTGGTTGGGAGAAGGGGGGAGGTGAATAAAATGAATAGCTGAATAAAGTCATTTGTTTGCGCGGCCCTGCAGCCCTGATACCATGATCTGTTTTCTACAATTTCCCTCTGAGGATTGTGTATCTAAAGACAGCAGCTACTTTGTTCTCCATGAGTTTGCATCCGGTTACAGAGGAGACACGCAGTCTGTACTCCCTTCTGGAAATTTGTTTTTATTTTTTACCTTTGGATTTAATGAAAAGCATACCGCATATGCTGTTGCCATTTCCTCAGAGCAGAAAACAGTGTGCAGCACTTAACTTTAAAAAACAAATCTTTCAGGAGGCAAGGCGTTTGCCCTACTCCTCAAGCATAATCTCTCACAGGATGGGCAGAAACGATCTTTCAAAAATAGTTCAAAAATGGGTTCAAAGTTGACCTCATTGTGCTTTCCTCACGTGAAGCAATGCTAATAAAAGTTTTAACTCATTTTGCTGGAAAGGAAAATTTAGAATTCAGAATCATCGCAGACTCAGCTGCTGCAAGTACTTTATCCTTATTGTTCTACCTACTATGATCTTATTGTGTTCTTAGATATAGACAGTTGGAACTCATGAGTAGAGTCTTAGTCAATAGTGATGTTCACTCTTCTGCAGAATATCTCAGATTTAATCTTTGGCATTTCCAGCAGATGAATAGAGTAGAGGAGAGGAGAGGAGAGGAGAGGAGAACAGAACAGAACAGAACAGAACAGAACAGAATAGAATAGAATAGAATAGAATAGAATAGAATAGAATAGAATAGAATAGAATAGAATTCTTTATTGGCCAAGTGTGATTGGGCACACAAGGAATTTACCTTGGTGCATATGCTCTCAGTGTACATAAAAGAGAAGATATGTTCGTCAAGAGTCAAGTCATAGGGTACAATAAGCTAACAAATCATACTGGGAAAGATCAAAAAGAAATTCCTATCTGGATACATTCCTACCCCAAATCTGGAGATCAAACATTCCCAGGAAATGCCATCCTTCTTTGGATCCACAGGATTGGCTCTTGTACATGGCTGTGGAATATTCCTTGCTTAAGAAGATTTCCATGGATTTAAATATTTTTGATGATTATTACACCCTCTGCAAACCATACAACCAGAACATGCTCTGAAGACTCTGATGATCACTGAGAAGTTAATAAAGCCTTCCAGTCAAGATTTAGGCATGACCATGGAATGGAGATAGCACTGGAGCCATAGTAGCAAGGTACTTAGAATGCAGTATTGCAGGCTAATTCAGCTCATTGCCAGGAGTTTGATCCTCACCAGCTCAAGGTTGACTCAGCCTTCCATCCTTCTGAGGTTGGTAAAATGAGAACCCAGATTGTTGGGGGAAATATGCTCTGTAAACTGCTTAGAGAGGGCTGTAAAGCACTATGAAGTGATATATAAGACTAAGTGCTATTTCTATTACGATTGTTATTGCTTAGTCCTGCGAATGAACTTCATTAGGACCTGGATGGAGGCATTGCTGAATATAGAATATAGGATAACAAAGTTGGAAGGGACCTTGGAGGTCATGTAATCTAACCCCCTGCTCGAGCAGAAGAGTCTATACCATTTCAGATAAATGGCTGTCCAGTCTCTTCTTGAAAGTTTCCAGTGCTGGGGCACCCACATTCTTTCCTTAATAATGAAACTAAAGCTTAAATACCTGGGCACACAATTCAAAGACAAAAGCAACTGAGGAAGACCTGATGACTGGAAAAAATGTCCATCAAAAAAAGAGGGCATATAAGAGGACATGGAAAAAAAGAAGGCATGGAAAATAAAATGACTTTACAGAAATGGACAACTCTTCAAACTCTCTATATTATGACATTTAGTGAAAGAAAGTAAGATGGTGGAGCCTCTCAAGATGTCTGTGATACGTTTGCCTTCAGATTGTCTGATTTTCCTTCTTGGTTCTCCTCTACCCTCTTCTGGTAGAAGAAAATCCCCCAGATGAGAGGGGTTTATTTAATTATTATATTACTATACTTACAGTACATACCATTATATTTCAGTGTTTCCTGTTCAGTCAAAGTGTATTTTAGCCAAAGACTAGTATAATGAATTATCTGGTGTTTACTTCATCTAGTGTAAAATTCATTGTTTTTCTGGTAATCTCAGCATTTTCTCCACAAATGTAACTGAAAGGCATCCATTTTTATTTCCTTAAAATTTCTGTAAGCTACCCAGAGTTGCCTTGTGGCTAGATAGGCAGCAAATTGAATAATAAATAATGTCTTCAGGGCCCTTTGAGATACCAGTAAGGTGAACATCATTCAAATCTCACCGAAAACTTTCTTCCAGAGGGCAGGCATTTGAAAGGCTGGGAAGCAGCTATTGTCTGCCACATTTCAGCCATAAGTGTTAACTGTGTGATATAGTGGTATATTCAAGTCATAATGACAATGGACAATTTCAGAGAAGTTCTACTGACTCAAACTCTTCTGGCATATTCCCTAGTTGCCTACCTTATCACAATGACAATGTGGAAATTGGAATGTTAATAATAAGAGTAATTCTACAGAGGCCACATTTCCACAGGAACTTTCTAGGATGACTAGTAATCCTCCAGAGTCCAGACAGTAATTTGAAAGAGAAAGAATATAGTAAAAATAAATAAATATGTAAAGAAATGGCTTCCAACCTTCATCACAAGGAACTGAAAAAAATGTAATAACCACCTGTGAAATTTCACTTCATCCCATGTCCCATTCCTTATCTATAAAGCAAGTCCATAAAACATCAATTTTTCAACAAAAAAACATAAAGAATTCCAGAACTTTAGGGAAAAAGTTATATGTTTAACTTTTATACTTTCAAATAAACCAACTTTTGTATTTTTATATAACTTCCTTTTGCTGCTAACAATTTAAAGATTTAATTCAATCAAATAATTGTTGTAGGATTTGATTTTGCTTCAATTTTTTTTCATCCTTTCACAGAGATTTCTTCAAGGGTTTAACAAGCCCATTTTATAGATTCAATGAGGTCGTTCTCTTGGATTATGTTTTGTATTCCTCTTTTAATTTTTAATTTTTTTCCCAGTAAATTATTTCCTTCCAAATCATTCTCATGGTCTGCCATTTTTATCTGGAGGTTCCCTTGACTTTCTTACAGGAAATACTCCTTTTTGATTGTTGATTACTGATTGTTGTAAATGCCTCCATTAAACAATCAGGTCTTTTTTTTTTCCTTCACTGCACATCTGCTTCAGAACATTTTCTGTCTACTGGGGACTAGATTTTATCTTCCTATTGGATAATCTTGACTCCCAGGATACAATATGTACTTGGAAATAGATGAGAGCGACAAGGAGAATCATGTGTTTGAGCTGGCTGTCCTTTGGGAATAACTAGTGTCCATAATAGATTGTGTGACAGGGATCCTGAGAAGCTAAGCTATAATGGTGTATCACTTTCTTTAAAGAGACCGTCACAACTTTCTGCCCTACGAGGAGCAAGAAGATCTTATGCTCTGGGAACTGTGGCATAAGTTGGACCTCTCTATATGGCCCATTTCAAGCAATGCATGTGTTTTCATGCCTTCTTTTTATGCTTCCTCCCGATCCAACCTCAAATAAAACATATATGTCTTTTTAGATGATAAGCCTGAGAAAAGGAATTGTGAGAATGAACCTACTGTTCTTATATTATTTGGTAAGCCAGCTTAGTGTTATCTGACAATTCAATGAGTTTCCCCTTCTATTCCCTCATCTAAAGAAGATATTAAAAAGTTCTGGGACTAAAACAGAACCTTGGAATACCCCACTATTTACTTCCCTCCATGTGGACGTAGTTCTGTTGAAGACTACATGATGGGTAGTTTGTCAGCCAGTTAAAAATCCAAATGGTGGTGATGCTATCTACCTCACATTTTTCTAGCTTATAATTTGTGATCTACTTTCTCAAATGCCTTGTGAAATCAAAATCTAATCCACAGCATTTTGTTGACCCACTAATTTAGTCAATTTTTTTTTAATCAATAAATGAAATATGACTTATTTGGCATGATCTGCTTTTGATGAACCCATGTTGATTTTTGTTTATTACTTTTTCTTCTAGATGTTTGCAGATTTGTTGCTTGATTATTTTTTTCACGATCTTTCCAGCCATTGATATCAGGCTGATTGGTCTGTAACTTCCTGGATTTTGTTTGGTTTTTTTTTTTTTTTTGCTATCCAAAGCTAAAAGATTCAGAAATGTGGCAAGATCAAACAAACAACCTGGGAGAGTAGGAAATATGCAGTAGGCAGGAGGTGTCTGGAATATGAGAAAAGGAAGACTTGTGGATAGGCAAAAACATTTCCTTTCTGCAGTTTAATGGGAAATTGCTGTGAAGTAAAGGAGATAATCATCTTGAAGGATTTATATAAGTATGTAATAAGTAGAAGCTGCTTGTTCATCAGCTTTGGATGGCCTGTAGCTGCTTGCTACTGGGTGTCACCTGCTCAGAAAAACAATTTGAACTATTGGGATTCAGCCAGTAAAAGAAGGAAGATGTTTTGCAGCTGCCTGTTTAGAAGGATTCTGGGCCAAGAGGGAGGGGAGAGAAAGATCTATACACATATTGTTAGTTTTTAGGGAACTGATGTGGTTTTTAGGAACTGTCTGGATATTTGCCAGTTTTATTGTTAACTAGCAAACAGCAGGCCTCTATCATTCCTCTTCTTCTCACCAGGAAATTTTAAAAGGTACCCCGTAGATATGCTCTGTGTTTGGAAGGGTCTGTTTGTAGATGTGTTTGTTTGCAGGTGCATACTCAAAACAATAGCCTTACTCCTCTAGGCTCTTTAACATGAGGAAAAAAACTTTGACTATGAGTAACAGCTTCAAGAAAAAGAAAGTAAATTCTCTTCTATCTGAAATATATTCCCTTTTGTCCTGGAGTATCCCCCAAAAAATACATTTTAAAGATACATGGAGCTTTGGTTTTAAATGAAAAACATGAAGGCTGTACATATTTTGGAATCTCTAAACTAGGGTGTTATGAACTAATAAAAGCGCTTAAATAAAGTTTTAACAAACCTTAAGAAAAAGCAGGGTTCTAATCCTGCACTTCTGATTGGCCGATAATAGCGATATCGGATTGGTCCGTTCTGGGGAATCTGATTGGCTGTTAACGAGCCACTCTCATTGGTTCAAGGGTTTAACACTTCCATGTTTCTCATTGGCTAATAGGTCAGCAGCCTGCTGCTGCCCTGGGGTTTTTGCTCTGTTCAGAATGATTAATAAAGAATTGAAGTTCACTGTTCACTGCCTCGTCTCCGTTCCTTGCGCCCATGCGCAGAACTTAACACAGGGGTATCAAACTCATGTCATCACGATGGATCACATGACATATCAGGACTTTTCCCCCCTTTGCTAAACCAGGCATGGGTGTGGCTAACATGTGACACATCCAGCCTGTGGGCCAGGAGTTTGACAGCCCTGCTCTAAATCCTCCTGAGCTCTCACCTTTTGGGGGATAAAACCAAAAGTTTTGATTTCATTTACAGTGTATTCAATTTTGTGTTAAATAAGAGGAGCCTCCATGTATGCAGACAGAGTCTCTTGTGTCTTGCAGGTAACTAGAGGCTTAAGTTAAGGATAATAGTTTGAAACCATTTTGTTGTTTTTCTTGGGCCAATAAGAAGCACATGCAAATATTGCCAATTTCCCACTCTAAACAACTCTGATGTTGCTGCTGACCCAGGTTGCTGTTTGCGCTAAACAAGCCTTATTAATCTTGTTAAACATTGCTTTTTCTCAGGCTGTTTTGCAATGCAGAATATACATCAACGCAGACAGAATAATTTAAAGCTGATGACTGTTTAGGTAATTGTATTCTGGCCCAATTCAGAAAAAAAAATGATGATGAATGTGAGAACATATCTTTAGGAATAAAAACATTCATTTTGCACCCAGCTGCAAAATGAAAACCCAATTCCAAATATGTATGTTTGTGTCTGTGTGTGTCTGTGTGTGTCTGTATATGTGTGTGTGTATGCACATGCACTTGCATATGCGTATGCATATACATATACATACACATATATATATGAATTTACAACCAACATAGAGTAGAATACTTCATTGGCCATGTGTGATTGGACACACAAAGAATTTGTCTCCGGCAATGGAAGTCCATCATAATTCATCCTCCCTCCCTCCCTCCCTCCCTCCCTCCATATATACAGACAAACACCATACAGAAGCCTGATGATGGCAGATGAGATTCTGCTGAAACATTGCTACAACTTTAAAAGCACCACTACTATGACGTGGGAAAAAAATACACAGGTACAGGTATGCAGGTCTTGGTGTGTTTGGGTCTTTTCCCGTGTAAGATTGAGAGTATCTTGGCAACGTTTCGACGAGGTCCCACTCACCGTCTTTAGGCTGGTGCTTTTGGCTTCATGCTTGTGCAAGCAAAGTGTGATCGGAGCTGCTATCTCCCTATATATACTGGTGGGGAGGTTGGCTGTGTTGTCATTTCTTGATTGGTTGATGGAGTTGATGTTTGCAGATTGGCTGGCTTTTTTGTAAGAACATGTATGGTTGAGGTATTGGCTGTGTGTTTATAAGCCTCCTGTGTTCTAACACAGGATGTCAAAACAATAGAACTCAGAAGGTCATCACATAGCCCATTAGCCAGGTTGTTACAACAAAGGAGGCTGATAGACTTACAGCCAATCATCAGGCTTCTGTATAGTGTTCGTCTGGAAAATACCCGAACAAAGCTGAATACCATACATATAAATACCCGCAAAAACTTAAGAAAACATATCTATATCATATCTATCTATCTATCTATCTATCTATCTATCTATCTATCTATCTATCTATCTATCTATACAAGCATACATACATACACAAACATACATACATATATCAATCTCTCTCTATAATATCAATCCATCTCTATCTTAATTGGAGGAATTGCAAAGGTGTGCAAATATTAAAGTTTCTCATCTTAGCTGGACTGTAGTTTTTAAAAGTATGACTCATGATGAATATATACTTTTTAACTGTCACTGCCATCATAAATGACTTTTCATTCAAGGATCAAGAGCTCAAGAAGAACCAACTGAATTCTAGAGAAATAAATCATGGGGAAAGAACTAACATCGACAAATATACAACCATGATTTCCAATTCAGATACAAATTCAGATACAAATTGCCATGAGAGTATTAAAGAATAATATAAAAATAGGAGAATTTTGAATTTTCAAAATTTTGAATTTAATTTTCAATTCAATTGCATTGAAAAGAGAAGTATGAGATTGCTCATAAGATCATTTCCTGACTACCAATCTTCTTATTTCCTATTTGGGAGCATGTTGTTGTTCCTATGTAACCCAGAAGCTACTGTAGCAGATATAGTTGGATATACTTGTAGTTCCATTTTTAAGCATCTACCTAATAATTTTTAAGTATCAGAACACTATTGCATTTGCAGTTTTGCACAATCTTGCCACTGATTCTTGCAGACTTGGAAATTTTTAACTCTTATGGCCTAATGGCATCTTAATATTCTATCCTCTGGAACTTGACTATGGTGTATCATTTGTATAATTCAATACTATTCTTGGACTGTTTGTTTTCTCAACAGTTAACTGTCCAGTTTCTGGAAAAAATGGTTGGTCAATATTTAAAGATGTACAGTAATTGGGACCCAAAGGAAAATTCCCAGCAGAAAGGCCTAGTTATGACAGAAATAAACTTTCTGCTGGATGAAAGAACATGTGGAGTAGAGGAGTATGGAAAACTAACAAAAAAAAATTTCTGATGAGAGGCAGGTTTTTTAATTGATCTCACTGGCATTTTTGAGCTTCAATTTTTCATTATAAGAATAGATTCTGTTTAAGCACTCATAGAAACAAAAACTGTCAGCCTTGGAAGGCATTTTTTTTTTACTGGAAGCTTTTAGTGCCTGGGAATTTGAGAGGGGGGATTTCATAGAGAGGTAGAAGATTAGACTCAGCAACATTTTTTTCTCAGAAAGTCAAGGTCATGTTACTCTGCACCTGGAGAGGAATGTCTCCAGTTGGGACAATGATTTGACTGGGCCATGTGATGGACCAAGGGTGTAGGGGATGGATCTTTGAATTTCTTTTGGGAAGAGAAAACTTAGAACTTTCAGATTTAGGTTTTCCCAGATGTGCCAGTATGACAACTCTAATAAAATGGAACTTTGACAAGGTGCTTGTCTTGGAGTTTATTGGTTTGGAGTTGGTTAGTTGGAACACTGACAAGAGCTTTATTACCAATAAATGCTGCCGTGACGACATGAGTTTGACACCTCTGCTCTAGGTTACTCTACAAACCATATCAATTTATTTTACATCTTGGAGTTGTTAGGATTAGCCAGTCTAAGGCAGCTAATCTGCAGGCCTGAAATCATTGCTATGCAAGCTGAAATAAAATTATTACAGTATACTTTTCTAAAGTTGAGGCTGTCGCCTGCGCCAAGAACTTCCACATTAAGGGGAAACATTTCCTGAAATCCACTATAATTCTGTTGAGCTCTGTAGAGATAATAAGGGAGGGTGGTAATTTTAATTGGACTTGTAAAAGCTGGCTGTTATTAAGGTGAATGAATGTAAAAGATAGATCAAAGGCAGCCCTTCACAACCAGCCTGTCGGCAGTATCATTGAAACAGAATTAGCAGGCTTTCCATGGTTCACATTGGGGAAGACTCTGGTATTGCCTACGGTGTCCCTCAAAGCATTTTCTTCCCCTAATGCATTTATGTCTTTAAAGAGCTTCAGCCTTCATTAATATTTAATGCTGCTTGACAAAAGAAGAAGGGAAAAACTATAAAGGAGAACAGAATAGGAAAGGAAGGAGGAGGAAAAGAAAACAGAAGATAAGAACCAAAGGTGTTTTTTTTTTTCCCAGCTAGTACTCTAAGCCCAAAGGGGCTTAAGACTTACTTTGCTTGAGCTATAGCTGCTAATAAAACAGACAGGCTGCTTTCCAAGGCAAAAATATTTTCCTATGCAGCTTCTGATATGTTTATTACTTGTTTACATATTTGAGCATTAGCCTCCTCTTTTTTTTTCCTTTTTAGTGCAATCTAGTCAGCTTTAGATTCCTGGTGATTGCCTGGACAAGACTCTTCTTCCATGCAAGATTTCAGAAAGGAATAGAATAGAATAGAATAGAATAGAATAGAATAGAATAGAATAGAATAGAATAGAATAGAATAGAATAGAAAATAGGGAATGGAATGGAACAGAATAGAATAAGGAATGGAATGGAATGGAATGGAATAGAATAGAATAGAATAGAAAATAGGGAATAGAATAGAATAGAATAGAATGGAATGGAATAGAATAGAATAGAATAGAAAATAGGGAATGGAATGGAACAGAATAGAATAAGGAATGGAATGGAATGGAATGGAATAGAATAGAATAGAATAGAAAATAGGGAATGGAATAGAATAGAATAGAATAGAATAGAATAGAATAAGGAATGGAATGGAATGGAATGGAATGGAATGGAATAGAATAGAATAGAATAGAATAGAATAGAATAGAATAGAATAAGGAATGGAATGGAATGGAATGGAATGGAATAGAATAGAATAGAATAGAATAGAATAGAATAGAATAGAATAAGGAATGGAATGGAATGGAATGGAATGGAATGGAATGGAATAGAATAGAATAGAATAGAATAGAATAGAATAGAATAGAATAGAATAGAATAGAATAGAATAGAATAGAACTGGAAGTGACCTTGGAGGTCCTCTAATCCAGTCCCTGCTCAAGCAGGAGAACCTGTCCCATTTCAGGTAAGTGGCTGTCTAGTCTCTTCTTTAAAACCTCCAATGATGGAGCACCCATGATTTCTGAAGGCAAGATGTTCCATTGATTAATTGTCCTCACTGTTAGGAAGTTTCTCCTTCATTCCAGGTTGCTTCTCTCCTTGATTAGTTTCTGACCATTTTTCTTGTTCTGTCCTCTGGTGCTTTAGAAAATAGTTCGACCCCCTCCTCTTTGTGGCAGCCCCTCAAATACTGGAATACTGCTATCAACCCCTCTTTTCTTTAGACTAGCCTAGCCCAAATCCTGCATCCACTCTTCATATGTTTAAGTCTCCAGGCCTGGATCATCTTAGTTGCTTTTCTCTGAAGTTTTTCCCAGGTCTCAACATCTTTTTTTGTAGTATGGTCACCAAAATTGATTGCAGTATTCCAGGTGTGGTTTTATTAGGGTTTTATAAAGCAGTACTAATACTTCACAAAATCTTGATTCTGTGCCTCTTATATTTGCCTTTTTGGCAGCTTCTGCAGATGGCTGGCTCATGTTAGAAGTAATCATCCACTACTAAGACTCCATGATCCCCCTCATAGTTACTAATGAGGGACTAGAAGTCACAGTCTCCTGGTTTCTAGCCTGATGGTTTAACCACCATACCAAACTTGATTCTCTTCTCCCCTTCAAAGTAGATTAACTGAGCGAGAGCTATCGAAGTCACCCCATGAGTTTTAAGACAGAGTAAAAAAAACTAGATCAAAAATTATTTGGAAATACTTTTAAGTATGACTAAATCTAGATTACACTGGACTAGTATTATTTTAACTGATGATGTGACCTAGTTTGGTAATGAAATGTCTTAAGAAAACCATCAAGCTCAGAGAGCACCAAGAGACCACAAGTTCAACCCTGAGCTACATATATTCTATCAATATTAGCTTAAGGATTGTCCCAGGAAGGGGCAACTTTTAAGGGTCAATAAAGATACTAATTGGCCAGAAGTGGCTGCAGGAGAAAAAATAAAAATGGCAGTTGAGATTGAAGTCCAATACATTTTTATGTGTGTAATGCAATTAACATGTGTCAAAAATGTTATGCAACTTTACTTTTCTATCGCCCCCTGAAAATGCCTGTATTTAACCACCTTACTATTGGATGATGAAGTGAAATATTATCTCTGTTCCCAACTACAAAGTGCTGTTTCTGGCTCAGTACTAACATGAAAGTGCTATTATTATTGAAGTTTTGCTGGAGAGAATTTTAAAAAATTAAGGTATGTGGATAAACCAGAATGATAATATAATTCTACATTGTGCTGTTTTCCGGTTTCCAAAGCATTCAGTATAGTACATTCTGTATCTAAATGACTTCTGTATACCAATGACTTAAGTACCACCACCATTCAAAAACTAAGCTCTGACTCAATTCAAACATTTCCATATGTACTTTCAAAAGGAAAGAAAAATAGAGTGAGTAGGAAGAAAAGAGATAATAATCACCTCATCAACAATACAAAAGAACATTATCATTCTTTATATAAGAATTTTGTGTAAGACTACGAAAGTTCCTTTGATCTTAAATGATGTGGATGCAAACATTCTTCAAATATTTTTGTAGTGTGGTTGATTAGTAAGATCTCATGTACTTATGAAGAAATCATTGCACTTGTCTCAATTGAAACCAAGTTGGGACTTGCACACAATTCGTCTCTGCAAGATATATTTAGCAAAGTTCCCATTGACAATAATGGCTTGAATCCTATAAAATATTGTATCTTTTAACTACATGAACAAGGTCAGATTTATTCACAGGTTTGAACCATGGGTGATGAATGAAATGGAGAAGGGATCCAAGGGTAGAAGTTGTGTCTACCTCTTTGCACACTTCAAGGTAAGTTGTAAATCTGGATTTGTGTTGGTAGTAGGTATTAATTCCCTTATATCATGGAGGAATAATTTTGCAAATCAAATGTTAGATTGCACATCCATTGACCAACTTAGTTGTAATAATTGAATCAGATAAATGCTTCAATGTTGGTATACTTAAGCCTACCATGGGGTGCAGCTGCTCAGCAGTTAAAGACTCTGAAACCTCTGTCAGGTTTCCAAGTGATGAAATCCATTTAAAAAGAAAAGAGCAAAGTCCATCTTCCAAAACAATTTCTTTTATTTAGGAAAGCATCAAATTGGCAAAGTCCATTGTAATTCCGGATCTGACACAACCCGGAATTACCCTACAATATTAGAAGTTAGAAACAAAAGCCACATTCTCCAATAGAAGTAATTCAATGTTGCCTGGTGTCATAAATCTCCACCTCAAGAGGCCTCAGCCGGGTCAGCTCATGTTCCCACAGGAAGAAGATTCATCTACCCTAAACAACTCTCTCTATCTCCACTCCTCCCTCCTTAGGAATGTGGCAAGCCCAAAACCTATATACTAAGCCTAACTAAAATGGCTACACATATGTCAATTTTGGGCTTAACAGTCAGCTAGAAAACTGACAGCCCAGGTTAGAGACCCAAGTGTCATGTGACAGGGTGAGCTCCTGTTACTTTTCCCAACTCCTGCCCACCTAGCAGTCCAAAAGCATGCACATGTGAATAGATAAATAGGTTCCACTTTAATGAAAAGATTACAGCATTCTGTGCATATAGTCATAACTGGCCACAAAACTATAAAAGCATCCTCAGATAAAACTGGCTCTCTTTGTTAAAAAAAACAGAGATGAGCATCACCCCCTAGAGTCAAATGCTCCTGGAAAAGGGAAACATTTACCTTTAAGTCTATCATACAGTTTTCTTTATAACATTTATTCAATGCTCGATGGATGGATGGATGGAGAGACAGAGATAGAGGTAGAAGTAGGTAGATAGATGAGACAGAGACAGAGACAGAGACAGAGACAGAGAGACAGAGAGAGACAGAGACAGAGAGAGACAGAGACAGAGACAGAGAGACAGAGAGAGACAGAGACAGAGAGACAAAGAGGCAGAGACAGAGACAAAGATAGAGAGACAGAGAGAGACAGAGAGACAGAGAGAGACAGAGACAGAGAGAGACAGAGAGAGACAGAGAGAGAGACAGAGACAGAGAGACAAAGAGGCAGAGAGACAAAGAGGCAGAGGCAGAGACAGAGACAAAGATAGAGAGACAGAGAGAGACAGAGAGACAGAGAGAGAGACTGAGAGAGAGAGACAGAGAAAGACAGACAGAGAGAGAGAGAGAAAGACAAAGAGACAGAGAGAGAGAGAGACAGACAGAGAGAGAGAGAGAGAGAGAGAAAGACAGAGACAGAGACAGAGACAGAGACAGAGACAGAGACAGAGAGTCAGAGAGACAGAGAGACAGAGATAAAGTGTGAAGTACTATGGATGTTTTCAAGACCTCTATTTATTATAAATTAGCATTACTTTATTCAATCAACATACGAAATTGCATAATGTACTACAAATGCTTTTCATTCAAGGCAAACATTATTGAAAACATGAGAGGGGGGAGAGGGAGGGAGTGGAAGGGAGAGAGAGAGGGGGAGAGATTTTTTATCATGTATTAAGCAAAGGCAAAGTAACTGGTACAATTTGATGGATGAATAGAATTTTAAGAATAGTTATTGCAATGATAAAGAAAGAGCTCTGGTGCCTGATATGGCTTCTCCTAAGCATCCCCAGTTTTCTATCAACATACAATGGGACGGGATGGCATTATGGTTGATGAAGCATGAGGGCAGATGGCAGGAGCTATTATCACAACAGATCTGATAAAGGTGTCAAAATAAGACTTGTGCCAAATCAATCAGAGAGAAGGAGAAACACTAGGATTTATTTCAAGTTTATGCTTGCAGAGAAAAAAAAATCAAGGATTAGATTTTGGCTGGCTGGCTGACTCTCTGTCCAATGGTTCCTGCCAATATCTTGATAGCATCTGAGTTCCATCCTGAACAGTTTGATTTGTGTATGAATGTTTTGAAGAAGTTCTCACATATCCATGCCAAAATTGATATCACTTTGAGCAACTTTATAACTAGCGTGCCTATCATAGTATGTAATTCCATTTGTATGAATCAATTTCATTCAGGAAGAGTGTGCAGTATTTGGATCTGTTTATACTACAACTACCATGAATTAGATGCCATCATGTCTTATAAATTATGTGCCTTTAATGAACAGTAGGTTCATAAATACCTCTTTTTTTTGCAGTTAGTCCTCATCCTCTTGGAGGATGAATTGATGAAGCTTTAGCACAAGGGTCTTCAAAATTGGCAAGTTTAAGACTTGTGGACTTCAACTCCCAGAATTCCTGAGCTAACATGATTGGAGGAGGAATTCTGGGAGTTGAAGTCCACAAGTCTTAAAGCTGTTGTTTGAAGACCCCTGCTTTAGCATGTGAGAAATCATCTCTGGCCCAGCCAAAATGAAGCAGATCACCTTGAACCTTCCTAATATGCATTCACATGTATCTCTTGGTGACTGTTAATACAACACCTGTTGCAATGCTAAAGAGAATTGAGAGGCAGTTTTTCTGCTGTGAATGTTCCACTTTACACTTGAAAGCAGTACTGGGAAACATCTGTATGGTTTCTTGGGAATTGTCCTCAGGGATTCTGCCAGGTTCTGTCTTGCTTTCCATGTAATTTAACATCTATATGAATTCCTAGGAGAAAAGCATTAGCTAGCAAGTTTGATGCTGACTGTCATTGGTATGTTGATAATATACTCATTTATTCTACTCCCTTCTACAAACTCCAGACCTTTCCAGAAGCCCTGTTCCTAGTAAATAAAGCAGATATTGAAACAGACAATGAATCAATCCTACTACTAAATTGTGACTAGGTTACAGGGTGATGCTATTCAGCTTTTGAAGAAAAATTTACATTTCATCAATGAACACTCTATGACATAAAATATTGTTTTGATATTACTGAATACTCTACGCAAATACCCTCTATAACAGGGATGTCAAACTTGATTTTATTGAGGGATGCATCAAGGTTGTGTTTGACCTCGGGGGCCAGGGTGGGCGTGGCCAGGTGGGTGTAGCCAGCTTGACATCATTCATGTCAGGAGCACTTGTAGCCTGAGAGCTGTGCCACAGAAAACAGGCTCCCAAGCTCCATTTTCAGTTGGGGTGGCCTTCTGCAATCCTCTGTCAGCAAAAATAGAATTCAGGAGGGACATCCCTGTTCAATGTCCTTATTTGTTTGAAGAAACTATCCATGTTGTTGATATTTATTACCACATGGATTGAGTAATGCAACTAGATGCTTATAGAAATAAAATTATGCCCAGATCCCTTTTCCAATAACACAATTTCAGAAATTTCCATTCGTTCAAAGACTTTAAAGTCATCCAAAGACAGCCATGGAAGCAGGGTTTTAATTGGTTTAACCTAGTGTCCGAAGTACTCTTTTACTTGAATCAATCATGTTACCATTACTGTCGTGTCTTCGGAAATGATGCCAGGAGTCGGAGACTTCAAATCATGCTCTTTTATTGATGTAGGAACCGAACTGGCGCTATGGAAAAAGTTCGCGGCTTTTATTTCTTTAGCCGCGGCGGCTGCGGCCAATGGCACCACTTTGAATCTCCCGCGATTCGAATAGACCAATTGCGGGAGATTCTTAGCGAGCCAATCAGCGTGGCTCGCCTAACCAATCAGAGTGCCCCGCGCTTTGGCCAATCAAAGCGCGGGGATCTCAAGAATGCTAATAAGGGGACAGAACACCCCTCCCCTCTTGGTTTAGTCCTTACGTCGCGTAGTCCCGTAGGTAGGCGGGGCTCCGTCTTAGCCTACTGGACCTGCGCAGCTCAGTCGTAGGTTGGATCCCGGCCGGTTCGGTCGGGGTCTCTGCTTCTCCTGATGCCATCATGGGAACCGGCTGGTCGGTCGGGCCGGGCCGCTCTCCGTAGCTCCCTCCTGGGCTTCCCAGGTTGGTTGAGCTGCGGGTTTCGCTGCTCCCGCTCAGTCTCTGGGGTCGGTCGAGCTGGCCTGGCTGTCTCTTCCTGGCGAGGGGTCGTGCTGGCTGCTTTCCGGTAAGTATGGTTGGTTTATTCTTCTTTGGTTTTGGTCCCCTGGGTATTCCCTCCCCCTTTGGTTTGTGTTGTGGGGGTTGGTTTTGCCTGCTTGTGCGTCGGTGGTTTCTTGGGTGGTCGTCCTCGACCTTAATTGGTCGATGTGGCGTTTCCATGCTCGTCCATCTGTTGTTTGCAGCTGGTACGAGTGTGGGCCTGTTATTTGTGTGATGACGGCCAGTACCCATAACGGGTCTCCCGTCAGGTTTCTTGCGTATACGGGGTCGCCTGGTGCGAAAGTTCGGTGTTTGCTGTTTGAGTGTGGGGGCTTCTCCGGGTTATACGTGGGGTGTAATCTGTCGAGTGGGGACCTTAATTTCCTCCCCATTAATAGTTCGGCTGGGCTCTTATTCGTTGTGGTATTTGGGGTTATGTGTTGGGTGAAGAGTAATTTATTTATTTTATCCTGGATCTCCCCGTGGTCTATTTTCTGGATGGTTTTCTTAGTGAATTGCACCATCCGTTCCGCCCTACCGTTCGCCGCCGGGTACGCCGGTGCTGTCAGCGTGTGGCGGATGCCCCTTTCCGCTAGGAATTTTTCGAATTCTAGCGAGGTGAATTGGGGCCCGTTGTCAGAAACGACGACGTCTGGGAGGCCGTGCGTTGCAAAGAGTTTGCCGAGTTCCTTGATCACAGCCTCCGTGGTTGTTGTTTTCATGTTGCTTACCTCCAGCCAGTTGGAGTAAGCGTCTACTGTTATAAGGAAGGTGTGTCCTTTTGTGGGCCCGGCGAAGTCTATGTGGATCCTAGACCAAGGTCCCCTTGGGGTTTCCCACTCTAGGACAGGTGCTGTGGGTGGGCTTGGCCTAGTTTCCTGGCATTGTTGGCACCTTGCTACCCAGGTCTCAATTTGTTTGTCTATCCCTGGCCACCAAGCGTAACTTCTGGCCAGGGCTTTAGTCCTAACGATGCCAGGGTGCCCCTCGTGTAATAGTTCCAGAACCTTCCCTTGTAGTTTTTCTGGAATGACCACCCTATCCCCCCATAGTATGCACCCTTTTAATAACGAGAGTTCCATTTGCTGGTTCCGGAATGTCTTGACGGACTCGTCATTGTCCCTTTCCGGCCACCCTTTCTCTACCCAATGCAACACCCGCGCCAGACGTTTGTCTTTATTAGTCTCTCGGGCAATGTCTGACGCGGTTATGGGTAGGTTGGGTAGAGTCTCTATACTGAGGGTGGTCGTCGTGGGTGCTGGGTCGGTGTCAGGTTCCGGTAGCGGCGAGTGGCTTAAGGCGTCTGCATGGGAGATCGTCTTACCCGTTCTGTGTATGAGTCCGTAGTTGTAGGCCGCCAGGAACTCGGACCACCTTGTCATTCGAGGAGACAGAATGTTCGGGGTGGCCCGGTTCCCTGCAAGGATTCCCAGCAGCAGCTTGTGGTCGGTTATGATAGTGAATGTCCGGCCGTAGAGATACTCGTGGAATCTTTTTACTGCGGCAACGATAGCCAGAGCCTCTTTGTCCAGCTGGCTGTAGTTCCGCTCCGGTTTGGTGAGGGTCCTTGAAAAGAACACGATGGGTGCTTCTTTTCCGTTGGGAAGGGTATGGCTGAGGACAGCGCCGATGCCGAAGGGTGATGCGTCGCATGTGACGGCCAGAGGTAGGGTCTCGTTGTACTGTATAAGGACGGCATCCGAAGTGAGGAGGTCCTTTGTTCTCTGGAAGGTGGCTTGCTCACGTTTCCCCCAAGTCCAGGTCGCCGCCTTGTCCAGGACCCTATGCAAAGGCTCCGCCACCGTCGCCTTTTGGGGCAGGAAAACATTGTAAAAGTTAAGTAGCCCCAGGAATGCCTGTAGCTCCGTCTTCAACTTGGGTGTGGGGGCTTCTTTGATGGCCTTGATTTTTTGGTTTGTGGGGTGGATGCCGTGACGGTCCAGGAGATATCCTAGGAATTCAACCCGTTCCGTGTATAATTGGCATTTCTCCCTCTTTACCTTGAGCCTGGTCTCTTTGAATTTGGTTAGGACCTCCCTTAGGCGACCCTCTAGTTCGGCTTGGTTGGTTGCCGACACTAAGACGTCGTCGAAGTAAGGTACCACCCCCTTGATGCTTGTAATAGTCTTTCCATTAGGCTTTGGAATATTCCCGGTGCCACGCTGACTCTGAATTGGAGCCGGTTGCATTTAAATGCTCCCCGGTGGGTGACTATGGTTTGCGCTTCTGCCGTTTGCTCGTCGACTGGCAACTGTTGGTATGCCTGGGCGAGGTCGAGTTTGGCGAAAACCTTGCCCCCTCCCAGTGAGTGCAGTAGGTGTTGCACTACTGGGACGGGGTAGGCGCTTTGTTGCAACGCGCCATTTAGGGTGGCCTTATAGTCCCCACAGATCCTCACCAACCCATCGGACTTGATCGGGGTGACTATGGGGGTCTCCCACCGGGCGTGGTCTATTGGTTGTAGGACCCCTTGCTTGACGAGCTTGTCAATTTGCTCATCTATCTTGGGTTTAAGTGCGAATGGCACCCGCCTTGGTTTCAGGTGTTTTGGGGGGACATTTGGGTCTAGGCTGAATGATATAAGGGGCCCTCGGTACTTGCCTAGGTTTCCGTCGAAGACCTCTTGGAATTCCCGGGCCAGTTGTTGCTCCCAGCTGTCGTCGGTGACATGGTCGATACCCGTGACTGCGATGCTGAGCGGGGCAAACCATTGCAGTCCCAGTAGGCTTGGGCGGTCGCAATCGACGATTGTCAGGGGAAGCCTTTCGGTGCGCCCTTTGTATGTTACGTTGAACTATCTGGTTCCGACTACCGGGATGCGGTTTCCCTGGTAGTCCTTTACGATTAGTCTCTGGCTGTCTAGGCCTTTCCTTTGGATGGTAGGCACCAAGCGCTTTATTTCTTGCCATGCAATCATGGAGAGGTAGGACCCAGAGTCCACCTCCATTTTGCATGGCTCGCCCTCGATGCCTACCTCCACGTAGACCTTCCAGGCGTCATTGGTTGTGGCGTGGCCGATGGTGACCGTCTGATGGGTCTCCTCTCTTCGCCGGGTCTCGCCGCCTCGTAGGGATCGTCCGTTCCGGTCCCATCTGTTGTCAGAGGGGCGATCTCTGGTCCGGGGTGGTGTGCTCTCTCCTCCATTCGCTCTGGTCCCATCGGGGCGGGCTGCGGTTCTTTTTGAGGTGGCAGACACGGGCGATGTGTCCCTTCTTGTCACAATGCCGGCAGATTGACTCAAAAAACCGGCATTCGGACCTGGGGTGGTTGCCTCCGCAACCGGCACAGTTGGTCCTCGACTTACGACCCCGCCGGTTCCGTGGGTCGCGGCCTGCCTGGAGGTGATGAATTTCCTCCTCGTCATCGGAAGTGCCCGATGCCGAGAGGAAATCGCCCTGGTGGGTGGTCGTCTCGGGTTGGGCCTCGGCCGACCTTGCAGGGTGGTTGTTCCCACTGCGGTCCCCAGCGTTCGCTCAGCGCATGGGTCGGCGGATGTTCGGGTCGCTTCGGCGGCTGCGGCTGCGGTGAGGGTGTCTGCAAAGCTGATGTTGCCCTTGGCCATCAGCCGGCTCTGGAGGACGGGGTCCCACAGGCCGAGCACGATTCGGTCTCGCAGGGCGTCGTTCAGGTTGTCGAATTCGCACAGCCCCCCTAGGCACCGTAGTTCAGCGACGAAGTCGCTGAAACTCTCACCCGACCGTTGGTCCCGACGGTAGAACTCGTTGCGTCGGATTAGGATGGGCACCTCTGGAGCATAGTGCCGCCGAAGTATTGGCTCGAAAACGTCCCAGTCCATCGCGGTCGCGTCGGCGGGTTTGGCAAGTGCCTTGGCCATCTTAAATACCTCGGTCCCGCAGTGGGTCAGGAAGACGGCGCGCTTCATGGGGCCGGTGGCATCCTTCAGGTCGCTGCACTCGAGGAGCATGCGGAATCGGTCGGAGTACGATTCCCAGTCCTCGGTGGCGGGGTTGAAGGGTGCGGGGGGTGCGATTTTCGCCATCGTGGAGATTCGTCTGGCTTCCGTCGGACACGTGGTTCGGTTCAGGGTCTGGATCCCATTCTCGTCGCCAGTGTCGTGTCTTCGGAAATGATGCCAGGAGTCAGTGACTTCAAATCATGCTCTTTTATTGATGTAGGAACCGAACTGGCGCTATGGAAAAAGTTCGCGGCTTTTATTCCTTTAGCCGCGGCGGCCGCGGCCAATGACACCGCTTTGAATCTCCCGCGATTCGAATAGACCAATCGCGGGGGATTCTTAGCGAGCCAATCAGCGCAGCTCGCCTAACCTATCAAAGTGCCCCGCGCTTTGGCCAATCAAAGCGCGGGGATCTCAAGAATGCTAATGAGGGGACAGAACAATTACAAACATTCTAGATTTATAAGGGATACACAATGGTTTAACCAACAGACTAAGCAATGAGTTTTCTAAGTGATGTGTAACAGTTGATGACAAGCAAGAATCCCTTTTCCCCTCCTTCTCTCAGGCAGGCTAACACACTGTTGCTGAGTTTAAAAAGAAATAACCAAGAGACTCATTACAGTTCCTTTAATTTCAATCTCTTCTTCTCCATCTCCCGTGTTTAAAAAGGAGAAGGGATAAGAAATTGCTTCATTTGTTTTCCATCCCAGTGCAATGAAGACTCAACTGCTTTACTGGGAGAAGAGGAAAGGTATATATCAAACATTTGGAAGCAGTGACAATAAGAATAAAGTATGGAAAAGTTATTTTGAAATTAGAGTCTTTCAGGAATGCTTTGGAAATTAAGTAGTGATATAGTGTCACTCAATGTAAGGGAACTTTCTTTGTAATATTCATCATCATCAATGAAAAACATGACTTAACATTTGGTGTTATAATAAGAATGATTAGCTTACCATGTGATTGTATGACCCTAAGAAGTCTACAGTGTAAATGATTGTATGTATTCATTCTGAAAAGATCAAGTCTCCTTAGAAATAAGTTTCATTCCTGGCAATTTCATGATTCCTTTGCAATAGTACAATATAGTACAAAAGCAGCTTGCCCACTGCCTTGTATTTTTTAAATTATTTTTTAATACTGGAATACAAGCAACTATAATATCAATAAGCTTTAATTACCATGTAAGAAAAGAATCTCCATTCATTGATAAAGATTAAAGAAAAGAAAAAAGGGGGAGATTTTCTGAAAGAAAAAGGATTTCTAGACTATCCATATAATACTAATAATTCAATCCTATAATTAAATATAGACTATATGGAAACATATTGCTTCATCTTTTTAACCTCTGTACATAAATTCTTGTTAAAAAATAGATAAGACTAATATCCTGGACCCATTTCTTACTATTGGGATGGTAGATTTCTTTCAGTTTATGTAAGATCACATTTTCTAGTGAGTTCCAGGCTCAGTGGAGGTAAAGTTCTTCATAAAATGACAAATTATATATTTAAGGATGATAATTTAACATTACATGTAGATCTTAATTATTTTGTTTTATATCTAAAGCAGCAGAGAGGAGAGGAATAGAAGACTTGCAATGCTGCGAGAGAAAGCTACTATATCGAGATTTTCAGAGAGAGTACAACAGTGTGAGTCTCAACTACAGAATTTTCCTGTCTGATACAGCATTAGGATAAATAATAAATAAATAATACCCAGGCAACACAGGGTTATCAGCTAGTTTTCTATAAATATTACAGATTCAAAATGATACTATAACTAGAGCATGGGTGTCACACTCGCCGTGTCGCATTGCTGTCATGTGACATTTCACAACATTTTTCCCATTTGTATAGCTGGAGTGGGTTTGGACTACGTGTGACACTTCTGGCCCATGATCTAGAGTGTATAACTCATATTGCTGTGGCCATTGTCTTCTTTTAAGATCTTTGTACAACTTCACAGCCCACTCTATGGCAATAGGATTTCCAGGATGGCTCCATATAAGTACTAACCTGAGCTGACACTTTTTGTTTTCAAGATCAGCCAAGGTCAACTACTAAGTCATATCACTAAACTGAATACCTGTGTTCATTATTAACTTCATATAATTTTGCCTAAGTTCATTTGTGTTTAATTGGCCTGTTTCTTTATTTTAGCTTTTATAGTCCAACAGGAGGTATGAATTCAGTTTTTTTTTTCAAAAAAAAAAAAAAAAAACAGGATATGTCATCATATTCTCAGAAAATGTAGCAAATAGCACAAACAGTTGAGCCTATTGCTAAATGAGCTGGTGACCTTCCCATGAAAACAGAAGCAATAAAAATCTAGCAGAGCTATTATACATCATGCAACTGAATAATATAGTTCTTATCAGATTTGAGAAATACATTCAAGAAACCTCTGATAATAATAATCTTCTTGGCAGGGCATGGTGAAACTTGGCATGTTTGTCAGATTGATTGAAATCAAGAAACTGAAGATTGCTAGGTTTCCTTTAGAATAATTTGGTTGAGGGGAAAAAAACAAATTTCTAACCCTTTGTGAGCTTTGATCTGATAAATGAATCAGTTGACCAATTATAGTATTAGGTTGGTGTGGGATCTGGTACCTTGAAGGAAGAAATACAACAAGGAAAAGAAAAATTACATCTAACAAAAAATATTTAACTCACTGCAGATGTTAACTCCACACTGGTTGTATTAAATCAGCCTTCCCCATATGCATGTCAAACAGGCAAAAATGCTTGACTTGAACACATCACAAAGCTTTGGACTTAAAAAACATTACAAAGTATATAAAGCAAAGGACAATAAATGCACCAGTCCACTGATATATTTGTGTAGTCTATTCTGATGACCCTGCCCCTTGGCATTGAAGTATGAAGAAGGGTAAGGTGGAAAAGGAGAGAATATGGAAAATAAATATTTTATTTCCTATGGAAAAATAAAATAATGCTTACTTCTATGTTAAGTCCTTCATACTTCCCTATCCAATCAATTCTAAATGTTTTCTTCATTCTCACCAATAGCAATTTTGCCCACTGGATAGGATAGGACAGTGAGGTTTCAATCAAAATATTAAATTAGAAAAGTATTTTTTAATCTTTTAACATTAAAAATAATACAAAGAAGCTGAAATTATCAAAATACATTCTCTCTCTCTCTCTCTCTCTCTCTCTCTCACACACACACACACACACACACACTTTCTCATGTTATCAATAATGTTTGCCTTGAATGAAAAGCATTTGTAGTATATTATACAACTTGGTATCTTGATGGAATAAAGTAATGCTAAATTAGAATAAATAAAGGTCTTGAAAACACTCATAGTACTTCACACTTTGCTTGGACAAACTGATCATAATTCTGGCAACCGGATGAGTCTTGTGGTTTTGATAAATCAATGAGAATAAAAATGGAAGGGACCTTGGAGGTCTTCAAGTCCACCCCTAGTGCGCAGGACACACATGTGCATTGCATTTTGGGGATGCGCGCGCATGCTTCGGGCATTTGGTGCTGAAAAGGTTAACCATCACTGCCCTATTCCATTTCAACAAGTGGCTGTCCAGTGCCTTCTTTAAAACCACCAGTGATGAAGCACCCACAATTTCTGATGGCAAGCTATTCCATTCTGACCTGCAATTCCTTTTCTGGATACTTGCTTCTAGTAGGTATGTGTTATTATAAAGAAGAGGATCTTCAATGCTTGTGTCTGTTTGATGTGGCCACCCCAGATTAACAAGCTAGGGAGCTTTGGCCCTCTTTATATTTTTTTATATTTTTTGCAGTGACAAAGGATGTATTGTTGTTCTCAGAATTTCACAAAATGTCCAATATAACCTGCTTTCTTCTAGCACTTCCATCCCTGGCAATGTTGACAAATTATGTCTCTCTCTATTCCTGGAGTTCAAACCCTCAATTATTTGTCTAACCCCAAGATGAATAATAGCATTAGGGCATAACCCAAGTGGAACCTAGGGAGAGATATAGAGCAGTAGCTAAAGAAACATACAGCTACACCAGGGGAAATTTGCAAAACCTAATTGTTCCTTTTTGAACATTTGAATAGTGCATTTAACACACCCAACATGGTGTCAGATATGGCTTTCCATCAGGCAATTAACACCAGGGTATAGATGTAGCCTGAAGTTGCTGCTTCAACTTCAGCTTTGACTTCCAGTCTTTAGATGATGGTATCAATAAGACACATGATTATTCTAATATATGAGTATTGGCACAGAATCTCAAGATTTTGTTTATTTATTTATTTGTTTGCCAAACATGTACAAGATAACAAGTATAAGTATGAACATAAACAGGAACAAAGGAAGTAAATATAGATAAATGGGGACAGTAAGACAGGGATGATAAGCATGCTGGTGCGCTTATGCACACCCGCTTTAAGGACCTCTTAGGAATGGGGTGAGGTCCACGGTAGACAGTTTGAGACTGAAGCTGTGAGGGTTTGAGGCTGTAACAATGGAGTTAGGTAGAGCATTCCAGGCGTTGACCATTCTGTTGCTGAAGTTGTGTTTTCTGCAATTGAGTTTGGAGCAATTTACCTTGAGTTTGTATCGGCTGTTTGCCTGTGCATTATTGTGATTGAAGCTGAAGAAGTCATTGATAGGCAAAATGTTATAGCAGACAATTTTGTGAACTATGCTTAGATCAGACTGCTGGTGGCACAGTTCCAGATTGTCCAGGCACAGTGGTCAGACTGCAGTACTGCAAGCTACTTCTGCTGACTTCCAGCTGCTTGCAATTTGGCAGTTCGAATCTCACCAGGCTCAAGGTTGACTCAGCCTTCCATCCTTCCAAGGTGAGTAAAATGAGACAATAGGCTGACTCTGTAAACCACTTAGAGACGGCTGTAAAGCACTGTGAAGCAGTATATAAGTCTAAGTGCTATTGCTATTGCTAATTCTTTAAGTACAGAGATTGTAAACAGTGAATTGCTATTTCCAACTCAGTACTAGCAGACTTGTGCAGGTCCTACTGATTTTTCATAGCACAGCAGATTCTAATTTATGTCCCATGTTAAAAGGTGTATTATACATACCAATGGTCCTTTTTGTAGTTATAAAAGGAGTCTCTGCAGATTTTACTCCATTAGTCAAGGCTGATTACAAGGGGTGGGTGCTCATCTCCATTTCAAGGTCATTGAGCCAATGCTGTCCAAAGACATTTCCATAGTCATGTGGCCAACATGACATCATGAGCACTATTACTTTCCCATTAAAGTGGTATCTATTTATCTACTCTATTTGCATGCTTTCCAACTGCTAGGTTGGAAGGATCCAGGCTGAGAATGGGAGCTCACCCCATCACTTGGAGCTCAGTTCTCAAACCTGGGCTGCTAGTTTTCCAGCTGACAACCCCAGCTTCTTAATTGCTAGGCCACTGAGCTATCCATTTAGTACTTACAACTAATAGCAATTGATGAAATTTAAATGTATGACTAGCAAGTAACTCCTTCTGTGTATAACTATGGTTCCATAACCACATTTTTCCAAAAATGTTTACAATCCAGTGAAACTTGTTGCAGCCAGCGAAATAATCTAATAATGATGTGATTTTATTGCAGGGAATCTTCAAATCTCTGATTTGAAGACAAAAGGAGATGGGGACAGCAGAAGAAGAGGTGTTGGGTAATATCATCAACACCATGAATATGAATTTGGGCAAACTCTGGAAGACAGTGTGGAAAGGGCTGTTGTGCGATGGTCCATGGGGGTCACAGAAAGTCAGGCATGGCTTACCAACAACCAACAACAACAAAACTTCTGATTCCTCTCCCACCTAAGAAAGCACTTTGCAACTCATTTTGTGAGATCCCACTGATGTAAATGAATCTCTCTTAGATAATAACAAAGGCTAGATTCCACCCATTGCAGGAATGGCAAAATGGTACATGAGTTTTAAAGGTTAATCAAGGAAGAAGACTATTTTCCTTTTAACAATTTGGCTTATGACTAATTGGTGTCATGTGTCTTTACTTTAAGTAAAGTTTTATGTTGCTTGGAGGCAACTAAGGCTAAGAATATGATGCTGAACCTTATTTCATGGCCAAATGTATTTTGCTATACATCTGAACCAATCAGAAGGTTCCTCCACCCCCTAAACACTGAAAAGATTTCCTCTTGTTGTTTCAGGATATTTCTGAAACGTGCCTCAGAGCTGAAGGCTTGGGTTTGATTAATGTATTGTTTCCGTTTTCAAATTAAAAACAGGAATCCTGAGTGATGGTTTAATAATTTTTGTTTGCTTTTCTGTGCTTTCCATGTGGTCTTAATTGCAGCCTGGTTCCCAGGCCTGATTAGGAAGATTGTACATCTGACTGCAGTTTAAGGCATTGCTTTGAGGCAGGAACCTAGCCTTGTTTTATTTCCAGCAAATGGGAACAATCTGGAAAGTTACTAGGGAAGAGATCTACCTTTTCACTATCATTTCTCCTAATTACAGAAACCGCACAACAGGAATAGACATAGCTTAACATGTATTATACACGAACATGTCTAACAAGACTATTGTACTGGTTTGAAGATGGGTTGTTTTAATTTAAAAACAAAATTAGGACGGAGACCTTAGATAGGTATTGTGGGGAGAGATTTTTTTTTTTTCCTGCATGTTTTGTTTCATATGCGCCATGATGCCTTGGAGAGACAAATTGAGAAAAACTTTCTTCCTTTGTCTATGGAGATTCTCAGTCATCCAGAGCATAGTTGTCCCAAATGTGCTTTTTCAAAAGGCAGCTGGACTTGGTTTTTTTTTTTTCCTTGAAGATGTTTTGCTTCTTATCCAAGAAGCTTCTTCAGCTCTGATGTCAGTCTGATGCAGTGGTGGGATTCAAATTTTTTTACTACCAGTTCTGTGGGCGTGGCTTGGTGGGCATTGCTTGGTGGACGTGACAGGGGAAGGACACTGTAAAATCTCCATTCCCACCCCATTCCAGGGAAAGGATACCACAAAATCCCCATTCTCTCCCCACCCCACTAACCTGCTTTCCAGCTCCATTCCCCTGTGAGGGCAACAAAAGAAGACCCAGCTGATCAGCTGGGACTCAGGAGGCAGAGAATAGATGAGGGCAGGGCCAGTCAGAAGTGTTATTCCAAACTACTCAAAATTCCCACTACCAATTCTCCGAACTACTCAGAATTTCTGCTACTGGTTCTCCAGAACTTCTGAATACCACCTTTGGTCTGATGTAAGTCTGAGAGAATTAGCTGTCAAATATTGTCTCTGTCTTCCTTGTCGCCCTGGTTTATATTCAGCAGTGGATCCTACCTGTTCCACTACCAGTTTGGTGATCATACAAGCATGTGCATGCCCCTAACACGCGCGCCCAGCTTTCTCTATACCAGCTGAGGCCTGCAGTGCCAATCAACTGAGAGGATAAAGAAGAGAAAAGCACAAGGGCAGATGAGAGGGCTGATCCTCCGCTTTTCTCTTCTTTCTCCTCAGCTGATTGTCAGCCTTTTTTTCCTCCTCTTAGCTGATCTTCAGAAGCTTTTCTTACTACCGGTTTGGTCCAACCGGTCCAAACCAGTTGTATACCACCACTGTTTATATTCCTTCCATGTGGCCTACTGTTTTTTTTAACCACTCAAATCTTACTGCCTGCTCTCTCCTCCACCACCCCCATATACACACATATCTCCTAGCATACTTCTCCCAGGTCCTCAGTGTCATCCAACGTAACTGTCCAAATATCCACAACCTAATCACAGTACTCCCCGAGCTGCTTCTCTCTTTCACCACATGCTGTATGCTTGTCCTATGTAGATTACCCAATCACTCTCTTTCATATGCATTTCTCACATTCCAGTCCCAGCAGGACTAGCATCTGGTACAATGCTGTTCTACATGCCTAATCACCCATTCCCAACACAGAACAAAGCTAAGATCATAACACTTCAGCAGGCAGTCCAGTAGGCAGTCCTAAGGCAGTCCTAGTAGTTGGCAGATGGAAATTCATCCTCCAGGATGATAGCAAGAGCATAACATTTAAGGCTTATATACCTCTCCATAGTGCTTTATATCACTCTCTGGACAGTTTACAAAATAGAAGCATTATTGTGTACTGCCCCTAATAATCTAGCTCTCCATTTTAATGACCTCGGAAGGATGGAAGACTAAGACAACCTTGAGCCTTGTCAGGATTGAACTCCAGGCTGTGGGCAGAGTTTGCTGCAATACTGCACTTTAATCACTGTGCCACCTGGGCTCATTATGATACAGAGGGTGCTCTGATGACAAAGCCAGGAAGCTTCAGGGCTCAGATATGTTGCCAGACACTTGCACCTCAACTTGATTCCATTTGAATGTCCTGACTCCTCACTGCAATGGCTCAAAATCAAGTTTGCCCCTGTCCACAATTCTTCCCTCCCTGACACTCTCATTAAAATGGCATAGCTCTAGCCAGATCTCATCCTCAGTGACACAAATATAAGAGCACCAACCCTAGCTAAAATTGCTCCTTGAGGGTCCATCTTGCAGCTGGAAGGGTACCAGGACATTCCCCATATTTCTCCATAGTGTGGATCTTGAGAAACTCAGCAGGGTCAATGCTAATTGGTTTACATTAAACTATAATTTAAAAGAAAATTTTTACAAGATGATGTATCGTTGGTATTTAACTCCAGATAAATTGTCAAGAAGGCATAAAGGTACTTCAAGTGAATGTTGGAATTGTAAATGTAAAGAGGGGACTTGTTATCCTCTACGGTGGACATGTGATAAAGCAAAGAAATATTGGAGTAGGATTCATATATCCTAATACAGAAAATTCTTAAAGTGAATATAGAAAAAAAAAAAAACCCACCAGAGATGTCTTTTGGTTTTAATGGAACAAGACTTGCGGGTGGGGGGAAATTGGAACTTTGATGTTATATATGCTGACGGCAGCAAGACTACTCTACACACAGAAATGGAAGGTCATCTCAACCCCCACAATGGATGAATGGCTGCAAAAACTGATGGAGTTAGCAGAGATGGCTAAATTGACTGCTCTGATTAAAGAAGAAAAAAAAAAACCACAAATACCCTGACTTCAACATGGAAACCACTTCTGGACTTTGTGCTTGAGGTGGAAAAAGATGAAATGTTGACCTTGGGTTTTACCAATTAGATAGATTTTTTGTTACTAAAATGGCTAGTTTCTATAATTATGAAACAGTAAAAAAGTTGAGGGTAGATGTTAATGCCTTATTCAAATGCACCAAAGGACTTGAAAGTGAGTGCCTTTTGGTTTTTTGCTTTTCCTTTTCTTTCCCCCACTATTCACTTCCCTCCCTAATTTCCCTAGTATTTGCTTTTGTATTTTGTATTCATGAGAAGCTGCTGTACAAAACTCATACCACTTCTTGGAAATGATCAAAGATCTACACGTGGAGCAAGAAGATCTGCTTGTCAGTTTTGACGTGGTTTCACTATTCACTCAAGTCCTGATAAAAGAGACCCTTGAAATCATCAAAAATAAATACCAACCAGCTAAACACCTCATGGAACAAACAGAACACTGCTTAACCAACACATATTTCATATACAAAGGACAAAGATACAAACAAATTGAAGGAGCCCCCATGGGATCACCACTGTCACCTGTCATTGCAAACCTGTTCATGGAAGAATTCGAATCCAAAGCCCTGGCCAATGCCATTCTCAAACCCAAACTATGTTTAAGATATATCGATGACACATTTGTGATTTGGCCCCATGGACAAGAAAACCTAAACAATTTCCTAACACACCTAAACAGCGCACACCCCAAAATCAAGTTCACCATGGAAACAGAAACAAACAAACAACTACCATTCCTAGATGTACTAATCTACGAAAAAACAGATGGCACACTAGGACACACCATATACCAGAAGAAAACACACACCAACCGCTACCTCAACGCCCAATCCCACCACCACCCAGCACAGATAAACTCTGTGGCTAAAACACTAATTACTAGAACCAAATGCCTGGCAGACAAGACACACATTAGGACTGAACTATGTACCCTGACTAAAATATTGACAGCCAACGGCTTCCACAAAAGCAAAATCACCAACTTGATCCACAAAAACACACTGAGACATAATAGAGACCCAGAAGATGAACAGACCCATGGAACAGCTGTCCTGCCCTACATAAGAGGCACTACAGACAAAATTAGTAAGATACTATACAGACACCACATCAAGACTGCCTTCAAAACAGACAGAAAAATAGCAGCCATCCTCAGAAACCCCAAAATTGACCTGGAAAACCAAGTCATATACGAAGTCCCCTGTGCATCATGCCCGGCCACATACATTGGACAGACCATAGAAGAATAAGCACCTGCCTGGATGAACACAAAAATGCAGTCAAAAAGCTGGAACACACTTCCTCACTAGTCCAACACATGGAAGTCACAGGTCATAGCATCAACTTCAATGGCACCAAAACCCTAGCCACTATAGAAAATCCCAGCCACAGAATCATCAGAGAAGCCATAGAAATTGAAAAAAGACCAGAAAGCATGAACAGAAGAGATGATTCCACCAGGCTGTCAATCATTTGGAAGCCTGCACTCACAAACAAAAAAATCTCCACACCACAAGCCAGGCAAACACCTGGGCACAAACAGTTCTCCCCTGATACCTCCAGCTCTAACATACCCCAACCAGGCACCCAGATGAAACCCAGCTTCCTAACTAATGATAGCCATCCATTTACCCGAAGCCAAGCTGCACTAAAGGCCTCCAATAAAGTAACACAATGTTGCCAGCCAATCAAGATACAAAAAGAGCCCCCCCCCCAAAAAAAAAAAAAAACAGGCAGAAGATATTAGTAGCAGAACACAGCAAACTCCAAGACCAATAAACACAGACCAAGACTCTCAACCAATCAGGAGGAAGAAAAAACCATTCTGACACAGCAATAGGCTGCCCCAAATTTAAAACTGAAACCACTGTAAAAGTCTGACTCACAGACAAACACTATACAGAAGCCTGATGATGGCAGATGGGATTCTGCTGAAACGTTGCTACAACTTTAAAAGTACCACTACTATGACGTGGGAAAATACTCGAACAAAGCTGAATGCCATACACGTAAGTACCCGCGAAAACTTTATATATATATATATATATATGGATCTTTGGTTATTTGGGTTTTCTCCCGCGTAAGATTGGAAGTATCTGTACATATACATATACATATACACACACACATATATATATATATATGTTTTCTGAGGTTCTCGCGGGTATTTGTATGTGGATCTTTGGTTATTCGGGTTTTCTCCCACGTAAGATTGGAAGTATCTAGGCAACGTTTCGATGAAGTTTCATTCATCATCTTCAGGCTTGGTCTTCAGCTCTGTGCTTCTCAGTCTTACGCGGGAGAAAACCCGAATAACCAAAGATCCATATATATATATATATATATATATATATATATATATATATATATATATATATATATATATATATATATACACACACACACACACACACACACACACACACACATACATACATACATATATACACACACACATATACACAGAGAACACACAGACACACACATATATAAATACTATACACACACAGACACACACACAGACACACAGAGACATAGACACACGCAAACACACATAGACACACAAAGACACACAGACACACACAGAGAGAGAGACACACACACAAACACACACAGACACACAGACACACACACATATACAGAGAGACACACACAGAGAGAGAGACACACAGAGACACACACACAGAGACACATATATTCTGAATGGAAAAGTAACAGGAAATCCAAGCTGGAGGCTAGACTGGGAAGTTGAAAATGGATCCTAGAAAAGGCAATGACAATCCACTGTCCTACTGTTGCCAGGAAAACTACATGGATGTACTCATGGCATTACTAAGAGTTTGGCTCAAGGGAGATTTTAGCTTTGTTTTTACTGTTATAGGAGAAAGTATCCGTAGTGCCTCAGGGAACCTCAGTCACCTTTTGTCTGTTCCTGATATACAACACTTTCTGGATCTCAGTCTTCACTTATTGCCCTTAGAAATCAGAAGAAAGTTGCCAGATGTTAGTCTAGAATAAATTCCGATAGCTAAGTTATAAATCCATGGAGAAAAAGGAGAATATAACGGAAACACTGAGCAAAGTATCATAAATAAAGGGCTGTCTCAGTAAAATGTTCAGGAGTTCAAAGAAGCTTCGATTCTTCCCTAAGACTAACATCAAATGTTTCAAATTAGTGTTGTATTTTTTTTTCTATAGAAATGATCTTTTATAGAAAAAGATCATAACTCCGGATGCATATATTAGTAATTGTTTGCTGTGCCGAAGGATGAAAACATCCCCTTTAAAAATAGATTGATAATCCATATTTCCTTCCAGAAGGATGTTTACTTCACTTTTAGTTCAATCCTCTTTCTTCACCGCAAGTATTTTCTCTTGTAAAATAAATGGAATTTATAAATCCACTCAGCTACAGCTATGTCGACAAAATATTAAACAGTACAAGATTTGATTTCGCAAATAGCTACACTTTCCATTTTTATTTATGATGGCTTTTTAAAAAAGTATGCTTGGATTGGCCATTATTCTGCTTCCCTCGCCATAACTTTAAATTATGATGTTACAGTGCCAGGTCTGCTTCTTCCATTTTCTTTTAGTTTAGCAATCCTCATCAAACCCTTATTTCTCTATGTTAGGTTAAGAAAGTTTCATGGAGGCCCCGAAAAGGGATACAGCAACCATCTTTCTAGAAGCCTCCACTGCTATATCCAGAGCCATTATAAAAGTTGACACCAAATTCAAATTTGTAATGAGAGAAAAGCAGAAAACAGTTAAACATAGGGAATAATCCTGTACAGTTATTTGATTGATGGCATTTAATTCCAATTTAAGTTAAAGAAAGATCTAATAGCTAGATGGATTTATTTGTTATTTTTGTGGCATTATTTCAATTTATAATGTCAGGTGCAGGAAACAAGGAGCCTGGATAGAGTTCAAAAGCCCTGCTACCTAAACACAAGAATCTGATCTACTAATCATCTTCTTTTAATGACCCCATAATCCCTTGCGGGGTGGAGTCTGAGCAACTGAATGGAGCTAGCAGAGTGTTTTAATGGCCGGATGCCATTCCTATCACCAATGCGCAGTTTTGTTCAGCAGATATATTCTCAGTGTGTCCAGAGAGAGAAATATCTGCCTCTACCTAGGATTGAACTCACAGCCTCCTGATGGTGAGGAGAGAACTCCACCACACTAATCCAAGAATCTAAACTATTTTTTTAAAAAACAAATTTTATTGATTTTAAAGACAAACAAACCATCATTAACCATTAAATACATAAAACCTCTTTCCATTATTAATTTTACAAGTCAAGTAAAATATTATTTTATGCAACATAATTCTGTTTTACACCATTTCAATATAAACATATAGATATCTCTTAACAAATTTCTCATTATTGCTCTTTTCGGATTCAATTTCATTGTTAGTATTATTATTTTCTATATTTATCCAGTTTATAATCATCATCTTTATTCCTCTCTGACTTGATTACCATTATTCTCATCCAACATTCCTCCAAGGTTTTATTAATTCTCAAACAAAACATAGACACACAAAACACAAAAATATAAAACTTCTTTTAAGAAAGTAGCTTGGCCCCAGATTACCTCTCTTTGTATGGACTTCAATTAAATTCGTGCTCATCTTGTATACCATTACCTATCTTATTTACCATTCTATATCTTCTATAAAACTTCTCCCCACTTTTCATTCTTCTTATTTCTATTTTATTTAATTCATTTTAATTTAAATCATTATATTTGTATTTTTTGTCCATTCTTTCCAGATTATCCATTTATCTCATTCCCTATAGTAAAAAAAAAAAGAATTTCTCCTGAAATCACTAATCAGAGTATGATGCCTTTCTATCCTCCCCCTAAATTAATATTTAAAATAACACCTGATACCCAATCTGATTCTGCTTAGTACATTCTACCAACTAACCTTTAAAGAGAAAAAATAATAAATTCATAATAATTAATATAATTAGATAATAAATCTAAATATTGAATCTTATAACATTCCAATTGTCTATTTCAAAAAAACAAGTGCTACAATTTTAGTAAATTTTAAAATCTATCATTACTAAACATTTCAATATTTTAATCTTTTATTAATTCTTATAACATATAATGGAACTTCCAGTTTGTCGGCTTCGCCAGCGGCAGGATTCCTGCTGCGCTAGCCGTTTTGGTGCCTCCGATCTGGACGGGTTTGGAGGCTAAGGCTGCCCCGCAGAGGCAGCCGAAGATGGGGGGAGATGGTGAGGGGTTTGGGGGTGTTTCAGACCCCCTCCCCAGCTGGTAAAACCCCCTTTTCTCAAGGTGGTCAAGCGGCGGTCTGTAATGGCCGCCACAAAGAAGCCGACAGCTGGGTAAGACTGAGCAGGAGGAAGAGGGGAGAAAGTTTTCAAGATAAAGTTTTTTGGCTGATCCAGGACTTTAAGAGGCGTTTAATCATGAGAACTATGACTTTTTGAAAAATACTTGGTTTCCAGAGGAGGATTTCAAGCGGCAAAATTGAGGTACTGAAAGGAAAGTTTACCCTTCTTCCCTATGGAATCAACAAATGGCCATTGAGAAACCTGTTGTTTTTTTATAAAAGGTAAAAACTTGGCTTCTTGTTATAAGTGGGAAGGGAGAGGACAAAAAAATATATATATTAAGATTTTGCTGGAGGAGATGCCTTGAAGATCTTGAGACTAGAAATTGATTGCAACAAGGCTGTAAAATACAGATTGGGCTTTTTTTCTTTTCCCTTTTACTGATACCACCCCAGGAAGACAAAGTGAGGACTTTGTGCGTTGTTTGGACTGATTGATGTCTCTGGGACTTTGAGGAATTGTTTTAACTTTTGAAACATTTTGGTTGCTCCAAGAAGAACAAAGAATGGCTTTAGCTGATGATGAACTTAGAAAGGAATATCAAGAAAGTAAGGACGCTGTGAAAGAAGCTTTCCTTTCTTTAGAAATGGCGCTTGCTATTTATCAGCAAACACAACAACAGATGGAGGAAATAGAAGGAGAAGAAGAAAAAGAAGAAGACGCCATCTTCAGTGAATCTAAAAAATTAACTAAGAGAGAAAGGAGAAAGAAAGGAAGGGAAATGAAGGACTTAAGACTTAAAAAAACACTTAAGAAAGGAAAAAGTAAGATGCAAAACCAACTCAATGTTACTGAGCAAAAGGAGAAAGGATTACAACAGAGAGGGAAAGCTAAAAAGGCCAGGGGGGATAAGAAAGGAAGGGAAAAGGGAAGGAAAAGCTACAAAGGTATGAAACAAGATGGGGAAAAAGGGATAAAGGGTAAGGTATAATTTCTTTAAAAAAGAAGATTCTGCAAGGTACATAAGATGGTATTATGTATTAGAAATAGAAAACTAGAATGTTATAAGAATTAATCCAAGAATCTAAACTATTAATGGTCAAGGCAAATTGGCACCTGATAAGAATCAAAGGACTTTAAGGGAGGCTGGACTTATGTCCCTTCTGGGGAAATAGAGATTCCAGACTAATGATGCATTTGACCCCATCTTCAGGACCAGCCTGGTCATATATACATATATCCTACATATATGATTTAATAATGTATAGAATAATAGGTTTAAAAACAAAGCCATCATTTATAATTCAATTCAATTAGGTGTGTCTCTCTTTGAGATCTTCATTTCCACCCCAGCCCCCACAAAATCCTACCTGAGAAATCTCCTGCCTAGAAGAGAATGGGGCAGGAGTTGGCTGGGCTGCTTGTAATCAGAATACATAAATTACCCACCAACTAGCTCAAATGTTTGTTTTGTTGTGCTTTTTTTTTTTTTTGGTTTTGGAAATATAATAAGGAGAAGGTGGGATCTTTAGCAAAACGTATCTCCCAGCTCTTATTGGGCGAACAGACAGATTCAACTTGGTTCTAAAATGTATCCAAGATGCTGAGGCACACTGGGCTTTACAGATAAATTTAATTACTAAATTGCCTGGGATGGAATGTGTAGCTGGGAAAGGGGTGGGGAAAATGTTGGCAATAGCACCACAGCTTCCCGAGGATGAGCGAGCACATTCCAAAGAGGGGCCCAAAACAAGAAACTGGATGGAGGAGAGGGGGGAAACATTGAGGGTAACTACACCCTAGAATCTCCCACAGTGTATCTATTAGGTTAGAAGATGTTTGCTCATCCTCGGGAAGCTGTGGTGTTATTGCCAGTGTTGGCTAGTGTTGGTCTGGGGAGATTTTATCTATTAGGTGTAATGAAGAACTGGACTTGATTGGATCTCACTGTGATGTCTCTGGGCATTTGCCTGACACATTGCCTGAACCAATGCAAAGCTAACCAACAGGTTTATTTGGACAATCTGTGTGGTATAATAGTAAAGGTGGTAGATTAGTGATGAGACTCAAGTTCTACTCCATCTCCAATCTTAGAACCTCAGCTTTTCTCTCTCTCTCTCTCTCTCTCTGCCTCCGTGTCTCTCTCTGTCTCTGTCTCTCTGTGTGTTTCTCTGTCTGTATGTGTGTGTGTGTCTGTGTGTGTGTCTGTGTCTCTCTATCTCTGTGTGTCTGTCTCTTTCTCTGTCTGTCTCTTTGTGTGTGTGTGTATCTGTCTGTCTGTCTGTCTGTGTGTGTGTGTCTCCCTCTGTGTCTCTGCCTCTCTCTCTCTCTCTCTGTTTCTCTCTCTGTCTGTGTGTGTGTGTGTCTGTGTGTGTCTCTGTCTCTCTGTGTGTGTGTCTCTCCCTCCCTCCCTCCCTCTCTCCCTCTCTCTTTCTCTCTCTCATCCCAACATATCTCACAGACCTTTGTTTGGAGAAAGGGGAGGATTGGGTGCCATGTCTTGAGGGATACAAATCAAAAAACAAAATAACATGAGCGATGGGAGCACAAGGTATGGATTTGACAGAGAGTGTGATGGAACGGGGGACAAATAAAATTAAAATAAAGGATTGTTACACATGACCCAGGATTGACCTGTATCGGTTGCTAGGGGGAAAACAGATAATTGAGTTGCTGACCTTATTCAAATGAGCTTCCCTTGAAAACAGGGCTCCTTATCAGTGAAAGTCATATCAAGTAAATGTTCAGCCAGTGAAATTTCAAAACTATGAAAGGCAGGAGAAATCTCCTGCCTAGAACAGAATGAGGCAGGAGTTGGTTGGGCTGCTTGTAAGTTACCCACCAACTAGCTCAAATTTCCCATTATAAAAATAAGCTCAACCTTTTGGTGAGTTTTAGCTGTGCTTGCCCATGGAATTGTATTTGTTAATGATATCATGGTCTTTCGAATGTGGCTGTTTAAAATCAAATGCTTTACAACAGCCATGTCCAACCCACAGCCAAGGAGCCTCATGTGGTCCTAGACAGCTAATAATGGAGCCCCACAAAATTATAATCATGTTGTGTGATATTATTTCATAAAACTGTATTATGTGTTTTATTGGCATCCCAAGACAAGTAGATTTCATTCAATTGGTCTGGGCAAGCCAAAGGATTGGACATCCATTTTTTTGGAAGGAGCCTTTGGAAACAAAATTTCCAAGTGCCTTTCTTCTGTGAAGAGTAGAGTGGAGTGGAGTGGAATGGAATAGAATAGAATAGAATAGAATAGAATAGAATAGAATAGAATAGAATAGAATAGAATAGAATAGAATAGAATAGAAGCTGGAAGAGACCTTGGAGATCTTCTAGTCCAGCCTCCTACTCAAGCAGGAGAACCTATACTATTGCAGATAAGTGACTGTCTAGGCTCTTCTTAAAAGCCTCCAGTAATGGATCGTCCACGATTTCTGAAGGCAAGCTGTTCCACTGGTTAAGTATCCTCATGAAGTTTCTCCTTAATTCCAGGTTACTTCTCTCTTTGGTTAGTTTCCAACCATTATTTCTTGTCCTGCCTTCTGGGGCTTTGTAGAATAATGCCACCCCCTCTTTGTGGCAGCCCTTCAAATACTGGAATACTGCTATCATGTCACCCCTAATTCTTCTTTTCTTTAGATTAGCCAAACCCAGTCCTGCAGCCATTCTTCATATGTTTTAGTCTCCAGGCCTTGATCATCTTAGTTGATCTTCTCTGAACTTTTTCCAAAGTCTCAACATCTTTTTGTACTATGGTGACCAAAATTGGTTGCAGTTTTCTAGGTGTGGTCTTACTAGCATAAGAAAAAAAATATTAAAGAGATATCCTGTCTCATGTATTTGATTGGCTTTGCATGCTAGGTACAATGAACCACGTGCTTTCTGGGACAATTCTGGCACCTGAGATGGAATTTGCCTAATGGCTTTGTCTGGTTCTCACCTTTGGTCATAGAGTGGGATATCAATGCTAATGATCTAGGCATACTGCATCCATTGTTCCAGGATTTCTGGTTTTGATTGCCAGCTGCAAATCTGATTGTGCTGGATTCAATATTGCAACAGTAACCTTGGAAATCTCAAAGGACAGTTTGGTGTGGAGTTTGCTAGCTTCCCATTGCCTTTGATCACATCAGAGGGGTAAGCATCATTGCCTGGGTCAAATGTTTGTTAGTAAGTCCTCTGAGATCTTGATAGGGCATCTAGGCTTAGATCATGCCCATAATACCAAGGATGGGTTAGGGCCAATATTTGCCCCAAGAGAGGGATCCACAGGGACCGGACACTATTTAAACAATTTAGTTGAATGGTGTATGTTAAAACCCCTGTGTCTGAAACCCAACTGTTGCCCACAACTATGCGTTGTAAGTATCATGACAAGTACATGTCTGGAAAAGAGAGTGAATGACTATAAGCTGAACCCAGTGGTTTATGGTACTTGGGGGAAGACAGGTAATAAAAGAAATGGAGATGGCACAGGGCAAGGATTGGAAAGGGGCACCCTTGAGATGTGTGTTGTCAAACTTCAAAGGACTTAAGGAGTGATAAGCTGTCAGAACATTTGCCGCATGACTACCATTACAAGACAATCAAGGAGCAAACCACAGCGCACAGAGACATAGACATTTAACAGTGGTTTATATACAACAGTTATATACAGAAATATACATGGTATAGGCAAACTAACTTACAAGCAATCTTTCTTCTTCTTAATATGGAGAACTTCTGCAATGAATACTGGACACAAGGAGAGAGAACCATGCCCGCTAATGGCTGCCTTTTATAAACACCTCTTAAAGGGATAGAACCCATCATCACCAGTCTTAAAGGGAAATACCCATGCTATGCTAAATCACCTTCATTTCATCAGCCAAACATTGCATCAGACTTACAGCATCTGGCAGCTATTACTGCTACTGGTCAGCTCTTAAATCTTAATACCTCTTAACCAAAGGTTAATATGCTTGTGTGAAAGTATTTGCGGGTAGGTTTTTGGACTATAATATTATTTCAAATTTAACTTTGTTTTTAAAAGAAAAAATATTGAAATAGAAGGTAGTCAGTAAAAAAAGAGACATGTATTTCGGGGCAGGTGTGTGAATCTGAGGTTATTAATAAATCCTCCAGCTTTAAAGATAGGACAGAACGTTATTGCTATTTTAACAGCACCTTAACCTAAAATTATATGTAACTTTGGTTTTGTGAATGGTACTTGATTTTTATTTTATAGTATTTGAAAAACTGTTAGGTCTAGAGCAGGGCTGTCAAACTCCCGGCCACAGGCCAGATGTGTCATGCCCTGGCCATGTCCATGCCCGGTTTAGCAAAGTCCTGATATGTCACGTGATGCTGCCGTGATGCACATGAGTTTGACACTGCTGTTCTAGAAATAATCTTAGAAATAAAATATAAATTTAGCTCAGCTGGTAGTTGCCAATAGAATGGGGAAGACTAGGCAGGCAGTGACAAATCTAAAAACGGCAGCCTTATTCTCATATGACGGAAGTATTATTTTTGATGTTCACCTCATTCTATCCCATAATAGTTAGTCACTTCATTCGATCCCATAATAGTTAATCAACTTCATTGTCTCTAACTGCGCCTCAGACAAAAATCTAAAAGCAGGTTTTAAATAAATCCAATATTTTATCCTTCCTATCATCCATTTCTTTTGTTCTCTCTTATTCCATTTTGAAAACAAAACCAATTAAGCTAGGAATTAATTACATTTAGGATATTCTTTCTTATATTCTACATTAGGGAACATGTGGATTTAAAAAGAGAATACAAATTTTTCTCCATTGTTTAAATATGGCAAAACAGAAGTGCAATAAACTCAAAATGCTTGTAGATATTTTGTCTCTTTGATATGTCTTTTCTTTTGCTTCAAAGAAAAAAAGGCAAAATATAACCCTTGCTCCAGAGGTGGTCTTCAGTAGATTCTGACCAATTCTGGAGAACCAGTAGCAGAAATTTTGAGTAGTTCAGAGAACCAGCCAATACCACCTCTGACTGGAGATTTTACAGTACCCTTCCCCTGCCACGCCCACCAAGCCACGCCCACAGAACCAGTAGTAAAAAAAATGTGAATCCCACCATTGCCTTGCTAACAATCCTATAATGTAACTTTCAAAAGAGAAAAGACAGGGCATTTTTAAAAGCAATCTCTTTTCTCAACATTTATCTCCAAAGCACGAGGAAAAAAAATAAAAGAATCGAAAAGCTTGCATTTCTGTTGTCATCTAATTAGAAGATCCACAAAATGTGGATTTTATCTAACAACGCTGAATGACTTATTATCTACCACTAACTTCATTGACAAGAAGAAATCTGAACAAATTATAGAGAAGAAGTTCAGATGAACCAAATGAATGTTTTGGTTAAGGATTTCGCTTCTTGGCTAAGTTTGCCTTGATTGTATGAACTCTGCTAGGTTAGGTCAGCCTGACACTTTTCAAACAAGTTTGAAAGAGGATGGACCTCCATGGCATCTGCTCCCCATAAATAAAGTGATGTTCTCCAGTGCAAATTTGTTTCTTGGCAAACTAGACCATGATCAGACTGGGAAAATAAAGGATTCTCATATGGAACTCTGGAGGGAGGGAGAAAACCTTTCCTGTGTGGATTTACTGGAAAGCAAAATATGAGGTGGAAGCAGAAAAACATAAGTATCAATTCTTCTGAAATATAAAGATGATATCACCAAGAGGTATGCATATGTGAGCACCCCAGACACTTTAGTGGCATATAAAGGTTTATTCCTGAACTCTGCTCTTTTCCCCCTTCTCCATTAGTGTGTTCAGTCTAATTGCTGCCTCTATGGTGGGGATGCAATATCCAGTTCCGTCTTCTGTGTGTATAGACTTCTAGCCACTCTGTTAAGACAGAATGTGGCTCGGTATAGCATCATGGAAGTAGTCTACACTTCATACTGATATCGAATTACAACATCTATCCCATTGCAAATCCCTATGTCTCCACATTATGGTGTTTTATTATATGGTTTTATCTTAATTTAATATATTATCTCCTACATAGTATTGTCCACATTATTTACATACGTATAATATAGTTGTTCTGACTCAAACCCTTTTCCAATAAAACAAACAAGAACCAAAGGGAACAGAAACCTTTTAATGATTCTTAGGAATCCCCGGTTAAAAGGCTGCTGAAAACTAACTTTGATAAGCACAAGCTTCACCAAAACTGTGCGAGTCTGCCAAGAAGAACAGATAAGAAATATTTAACAACACAAGAGTCTTCAAATACCAACTTAAGATACTGTAATGGCCATAAGGCTGTTTCAAAACATCTTTGCTTTCTGCAAAGAATGTTCAATTCAAAGCTGGTTTTTATCTTCTTGAAGGAGGGGCCATTACCTTGCAGCCTTATTCCCGAGTCTCCTGTGCTGCTACAGCTGCTTTTTCCTGTGAGCAGCCCTGCGTGCACACACACTTGGCACAGGCTCCTCGGGAACCTTCTCATCACTGCTGCCAGCCCCCACAATCACTGAAGGCAGCAGTCCACTCCCTAATAGTCCTGGCCCCTCATCTGAGTCCTCGCTCTCCCCAGCTGTCTGCACCTGCTGTCAGCTAACCACAACAATAGTATCGTATCGTATCGTATCGTATCGTATCGTATCGTATCGTATCGTATCGTATCGTATGGCATGGCATGGCATGGCATAGCATAGCATCACATAGCATAGTATACAGTACATAATACTATACTATACTATTAAAATATGATACGATACAATACGATACAGTACAATACCATACCATACCATACCATACCATACCATACCATACCATACCATACTGTGAGAGGGATCTTGGAGTGAAAGGGATCTCGGAATCCTAGTGGGCAATCATTTAAATATGAGCCAGCCGTGTGCTGCAGCTGCCAAAAAAGCCAACACGGTTCTAGGCGGCATAAACAGAAGGATAGAATCAAGATCATGTGAAGTGTTAATACCACTTTATAAAGCCTTGGTAAGGCCACACATGGAATACTGCACCCAATTTTGGTCACCACAATGCAAAAGGATGTTGAGCCTCTAGAAAAAGTGCAGAGAAGAGCAACAAAGAGGATTAGGGGATTGGAGGCTAAAAAATATGAAGAACGGTTGCAGGAACTGGGTATGTCTAGTCTAATGAAAAGAAGGACTAGGGGAGACATGATAGCAGTGTACCAATATCTCAGGGGCTGCCACAAAGAAGAGGGAGTCAAGCTATTCTCCAAAGCACCTGAAAGCAGGACAAGAAGCAATGGGTGGAAACTAACCAAGGAGAGAAGCAACTTAGAACTAAGGAGAAATTTCCTGACAGATAGAACAATTGATCCGTGGAACAACTTGCCTCTAGAAGTTGTGAATGCTCCAACACTGGAAGATTTTAAGAAGTGATTGGATAACCATTTGTCTGAAGTGGTGTAGGGTTTCCTGCCTAGGCAGGGGGTTGGACTAGAAGACCTCCAAGGTCCCTTCCAACTCTTGCTTTTCTACTCTAATCCAATATAATGCAAAGCACGGCAAATGCAGGGAGTCCTCAGTTTACAACAGTTCAATTAGACCATTCAAAGTTACAATGGCCCTGAAAAAAAGGGACACTACTGTTTTTCAGACTTATGACTGTTGTACATCCTCGCAGTCATGTGATCAAAATTCGGATGCTTGGCAACTGGTTCATAATGTATGACCAATGCTGTGGCCCGGTGGGGGGGTGTCATGGGATCCCCTTTTGTGACCTTCTGACAAGGAAAGCCAATGAATGGGGAAACCAGATTCACTTAACACCCGTGTTACTAAATTAACAACTGTGGTGGTTCACTTAAACAACTGTGGCAAGAGAGGTCACAAAATGGGGCGAAACTCACTTAACAAATGTTTCACTTAGCCACAGAAATTTTGTGTTCTATTGTAGTCATATTGCCAAGGAATCTATCCAGATAAAAGCGAAATACCACTCATAAATCATCACAAAATCTCCAGAACTGTAAAGCCTACAAACTTGAAATTTGGCACGTATGTTCCTCTTGGCTTCTAGGTGCTCACTAAGAAAGGATTTTTTTAAATGACCATCAGAGCATCAATATTTCCTATATTATTGTTAACACGGTCTGATGATAAGGAGTTCTATTCCCCCTCCCCACCTGAAAAGAAACTGCAGTTGAGCTAAGCCATGCCCAAGCTCCTTGCTGTCTCCTTCTTGCTCATGCAGCAAATTCTGTTTCAGTTTCCAAACAGCCCTGAGCTCTCTCACACACTGACAGGACACGAGTCAAATGAGTACTGATGGATGCTGGTAGGCAGAAGCACAATTTCCCCCCTTTATTTTCCTACCCAAAAACTTGCCCAATCACATATTCATAGCAAAGCATGGATACCCTGCTTATATATACATTTCAATTCCTCTCTCTAATATATCAAATATGATTGATTCTGCATCATATACTATATCTGTAAGATGAATTTATTGCACATGGATTCATGGTTTCAATTATGTTTCTTGGGAAATTCTTTAGTATTTTTCTATGTATAGCAGCCACAAAGATAATATCTCAAAAGTTGTTGATCACAGGAAGGATGTTGGGAATCATCTTTTTATTTTTAAATCAGCCACATTGTTTGAAAGCTAGCAAGATAAATATGAGCTTTGTCAGCGAATGCAAAAATAGAACAAAGTGAACTAGAACAGATACAGCGCACGACTTCATGAATAAAAGTACCTTGAATTAAGCAGTGATTCAATTCTTTTTTTTCCATTACATTTTATTTAGTTTTCAAAATTTAAAAACATAAAATAAAATTTTATACATCATTATATGAACATCAAGACATATTTTACATTTCCTTATCATCTTTCTATATACACATTTCTTTCATTATACAATTTCAATTTAATATCTAAATATAGATAAATATGAATATAGGTATAAATATTTATAGAGTTTTTTATTCTTTACCTAATTGTCATTTTGATTTCTTTTTATTCTTAAACCATTCATACCCGGCATCCCATACATTATAACATATCGACTCTTCTTTGTCTCTTAATTACATTATTAGTCTGTCCATTTCTGCATAGTCTAATTTTTTTTTATAACAACATCCTCTGATGGCACATTTTCCTGCTTCCAAAATTGTGCATAGGAAATCCTAGCAGCTTTTAAGATGTGTAGTACTTTTTTATTATATTTTTATGTTATTATGCCTAATAGAAATAGTTCTGCTTTGGGTTCAAATTTCTGTTTTGTTATTTCTTCTAGCCATAATCGAATTATATTCCAGTATTTCTTGACCCCTTGGCAGCGATTCAATTCTTAGATTGCTTAAAATCCATCTCTTAAATCATGGAGTAAAGGGCACTTTAGCCACATGAAAATTGCAGGCTTGATTTGAGAAGGTGCTTGTTGAGGGCCATCCCTGGTCATTTTTTTTTCCCATCAAAGGCCATATTCATTCATTTTAATATGAATTCCTTAAAATAAAAGTATTACCACTAAAAATGTCTTACTGATATGACACAGTATATAACAGTTAAGGTGTTAAGACTGGGAAAAGGGAGGTTTGGTTCAGTCTGATCACTAAGGTGGTGAGATAATTTTCAGCTGGTCACTGGTCACTTCACCCAATATTGATTTGAAAGGTTCTCCATGCATACTTGAATTGAGAAAAGTAATACCAGGGTCAATTTTGCTGATTTCACTGCCAGCTCTATAGGCTGGGGTAATTGCAGCCTTCTCACTTCCTTGCAAAATAAGACCTAGAAGATTTTATACAATTTGAAGCTGTTTTGGGATGATATCAGAAGTATGAGAGAAACCTCTCTTCTCTCTTCTCTTCTTTACTCTACTCTACTCTTTCCACTGTATATTAGCATTCTAATATGCTATATTGGTTACTTAGTGTTCCACTCATCATCAAGACTCCTCACTACACCTATTAATTGGAACACGAGTTTCCAATTAAACAAATAATTTATTCTGAAATCTTCCTTTAATAAACATGGAGAGTTCAAGCATTCAATTTGACATCTTGTATTAGATTCTAGCAGAATCTGAAGATTCAAAATGTGGCCTCTCTTCATTTGGACTGTTAAAATTATTGATCTGAAATTAAACAGTATTTTATTACTTTAAATCAAACAGTCATCCAAATACAGTGCAATTCTATCATTGCATTAAAATGCATTATCAGAAGAAAAAAACAACAATGCATTTATCCACCCTATGTAACAAATTTCGGCATAGATCAATAAGATTTGACAATATTTATTTAGAAGGAAGTTGCCTTCTACAGAGTTTAATCATTAGCTCAACTAATCTAGAACTGACACCATTAACACTTCACAGAATCTTGCTTTTTTCCTTTCATACAAGATCGGAGTAAACTGAAAAGTGAAAAAGTAACAAGAGAGAATTTCTTCAAGAATTTGCAGTCAAAAAGGACAGAAGATATCCCACTTGCTCTTTTAAATAGATGATAGCCAAATGAACCAACCTCTCTCTTTTGCTCTAAAAGTGGCACAGATCCTATTTCTACCTTTTTAAAATCAGTGGTGAATCCTACAATGAATTTGATGATACGTCCATACAACATCACCTTAGATTTTGGTTACAGGACCATCTTTAAAAATGCTAGAGATCAAAACCTGGAAATTAAGATTTAGTCTTTCAGTGCTGCAGGAAATGTTGATATTCAAATAGAATAGAATCACAAGAGTTGGTAGGGACCTTGGAGGTCTTCTTGTCAAGCCCACTGTTCAAACAGGAGATCCTATACCATTTCAGACAAGTGGTCATCCAATCTTTTATTTAAAAACCTCCAGCGTTGGAGAACCCACAACTTCTAGACGCAAGTTGTTCACAGGAATTTTTTTTTTTTCTCTGCACACTATTGTGGAAAACCATTACAATGTTTCCATGTAAGAAATAATATAAGAAAAAAAGTTCTGCTGCTGTGAATACAAATATCACAGTGGTGGGATTTAAAACTTTTTACTACTGGTTCTATGGATGTGGCTTGGTGGGTGTGGTGTAGTTTGGTGGGTGTGGCTTGGTGGGCATGACACAGGAAGGATACTGCAAAATCTCCATTCCCATTCTACTCCTGGGGGAAGGTTACTGCGAAATCCCCATTCCCTCCCCACCCCACTCAGCTGCTTTCCAGCTCCGTTCTCCTGTGCACGGCAACAAAAGAAGACCCAGACAATCATCTGGGACTCGGGAGGCAGAGAATAGATGGGGGTGAGGCCAGTCAGAAGTGGTATTTGTCGGTTCTCCAAACTACTCAAACATTTCCACTACCGGTTCTCCAGAACTGGTCAGGACCTGCTGAAATATTGTGTGTGTTTGTGTGTAAATGGGAGAGATGCTCTGGGCCATCTCATGCACTTAATTAGGCAACTGCAAACATTCTTGCATCCCCTTTGCAAATGCTTAAATACAATATTCTTCTTGCCAGCAATGAGATAAGGAAAAATAAACATTTTCACAAGAAACGAAACAGGGCAAGAATAACCAACACCAACTCTCAAGAGTTTACTAGTCTTAGAGCAGTTGTCATTAGAATTTTCTATATACCAAAGAAAATGACAGACCTGCCTCTACAGTATCCATGCTCAATGCTCCCTCATTAAATCCAATCAATCAGAATAGAGCTGGAAGGGACCTTGGAGGTCTTCTAATCCAACAAGGAAGCAGGAAACCCTATACTATTTCAGACAGGTGGCTGTCCAGTCTTTTCTTGAAAACCTCCAGTGCTGAAGCACCCACAACTTTTAAAGGCAAGATGTTCCATTGGTTCATTGTTCTCACTGTTAAGAAGTTTCTACTTAATTCCAGGTTGCTTCTCTCCTTGATTAGTTTCCATCCCTTGCTTCTTGTCCTGCCTTCTGGTGCTTTGGAAAATAGGTTGACCCCTTCTTTTGTGTGGCGGCCTCTCAAGTAATGGAATACTGCTATTGTGTCCCCACCCCTCCCAGTCCTTCTTTTCTCTAGACTAGCCAAACCGAAATCCTGCAACCGTTCTTCATATGTTTTTGTCTCCAGGCCGTTAATCATCTTAGTTGCTCTTCTTTGCCCTTGAAAATATTTTCCATATTTAAAGGGCAAGGAAGTTTAAAATGCATATTTGGAGTGCAAATATTTAAACATTTTCCATATGAAAGCTCTTGTAGTAATATTGATACTTCCTCTTTAATCCTCTTCTTTGACAGCGTTCATCTATATTTCTTTCACCAGTGAATCAGGATGATATCTCACCTCTTATTGACTTGCATTGTGTTTTTTTTTTTTTTCTTGTATTTCTGCAAATGTAATCTACCAAATCCTGGGAGGTAAAGACTCCCTAAAGTCCAGCCTGTCTTCTGGTAACTTGCCTTGGCAACAATACAGTAGTTCTTTGCCAAGTGGCGTATTTTAACTACTCCATCTGGAATCTCCAATATTGTTCTGTCCAAGTATTAATCAGTCCTCATCCTGTTTAGATTTTTTTTAATGATCATCCAAGGTTAACTAGATGTCCCACCAATTGCAACTGTTGTAGAAATCAACATTTTATTAGAGATGGACAAGATTATCCTTTGGCCATTTCCCAGTTCATATATGGCCTCTGAAAAGATTTTTTAAAAACTTTTTAAGTTATTGACCTATCCTACTATGTTCTACATTCATGATGGCGAACCTATGACATGCGTGCTGGAAGTGGGGCATGCCAGCCATTGCCCGTTGCTCTTCTGGGTTCCAACACACACATACATGCCAGCCAGCTGGTCTTCATACGTGCATGCATGCCAGAAATCGGAACACCAGGTGGCCGGCGTACATGCGCATGCTGGCATGCCAGGGAACTGCTCTTCTGCTTTCTGGCACTCCCATGTGCGTGCGCCAGGGGGTTGCTTCTCTAGTTTCTGGTGCTCTCCTATGCAAGCGCATGCGCTCCTGTTTTGGCACTCAGTGCCGAAAAGGTTCGCCAACACTGTTCTATACAGTTCATACCCAAATATGTATGTATAGCAAGACGAGGCAACATTTGTTACCCCTTATACTTTCACTGTCCCAGAGATGCCCTTGCCAAAATATTTCAGATTGTAACTAACGTCCCAGTGAATTGTTAAAGGACTACATGTGAAACTGGGCATTTTGCATTCATAATTTCATTATAGGTGTTGGAGTGGCCTAATTTACAGATTTTTGAGTTGCCTTCTTCATGGGAAGATCTTGGGTGGTTGAATAATCAAGGATTACTTCAGCTACAAGAAACCCCAGCACACTATCTCTTCAATTGTTTTGCCACCTTCGAACAAGATGAAGAAAGGAAAAGAGAGATTACTGGAAAGGAACCAGTAGCTGATCTGATAGATGAGATGAGAGAATTTTTATTTTGCAAATCCACAGCACACCTTCTGCAACAGATTAAGTTGTTTCCACTTAAGCGAAGAGGTTGCCAAAAGAGGTCGAGAACCAGCGGAGCCTGTTAGGCAGGCTTTGAGAGCTGGAAGGAAGGGAAGTGGAGAACTTTCACTCACTGAAACGATCTGTTATGTTCTTCCAGCATTTAAATTAAGGCAGAAGCTTTGAAATGAAGGGATTAAAAAGTGAAGGCCCCAACTTCAGGAGGGCGAGAGAAGTTAGAAGTGCAGATGACATGAAACAGTATTAATGAAGTGGGCAAAAAGCTACTTCAATTTCAAGAACTATACAATTAAGACATGATTAGGAAAGGATCCAGTCCAGAGCTTTTGGGAATTCTGTCCAATTTCTTTACCAGCATGCACTAGAGGAAACGTCTGTAATTTCTTCAGAAGAACAAAGTAATGTGTTCCATGTGGGTTTGGGTTTCTGCTCTTCCTCCATGCTGCATCTGTGGCATTTCCTTTAATTTAATGTGCCTTAGGAACCACAGAGAGAGATGGCCATACAATCCATTCTGGGTCATGTGACAAGGAAGGAGGGAGGGGCTTAGAATGGAGCCATCTCCAACATTCCATGATGTTGTCCATCTGCTTTTTCCATAAAGATGCATTCGAATATTATCTTTCTCCTGGGATTTTTTTTCTGTTCTCCCCCTTGCAACCCATACATTGGATCCACTCCACATTTTTTAACTCGATCTTCCTTTTGCTGGCTTCTCCCTCTGTGGAAAATTAGATCTTATTTCACTCAGTTTTCTGTCAATCGGCTGACAAATATTTAGGCTCCCAAGACCTTTTGTGCCAATTTGTTTCCAACATTTTGTTGGGATGGAAAGATAAAAAAACAGATAAAAGTACGGACTCCAAATTTATAAAATAAAAACAACCTTAATATTTTAGGACAATTAGAAGCTTGGGAGATGGCAGTTTTGTTTGAAATTCCACAGGAAAGTAGTTTAAATAAATACCTATTCTAAAATACCTCGTCTTCCCTCAGTCTAGGGTGCAACAAATCAGGACAAGATGAGTGGCAAATAAATATAATAAATAAATAAATAAACAAATACTTTCTTTGTTTTTAAAAAAAGGTTGCATAAGAACAGTGGCATCTGAGGAGAAGTTTTGCACAACACATTGTTTGGTGTCTTTTACAAAATAATATCATTTGGGTCTACTTTGAAATAAGTGCCATGTTGCTTTATTTGATCTGCTCATAAGTAAAAATGGCTGCAAAGTGACACCTGAGAATAGGTTCACTGTACTGAGTTTTACCTCAAAGTAGACATCAAAAGGACTGAACTGTATATAAGCTGCTATACTTCTCGGCATTAAAATGCTTTGTGGCCTGATTGAAGATGGAATCAGGGCAACAGTTTAAAAGAAATATTTAGGGACACCAATAATATTAATGTGAATGTTGATGGACATTCTCAGTCATCCAGGTCATGGCTGTCCCAAAGGTGCTTTTTCAAGAGGCAACTTGACTTTCTGATTTTTCTTTGAAGACGTTTTGCTTCTCATCCGAGAAGCTTCTTCAGCTCTGAAGAAGCTTTTTGGATGAGAGCTGAAGAAGCTTCTTGCATGAGAAGTGAAACATCTTCAAAGAAAAACCAGAAAATCCAGGTGGCCTCTTGAAAAAGCACCTTTGGGAGTGTTAATGTGAATATACACAAAAAGAAAGTCAGGAAATTGTAAAATTATCCATATGAATATCAATCAATTAATTCAATTTAATCTGTGATGTTGGTTTTTCCAAGTAGCACTCACTAATGTATGTGGCTATTTTCCAGGTCAGCTTCACAAAGCTTTTAAGAGGTAGACAACAGTGATGAAACAAAAGAAGTCACTAATAACCATGGGTGAGCAGAACTTTGAATCCCAAACTTCTTAGTCCAGATTTAATGCTCTGTCCAGGAACTTTTTAATAATGATATAGTCTGCTGGACCTCAGTGCAGAGATCATTTTAAAGTACAAGAATTAACTGCTGCAATCTTTTACAAGCAGAAACTATTGCTCACTGTTGGAAGGAAAAGCCACTTTCAATCCTGACTTTGCACACTTGTTTGCAAAAGCAAGAAAAAAACCAACCAAAATCAGAACAGAATAACAGAGCTGGAAGGGACCCTGGAGGTCTTCTAGTCCAATCCCTTGCTCAAGCAGGAGACCCTCTACCATTCCAGACAAGTGGCTGTCCAGTCTCTTCTTAAAAGCTTCCAGTGATAAAGCCAGCACGACTTATGAAGGCAAGAGTTTTCATGAGTTAACTGTTCTCACTGTCAGGAAATTTCTCCTTAGGTTGCTTCTCTCCTTGATTAGTTTCCATCCCTTTTTTCTTGTCTTGCCTTCTGGTGCTTTGGAGAATAGCTTGACTCCCTCTTCTTTGGGGCAGCCCCTCAAATATTGGAACACTACTATCATGTCACCTTTATTCTTTCTTTTCACAGAACATGAATGCCCCGCTGTCATTCCACCTCAAAATTTAGCTCCCATCAAGGCAGCTATCAACTAAACTAAAGTTACAGAAGAAACAGATCTACAGATGATGCTATAGCCATCACTCTTCACACTGCTCTTACTCATCTAGAACAGCAGTGGGGCTATGTGAGGATGCTTTTTATAGATTTTAGTTCTGTGTTTAACACAATTCTTCCACATACTGTCTAAACTTCTGGACTTTGGCCTTTCTAATTCAATCTGCCTTTGGATTATGGATTTCCTGTCTGGCCACTCACAGAGGGTCAGATTAGGTAATCATACCTCTTCAGCCCTTATTCTTAACAGTGGTACACCACAGGGTTGTGTGTTGAGTCCCTTACTCTATTCTCTTTATGTGCATGACTGCATTCCCACTCATGCTAGTAATACTACTGCTAAATTTGCAGATGATACAACAGTGGTGGGACTCATCTCCAGGAGGGATGAGTCTGCCTATCGAGATGAAATAGACCGGTTGCTTTTGTGGCGTGGAGACAATAACTTGGTCCACAACACCAATAAGACAGTGAGGACAATCAACCAGTGGGACAGCTTGTCTTCAGAAGCTGTGGGTGCTCTTGTGAAGGCTTTTAAGAAGAAGCTGGAGAGCCACGTGTCTGGAATAGCATAGGGTCTCCTGCTTGACCAGTTGGGTTGGATTAGAAGACCTCCAAGATCCCTTCCAACTCTCTTAATCTGTTATTCTGAAAGAGGCAACTAGTAAACAGAATCAAAATTAATGAATTTCTCATGCAGGCACAGCTCAAAGGACAGAGAGACGATTATGCAGATGTTTACTGTGCATTTTTAGCTGTAACTATAAGCTGGCAGGGAGATGAGTGAAAGGTACCCACTAGGCATTTCCTCTAATCTCTTTGATCAAAGAGACATAATGGGAGACAATCCTTCTAATTGCTTTCAGGAGTTTCAGACTGAGTACGTTATGTGGCTTTTAGCTGTCCATCAAAAGAGAGCACTTGGAAGTGAATTTTTTGGAGGAAGGAGGAAGGAAATTGCTTAGAAGGTCTTATCATCTTTTGATGGTTTCATGTTAAAGGATGTAACAGTCAGGGGAAAAATGTTAATTGTGAAGGTATGGAGCTCCGGCCTGTGATTTAAAACAGACCCAAACCTCCATTTCCATGCTTATTTTAAACTCTATTCTTTGCTTTTCTTGACAAACAGGTCGTTTCTTGACTTACAACCATTCATTTAGTCACTGTTTGAACTTACAGTGCCATTGAAAAAAAGTGAAACTGAAAGTAGGTTCACACTGAGCACATGTGACAGATGTGACAGGGTCTGGAGACGCCGTGGCGAACGTTCTGTTGCCTGAAACATCCTCCAGCATGACCGGTTTGGCAGTGGGTCAGTAATGGTGTGGGGTGGCATTTCTTTAGGGAGCCGCACAGTCCTCCATGTGTTCTCCAGAGGTAGCCTGACTGCCATTATGAGATGAGATTCTCAGACTTGATGCAGTTGGCCCTGGGTTCCTCCTAATGAAAGACAATGCTAGACCTCATGTGGCTGGAGTGTGTCAGCAGTTCCTGCAAGACAAAGGCATTGATGCCATGGACAATGGCCACATCTTATAAGGAAAAATTTTATAAAATGTTCTATAGGTGGCAGGTGTCCCCACAAGATTAGCTAAAATGTATAAAAGTACGTCCCCAACTTGTTGGAAATATAAACAACATATTACTACATGTGGTGGACCTGTAGAAAGCCAAGGAAATTTTGGACTCAAATACATATGTGGCAAGAAAAAAATGACCAAACAACATATAAATTTCAAACCAGAATTGTTTTTACTAGGTATCACATCAGAGGGTTATGACAAAGGGACAATATACACTGCTCAAAAAAATAAAGGGAACACAAAAATAAGACATCCTAGATCTGAATGAATGAAATATTCTTATTAAATACTTTGTTAATTATATAGTTGAATGTGCTGACAACAAAATCACACAAAAATTATCAATTGAAATCAAATTTAGCAACCCATGGAGGTCTGGATTTGGAGTTACACTCAAAATTAAAGTGGAAAAAAACACTACGGGCTGATCCAACTTTGATGTAATGTCCTTAAAATAAATCAAAATGAGGCTCAATAGTGTGTGTGGCCTCCACATGCCTGTATGACTTCTCTACAACGCCTGGGCATGCTCCTGATGAGGTGGCGGATGGTCTCCTGAGGGATCTCCTCCCACACCTGGACTAAAGTATCCCCCAACTCCTGGACAGTCTGTGGTGCAACGTTGCATTGGTGGATGGAGCGAGACATGATGTCCTAGATGTGCTCAATTGGATTCAGGTCTGGGGAATGGGTGGGCCACTCCATGGCATCATGTCTTGCAGGAACTGATGACACACTCCAGCCACATGAGGTCTAGCATTGTCTTGCATTAGGAGGAACCCAGGGCCAACCACACTGAGTCTGAGAATCTCATCTCATAATGGCAGTCAGGCTACCTTTGGTGAGCACATGGAGGGCTGTGCGGCTCCCTAAAGAAATGCCTCCCCATACCATTACTGACCCACTGCCAAACCAGTCATGCTGGAGGATGTTGCAGGCAGAAGAACATTCTCCAAGGCGTCTCCAGACCCTTTCACGTCTGTCACATGTGATCAGTGTGAACCTGCTTTCATCTGTGAAGAGCACAGGGTGCCAGTGGCGAATTTGCCAAACTTGGTGTTCTCTGGAAAATGCCAAACGTCCTGCACGGCATTGGGCTGTAAGCATAACCCCCACCTGTGGACGTCGGACCCTCATACCACCCTTATGGAGTCTGTTTCTGACCATTTGAGCAGCCACATGCACATTTGTGGCCCGCTGGAGGTCATTTTGCAGGGCTCTGGCAGTGCTCCTCCTGTCCCTCCTTGCACAAAGGTGGAGGTAGCAGTCCTGATGCTGGGTTGTTGCCCTCCTATGACCTCCTCCACGTCTCCTGATGTACTGGCCTGTAGAGCCTCCATGCTCTGGACACTACGCTGACAGACACAGCAAACCTTCTTGCCACAGCTTGCATTGATGTGTCATCCTGGATGAGCTGCACTACCTGAGCCACTTGTGTGGGTTGTAGACTCCATCTCATGCTACCACTAGAGTGAAAGCACTGACAGCATTCAAAAGTGACCAAACCATCAGCCAGAAAGCAAAGGAACTGAGAAGTGGTCTGTGGTCACCACCTGCAGAACCACTCCTTTATTGGGGATGTCTTGCTAACTGCCTATGCTTTCCACCTGTTGTCTATTCCATTTGCACAACTGTTGTAACTATGTATCATTGCAACTATGTATCGTTCATGTGTTTGCAACTATGTATCATTCATGTGTAATCATTAACTTCTGTCTCTTCAGTGACCTTTGCAAGGCACGTACAAAGGACAAGGAGCTAGACGGTTGTTAATAAGCTTATCCACATTGTAAATGATCTGTCTGGTATGCAGCTTTGTAAACATGCACATCCTGATGAAATTATCTTATTTGACTTGAGCTTTGATTTAATCATTTTCTTGTAAAAAAGCACAATAAAAGAGCGTGTGCCAAGACATTTGGGGCTCACTCATCCCGAGGAAACTTCGCCTCCTGTCGTTTCTCTCTCCTTTGCTCCCTATCATGAGCCGCCCATCTGATGCAGGATAGCAGATACCACACACAACAGCATGTGAAATTGATTGTCAATCAGTGTTGCTACCTAAGTGGACAGTTTGATTTCACAGAAATGTGATTGATTTGGAGTTACATTGTGTTGTTTAAGTGTTCCCTTTATTTTTTTGAGCAGTGTATTTAATATTACATGTTCTGACTGCAGCAAGAATTGTATATGCACAGCAGTGGAAGAACGAAAATACCCCGTTAGAGTATGAGACAATAAGGAAGATATTAGAGTGTGCGGAAATGGACGGACGGTGTTTATTTTTAATACTAAAAATAAAAGATAAAGGGGATACAGAATACTATTTAACAGGGAATAGGTTTTATCAATAGTTAGAAACATGCAGTAGAAGTTGGAAGACGAAAGAATCAGATGAGAGGGACTTGGAAAGAGACACTGTATTGTTGATTGAGGAATGTAAGTATTAGAATGATAGAGATTTATTTATTTATTTTGTCAAAAGCTTACAATACATTAGAGAAAAGAATAAACATAAGTTTAAATATAAGAAATAGGAACTAAAGGACAGGGATGGTAGGCACGATTGTGTGCTTATGCACGCCTCTTACAGACCTCTTAGGAATGGGATGAGGTGAATAGAAGTTAGTTTGAGGGTAAAGGAGTGGCGGTTTGAGCAGGTGACAACAGAATCAGGTAGTGAGTTCCAGACATTGACCACTCTGTTGCTAAAATCGTACTTCCTGCAATCAAGCTTGGAGTGGTTTACATTAAGTTTATATCTGTTGTGTGCTCTTGTGTTGTTGAGGTTAAAGCTGAAATATTCATTAACAGGTAAGACATTGTAACGTATTATTTTATGTATTATGTTTAAATCCAATCTTAGCCGGCATAGTTCAATGTTGTCTAAGCTTAGAATCTCAAGTCTGATGGTGTAGGGTATTCTATTGCAAACACAGGAATGTAGTACTCTTCTGGTGAAATACTTCTGGACTCACTCAATTGTATTTATGTCTGATAAACAGTGTGCATTCCAGACAGCAGAGCTAAATTTAAGTATTGGTCTAGCAAAGGTTTTGAATGCCCTAATTTGCAAATCAGTATTACCAGAGGAGAAGCTTCATAAAATTAAATTTACAATTCTTAAAGACTTTTTGGCAGTACTGTTGCAGTGAGCTTTGGCACTTAGGTCATTCAATATGAGAACTCCAGGGTCTTTGACAGAGTGAGGGTCATCAACAAGGTCATATCTGCCTAGCTTGTATTGTCAACTCCTCTATCATTCTAATACTTACATTCCTTTATCAATAATACAGTGTCTCTTTCCAAGTATTTTTGTACAAAAATTTATATATATAAATTGGCATATATGTTGTTTTGTTTTTTACTTCTGTTTTATGGCAATTGGAGTGCCATGGCCAATCACACTGTATTCAATATCCTTATATGAAAACAATAAGAATATATATTTTAAATAATTCAGAGGCTTGGCATATTTATGACAATTGCAATGTCCCAGTGTCACATGATCCCCTTTGCAACCTTCAGACAAGCAAAGTCAATGGGGAAGCAAGATTCATTGAACAACTGTGTTACTAATTTAACAACTGCAGTGATTCACTTAACAATGATAGCAAGAAGAAAGGTCATAGAATGGAGCAACAACTGTCTCATTTAACCACAGAAATGTTGGACTAAACTGTGTTGTAATTTGAGGAGTATGCATAATGAAATGCACTGGACAGCTACGCATAATTTTACAAACTTTCAGGGGGTTCCCCATTCCCAAAATATGAATAAATGGTGGATCTAGAACTGTGCCACCTGTGGGCCAATCTAAGCATAGTACACAAAATTGTCTCTTACAATGTCTTACCTGTCAACAGCTTCTTCAGCTTCAGTCACAATAATACAAGGGCAAACAACCAATACAAACTCAAAGTTAAACCGCTTCAAACTCGATTGCAGAAAATACAACTTCAGCAACAGAGTGGCTGATGCCTGGAACATCCTGCCTGACTCTGTTATTACAGCCTCAACCCCTCACAGCTTCAACTTCAAACTGTCTACCATGGACCTCACCCTATTCTTAAGAGGTCCTTGAAGGAGCTGTGCATAAGCCCACGAGCATACCTACCATCCCTGTCTTACTGTCCCCATTCATCTGTATTTACTCCCATTGTCTTATTTATGTTCATACTTATACATGTTATCTTGTACATGTTTAACAAACAAACAAATAAATGGTATGGAAGTTACTTAAGAGTCTGGCTGCAAACTCTCTGCTTGTGTCAATGGCCTGTATGGCACACAAATCTATTTTTCTTAAGGCTGCAGTGTTACTTCCTTCAAGTCCCTGAAATCGTAATTCAGCTCCCAGCTTGGCAAATTTATAGGATATAATGTCCATTTTAAACTAGGGCCTCATTTATTTTACACTTGAGACACCAGCAACTGTCTCCTCCTATCTTGCAGGGGTGGAGGGAATAGATGGAAAATTCAGGGTGCACGGATAAAACTACTGGATGCTATGTGGGAAGATCTTAGTTTAAAACAAAGAGGTTGCTGATATGATGACCTGAGAAGTGAGTGGGGTTTTATACAAATCTTGCAAATTTTGTTACTTTTTCTCTTCTTGGGTACATTTTATCTATTTATTTACTATCCACCTACTCCTCAAAACTTTGAAAGAAGTTACAACAAATGTAATTTATTTCATTCCATAAATAATTGTAGAATATAAATGTAAAAAACTATAAAGACAAAGCCTAACTCCTCTACATGAGTTCAGATCACCAGGACCAGATGGATTACATCCCAGAGTTGTGAAGGAGCTGGTAGATAGAAGATAGAGAGAGGGGGGTGGGAATGGGATGGGATGGGATGGAAGGAGGGAGGGAGAGACCTTAAAAAGATATCAGAATTTTGTCAGCATTAGGATCAGCCACACATTAGACTGGAGACCATACTACAGAAGAGACAACATTTTGGAGAATGCTCCTCTTTATGTCATCTGACAGAAGCAATGTGGAAACACAGTGGAGGAGTTTCAATTGAAGAGACTCCAGGGCACGATTTGGTAACATGGGAAATTAGCTCCTTCTCAGTGAGAATGCAAATTTCAGTAAGATCAGACTTGTAAACTGCAAGTATGAAAGGCTCACACCCTGTTTCCTACAACTTTTCACATCCTATTGCTTCACTCACCTCTGAACCTGCTGTGGGGCAAATCCTATTTGCTTCAGTAGGGCAGGCGAAATAGGAGATGAGATGGAGATACGAATGGAATCTTGGCCTCTCTCTTCTCCTGTTAGTAATCTTTGCGAAAGCAACTTGTAATCTCCAGATTACTCCTGTAGAGTATGAGTCTGCTCCTCCTTCCTCTTCATTGTACATGAAGGATTGAAGGAACACACACTGAGGAATCATAATTCGATAGGTGTGGAGGCTGGTGGACTTATGTGGAATTTGGGGAACGCAGGTCATTGATCTCACAGTATGGGATGGCTACCACGAGAAGGAGTGTAACAGTTCATAAAAAAGGCTGCCTTCAGTGGCAGGGCCACTTACAAAATGCTCATGTCCTACCAGACAAATTGATGACATCAGTGATCACCACAGATGATCATCACATCTTATCTTTTTCTTCTTCCTTTCGGAGATATTTCTGCATGCTCAAACAAAGCAACCAGTTATCATCTAGTTTTTGTTCACCTGGAAAAATTCACATGGAGTCTAGAAACACTGATGGACACACTACATTAACAAGATGTATTGCTTCCTGGCATATTGGCATCCTCCTAAGAGAAGTTTCATAAGGGATGCGGTGGCTCAGTGTCTAAGACGCTGAGCTTGTCGATCAGAAAGGTCAGCAGTTCAGCAGTTTGAATCCCTAGTGCCACATAACGGAGTGAACTCCTGTTACTTGCCCCAGCTTCTGCCAACCTAGAAGTTCGAAAGCATATAAAAATGCAAGTAGAAAAATAGGGACCACTTTGGTGGGAAGGTAACAGCATTCCATGCCATTTCAGCATTTAGTCATGCCAGCCACATGACCACAGAGACATCTTTGGACAGCGCTGGCTCTTCAGCTTTGTAACGGAGCTGAGCACTGCCCCCTAGAGCCAGAAATGACTAACATGTATGTGTGAAGGGAACCTTTACCTTTAAGAGAAGTTTCACTCAAACGCCTTCCATTTTAAAGATATAAAATGTGATCCATTCCAAACTGCTGCTCTAGGTTTACTTAAGAACTTAAACGACTCAAATACAGTGCACAGACTTTTGCTTGGGTATTTTGTTCATAATCCGTCTATCATACATGACACATTTGAAGCCAACTGACATTGTGGATTTATTATTGTTGTTTGGAAATCTTTAGCATCTAGGTACAGATCAGATCTCTTGGTTAACATCCGGTAACATTAAGGACAGCCAGAAGTCATGTAATATTCTAAAAATTATCCTCTGTAGCTGACTGTAAACATGCTCTGATATTTCTTTTAGTTCTCATAAAATCAAATCCAAGAGTCTCTGTTGCAATGGATTGGATGGCTTCTGAACTTATAAATGTCTATGGAGATTATCAGTCATCTAGATCATGGTTGTCCCAAAGATGCTTTTTCAGGAGGCACCTGGACTTTCTGGTTTTTCTTTGAAGACTTTTCTTCAGCTCTGAAGAAGCTTCTTGGATGAGAAGTAAAATGCCTTCAAAGAAAAATCAGAAAGTCCAGTTGCCTCTTGAAAAAGCACCTTTGAGATACTACTTATAGCTTTTTGACTAGCTGTCTTGCCCGTGGTAGGATTCAATTCACAATGTACATTAGAAAGTCCTTCTGCGGATTCTTGTAAATTAGGACTTGAATTATACAGTACATACAGGTAGCCCTCAACTTACAACAGTTCATTTAAGGATTGTTCCAAGTTACAACAGCACTGGAAAAAAAAAGACTGATGACTGTTTTTTGCAGCATCTCCATGATCACTTGATCAAAATGAAGATGCTTGGCAACTGACTCATAGTTATGATGGTTGCTGTGTTCTGGAGTCATGTGATCTCCTTTTGCAACCTTCTGCAAACTAAAGTCAATGGGGGAAGCCACCTGGTCACTAAATGAATTGTTGTATGTTGATGACAACCTGTATATAAGAATAAAGATATGCTTCATAAGAATCCTACCATTTTTTTTGTGGATTGTTTTTCAAAGTGTTAAATTGGGGGGGGGGAGTCTATTTTTAGAAGAAGAAGAAAAGAGAAATAGAAAATTATTGGCATTTATCTTATTAACATTTATATGATTAATAACATGATAGTCTTAGAGATTTATGCATACTTTTATTTGGAGAAACCGATGCTGAAAGACGTTTCAATATATTAAAGCTTATCTACGAATATATGAGTTTTATTATGCAAAAGGAACAGTTAAGGCATCTAGCTATTTTGCAGCCATGTGTAAATGTGCTAAAAGAACTTATTTTTGTGGAATTAGTTTGTGATTTTGAAATTTAAAAAAGTAGAATTAAGATGACAGGGTCAATTTATAGTCATTTTTAACCGCACTGGCAATTTGAACTGGGGGGGGGGGACCTAATATCTTCCATTTTTATTAGTTCAGACAAAAATTACAAACTGCCCAAAATTGTACACAATACTTTTCTTCAGGGTAGATATTTAAGAAAAATAAAAGCAAGGAGTGGCTATTTGGAGACATGGTAAATAAAAGCTCCAGTTTGGATTTTACTGTAATTTCTAAAATATAGTAACAATTACATTTAATCATGGTTTTTTTTTTCCTATGAATCAAGAAATCAGAAATATAAAATAAGTATTTATGTATGTATAGCTATTGGAACTAGTAATCCAAAATGCCAAAAGTCAAAAATAACAATATATATTTGAGTTGTTTACTTGATTGCCAGTGTCTATTTACTGTACTTTTTATAATAAGTTTTGACACTTTTAATATTTAAAATATTAAGTAGGTTTTAATACAAGCGGTATGGTGATCTAGTGGTAAAAACGCTCGCCTCCCACTCTGAACGTTGAGAGTCAATCCTAAACAGCAACAAATGTTCTATCAGGGCGCAAAGAATAAACATCTGCTGTGAACTCCACATAGGCATCAGGAAGAGTATCCAGCCAGTAAATGCTCAGTGCAAATTGATGCATTTCTTGGAACCTGACATTCAGCTCCATCCAGTTACCCTCACTCTACCCCAAATTAAAAGATTACAGGGTTATTAAAAAAAAGGATATTTAAAAAAATATATTTTAATGTATTATTAAGAGACTTTTAAGATGGTTGTCTTTCTCACAAGACAAGCAGCCTATCTTTGAATTAGCCATTTCTGTGCTGTGAGGAAATTTCCCAAACCTGAATATAAAAATGTACATCTGTGAATGTAACTACTGCATCAAATGTTAATATTTCAATATGAAAAGTTTGAAAAGCTTGTTTTGCCTTGTTTAAATCATCTACCCAGAATCACCCCAAACAGTGAGACGATCACCATATAAACTTAATGAATTAATACATAAACAAATAAATATCTGCTTGTATTGTGTTCCAATATATAGCACAAGTATTTGTTATGGGTTAGGCATATCACTTGATTAAATAAACTACTATCAAGAAATCAAACAAGTATTACCCTGTTAATACTTACTGTGTTAACTAATTAAATATATATTCTGAAAGTGGAAAAATATCTCTCTCTTTTTTCATTTTTAGTTCTTGCTAAAAGAACTGGTGGATCAGGAATTAGTGTAGAAGAGACATTCCTCTCCTGAATAAAAATGAACAGGAATGCCTCTTTTCAGGCTGTTTGCCAAGAACATTTTAAAAAAGAAGAAAAAATTGCCAAATTAATCAGGTTGCTTTTTTTAGATGGTGAGTTAATATTTTTAATCAAGCCACTTGACTGTAGATTCCTCTTTGGGTATATCAGGAGTCAGCTCCAAAAGCCTGTGTTTTATTGATTAATAAAACAAAGTTTTCAAGGAATCAAAGTTTTATTGATTAATCATTATTACTGTATAGCCAGTAGAGGGAGCACTCCTCGTGCTGCTTTATTATCCAGGGACCCAAAACAAAATTAGCAAACCTTTGGTCGTTTTTCTCCCCTTTGAGATTTCAGCATCCTAATTCCTGTGAGAAAATAACTTCCTTTCTTGATGTGTAACAAAATAAAGCAAGGAAACTGGTTTTAAATTACTGTTGGTACATTGCAATCAAAAGTTTGAGATTACCCTGTAAACTTTGCGCATAACAATCTCCACACTCCGCTGCATTACCTAAGCACAGAAAATACCTTATGCCACCAGACTTGAAATTCTAGACCTAGAAAATCTAGAACTACGCCTCCTTCAGCCCGATCTAAGTATAATATATAAAATCATACATTGCAATGTCCTGCCTGTCATTGAATGCTTCAGTTTCAACCATAACAACACAAAAGCACACAATAGATACAAACTCAAGGTTAACCGCACCAAACTTGATTGCAGGAAATACGACTTCAGCAACAGAGTGGTCAATGTCTGGAATATTCTACCTGACTCTGTGGTTTCTTCCCCAAACCCCAAAAACTTTAACCTTAGACTGTCTCCTATTGACCTCACCCCTTTCCTAAGAGGTCTGTAGAGGGCGTGCATAAGCACACCAACGTACCTACCATCCCTGTCCTATTGTTTCTTTTATTTTTCTTATATGTACCCATTTCATTCATAACTATGTATATACTTATACCTATTATCTTGTAAGCGATTGACAAATCAAATAAATAAAAATAAATAAATAAATAAAATGTTGAAGAACTTCCATGGTTATAATATCTGGCCTAGGTCTACAAACAGCATTAAACAAAACCAGTCTTTTTGGTTTAGTATATACTCAGCTACTCAATAAATAGCTGGACATGGCTAGTCTAGTGAACAGAAGGACCAGGGGAGACATGATAGCAATGTTCCAATATTTGAGGGGCTGCCAAAGAGAGGAAGGGGTCAAGCTATTTTCCAAAGCACCTGAAGGCCAGGCAAGGAATAATGGATTAAGGAGAGATTTAACCTAGAAATAAGGAGAAACTTTCTGATAATGAGAACAATCAACCCATGGAACAGCTTGCCTTCAGACATTGTGGGAGCTTTATCACTGGAAGCTTTCAAGAAGACACTGGACTGCCATCTGTCAGGATCTCCTGCCTGTGCTAGATGACAGTCAAGGTCCCTTCAAACACTGTTTATTCTATTCTATTAATTAAAAACTTGTATGATGTATGAATTGTGCATCTAATTTCAGTTCAGATACCTTCAGATGGTAGACTCGAAGTTTATTTATTTTATTTATTTATTTTGTCAAGCATGCATTTGATAATATGTATAAGTATAAACATGATTATTAATACATGAAATAGACATGAATAAAAGGGAACATTAGGACAGGGACAGTAGGCACGTTGGTGCACGTATGCGCACACCTTTTATTACAATTAGTATCAACCATCTATTCTTTGGAATGCTTTAGTACTTTAGTACTAGCAGCAAATGCATCTTTTCATGTTCTGATCATACTACTTAGACTGTATTTTTGTTGAAAAGTATGCTTGGGGCATCTTAAAAACAGCATCAGTGTCACAACAATCTCTGTCTTCAAACTTGTTATAATAGAGTAACAAAGTTGGAAGGGACCTTGAAGGTCATCTAGTCCAACCTCCTGCTCAAGCAGGAAGCCTTATATCATCTCAGACAAATGGTTACCCAATCTCTTCTTTAAAACTTTCCGTGGTAGAGCAACCACAACTTCTGGAAGAAACTTCTGACTGTTCTAACTGTCAAGAAATTTCTTCTTAGTTCTAGTTCGGTTCTTTCATTGATTAGTTTCCATCCGTTAGTTCTTGTTCTGTCTTCAGGTGCTTTGGAAAATAGGTTGATCCCCTTCTCTTTGTGGGAGCCTTTAGATATTGGAACACTGCTATCATGTTACCCCAGTCCTTCTTTTCATTAAAGTAAACATACCAATTACTGCAACCTTTCTTTATGTTTTAGTCACCAGTCCCTAATCTTCTTTATTCTTCTTCTCTGCACTCTTTCTAGAGTCTCAACATCTTTTTTATATCATGGCAACAAAAATGGACACCTGTTCCCATCCCTTTCTCCAGCTATATTGGAGGCTGCGTACAACATTCTTTTGATATTTTTAAGCTTGTGCTTTTTAGTATCATATCAGCACCATGTTTTATATGAATTCATAAGACATGAAGGCATTTTAAACACACAAAAATTGCCTGGAGTACAGGGAGAGAACCCTGCAAATGAACCTCTCAACCTTTGGGGCCATAGACAGTGGTGGGATTCAGCCAGATCACACCACTTCAGCCAAACAGGTTGTTAAATTACCCACCCATCCCACTATCCAAGTGGGATCCTGGGTGCTGTACAGTGCTGCAACGGAGAAATGGGCAATCTCACCCTTGGCCATAGGCAGGGGTGGTCTGCTGGGGGTTTGCAGGGGTTCAGGAAAGCCCCTAGCAAAGATTCTGTGCAGTTCAGAAAACCCCCAAATCCCACTCCTGACTGGCCCTGCCCACTCTGCCCCTCCCCTCCCAGGAGGCCTCACATAGCCTGTTTTGGATTTAGGTAAGTGCAGGGCATGCATGGAGGCTTGGGAAGGGCAAAAAAACGGGCCTCCCGGAAGTTTGGAACGGGCCAAAAATGGGCCCGTTTCTGACTTCCAGAGAGCCTCCGAAGCCCAGGGAGGCAGTTTTTGCCCTCCCAGAGGCTAAAAAAAAAAAAAAGCCTCTAGAGCCCAGAGAGGAAAAAAATGCCCCCCACCACCATGGTACAGGAAGCCAACTAGGCCACACCCACCCAGTAATTGGGCAGAGAACCCGTTGCTAAAAATTTTGAAGCCCACCCTGGCCATAAATCTCATTTCGCTTGAGAATGCTAAATTTCTTGACTAACTGATTGCACAATGAGTTATTAGAGTATAAAATAATCTGCCACCCAGATAGAAAAATTTGGAAAATGGTGATAATTTTATCCTCCTGTGAGGTAGGGGGGCAGAGAAATTGCGACTGCCCAAAGTCAGCCATCCAACCTTTTTGACAGACCTAGAACTCAAGTCTCCTGGGTTCTAAGTCAGCTGGTTAATTACTACATCAAACTGATTTTGATTGACTTTTTTTTTAAAAAAATTATTTTTGGAGCATGCTTTACTTTTAGCTAATATTATGCTTGCTAACTTATTGTTAGGATGGCAGTATCTCCATCTACCTGAACCAGTTGCCACTTTGAAAAAAATGGCCTGAGAGTTAGATTATTATTATTATTTTTTTGGTCTTGTTTTCCCTTTCTAGTGCAGCATCACATCCTTGTCTCAGCATGAAAGCTAAGCAGGTTCAGGCCTGCTTAGTATTTGGATGGAAGACATGGAACATTTTTGCAGTTGTAGACAGAAAAGTTGGGTGGAAAAAAACGTCTTGGAAAGAGTTGGTCCCCAGTGATGCCAAGAAAATGGTTATTGATAAAAATCCCCTCAAAGTCAGGCTGATCTTTGAGATGGCTTTTGTCTTTTTAAATTAAATTAATGAATAATGGGGAAGTAGTCAGCTGAACAATGGAAGCACAAATTTATGGACTCCTGATATTGTTTATTTTTTCCCTTTGGTGATATTTCCTGATTAATCAGCCCTGGGAAGTATCATTTGGCCTCCAGGAGACAAATATGAAAGAGCTTTTTCTCTCTTGAAGCCAGAAGGAAAGTTTAATGTTTCCTTTCCCAATGCCATCCACCTGATGTAAACCACTGTCATCACCCATGGCTAATTTTAATTGCAGGAGGAGAAGAACTCAGGAGCTTGTACCCTGGGACTCCTACATCTTGTCCTGAACCATCTGATCTGCTCCACGTCAAAGGTTTAAAGGATGTTTTAACTTTCCTTCAATTTATCAGTTCCAAATGACCTACCCAAAGCTATATATAATCAAGCATGAAAAAGGAAAGACTGGGTGGCCTTAAACTCCAGCCAAGAGTCCAACTCCTGGACCTTGTCTTCCTTCTTCTTTGCAGGTCTCCAAAGATTCCTCATGCAAAGGCAGAGAATTAAAAAAATTATCTGAATAAGTGAATACAAATGTTTTGTCCAAGAGTAGAGCTTGCTTTGTAGGTATTCCATTTGTTTCTATTAAAGAAATGGTCATTCATCCAGAGCTTAATTGAGGGAGGGTTCCACTCTGGAATATGTATTAGCTAAAAAAAAAAAAAAAAAACTATACAAATCAAGCTTTCTTTGTTATGCATAAAGTGCCTTTTTCTTGACCATTCACATTCAACTTTATCACTTCTCAATTGAATAGAATGTGTTAACTTTTTGTGTTTTTTTAAATGGAATATTGTTTCATATGACATGTGTTTTTCAGATGTGTTTGATTTTTCATGCGATAGGGAGATCTAAAATTTTATTCAGCCCGCACTGATTTCTTCTTAGTGTTTTACGGTAAAAAATCTGTTACTTGACACAGTGTATATTTGTATGCTTTTCTTTGCTCATTAATATGGATGCTGACTAGAGTTGTGTTGCTCATTAAGCAGCCAATACATTGATTCAAAGCATAAATAAGCAAACAAAATCCAGTAATGCAGTTTTATGATTTTTATCAATGCAACTTTTGCTACGGTATGCTTTTTCAAGTAGACCCTTGAAAATATCTACTGCAGGAAAAATAATGCCATCGGACAGCTGCCTGGTCACTAAAACAGAATGCAATTCCCTGCAGTGGTTGAAACATTTACTCTGGCTTGTATACATTTGCATGGATTGCTGAGCTGACTTCTCCAAATGCATCCTAGCGACCAGAAACATTATGCCTCCTTGCATTTTGTTTATTCAGCTCCGTGTCTCTCATTCATTCATCTAACCTTTTAACTGTTAATGAGAATGAATGAATGCTCCCAAGAAGCAATAGGGAAATCTATTTAACTCAGATTCGGATCTGAGAATCTTGTAGTATGTCCTGGAATGAATTCCCAGACACCTTATATTAAGGAATCTTAGTAGCAAGGCTGGGAATAACCTCCAGCTAAAAAAAAACCTCTTATTGCTATTGCCGCTGCATAGTCCTAGCTAGAATTCCAGGGCACTAATTTAAATAAAAATAGCTTTACAAAGTAAATGTTAGCAATTAAGAAAGTATGGATGAAGCAGATTGTCCCTGAAGCTTGCACGGTTTCAGTGGTTGAAGCATCGGTGTTTGTTATATCTGCAACATAACATTTGCTATAACAATGCAAGCCTGCAGAACTCCACAAATGCTTCTTTTATGGGCTCCTAAATCAAAAGACCAGACTAGCTCAGTTCCTCTTTGGGGAATATATGATCCCTCCAAAACAGGGAACTGTGGTCAATTTTCTTTGCAAATTACTCAGCTCACTTCCTGCACTGCGTGGGAGACAGCAGATGAATTATTGACAACACAGCAGCAGAGGGAGACATGATTGAAGGGAATAGATAAAAAGTCAGAGCAAGGGAAATGGGCCAAGGTCTAAACTATTTGAGAGAGTGGGATGTTTAATGCTAAATCACCCAAAATGTTTTTGCCAAACTTTGACATGCATGATTTCCTGGCCTTAATTCTTTTCTCCTCCTCCCCCCACCAAAAGAGGATTGGAAAAAAAAATGGGGGTAATAAAAATAAGCAGCTGTTTCTTGTATAGTCCAGGAAATTGGGGTGATTTATAGTTTGGAGGCAAGGTTTGAAGGGTGGCTTCTGGCAGCTGTGATGCCAGAGAAGTCACTCAGGCCTGTCCATTTGATGGCTCAAAACCCATTTCCTGAACAGTTCCTTCTACACTCATCACCTCCGACAGCTATTATAGACAATGGTTTGGATGGGGCCTGGGAGTATTTTAAAGCCACGGGGATCCCAGTGAGACAATCCAGCTGTCAATTACCTTTTCCCCTGTTGTGAAAAGGGGGCCTCTGGACAATGGCAGAGGCTCAGCGGGTGGGTGTGTCAGCTTCAAGGATGTGACCCTGCATTCAAAACTACTTAAATGGTAGGTCCTGCCCCATCCCCTCGGATGAGGTTGACTGGAACAGAAGATATAGGTATCCCACTGCAACAGTGCAGAACTCTTGCTCAGGCAGAACCAACTTGGCATCTGATTAGCATCTGAGCAGCCCTTTGCAAATAAATCTTTTCTTCTTCTTCTTCTTCTTCTTCTTCTTCTTCTTCTTCTTCTTCTTCTTCTTCTTCTTCTTCTTCTTCTTCTTCTTCTTCTTCTTCTTCTCCTCCTCCTCCTCCTCCTCCTCCTCCTCCTCCTCCTCCTCCTCCTCCTCCTCCTCCTTCTTCTTCTTCTTCTTCTTCTTCTTCTTCTTCTTCTTCCTTCTCCCTTCTCCTCCCCCTCCTCCTCCCCCCTCCTCCTCCTCTTCCTCTTCCTCTTCTTCTCCCTTCTCCCTCCTCCTCCTCCTCCTCCTCCTCCTCCTCCTCCTCCTCCTCCTCCTCCTCCTCCTCCTCCTCCTCCTCCTCCTCCTCCTCCTCCTCCTCTTCTTCTTCTTCTTCTTCTTCTTCTTCTTCTTCTTCTTCTTCTTCTTCTTCTTCTTCTTCCTTCTTTCTTCTTTCTTCTTCTTTCTTCTTCTTTGCTTTGCTCAAGCAGCCCTAACCACAGAGAAAGTGCAGAATAACAGCAGTCCTCGATATTGTGTCTGTGGCTTGGAAGACTGGGTGAGGGGAGGTAGGGATGGGAAAGAGAGAGAGGGAGGGAGGGGGGACCCAAACTTCCTGTGAACATAGATGACTTGCTAAGCAGCCTGTCCATCATAGAGGCAGCTTTGTCTAGCAGTCACTTCCCATTTGAATTGGACTGAGTGAGGAGCCTGGAGTTATTTGTAAAGAACAACAAGGCTTTTCATAATTCCAGGAGGGAAGGTGGTTGGGGTGTGGGGAGGGAAGGAGGGTGCTAATGACTGACCTTGAATAAGGAGACAATCTGGTTTACCCAAGGCAGGAAGATGTCCAACTGGTAAGCCAAATGAGAAGTGGGGAGTGCGAGGGCAGGGGAGAAACAAAAGGATGTGGGGGCAGAGGTGGTCTTCAGCAGGTTCTGACCAGTTGTGGAGAACCGGTAGTGGAAACTTTGAGTAGTTCAGAGAACCAGCAAATACCACCTCTGACTGGAGATTTTACAGTATCCTTCCCATGCCACGCCCACAAGCCACGCCCACAGAACCAGTAGTAAAAAAAAAAAAAAAATGAATCCCACCACTGATGGGAGGAGTGCTTTAGCAATGAAATGGAGGTCATTGCAGTTATGTGAATTAGCCCTTGTTTTTTCTTAATTTTATTTTTTTGGGGGGGGGGGAAGTAGGGAGGGGGAGAACAATGCAAAAAATAACCAAAGTTGTTCCACGTTGCACTTCAAGCAAAGCCTGCCTCATCAGAGTTGTTAGATCCAAAGCAAAAGGGGTCATGCAGAAAGGTTCCCTGCCTTCTCTCCTAGTTCAAGGGAGGCCAAAAAAAACCCCAACCTTTTCAATCTAACGGGAGTTTCACCCTCCCTCCTGTTACATTTTGGATCTTTCAAAAATGCCCAACCCGATTATTAGGGAGTGTGGGAAATGGATCTGCATAAGGAAGGAATGAAATATAGAATGGTGTGAAACCCCACCGTACTCCGGGCCCCACATTCCTTACAAAACGCCATTTTCCCACACTTTCTCTTATCCAGGGGTCATTAACATTGAAAATGAACCTGCGTGACATTACATTTTCAACTTCCTAGTGCCCTTGTGAGAAATATCATTTTGAAATACTTCATAGGAGAGGGGAGGTCAGCTTACAAACTCTTACCAAGAGGTAAATATGAGAAAGAGCCTTTCAAGTCATCTGTATACCCAATTGGCAGATTCATGACCCAATGTGATAGCTACATTCTTCGTACTATTTTCTTTACAGAGTGCCCCAGATAAATTCAACCTGGACAGCTCCATTTCCTTCCTTGTGTGTTACTTATTTCAGTTCCTCTTATTCTGCCAGGCACTTAGGTGCTTGGTCTACTTCTAGAGGTACTTCTAGAGGTACTGACTTACCATTGACTTCATTGTATTGCTGTTTGTTTGAAGTTTTTTTATATATATAAATAGCCAGCATCCCAGATGATTAGCTCAAGGTTCAGACCTGAACACTGGGCCCTATCCAACAAAATGAAAATCAGTGTAGATACAGTAAAGTCAGTGGTGAGATTCAACAAAATGTACTACCAGTTCTGTGGGTGTGGCTTGGCATGCATAGCAGGGGAAGGATACTATAAAATCTCCATTCCCACCCCACTCCAGCTCCATTCTCCTGTGCAAGGCAACAAAGCAAGACTCAGCTAATCAGCTGGGACTTGGGAGGCAGAGAAGAGATGGGAGTGGGGCTAGTCAGAGATGGTATTTGCCGGTTCTCCAAACTACTCAAAATTTCCACTACCAGTTCTCCAGAACTGGTCAGAACCTGCTGAATACCACCTCTGAGTTAGGTCTTATACTTGGGAAAGGGGAACCAAAAGTACACATTACATGAAACCTGACTCAATATCACTAACTGTGAGAGGGATCATGGAGTCCTAGTGGACAATCATTTAAATTTGAGCCAGCAGTGTGTGGCAACAACACTAGGTGTGCAAGCATAGGATGCATTAACAGAGGGATAGAATCAATATCCTGTGAAGTACTAATACTACTTTATAAAGCCTTAGTAAAACCACACCTGGAATACTGCATCCAGTTTTGATCACAACCTTATAAAAATAATGTTGAGACTTTGGAAACAAAGTGCAGAGAATATCAACAAAGATGATTAGGGGAGACTAAAACATACAATGAATGGTTGTAGGAATTGGGTATGTCTAGTCTAGTATAAAGAAGGACCAAGGGTGACATGATAGTAGTTATCCCAATATTTGAAGGGCTGCCAAAAGAAGAAATGGTCAACCTATTTTCCAAAGTACCAAAAGGCAAGATAAAGAAACAATGGATAGTAACTAATCAAGGACAGATCCAATCTAGAACTAAGATAAATTTTCTGACAGTGAGAACTATCAACCAGTGGAACAACTTGCCTTCAGAAGATGTGGGTGCTCAATCACTGGAGGTTTTTAAGAAGAGACTGGACAGCCACCTGTCTGAAATGATATAGTGTCTCCTGCTTGAACAGGGGGTTGGACTAGAAGACCTCCAAGGTCCCTTTAACTCTGATATTCTATGTTCTAAATCTGATCCTAGTAATGTTTTTGATGATTCAACTGATTATTGCAGTATTAGATTTGAGAAAGCTTAAGTCACCTCAAATGTTCTGGGGGTGACTGGATGGAAAGCTTGATTTAGGTGGCCAAGAAACATATTTCCAGTGTCAAAGTCTATGTTAGTTAGGAATCCTGGCAGCCTGAGTCGAAAGTTCTTGACCCCCTTTGTTAATATGAACAGAATTGCCACCAACATCACACCGCCTATAATTCAGAGGTGTCCAACCTTGGCAACTTTAAGACTTGTGGACTTCAACTCCCAGAATTTTGATCTCTCAGCAAAGCTGGCTGAGGAATTCTGGGAGTTGAAGTCCACAAGTCTTAAAGTTGCCAAGGTTGGACACTCCTGGCCTATATGTTTCTTCCATGTTAGTTCCAATGTTCCATAAGGAGCTTACAATATTCTAAGCTGCCCAGAGTCACCTCACAGCCAGATGGACAGCAAACCAATGTAATAAATAATGACAATCGACCTCATCAATAGAGCGGGATAGCTGTCCTGAAGATTACTGGATTACTGCAAGGGACTTTCCAGTAAGGCCTCCCTGCAGGAAAATGTCCTTAAGCAAGGATAATTACAGGTTTTTAGCTCAACACAATATTGATCAGGGAGAAACTAAATATCTCAAGCGGTCCACTCATCCATACTCTGGAAGATCAATGGTAGATGCTGAAGATAGATGTCATATTGTACCCCCCCCCCTTTTTTAAAAAAAAAAATTAGAAATATCTAAAGTGAACACTAAGATTTGTTTGCAGCTCCATAATATATAATTTACAAGACATAGCAATCTGCCTGGGCTCCTAGGCTCTACCCTGTCTGCATACCCCCACTCTCTGCCTTTGGTGAATGCTAATTTTGATCTCTGCTCTTTGTTTTAATTTTCCTGAAGAAGTCCTTCCGGCAGCCTCTAAGCCTTAGGGAAATTGCAGCAAAGAACTAAATATCTTGGTAACTAGAGCCAGAATTTAGAAAAAGCCTCTGGCAGATCTATAGGAAAGCCATCACTGAGTTAAGCTTACTTAAGTTGGGCTACATCTCTATCTAAAACAGAGCTGGGGGGTGGACAGGAAGCAGTGGAGATATCAAAAGGTAACCACACTGCTGAATGAGAAGACAAAACTCTTTGCAACTGCATCGAGCCTGGAAACATTTATAGCAGAGATGAACAATCTCTGAAGAACTTTTAGGAGCAGGCCAGGAGCCACAGTCAGCAAACAACTGCGACTAGGACACAAATTTGGCAGGCCTGGAGGGAAATGGTAATTTTGGAAAATTATATCTATTCTTAATCTCCTAAATATCAAGAGAAAGAATTACCCTTTAAAATATCCCATATGTTACAGCTGTTAAAATTGCATAGCCAATTTTAGATGGCAAACTCCCATCGTCGTTAGAAAGGAGAGGGAGGGGTTATACGAGGACTTTGCTTAAGAGCGGTAGGAGGATTTTTTCAAAGTTAACAATTGGAAGGGACCTTGAAAGGTCTTCCAGTCCAACTCCCTGACTGAGCAGGAGACCACATACCACTTCAGACAAGTGCCTGTCCAGTCTCTTCTTAAAAGCCTCCAGTGATGGAACACCCACAACATCCGAAGGCAAATCATTCCTCTGGTTAATTGTTCTCACTGTTAGGAATTTTTTCCTAAATTCTAGGTGGCTTCTCTCCCTGATTAGTTTCCATCCATTATTTCTTGTCTTGCCTTCTGGGGCTTTGGAAAAAAGGTTGAACACCACCATCACCCTCTTCTTTTGGCAGTCCCTCAAACATTGGAACACTATCATATCACTCCCTAGTCCTTTTCAGTAGACTAGATATATCCCATTCCTGCTACCATTCTTCATATGTTTTAGCCTCTGGTCCCCTAATCATCCTTGTAGCTCTTCTCTGCACTTTTTCCAGAATCTCAATTTTTATCTTGTGACCAAAACTAGATGCAGTATACCAAGTGTAATCTTGATGAGGCTTTATGAAGCACTACTAATACTTCCCATGATCTTGATTCTATTCCTTTATTAATTCAGTCTAGGATTGTGTTGGATTTTTTTGACTGCTACCGTAACACCAATGGTGGGTTTCAAAAAATTTTACCACTGGTTCTGCAGGCGTAGCTTGGTGGGCGTGCTTTGCGCACACGCAGAGGGTTCGCTGCTCACCTTCTCCTGCAATCCTGCACTCTTCCTGTGTCTTCAACAGTTGACACGCAGCAATCAGCTGTGCTGCATGAAGCAGCTGAGGTTGAAAAGCAAGAAATAAAGGTCAATATAGAACCGGGGTAGGCCCAGTAGGCAGATCATTGGAATGAACCGGTTTGCACATGGGGTAGGCTGATCATTGGAGTGAACCGGTTTGCACACGGGGTAGGCTGATCATTGGAGTGAACCGGTTTGCACACGGGGTAGGCTGATCATTGGAGTGAACCGGTTTGCACACGGGGTAGGCTGATCATTGGAGTGAACCGGTTTGCACACGGGGTAGGCTGATCATTGGAATGAACCGGTTTGCACACGGGGTAGGCTGATCATTGGAATGAACCGGTTTACACACGGGGTAGGCTGATCATTGGAGTGAACCGGTTTGCACACGGGGTAGGCTGATCATTGGAGTGAACCGGTTTGCACACGGGGTAGGCTGATCATTGGATTGAACCGGTTTGCACACGGGGTAGGCTGATCATTGGAATGAACCGGTTTGCACATGGGGTAGGCTGATCATTGGATTGAACCGGTTTGCACACGGGATAGGCTGATCATTGGAGTGAACCGGTTTGCACACGGGGTAGGCTGATCATTGGAATGAACCGGTTTGCACACGGGGTAGGCTGATCATTGGAATGAACCGGTTTGCACACGGGGTAGGCTGATCATTGGAATGAACCGGTTTGCACACGGGGTAGGCTGATCATTGGAGTGAACCGGTTTGCACACGGGGTAGGCTGATCATTGGAGTGAACCGGTTTGCACACGGGGTAGGCTGATCATTGGAGTGAACCGGTTTGCACACGGGGTAGGCTGATCATTGGAGTGAACCGGTTTGCACATGGGGTAGGCTGATCATTGGATTGAACCGGTTTGCACATGGGGTAGGCTGATCATTGGAATGAACCGGTTTGCACACGGGGTAGGCTGATCATTGGAGTGAACCGGTTTGCACACGGGGTAGGCTGATCATTGGAGTGAACCGGTTTGCACACGGGATAGGCTGATCATTGGAGTGAACCGGTTTGCACACAGATGTAGTGAACCGGTTTGCACACAGTGAACCGGTAGAATACCATCATTGCGTAACACTGAGGTGACTCTGAAGATTTTAAGGCAGGTGAGTCCAGGTAACTGGAGAAAGGTGGAGCTAGGTAGATATCTGCAAAAAGATCATCATTCCTACACTCCATTGTTTCAGGAGGAAAGGTAAAAGCACTCAGGTTGTAAAGACTTCTTGTGAATCAGGCCAAGGCTTCAAATGGTGAAAGAAAATTTAAAGATACACTGCTATTTCCTAAAGCAACTGAGTGGATTGCAGCCGAGATGAACTCCCAAGGCCACTCAGAACTGGCTGCTAATAGAGATAATAAAGCCCTTTCCTTCCCTTAGGTGTATTATTATCCTCCTTTCCAGTTCATTATTGCTCTTTCAAATGCTAAACATAAAAAAGAAAATGTGAAGGAAAGGTTTACCTTTCAAAGGAAATGCCAGTATTAATGATTGCCTCCACTCACTTAAAAAAGAGAGAGAGAGAGAGAGAGAAGGGGTCCTAGATCAATATCATTGCATTAAGCCGGCAGACTAGACACTAAATGCTCAAGGGACATGCTAGAAAAGCCATCAGCAGTTTTCTCTTTGCCCTGAATGAGCACTTTCAGGAAACCTATCCTGCAAAGAAAATAACTAGCTATTTGTACTTCTCTGAAGGAGGAGAAATAAAACAGACAGATGGGAATACTGCCTTTCTTCCCCTTGGGCTGCTCCTAGAGATGAAATACTGTATATTTAAATTTCAGAAGGCAAGAGCATCAGCTTCAGCCAAATGGAGCTGCCTGGCTTTAACACAGTCGGGCCGCTGAAGTCTTGCCTGCACCAAATAACAGAATTACAGAGTTGAGGTCTTCTAGTTCAACCCCCAACTCAAGCAGGAGACCCTACCCAGAGGTTTCCAACCTTTTCTGTACCCCACACCCCTGGAAAGCTTCTGATATATTCTCGCACCCCTTTCAAAAGTAAATAATTATATTGATATAATTATGCATATACACCATGATTCTGAAACTTCTAAACCCAACTTTTTGCACCCCCTGAAATATCGTCTTGGATCCCCAGGGGGTATGAGCAGCCGTGGTTGGGAACCCCTGGTAGGGCCTATACGATTTCAGATCGTATGTTTAGTCTCTTCGTAAAAACCTCCAGTGGTGGGACACCCACAACTTCTGAAGGCAAATCATTCTACTGGTTAATTCTTCTCACCATCAGGAAATTTCTCCTTAGTTCTGAGTTGGATCTTCCCTTGGTTAGTTTCCACACAAAAAAAATATCAAATCAAATCAAGCTTATATACAAAGACGAGAGACCAGGACAAAGAAAAACACTCGAGGAAGATCCAGTCAAAAATTCTAGTACAAAGTAATAAATAATGGACAAAAACTATATTAAAAACATAATTTGGCATCCAATCTGTCAGTTACATGTGGCCTAACTATAGTATGATATCAACCCTGTGAGGCCCATAGTCATTAAATACTAAAATGTAAAAGAGTAGTAATGCAAAAGGGTTTGCTACGTTAGTTGTGTAAAACAGCTATGGTGGATTAATCACGATGTTTAACCTCTCCTTCTGCTGCTTTGGAGAATAGGTTGGCCCTCTTTTCTTTGTGGCAGCCCCTCAAATATTGGGACTTTGATATCATGTCACCCCATGTCAATGGAATGGAATGGAATGGAATAGAATAGAATGGAATGGAATGGAATAGAACGGAATAGAATAGAATAGAACGGAATAGAATGGAATAGAAAATAGAATGGAATGGAATGGAATGGAATGGAATGGAATGGAATAGAATAGAATAGAATAGAATAGAATAGAATAGAATAGAATAGAACAGAACAGAATAAGGAATGGAATGGAATGGAATGGAATGGAATAAAATAGAATAGAACAGAATAGAATAGAACAGAATAAGGAATGGAATGGAATGGAATAGAATAGAATAGAATAGAATAGAATAGAATAGAATAGAATAGAATAGAATAGAATAGAATAGAATGGAATGGAATGGAATGGAATGGAATAGAATAGAACAGAACAGAATAAGGAATGGAATGGAATGGAATGGAATAAAATAGAATAGAACAGAATAGAATAGAACAGAATAAGGAATGGAATGGAATGGAATGGAATGGAATGGAATGGAATGGAATGGAATAGAATAGAATAGAAAATAGAATGCAATGGAATGGAATAGAATAGAATAGAATAGAATGGAATGGAATGGAATGGAATGGAATAGAATAGAATAGAATAGAATAGAATAGAATAGAATAGAATAGAATAGAATAGAACAGAACAGAATAAGGAATGGAATGGAATGGAATAGAATAGAACAGAATAGAATAGAACAGAATAAGGAATGGAATGGAATGGAATGGAATAGAATAGAATAGAATAGAATAGAATAGAATAGAATAGAATAGAATAGAATAGAAAATAGAATGCAATGGAATGGAATGGAATAGAATAGAATGGAATGGAATGGAATGGAATGGAAAGGAATGGAATGGAATGGAATGGAATGGAATAGAATAGAATAGAACAGAATAGAATAGAACAGAATAAGGAATGGAATGGAATGGAATGGAATAGAATAGAATAGAATAGAATAGAAAAGAAAAGAAAATAGAATGGAAAGGAATAGAATAGAATAGAATAGAATAGAATAGAATAGAATAGAATAAGGAATGGAATGGAAAGGAATAGAATAGAATAGAATAGAATAGAATAGAATAGAATAGAATAGAATAGAATAGAAAAAGGAATGGAATAGAATAGAATAGAATAGAATAGAATAGAATGGAATGGAATAGAATGGAATGGAATGGAATAGAATAGAATGGAATAGAATAGAATAGAATAGAATGGAATAGAATAGAACGGAATAGAATAGAATGGAATAGAAAATAGAATGGAATGGAATGGAATAGAATGGAATGGAATAGAATAGAATAGAATAGAATAGAATAGAATAGAATAGAATAGAATAGAAAAGAAAATGGAATGGAATGGAATGGAATAGAATAGAATAGAAAATGGAATGGAATGGAATGGAATGGAATAGAATAGAATAGAACAGAATAGAATAGAACAGAATAAGGAATGGAATGGAATGGAATAGAATAGAATAGAAAATAGAATGGAATGGAAAGGAAAGGAATGGAATAGAATAGAATAGAATAGAATAAGGAATGGAATGGAATGGAATGGAAAGGAATGGAATGGAATGGAAAGGAATGGAATGGAATGGAATGGAATAGAATAGAATAGAATAGAATAGAATAAGGAATGGAATGGAATGGAATGGAATGGAATAGAATAGAATAGAATAGAATAGAATAGAATAGAATAGAATAGAATAGAAAATAGAATGGAATGGAATGGAATAGAATAAGGAATGGAATGGAATGGAATGGAATGGAATGGAAAATGGAATGGAATGGAATGGAATGGAATGGAATGGAATGGAATGGAATAGAATAGAATAGAATGGAATGGAATGGAATGGAATAGAATAGAACAGAATAGAATAGAACAGAACAAGGAATGGAATGGAATGGAATAGAATAGAATAGAATAGAATAGAATAGAATAGAATAGAATAGAATAGAAAATAGAATGGAATGGAAAGGAATGGAATGGAATAGAATAGAATAGAATAGAATAGAATAGAATAAGGAATGGAATGGAATGGAATGGAATGGAATAGAATCGAATAGAATAGAATAGAATAGAATAGAATAGAATAGAATAGAATAGAAAATAGAATGGAATGGAATGGAATGGAATAGAATAAGGAATGGAATGGAATGGAATGGAATGGAATGGAAAATGGAATGGAATGGAATGGAATGGAATGGAATGGAATAGAATAGAATAGAATGGAATGGAATGGAATGGAATGGAATGGAATGGAATAGAATAGAACAGAATAGAATAGAACAGAATAAGGAATGGAATGGAATGGAATGGAATAGAATAGAATAGAATAGAATAGAATAGAATAGAATAGAATAGAATAGAATAGAATAGAATAGAAAATAGAATGGAATGGAATGGAAAGGAATGGAATAGAATAGAATAGAATAGAATAGAATAGAATAGAATAGAATAGAATAGAATAAGGAATGGAATGGAATGGAATAGAATAGAATAGAATAGAATAGAATAGAATAGAATAGAATAGAATAGAATGGAATAGAATAGATAGAATAAGGAATGGAATGGAATGGAATGGAATGGAATAGAATAGAATAGAATAGAATAGAATGGAATGGAATGGAATGGAATGGAATGGAATAGAATAGAATAGAATAGAATAGAATAGAATAGAATAGAATAGGAGTAGAATAGAAAATAGAGTAGAATAGAATAGAATAGAATAGAATAGAATAGAATAGAATAAGAGAGTAGAGAGTAGAATAGAATAGAATAGAATAGAATAGAATAGAATAGAATAGAATAGAATAGAATAGAATAGCCGAATTGGAAGGGACCTTGGAGGTCTTCTAATCCAACCCCCTGCTTAGGCAGGAAACCCTACACCACTTCAGATACAGGATTATCTAACCTCTTCTTAAAAACTCCCAGTGTTGGAGCATTCACAACTTCTGGAGAGAAAGTTGTTCCACTGATCAATTGTTCTAATTGTCAGGAAATTTCTCCTTAGTTCTAGCTTGCTTCTCTCCTTGATTAATTTCTACCCATTGCTTCTTGTCCTACCCTCAGGGGCTTTGGAGAATAGCTTGACTCCCTCTTCTTTGGGGCAGCCCCTGAGATATTGGAAGACTGCTATCATGCCACCCCTCGTCCTTCTTTTTATCAGACTAGACACACCCAGTTCCAGCAACAGTTCTTTAGATGTTTTCCCCAGATTAGATCCCAGAGCCCTATTGTGTCATTTCCAGCGTTGTCCCCTTTTCCCCCTATGACCCTGCCAATGTCCTCATGCCATGCTTTAGATCCTCTTGTCCTGTTCTTTTCTGTGCTGCCAGAGTCCAGCCAGCAGCAAAACACAAGGGAGGAACAAAGATAGCCATAGTCAGCAGAACACATTTTTATCCTGGCTCCTCTTTCTATTGCCCCTGCAAAGGCTGGGCTTTTTTAAACTAAGGCTGCTTAAAGAATCGCTCCGTTGTCCATTCAGTTCGGAGCCCAACTCATCACCAAACAGAGTCACAATGATTGGAACAGCACGAAAGGACTTTGTAAATAAATGGTACTGAACAAACTCGTAGCTTGTTGTCTAATTACCTAAAAAAAAAAGTCTTTATTTTGATTATCAGGAAAAGTACTTCTGGATATGAGGTGATCTATATAGAAAGACTAGCAGGGTAACTCGTGCTTCACTATGAAACTATGTGACTGAGCAAGTATCTGGGGAGGAAAATAAGGGGGAGGGGAAAATTGTGCCTCTGCCTACCAGCATCCATCGGTATTCATCTGGCTAGCGTCCTGTCAGTGTGTGAGAGAGTTGAGGGCTGTTTGGAAACTGAAACAGTATTTGCTCGGTGAGCAAGAAGGAGACAGCAAGGAATCTGGGCTTAGCTGAACTGTAGTTGGAAGTACTGTAGTTTTTCAGGTGAGGAGGGGGAGTAGAACTCTTTAGCATCAGAGTGTGTTAATAATAATATAGGAAATACTAATGCTCTGATTCACTTTTATGTATATAGATTTATACACGTCATTAAATGATCATTCAAAGTTACAAGGGCACTGGGGGAAAAAATCACTTACGGCTTTTGTTTTTCACCCATATGACCCTTGCAGCATGATCACGTGATCAAAATTTGATTGCTCGGCAACTGGCAGTCTCCCAGGGTCGTGTGATCTGTCCGACAACCAAAATCAATGGGGAAATCAGATTCATTGAATAACCGTGTTAACTAACTAAGCAACTGCAGTGATTCACTCAGCAACTCTGTCAAGAAAGATCTAAAAGGGGAGGAAAAACTCACTTAACAACTGTCTTGTTTAGCAACAGAAATGTTGAGCTCAATTGTGGTCGCAAGTCGAGGCCTACCTGTCTTGTGATACCCTAGGAACAGAGTTATGCACCCAATCAAGGTGCAATGAGTCCCAATATCGTCCTCTTTTGGTTAAAAACGTCTGCCTGCCCAGATGATTTTGTTCTTTTCTGTCATTTTCTGACTAGATACCTTCTCCTTTTTCCACTGATCCCTCCCAGCAGACTCTTTTCAAGCAAGTCAGCTCGCATGACATGGCCCAAAGTAGGATAGCCTTTGTTCAGCAATCGAGTGATATGTTGGTGAGATTCGATTGAAGACTTCTTTGCTTGTCACTTTTGCAGTCCATGGCGATATATAAAAGTCCTCTCCAACACCATAATTCAAAGATGTCCACCCTTTTCCTATCCACCTTTTGCAGCCATAAGTAGCCATTGGGAAATTATTGTGTTGACTAATCTGCATTTGAGGGGTCCTTGGTGCTCTCTGAGCTTTTTTGTTTTCTTCCAGATATTTCATTACCCTAACTAGGTAACATCATCAGTGCTAGAAGGGAATAGGGTTTGCGAGGAGGAGGAGGAGGAGGAGGAGGAGGAGGAGGAGGAGGAGGAGGAGGAGGAGGAGAAGAAGAAGAAGAAGAAGAAGAAGAAGAAGAAGAAGAAGAAGAAGAAGAAGAAGAAGAAGAAGAAGAAGAAGAAGAAGAAGAAGAAGAAGAAGAAGAAGAAGAAGAAGAAGAAGAAGAAGAAGAAGAAGAAGAAGAAGTAGTGATGATGTTACTTAGTTAGGGCAATGAAATGTCTGCAAGAGAAGCAAGCAAGTTCAGAGAGCACCAAGGACCCTTCATTTCAACCCTGGGCTACAGCTATTCTCCTTTATTGGTAGGCTGCTGCACTTCGTGTAATGCATAGCTGGCTCCGAGAGAGCCTCCAGCCTCCAGATACATTCCATAAGATGTCAAAGCCAGAGACAATTCTCTCGTCATACTTTGCGTTACCTGGTTCTTAGGTTTCCGCCATTCTTTTTTTAAAATTTTTTATTGGTTTTTAAAACAAACATAAACAAACAACACATAAAAATATCAAATCATCTTCCAAATATGTACATACAGTGTGCCGGTTGGTTTACAGATTGTTTTGTGCTTCCATTTCATAGTCTTCAATTATAATTACATTGTATATAATCTCGTATTTTCAATCAAATATTAAATACATTGGTATCATTTTTAATCAATCATTTGACTTTTATTCATTCTTTTATTCATTCATGCTTTGGAAAATAATCATATTTTACTTAATTTGTTTTATGACAATTCATATTATCATCCCAAATCTATCCTAGAATTATTTTGTAAATATAATAAGAAAAGAATACATCTTTATATATTTATTATTTTCTAAAAGTCTACATATTTCATTACTATATTTTATTGTCTAACCATTGATAGAATAGATCCCAAATTTTATAAAATTGTTCATCATCTTGTTCTCTAATTTCAAATGTCAATTTTCTCATTTCAGCACATTCCAATATTTTCTTAATGATTTCCTCCTGTGATGGTATTTTCTCATTTTTCCAGTTTTTAGCAAATACAATCCTAGCCGCTGTTAATACATTTACAATCAGGTATTTCAAGTCTTTACTATATATTTCAGGTAAAATTCCCAATAAAAATATCTCTGATTTCAAATCTATATGTTTTTTTTGTCATTTTTTCCAACCACGTGTGGATTTTAGTCCAATATTTTTTAGCATCTGCACAAGTCCACCATATATGGTAATATGAGCCAGGTGTCTGATGGCATTTCCAACATTTTTCGGATTTATTCTTGAACGTTCTTGCTATTCTTGTCGGGGAAAAATGCCACCTGTCGTGTCCGCAAAAGACGCCAGGAGTCAGTGACTACGTTTCAAGCTCTTTATTAAACAGTTGTGAACCGAACCGGCGAAAAGGAAAAAGCCCGCGGCTTTTATCCTTTTCGCTGCGGCGGCCGCGGCCAATGGCAGCGATTCAAGTCTCCCGCTCTTGGAGTTAGCCAATCGCGGGAGACTCAAAACGGGCCAATCAGCGCGGCTCGCCTGGCCAATCAGAAATCCCCGCGCTTTAGCCAATCAAAGCGCGGGGATTTCGAGTATGTAAATTAGGGACAGAACACCCCTCCCCTCTTGGTATAGTCCATCACGTTGCGTAGTCACGTAGGTAGGCGGGGCTCCGTCTGGTCCTACTTGACCTGCGCAACTCAGTTGCAAGCTGGATGTCGGCCGGAGCGGTCATGTTTTTGGCTGCTCCCTCTTCTGTGCGAACCGGCTGGGTGATCGGGCCGGTTCTTTCTCCGTGGCTCCCACCTGGGCCTTCCAGGTTGGTTGAGCTACGGGTTTCGCCGCTCCCGCTTGGTTTCTCCGAGTCGGTTGAGCTGGCCAGGTGGTTCTTCTCCGGTGGGGGATCGCGATGGCTGCGTTCCGGTAAGTACTGCTGGTCTATTTTTTTCTTGCGTTTGTTTACTCGGGTATTCTCTCCCCCCTTGGTTCGTGTTTTGGGAGTTGAGGTCTGTTGCTGTTCGTGACCTGAGCTGGTCAATGTGCCGTTTCCAGGCTCGCCCATCGGTGGTTTGGAGCCGGTACGATCGTGGGCCTGTGATTTGGGTGATGACGGCTGGGATCCATAGGGGGTCCCCCATCAGGTTTTTCGCTTACACTAAGTCGCCGGGGGCAAATGTCCGGTATTTTGAACTTGAGTCTGGGGGCCGCTCCGGGTTGTATGTTGGGTGCAGCCGGTCGAGCGGGGACCTCAGCTTCCTACCCATTAGTAACTCGGCTGGGCTTTTGTTGGTAGTGGTGTTCGGGGTGATGTGTTGTATAAAGAGGAGTTTATTTATTTTGTCGTTGATCTCCCCGTGGTCCATTTTCCGGATGGTTTTTTTGGTAAATTGTACCATCCGTTCCGCCCTACCGTTCGCCGCTGGATGCGCCGGTGCTGTTAATGCGTGGCGGATGCCCCTCTCCGCCAGGAATCTCTCAAAGTCGAGGGAAGTAAACTGGGGCCCGTTGTCGGAGACGACGACGTCTGGGAGGCCGTGTGTGGAAAAGAGTTTGCAAAGTTCTTTGACAACGGCCTCCGTGGTAGTGGATTTCATGTCGCTTACCTCCAACCAGTTGGAGTAAGCATCAACTGTTATTAGAAAGGTATGCCCATTCGTGGGACCGGCAAAGTCTAAATGGATCCTGGACCAGGGCCCCCTTGGTGTTTCCCACTCCAGGATGGGTGCTGTGGGTGGGCTTGGTCTGGTCTCCTGGCATTGTCGGCACTTAGCTACCCATGCCTCTATCTGCTTGTCCATCCCTGGCCACCAAGCGTAACTCCTGGCCAGGGCTTTAGTTCTGACGATGCCAGGATGCCCCTCATGCAGCATCTCTAAGACCTTCCCTTGCAACCTTTCCGGGATGACCACCCTGTCACCCCACAAAATACACCCTTTAAGCAGCGAGAGTTCAGTCTGGCGGTTTCTGAATGTCTTAACGGATTCGTCATTGTCCTATACATTGTCTTATACAAATTTTCTTTATATGCTGTTGACATTGTCATTTTATAATTTTGAGACCACAATTTTTGCCATTTCTCTAAATCAATCCCATATCCAAAATTCTTCCCCCAAGCAATCATAGTTTCTTTAACTTGTTCTTTTTCTAGTTTAGTTTCTAATAAATATACCTACAATTTTTTAATCACCTTTTCATCAGTACCTGTCAAAATCTTATCTAAGTCAGTCAGTTTATCATAGAAACCTTCTGTTTTAGAATCTTTATCATACCTTGAATGTATTTGCGCATATGAAAACCAATTCATCTTTATACCTTGTTCCTCTAGTTTTTGTATAGATTTAAGTTCACCCTTTTCATTCAATATTTCACCATATCTAACTGTTTGTTCCTTTTTGTATATTATAGGATAAGAAAATGTTTCAATAGTTGATAGCCAGACTGGAATTTTCAAATAACATTGTCTTTTAATCTTCTCCCAGTTTAACCACAAAGACTCCCGTATATAATGTCTTCTAAAATACCCCTGTGTTTTAGTTCCTTTATGCCATAGAAAGGCATGCCACTCCAACAACAGAACATGTCCTTCTAATGCCAACAATCTAGTATTTCTTAATGTTATCCATTCCTTAATCCACATCAAATTTGTAGTTTGGTAATACAACTCCCAATTAGGCAAACCAAATCCTCCTCTTATTCTAGCATCTTGCAAAAGTTTTAACTTTATTCTCGCTTTCTTACTTTGCCATATATAGCTTTCTTTCCTTGCCATATATATTTCAACACAATTTTATTTAAATCTTCAAAGTAGTCTTTTCCAAGCCTAATTGGAATTGTTTGAAACAAATATAAAATTCTGGGTAATATATTCATCTTGATTGTTGATATTCTCCCTATTAATGACAGTTGTAAATTTTCCCATTTCACCAAATCTAGCACAATCTGCTGTTTAAGTTTGATACAATTATTCTCTTTTAGTGCACTGCATCTTGCTGTCAAGTATATCCCCAAGTACTTGATCTTATTTGCAACCTGAATTTTCAATAGGTCTGCCAGTTCTTCCTTTTGTCTTGATAGCATATTCTTTGTCAAGATCTTTGTCTTGGAATTGTAGACAATAAATTAGACTATATAGCACAGAAAACAATAAAACAAAATAGAAAGACTCTCCCTAAATCTTTTTTTAAATGGTAGATGAAATAAACTTAAAAGATACATAGAGAGAAAGAAATGCTAAAACTAAACAATATACCTTCTACTCAAATACATTTATCATGGTCCAGAATAGATATGATATGGATATCAACAGAATTTTTAACTAATATTCAAGAATATAATATTCAAGAAATAAATATTGAACAAGTACTTGGGCAGATCACAATCCAATGACAATTAAATGGAAAAGACAAAGAAGAAGATCTAGATGGATGTTAAATAATACTATTTTAAAGGAAAAAGACTTCACACAGTGGATGGAGAAAGAACTGGCTTTTTTCTTTGGAGAAAACAAAAAAGAAGATACATCAATCCAGAATGTATGGGATACAATGAAGGCATATGCCAGAGGCTTGATAATAGACTACACAAGGAAAAGAAATACCATGAAAAGATTAGCCTCTAAGGCATTAGAGGATGAGTATAAAGGACTTGAAAAAGAGCTACAGAAAATGCCACAGAAAAAGGACATTAAGTTAAAAATGGACATAACCAAACATGAAATGGGTCTAATAGAAAAAGAAGAATTAGCACAAAAAATTAGAGGTGCTAAACAGAATTACTTTGAAAATGCAAATAAACCAGGTAGATGGTTAGCATATAAATTGAGAAAGGAGAAAGAATCAAGGAAAATATTGCAATTAATAGATGACCAAGGCCAAGTTTGCTATGGTAGTAAAGAGAAGAAGGAAATCATTCGAGACTATACACACAAGAGAATATTGAGGAGGAAAGAGTTAAATAGTATTTACAGAATGCTAATTTACCCCAGATACCATGATGGAGTTAACTGAAGCACTCAAGAAGCAAAATAATAGAAAGGCACCAGGCCCAGATGGACTTCCGGCAGAATTTTACAAAACACTACAAGAATCATTGAATTTTCCATTGCTAGAAGTTATGAATGAAGTTATGTTAAAGAAGAAGATACCTAAATCATGGTCAGAAGCTTATATCATGTTCCAAAAGAGGAGACCGGTCCATTACAAATCAAGAACTATAGACCTATTTCCCTACTAAACGCAAATTATAAAATTTTTGCTTCAATATTGGCAGAAAGACTTAAAAAATATTTAAATAATTTTATCCATCCTGATCAAAATGGATTTCTGCCAAAGAGACAAATTAAAGACAATATGAGAGTAATCTTGGACACTTTGGAATACTACGAGGCACATCTTGAAAAACAAATTTAAGTTGCAAGCATTTGCAGATGATCTGGTTTTCATCTTAGAAGACCCACTAGAAACAGCATTAAAATTGATAGAAAAGACAGAGACATATGGAAAGGTGGCTGGTTTGAAGGTTTCTGCCATTTTTTAATTTGCTATGGGAGATTAGTTTTAAATCGCATGCCTGCTTCAGTTTTTCTCTCGTCTCCTCTCTTCTCACCTCTGCTAAATAAAGCTTTCATCTCGTTTCCTTTCTTCTTCTTCTTCTTCTTCTTCTTCTTATTATTATTATTATTATTATTATTATTATTATTAAAACTTTGGTGAGATTCACAGTCTTTGGGGTTGATTGTTGGCTCAACAGCTCGAATCCTAACCAAGGACCTAGGGACTTTTAAGGTAGCATCGGAGGATATAAGCTGTTCCAAGTAGGGTGGCTTTTTGTAGACTCAGAGTATTCAAGTCTGATAAATTCAGAATTTCCAAATAGTGAAGTAGCCCTTTAGGTATTGCTCCAAGGGCTTCAATTACAATTGGGATAACATACGATTTCTTTTTCCAAAGTTGCTCAACTTCAATTTGTAAGTCCCGATTTTTTCTTGCTTTGTGTCTACAATTCGTGTATCACCAGGTATTGCAATGTCAATGAACCAACCCTTTTTCTTTTCAACTATTGTTATGTCAGGTGTGTTGTGGGCCAAGTGCTTGTCCATCTGAATTCTGAAATCCCACAAGATCTTGACTTTTTCATTTTCCAGAACCTTCTCAACCTGATGTTCCCAATAGATGTTAATATACTCAAATCCAAACTTTTGGCATAGTTTCCAGTGGATGATTTTAGCAACTCGGTTATGGCATTCTAAGTAGTCAGTTTGTGAAAAAATTATTATTATTATTATTATTATTATTATTATTATTATTATTATTATTATCATCATCATCATCATCATCATCATCATCATCATTATCATTATATTATCATTATCATTATATTTTTGTTGTTGTTGTTGTTGTTAAAAGTTATTCATTATTCAACTGGCTTGAAAAACACCACATATCCTTTTGGGTCCGGATCCTTCTTGGAAAAAAACTGTTTTGAGTTCAACTTGTCCATCTTTCTCTTTATAAGATCAGTGTATCCTTACTTGCCATTAGGAGCAAGAAGTGTGAGAGAATGTTTCAGAGTGCAGCTGGGATGGAGAGGAGAAGAACCACACACTAACACAATGAAGCTCTTGTGTTTGAGCAAATGTACTGGCCATGAAAACGACAACAGCTGGCTATGTCTTCTGCCTTGAATATGCCCTGGACAGTCATTCTCATCCTTTTCCAATTGAAACAGAGTACTACTACACAAAACATTCTTGTCTCCCAAATATTCTTATGTCTTACCATGTTGGACTTCAAGTTCCCTAATTCTCAATGACAAACATTAATAGAACAACAGAATAAGTGGCTTGCTGACATTGGTGAGAAAGTCAGTCCCATATTCCAGAGCTGCAGAAGTCACAAGACTGGCCCTTTGGTCATCCCAGAGCAGCTGTTCCTCCACCCGGGTGCACCGGCCTGCCATGGACTGGAGGAGCTGCTCCGGGATGACCAAAGGGCCAGTCCTGTGACTGCTGCAGCTCTGGAATATGGGACCGACTTTCCCACCAACATCAGCAAGCCATCCCAGGGTGGATTTCCCTCCCTTGCCATTGATCTTACCTTCCAGTTCCAGCTCACATGGCTCTACTCAAGGTAAGGTTTGTGCTCAGCTGAAGGGTGAGGGACAGTAGGTGGGTGGGCCATGTGGGCGGTCCAGCCTTATGTTCCCATGCAGCCTGAATTAATTGCTTTGGAGGGAGGGCAACATTTCTCTGCAGACCACTAAAATTTTCTCATGGACCACCAGTGGTCCCCAGCCCACTGGTTTGCAACCACTGTTCTAGTCCAACCCTCCGCTCTATTTCAGACAAATGGCTGTCCAATATCTTCTTAGAAATCTCAACTGATGGAGCACCCACAACTTTTGAAGGCAAGCCATTCCACTGGTTGATTGTTTCCATTGTTAGAAAAATTCTAGGTTTCCATCCATTGTTTCTTGGCTGGGAAGCTGAGGTCTACAGGCATAGGAACTCTGATCCAGGCTTACATACATTCATGGACATGTGCAAATGAAGGTGCAACTTACAATTTATTTAAGTTACAGAGCAGGCTGTGGATTTATTTATAGAAGCACTGGATGACTCAGATATCTCCAACCTTCCACTCAGGAGGAGGAGAATCAAATGAAGGAAAAGAATGGCACCTTCTTACTTTCAGCTGGTTAAAAGCTGCACACTGTTCAAGAATACAATTAGGATTTCTACAACACAGTTATATTATATTATAAAGATGGGTCTCAACTTAGTAGTATTATATGAAGTAGCTATGGAGATTCTCAGACATCCAGGTCATGGTTATCCCAAAGATGCTTTTTCAAGAGGCAAACTGGACTTTCTTGTTTTTCTTTGAAGAGGTTTTGCTTCTCATCCAAGAAGTTTCGTCAGCTCTGACTCGATGGTGAAGAATGGAAGGATTTATATTCCTTGCAGTCATTTGGGCATTAGCACTCTGGGAGTCACTGAGGCTCCTTGGAAGCCACCATTCAGTCAGAACTGAAGAAGCAAAACCTCTTCAGGAAAGAACAAGAAAGACTATATAAAGCAGTATTATCCTAAGTAGCATTGTAAAGGTATGTCTCAGCTTCAACCGGGATTTCCATTGAGAAACAAGACAGTTCTTAGGTTGATTTTTACCATCTTTCTTGCCCTGCTTGTGACATGAATCACTGTAGTTGTTAAGTGAATCATGTGGTCGTTAAATGAACCTGGCTTTCCCCATGGACTTTCTCTGTCAGAAATCGGCTCAGAAGGTTGCAAGCGGTGATCACATGACCCTGAGATCCTGTAACCATTGTAAATAAGTGCCCAAATTTGAGTCCTGAGACTTGTAGGGATGGGTGCAACAGTTATAAGGACCAGGTGCAAGTGATTTTTTTCAGTGCTTTTGAACGGCCACTAAATGAATGACTGTAAATCAAGAGCTTCCTATAGATAGGCATACCTCATCTGTCAGGGTTTTGAAGAAATGCCTTTGGGGATGTGTGTTAGCAATAGCCCTTAGACTTATTTACCACTTCACAGGGCCTTATAGCCCTCTCTAAGCAGTTTACAGAGACAGCATAATTGCCCCCCAAACAATCCGGGTTTTCATTTTACTGATCTCGGAAAGGCGGAAGGCTGAGTCAACTGTGAGCCACTCAGAATCGAACTCTTGGCAGTGGGTAGAGTCAGCCTGCAATACTGTACTCTAACCATGTGCTCAGCGGTGGGATTCAAATAATTTAACTGGGTCTCTGCCCTAATGATTTCTTTCAACAACCAGTTCGCCAAACTGCTCAGAAAGTTAATAACCGGTTCTCCCGAATTGGTGCAAACTGGCTGAATCCCACCATTGACTGTGCCACTATGGCTTCCTTGCTTGCTTCCTTGCTAGCTTCCTTCCTTCCTTTCCTTTCCTTCCTTAGCAATAGCACTTAGACTTATATACCACTTCTCAGTATTTTTCAGCCCTCCCTAAGTGGTTTACAGAGTCAGACTATTGCCTCCAAAAATAATCTGGGTCCTCATTTTACCAACCTTGGAAGGATGAGTGAAGCTTGAGCTATTCAGAATCGAACTCTTGGCAGCGAGCAGAGCTAGCCTGGAGTACTGTATTCTAATCACTGCGTCACCACAGCTGTTAATGAACTGCATGTAATGGCAGAGCACAATGGTAGAAAGTCGTATTCTTGCTGAGACAAATACCAGATGCAAAAAGCTGGATAGGGTCCCAGAGGTAGTCCTCAACTTACAACAGTTCTTTTAGTGATCGTTCAAAGTTACAACAGCAATGAAAAAAGTGACTTGTGACCATTTTTTCACATTTTTTTACCACCTTGGTAGCATAATGGCTTTACATCACAATGCAGAAGACGAAAGACAATGGGCAGCTCTTAAGGCTGGTGATAACTCTAGATATCAATAGAGGAACAAATGTGCTGGCCTCTTCTCCACCCCTGACATATATATTTTTCTAAAGGCTAAGCAAAGCAATTAGCCTTTCTTCCTAATGGTTATAATGCAGTGAAAATCTGGTCAACTGGGAAAGAGAAATATCTATCTGGGAACTTGCATCTAACTCTGGACTGAGAACAGAGAAGAAAAAAAACATTGGGAAAGGTGGTATCTTTCAATTGGACCAAGGAGCCAGAAATGTTAAAAGGAAGGATATGAATAAAGGGAGGGAGGGAGGGAAAAAGGAAGGATAGAAGGGAGGAGGAAAGGGGAGGAAGGACAGAGGGAAGGAGAGAGGGAGGGAGGATGGAAGGAAGAAAGGAGGGAGGGAGGGAGAGGAAGGAAAAGGGGAGGGAGAGAGGATGGAAGGAAGGAGGGACGGAGGAGGGACAGAGAGAGGAAAGAGAGAGGAAAGAAGGAAGATGGGAGGGAGGGAGAGAAGAAGGAAGGACTTTGACTCCAGGACATAACTTTTTAATTATCAGAGTATAAATCTTCACTATTATTTAAAAATTGCTGTTAGGTTGTTGAAGGAAATTAATGATAGACATCACAAGTTTCTTTCTAGTGAACTGCACGATAGATGTTGCACAACAGTGAAACGTACCCTTTAATTATGCATAATGATAGTTGCTAATGAGATCTATTCTAATTAGATCACCAGTAACTCTAAGGCTTCTTACTGACCTTTCCACAAACATCCAGATTTTCTGAAAACTGAAGGCCACCGTTACTGGATTTGGACAAAAAAAAAAAAAAGAGGAACCTGCGGTTTGTTGCCGGATTTGGACAAAAGAGGAAACTGTGGTTCCATAATATGCGAGATTCCTTTGATCTTTAAATGAAGCCAGAGCAACAACGATGTCATTGGAGATCTATTCAAGTCACCCAGGATGTTTAATAAAGGTTTGGCTGCAATCACCATGAATTGCTGGAGATGCAATTCAAGAGTTTGAACCAGAATATCTGGTCTTCTATGATGGCCATATTCAGACTTCAATATGAACTTTAATATGAATATGAAATTCAATATGAATATTGAGATCCACAAGCTACTTAACATGGTTGGACTGATCGCAGCATTAAAGCATGTTCTTCTTGGCTTTATGCCTGCTATTTGGAATTTAACAACAGATCTAGAAGTATGGCCTCAGGGACTGGTAAAAATATTTATTCTTCAAATTTTAACCAATATTTACAGAGAAAACATATTTACAGATAATCAGAGTTGGAAGGGACCTTGTAGGTCATCTAGTCCAAACCCCCTGCCCAAGCAGAAGACCCTACACCATTTCTGACAGATGGGAGTCCAATCTCTTCTTGAAAGTCTCAAGTGATGGCGCTCCCACAACTTCTGAAGGCAAGCTGGGTGATTGTTCTCACTGTCAGAAAGTTCCTCATTTCCAGGTTAAATCTCTCCTTGTTCAGTTTCCAGCCATTATTCCTTGTCTGGCCTTCAGGCGCTTTAGAAAATAGCTTGACTCCTTCCTCCCTGTGGCAGCCCCTCAAATATTGGAAGACTGCTTTCCTGTCTCCCCTTCTTCACAAGACTAGCCAAGCCCAGTTCCTGCAACTGTTCCTCATATGCTTTAGTCTCCAGTCCCCTATGCCGGAATGTCAACATTTGTTGTTGCTGCTGCTTCTGCTTAAAGACTCTAGGAAGCTGACAAAAACAATCAATTTGAGGAGTTCTTTTATTACGATCCGGGTTTCCAAGCTTGTTTTACCTTTCCTTTCATTATTCCTACACTTTATTAATGCTTTTTAATCAGTTTGATATAAGAATCCGTGATGAATAAGCATCTTCTTGTCTTGAGCACAGCATGAAGAAATATGCATGCACCAACTCTTACGTATCTTATCACACCTATTTTCCAATTATGTAAGCCTAATTTTTTTTCCTGGAGATAATTTTTGGGTCCTAATGTATTGTTTGTTTATTAAATGTATTTGCCGCTCACTTCATTTCAAGGAGACTGTGTGGCTTACAAGGTTAAAAGCAGTAAAACTATACATGTATGTTTAGTAATTGTGTGTGTGGGTGTGTGTATACACACATATAATACATATATGTTTAGTAATATATATATATATATATAGTGTGTGTGTTTAAGAATTCAATCAGAACTGAAGAAGCTTCTCGGAGGGAAAAAACTGAGAAAGTCCAGTTCCCTTTTGAAAAATTCTTTTGGGACAGCCATGACTGGATGATGGAGAATCTCTACAGAACATTTACCTACATTAACCTTCCAACCATTTCCAAAGGATTCCTAATGGAAAATTATAGTGTTGTTTTTTAAAAAAATAAATAAATCCGATGCTCTATTTCAAAATAGTGAGTTTAGAATAGTAACGTATGGCGTAACTTCTTTACCCTTTGATGGAATACTTACTGTCAAAACAGCATTTTTGGTTTGAACTCATTTCTTCAAAAAGTGTTTGAACATAGAATAATAAGAGTTGGAAGGGATCTCTTCGGGTCTTCTGATCCAGCCTCCACCCCCTTCCACCCAAGCAGGAGACCCTATAGCATTTCTGACCGATGGCAGTCCAGTTTCAGACAAATGTTGATCCAGTCTCTTTTTGAAAGCCTCCAATGATGGAGTACCCACAACTTTTAAAGGCAAGCTTGTTCCATTGGTTGATTGCTGTCACGTTAGGAATTTCTTCCTTAGCTCTAGGCTGTTTCTCTCCTTGGTTACTTTCCAGCCCGTTTCTTGTCTTGCCTATTGGGGCTTCAGAAAATAGTTTGACCCCACTCCGATCTTTATAGGAGCCCTTCAAATATTGGAACAGTGTATCATTCCTAATCCTTCTTTTTACTAGACTACAGAGGTAAGGTAGCGAGGCCCTACTCAACTGAGGTACTAATACCACTCTATAAAGCCTTTAGTAAGACCACACCTAGAATACTGCATCCAATTTTGGTCACCACATTATAAAAAAAGATGTTGAGGCTCTAGAAAAAGTGCAGAGAAGAGCAACCAGGATGATTAGGGGGCTGGAAACTAAAACCTATGAAGAATTGGGTTTGGCTAGTTGCAGGAACTGGGCTTGGCTAGTCTAGTGAAGAGAAGGACCAGGGGAGACACAATAATAATGGACAGGAATAATGGATGGAGAAATTCATCCTTGAAATAAGGAGAAATTTTCTCGCAGTGAGAACAATCAATCCATGGAACAGAAGTTGCCTTCAGAAGTTGTGGGACCTTCATCACTGGAAGCTTCTAAGAAGAGACTGGACTGCCATTTGTCAGAAATGGTGTAGGGTGCCCTGCTTGGGCGAGGGGCTGGACTAGATGATCTACAAGGTCTCTTTCAACTCTGTTAATTTGTCTGGTACCCAATTCCTCTAATGGGTTCTTCGTACATTTTAGCCTCCAGCCTCTTCATCATTTTTGTTGCTCTTCTCTGTCTGGACAATCTGGAGAACTGACTTCCCTTATGTTTGGAGAAAGGCTTCCATGGGCCATCGGGACAAATGTCAACCGATTTCCCCATCCCACCCCACCCCAGCAGCAAATCTTCCTGGCTTTCCCACCAGCCAGTTCAATCAGTCGCTTCCAAGGCTTAGAATAGATTGAAGCTTCCCAACCGTAGCCATTCATTCATTCATTCATTCACACACACACACACACACACAAAATCCATGCCTTCCTGTAATCCCCAGTGGAAAAATCCTTTCCAAACCAGCCTCACATCATGCCTGCCTTTTTCCTATTCTTACTAAGCTTCCCCTTGCACTTTCCAAATTTTTTTTTAAAAAACCCAGTTTTTACAGATAAGCATTATTATTATTATTATTATTATTATTATTATTATTATTATTATTGTTGTTGTTGTTATTGTTGTTATTATTATTATTATTATTATTATTATTATTATTATTATTATTATTATTATTATTATTATTTTGAAAAAAAAAGCAACGAGCTGCTCCCGTCTCTCCCAGGGCAGCGATCTTCTGCAGAGGGCGAAGGGGGGGGGGAGGATAGGAGGGAGGGGGTGGAATCGCAGCTAACGCTTGTACTCAACGTCTCCTTGGGATAATCCAAGCCCAACACCATTCCTTTCCCTTTTTTCACCTCCCCGCGGAGCGCCCTGGAAAATCGGCGAGGTGATTGGATTACCTTGCTTTGAATGGAGACGGGGGGGGGAGGGGGGGCAAACAAGGCAGAGGGTGGGGGTAGATGGGGGGTGGGGGGAACGGGCCACGAAGTTACATTCATCATGCAATGAATGATGCCCCATGTGTTATTTCAGCCCCTTTTAGGCTCCTTTTGGGGGGAGGCGAAGGGGGGGTGCGGGGGGGAGAAAGAAAGGAGGGGCTGCCTGGCCTAACTCTGCGGTGCCAAGAAGCCTCTTGCGCCCGTTTTCCCCATCCTAATCCTCCGGTCGCAGGAGGCAGCTTGCGCCCCATCCAAAGGGACCCAATGTCCCCGGCTCCTTTGTAAGACTCAGCAAGTAAAGGCAGCGGGGGTTTATTCTCCCCAACTCCAAAGAGAGAGGGAGGGAGGGAGACAGAGGGGGGAGGGAGGGACAGGAAGGGGGGAGGGAGAGGGAGGGGGAGAGGAAGAGGGGGGAGAGGGAGGGAGAGGGAGGAGAGAGAGAGGGAGAGAGGAGGAGAGAGGGAAAGGGGAGAGAGGGGAGAGGGAGGAGGGGAGAGGGAGAAGTGGGGAGAGAGAGGAAGAGGGAGAGAGAGGAAGAGGGAGGGAGAGGGAGAGGGGGAGGGAGAGGGAGGGGGAGAGGGAGGGAGAGGGAGGAGAGAGAGAGGGAGAAGTGGGGAGAGAGAGAGGGAGAGGGAGGGAGAGAGAGAGAGAGAGAGAGAGGGAAAGGGGAGAGAGAGGAGGAGAGAGGGAAAGGGGAGAGAGGGGAGAGGGAGGGGGAGAGAGGGAGAAGTGGGGAGAGAGGGAGGGAGGGAGAGGGCGAGAAAGAGAGGGAGTGAGAGGTGGGGAAGTTCGAGTCCCCTCCTGCGCTCTTTCCCTTAGTCCAAAATGTCACCGTCTCCCTTTCCTTCCCATCTCCCCCCCCCCCAATAGCTTCCCCCAAGCGAGGCCTTTAGCGGGGGGGTGCGGGGGGAGGCAAAGCAGGACGCCCACCGATTTTCTGCCCCCTCCTTTCATTCCTGGGGTGCATCAGGGAGTTCGCCCCCCCCTCCTCCCTCATCGCATCCCCACTGCAAGGAGCGGAGCGGGCGCGGCTGCCTCCTCCCGCCGGGGTCTCCAACGCCGACTGGTGTGTGCGCGAGTTTTGCAAGCCCGAAAGCGCCCTGGCAAAAAAAAAAAAAAGAAAGAAAGAAAAGAAAGAAAGAAAGAAAGAAAAGAAAAGAAAAGAAAAGAAAAGAAAAGAAAAGAAAGGGGGGGGAATGAATGTAGCCCCGCGCGAGCCAATGAGCTGAGACCGGATGCGATATATCCTCCTTGGACAACAACTGCTCTCTGTTCCTCCTCAGATCCACATGACGCCATTTACTTTTGCTTTTGCCGAGAGAGATCACCCGGCCTCCTCCGGAAAGGAGGAGGAGGAGGAGGAGAAGGGGAGAACGGGAGGAAAAAAAAAAAAAGAAAGGGGGAGGAAAAAAGCGAGAGAAAGGAGGGGGAGCAAGAAAAAAAAAAAAAAAACCAAAACGCCGAAGCTCTTAAGAGACCGGATCTCAAACCTGCTTTTCTGCAAAGATACAAACAGCAGCAAGAAAGCAGCTGCTTAAGCAAAACCCCGCCGGTTTTTTTTTTCCCTTTTCCTCCCCCTCCCCTTTAAAACAACAGCAATTCTCCCCCCCTCCCCTTTTGCAATCAGCAAAGCTGCCTTGGGAGAGAGAGAGAGAGAGAGAGACAGAGAGAGGGGGCGAAAAAAACACGCACTCACGTACAGCACACAAACTCCGAGCAAGAGAGCCACTGACCACTTTAAAAAAAAAAAAAAGCTGTCCTCCCCTTCTTTTCCTATTTTTTTTCCCCCTTTTAATTTTTATTTTTGCAAACGGTTTTGCAACTAGGGAAGCCAGCGATCCGAGAGCAAAGAGAGAGCGAGAGACAGAGAAGCCTTTTCGGGGGCTTGGAAAAGATTCTGAGCGAGATCTCATCCAAACCACTCCGGGAATCGTATTTTATTTTTATTTTTTTCATTTTTTAAAAAGGACCCACTCCGTGCCGTTTGTTTTTTTTTTTTGCTGGGGTTTGACCGCTCGCGCTCCTTTCGGCGTACGGTGCATGCAAGGAAAAAAAGAAAAAAAAAAGTTTGCTGGAGAATGACGAATCGGCCTTTTCATTGAGAAAAAGAAAAGGGGGAAGAAGAAGGGGGGGGGGGAAAGGAGACAAGGAGATCGCGAAGGGGGACAAACATCCTCGCCGGATCGGGAAAGAAAAGGGCGGTTTTTTTTTGTTTTTTGTTTTTTTTTTCTTCTTGAAAAAAGAAAAGAAATCCGTCGATTGTGGTGCAGCGGCGTGTGGCTGTCTGGTTTATGACTTGTTATTTTTTCCCCCCTTTGGAGAAGAGAAGAGTGAAAGCAGAGAAAAAGAAAATCTTCCCAAATTTGCAGTGGATTTTTTTTTTCCTCCCTTCCTCGGTCTAACACGCAAAACATTTCGATGATTTTCGCTCACAACCTGGACTCGAAGTGAGTTTGCAACGGAAGAAACGCCTTCTGTTCTCTTTTTTTTTCCTTCTTCTCCTCCTCTCTTCTTCTTCTTCTTCTTCTTTGCTTTTTTTTTTTGGCTTCGGGGTTGAATTTACTCGCCCACCGCAGGAAGACGCGGGGAGAGAGAGAGAGACCTCGGGGGTCGCGGTGGAGAGAGAGAGGATGGCGGGGAGGGGAGACAGAGAGAGAGGGAGGGAGAGGGCTTGGGGGTGACCTGGCTTGAACGCTTGCAAGCTTTTGCCTTTCCTTTTGCAAAGCGGCGAGGAGAGAGAGAGAGAGAGAACAGAACAGAATAATAGAGTTGGAAGGGACCTTGGAGGTCTTCTAGACCAAACCAAGGCTTGTCAAAGAAACCTGCGGATCGGAGCCGGTGGGCAAGCCGGGGGGGCGGGAGGGTTTCCCCCGGATTGAACTCCCTCTCTCCCTCGTTGGGGACAGAGGGGCGAGCCTGGCGAGGTGGCTGTGGGGGGTGAGGGATGGACGCGGGGATTTTGCGGGTGCCGAAGTCTGACCTCTCGCATGGGCTCACCCTGCTGACACTTTGCGGAAGGCATTGCAAGCGTGGGAGCTCCCTCCTCACTCACCCACCCACCCGTGACCCCGACCGTCAGTGGGAAGCGGCACGGAGCGCTTTCCCAAAGGGCAAAATATACCTACCTACCTACCTACCTATCTACCTTTCAGGTTCCCAAAGAGCTGCTCCTTGCAAAAGGAGGAGCAAACTCTCTTGTCCCCGGATCGGGACTGCGGAGAGGGGGGCGGGGGGCAGCCGGGCCACTTTTGCAAAGAGTGGCTATCTTAAAAGCCGTGGACTGGGGAGGGATGGAGGAAGAGGTCGGCTTCCCAACCTGTCAAAGGTTGGACTTCCGAGCCCCTGATTCTGAAATCATTTTTGGGGGGGGTTGTGCTGCTTGAAACATGCTTTAAAAACTAACAAACAAAAACTTGCCTTTCCTGGGGGGCAATTCAGAAGTGAGAGAATGTAAAAATCTGATTTGTTTTAACCCCCTCTCTCTTCCCCCCTCTGCTGGGGAAACAAGATTGGAAAGGGAGCAAGGCCACTGCCAAATCCACTTTGCGAGTAATGCTTGCTGGCATCTGCCCTACCAGTTTCCTTTGCCTTCTATTTTATTTTGAGGCGGGGGTTGTGTGTGCGGCGGGGGGCAGCATTCCTTGCTTTGGAAATAGCTGGCCATCTTCCTCCCCTCCCTCCCACCTCCCTTCCTCTCAATTTAGGCTTTTTTTTCTAGCTGCACTAGATTTAACCTCCGGCCATGGATAATGCGAAGGCGAAGACCGGGGTCAGAGTCGGTGATAGGAAACGGTGGAGATTCTCCATGGCTCCGAAAGTTTGTCTTTATGCTTTTCTCCTCATGCCCTGCTGTCTGTCAGAAGGGACCTGGCTGTGTGCCTTGTCAATTTCCCCTAATACCATTTTTTTTTTTTTTTTTAAGATTGTGGGGTGGGAGGAGAGAGAAAACTGTTTAGAAAGTTCCCAGAGGCAGAGAGCTGATTTTTTTTTGTCCCCTTTTCCCTGTGAATAAACTTTAATTTTTTTTGGAAACTAGCAAAAAAGCCATCTCAGTAAATATACACATGTATCAGTTGTGGGAGAAACCATTGGTTATAAAAGAGGCATTTGGCTATTGGTTGGGGTTTTTTTTTCCCCCAACACCTGTCTGACATTCATAGAGAAATCAATCTATTTGTAGACTAGAGAGAGTGGGATTTTTGTCTTATTCAAAGGCCAAGCTCCCTCTGCCACCCCAAGCCCCATGGAAGATGACATTCTGGGGCCTGTTATTTTATTTATTTTGGGGGGAAAAGTTTTGGTGTGCTTTTTCCTCCCCTCATACCTTGATATGAGTGTGTGTGTATGGGAGTGGGAGAGAGATGGCTTGACATTTTATGCCGATCAAAATCAGAGAGTGACTCGAAAGAGAATTTAAAGCATTTTTGTTGTTATTGTTGTTGCTCCGGCAGAGAGAATAACATCCTACCAAAAGGCACACTAAATCTTACATGATTTAGGTCAGGAAAAGGAGTACCTGACTTGGTGTTCCTGAATGGAGTTAGTATCTAGATAGAAGGCTTTGCATAAGCAGAGTGAGAGAGTCTCTGCTTGGAAGGAGAAGAAAAGAGAAGGAAGCAAAGTTTTCCTGATAAGGCAATCTTATTAGTAGCCCCATTCCCACTGCTTTTTCTCTCCTATATATATATATATATAGAGAGAGAGAGAGAGAGAGAGCAGAAGAAAAGCCTATCATAAGAGAAGGAGCTATGCTCCGGTTGGCAAGAGGAAGAATAAGCTCAGGTGGAAAGGTGTCAAACGAAATCTTTTTTTAGGGCAAAGCTTCGTCACGGAAATCCTAAATTTACTATATGAAACCTTTCTGGGCTCCCGCATTTCCTCCCCCACCTCCATGCAAGATTTAAAAAAAACAACACCCCTTTTTTTAAATACAGTTATTGCAAAATAGGTCTGTACCTGACTTTCATCTAGCATTAGCAAGTGAGTTCTGTTTGTTCATGTTCTTAGAAAGGCAAATTGAAGTCAGGATTTTAAGCGCTCCTCCAAAGTGGTTTTTGAGGAATCAAATACTTTGGCAAGCAAATGGCCATAAGATTGTGACCCTTTCATTGCAGCTTCTCCCCCTCCCCCAGGAATAAATCCTGCAAAATTCACTAGATAAGCAATGTTGGAATGCTTGCATATTTGAAAGTCTGCTCGGCTGAATTGCAGGGAATATAATAAAGTTTAGTTTGTTTGTCTTTTGCCAGATCAGAATGAACCATTCGCCTTCGTGAAATAGATCTTGCTAAATCTTGAGAAAGTAAGAATTTCAGCTTTCTTCTTCTCCCCCCCCCCCTTCTCCTTCCAGTTTGACATTTTTGTTACTCTGAGCATAGTTCGTTGGGCTTCTGCAGCTAAGCAATCTGCTTTAGCAATGCACAGTTTTAAGTTGAAGCCAGCGGTGTCACATGCTGTTCCTGGAATTGTGTGATTTATTGTTAACGTGTAGAATGTTTGCCCATGTAAGCCAAACCACCTTTTCTGGTGATGTTCAGGAAGTGAATGGATTATCTCTGGGTGTTATGAATGCACAATGCAAACTCTGACGGTGCTTAGCATTGGTACTTACTGCTGGTACTTTGCATTGCAAAGTGGAACACGAATGCAAAATTGTGAAAAGAGAGAGAAGGTCTGGCTTTGTGGGTTTGTTTTTTTTTCCCCATCTCACATAAGACTAACTTCAAATACTCAAAAAAAGTATTTGTTTATTCAAACAACTTTATTGTTCCTCACTGTCTTTCCTGCTAACCATGGCATAGAATTTAATTCCCTTTTCCTCTCTGCTTTGTCTTCATGTTTCATGTGCTGCCAACATTTTTTTCCTAGATTGCCATAGAATGTCAGAGCTACTGTTCCGCTGGCTCCCATTTTGCTCACAGAGCTTCGGGGCAACTTCCGGTAATCCTCAAATTATAGCTGCAGTGGAGATCAGCATTTCCATTGGCTAAGAGGGATGAGGGTTGAGTTTTGCCCCGTTTTGCGACCTGCCTTGCCACTGTTGTTAAGTGAATGTGCTGCCGTTCTTAAGCTGGTAACCCGTTTGTAAAGTGAATCTGGCTTCCCCATTGACTTTGCTTGTCAGAAGGTCGCAAAAAGGGATCACATGATCCCCAGGGCACTGCATAAATGCATGCAAGTGTCATAAATACATGCCAGGTGCCAAGGGTTCGAATTTGGATCCCGTGACCTTGAGGATGACACAACAGTCATGTAAAACGTCATAAGCCACTGTTTCGGTGTAGTAACTTTGAACGGTCACTAAATGCATGGTTGTAAGTCAAAGACTACCTGTGTTGTAATTTTACAACTTGAAGGGGACTAAGTCCCAACTTTCTCCCAGCTAAAGTCCTCAAAACTGTATTCTCTTAATTACTGGATAAATTCCAGTGAAATCAGTGGCCCCTAGAATAGGATAGGATAGGATAGGACAGGACAGGACAGGACAGGACAGGACACTTTATTGGCCAAGTGTGGTTGGACACACAAGGAATTTGTCTTTGGTGCAAATGCTCTCAGTGTACATAAAAGAAAAGATACATTCGTCAAGAGTTAAGAATCATCAGTACAACACTTAATGATAGCCATAGGTACAATAAGCAATAAAACATAAATACCTGTATTTATGTAAGATTTTTCTATATGGGGCAAGAATTTGAAAAGCCCATCTGGAATTTCATGCAGATGTAAACCGTAAAAGTAAGTGAAGGAGATGGAGACCGACTTTTCACTAGGTTTATTGATCAGGATTGTGGAGTGAGCCCCATGCAGCTGTTTGCCAAGTAGCACACTTCAGAGCAAACTTAAGTTTGGGTCAAGTGTCCAAAAGCTGCATGCAGATCTGTGTTGGTATTGAAAGTCAGAATTCCAAGGAAGTGTTGTAGTGTTGCATTTCCATAAACTTGGCCGGATTCAGGTTATCAAAGGAAGGTTGGTTTCCTTAGAGTGTGTGTTTATTTCAAGATCAAGACTTCAGTTAATTAACTTTCCTTCCTTGAATTCTACTGTATAGTGCAGTGTTAATGCAATATCAGGGGTTTTCAATTCAATGTATGGAATGAGAAGGATGTATGTTTGTGTTTATTTTCATAGTCATAATGCACACTGAATCGTATTTAATTTTGTTGCACGAGGTGCAATGACAATAAACTAAAGTAAACTAAACTTCCTGAGACTAGGTTCAAGGCTGCACCCAGTTACATTGCCTGGCAAAGCAAATCCCCACACCTGGATAAACGAAAAAAAAAACTAACTCTTTCTTTCTTTCTCTTAGGATTTCAGATGTGTTCTAAGCTTCCTGGAGTGATAGCTGTTCAGGATACTGATGGAGACGAGAGCTCAGAATGGCAGTGGGTTACAACCCTTGCTTCAAGGCCAGCATGACACCGGGAGACAATTTGGAGATTCTGACCTAAGGGATGTCCTAGCACAACAAGTTCACGTCTTGTCCTTGGACCAAATCAAGGCTATCCGGAGCACGAATGAATACACCGAACCTCCTACGGTAGCTCCCCGACCAGGACTGAAGCCAGCCCCACGCCCAGTGGTCCAGCATAAGAGTGAAAGACCGCACGACTTGACAGAGCAACGCCATCTGAACAGGCTTCCCCATTCCCAGGTCCATGTTTCTTCTCGGCTCCCGCTCTCCCGTTCCATCAGCACGGTCAGCAGCACTAGCTCGCGCGGTAGCACAAGGACAAGTACGAGTAGCAATTCGTCAGAACACAGGCTTCTGGGGTCATCATCCTTGGGGACAGTGGTCGAGGGCATAATACGAGTACAGCCGAAATCGGAACTGAAGTCTCGGGAGCTGAAACCCGCCAGCAAAGAAAACTTGCATATGCACGCCTACCGCTGTGAGGACTGTGGGAAGTGTAAGTGTAAGGAATGCACTTATCCGCGGACTCTTCCATCCTGTTGGATCTGTGACAAGCAATGTCTTTGCTCGGCCCAGAACATGGTAGATTACGGGACCTGTGTCTGCTGCGTGAAGGGTCTTTTCTACCACTGCTCCAATGATGATGAGGACAACTGCGCCGACAACCCCTGTTCGTGTAGTCAGGCCCACTGTTGCACTCGGTGGTCCACCATCGGCGTCGTGTCCCTCGTTTTGCCTTGCTTGTGGTGTTACCTGCCGGCCAAGGGTTGCCTTAAATTGTGCCAGGGCTGTTACGATCAAGTCAACAGGCCAGGTTGTCGCTGTAAACAATCCAACACGGTTTGCTGTAAAGTTCCCAAAGTCCCACCCAGGAATATTGACAAGCCAACATAGCATCACTAATTGGGTAACCAGGAGGATGACACAACGCGAACGAAGTGATCTGTAACGGTGGCATGGTTTCTTGGTGGTGTACAGGAGCAGGAATGAGAACAAGATCCAACCTCGTGCAGACCCTTCTTTAGAATCCGCCCAGGGGAGATCCAGAGTGGGAATACGCTTGGTAGCACCTAAAAGTATTTTATAAGCTAAGAGACTTGAACTACTTCTAAGCAAACTCACGTGTTGTGCGTTTGTGTATGTGTTTTTTTAAAAGGAATTAGTACACTTGTAAATTAGGAAAACTACTTCAACCCACTCCCAGTTATTTTCTGCCAGAGATGTACTATATTTTTGTATATAGGATATTTTCAACTGTGAAAACACAAGTGTCATAGAAGCAGCTATGGCACACAAGTCACAAAATATTATACTAATATGTTGTACATTCAAAAGAATGTGAATCAATGCATATGGTTTAGATTGTATTTTTTTTTTTTTGCCTTATGAAGCCCTTCAATGGCAAGATTCTGATTTTTTTTTCCCCTTTTGGACAGTTGCAGTAAAATGGAGTCTTTATTTTCTATTTTTTTTTTCAATATATTGTCTAGTGTAAAGAATATTTATTTGAAGTTTTATTATTTTATAAAAAAAATAAATATTTATTTTAAGAGGCATCTTACAAATTTCACCCCTTTTTAATGAGGATGCCACCATTGCTGCAAATTAGGGGTGAAAAATACATATATTCCCTATAAAATAGAAAATATATTAACGTTTGAAATTAAACCGGGCTGCTTGTCATTTTTTTCTCCTCCGTTCCCCTCACTTCTTTGAAGTCAGCAACTGCATCTGTAATTAAGATGTTTTTAAAAAGGGTATAAAGTATTTTTGTAAGCTTTTGTTTGGTGATCAGGGGTTCCAGAAATATATACAAAAGTAGAGTTAAATGATAATGGTTGTTCAAGAACTTAAGATCATCAGTAGTGCCAATATTACATCCAACTATGGCCTCTTTCAAAAAAAAAAAAAAAAGCAATTATACAGGCAGTCCTCAACTTACAACAGTTCACTTAGTGACTATTTGAAGTTACAATGGCAATGAAAAAAAAAGTGGCTTATGATCATTGTTCATAATTACAACCATTGCGGTCACGTGATCAAAATTCAGACGCTTGGCAACTCTCGTATTTATAACGGTTGCAGAGTCATGGGGTCATGTGATCCCTTTTTATGACCTTCTGACAAGCAAAGTCAATGGGGAAGCCAGATTCACTTAACCAAACAGCTGCAGTGGTTCGCTTAACGACATTGGCAAGGAAGTTCGTAAAATGGGGCAAAATTCACTGAATCAATGTCTCACTTAGCAACAGAAAATTTGGGCTCAATTGTGTTTGTACGTTGAGGACCACCTGTGTCTGATAGCAATGTTTCTTTCCCCCACCACCACCAACAAAATGGATACGGAGCAGTTACAGAATTACATGGCCAGGGGGTATGGATTGTGTTTGTGGGTATTAAAGGGAGAGAAGTTACCTGTTTAGGTATAGTGTTATCATTTTCAATAGACACATAAACAATGCCTTTTGGGGGATTAATTGGTCAGCCAGACCTGGTTTATGAAAACTGCAAAAAAATAAGTTCCATGCAAAGAATAGAAAAGCCAGAAGCATTTTTTTTTTTTTTCTGGAAAGCTGAACACATTCCCATTTAGCCAAACTTCTGGTTGAAGCATCATTGCTAGAGCTACTTCGGCCCAGGTAAGTGTCCTTCTGTTTCCAAGGTTCTCGCAGGAAAACAAAATTAACACCCAGTTATATTAATAATCTTTTTGTCTTTCAAAATCCGGCCTTCCAAGTCCGTAAGTGCCGATTACACAGACAACAAGTAAATAAATGCCACAAGCATGTGTATGAGAGAGAGAGAGAGAGGAGAGTGTTATTTTAATGAAATCAGCAGAGAGCCATATTGAGATGCCTTCATTGTCCTTTCCAATCTGAAATAATTTAAGAATATTGTCATGATTGTGTTGGTTGGATCACAGTAGAAATTCTGGAAAGGAATTGGGAAATTCTTCCAGTGATGGACAATGAAATGCCTTATGAATTAAATTCACAAGTGGGCATGGAAATGTGGCCTGTTTTGTGAATTACTGGTGCAGTGATATACTGCCGTTTAATTGGACATGGACATTCCCTGTTTGAAGAGTTGAAGTGCATCAGAAATGATTGTTTGCATAGGATAAAATAGCTTTGTCTTTGGACAGTTGAAGCTGTTGAACGCATTTTTCTGCCCAATAGAATAGTTTTGCAAGCCAGTGGCTTCCTTGTGCGTGTGTGGTCTTTCCTCTCCCAACATCTTCAGCCAACATGGGGCAATTCTGCTAGTTGAAGTTGTATATATGACTTCAGATAACAAAGTGTTCCTGTTGATGTAATCTGTGACATTTTGTGAAGCCTGATGGAATGACAGAATAACAGAGTTTGAAGGGACTTTGGAGATCTTCTAGTCCAAGAGTCCTCAAACTTGGCAAGCTTAAGTCTTGTGGACTTCAATTCCCAGAATTCCTGAGCTAACATGACTGAAGGAGGAATTCTGGGAGTTAAAGTCTACAAGTCTTAAAGCTGTCAAATTTGAAGACCTCTGCTCTAGTCCAACCCCCTGCTCAAGCAGGAGACTATACCATATCAGATAAATCTTTGTCCAATCTCTTCTTAGAAGCCTCCAGTCTTGGAGCACCCATAACTTCTGAAGACAAATCCTTCTACTCGTTAATTGTTCTAACTATCAGGAAATTTATCCTTATTTCAAAGATTGGTTTTCTGCTTGATTAGTTTCCATCTGTTGCTTCTTGTTCTGCCTTCAGGTTCTTTGGAAAATAGGTTGACCTCTTCTTTGTGTGCAGCCCCTTAGATATTGAGACATTGCTACCTAACCACAGTATGGTTTCATCTTTTGAGAAAATATATGTAATTCTGAAATCTTGTTTTCATCATGCATGGAGATCTGCATGTGTAGGTCATATTTTTCTGGCAACGTGAAAAAATATGACCGCTAGTCTGTCCCAAAAACTTGTTTTTGTACATAATAGCAATAGCACTTAGACTTGTATACCACTTTACAATGCTTTACAGCCCCCTCTAAAAAATTTACAGGGTCAGCCTATTTCCCCCAACAATCTGGATCCTCATTTTACCCATCTCGAAAGGATGGAAGGCTGAGTCAACCTTGAGCCTGGTTGACTGATTTGGACTGCCAAATTGCAGACAGCCGGCAGTCAGCAGAAGTAGCCTGCAATAACCACTGCACCACTGAGGCTCTATGGTCCTGCTATATTGCAAGTTTGGGGGAATTATAAAACAACCCTTTTAAATTTGGTACCATGTACATGAATAGGATCATAATCTTCAAAACTGCCAGCAATGATAATCAGGATTTGATCAGATTTCAGTTATAAATTGATTATTAGATTATCAAATTAAAGTGCAAGTTTGCTCTAGTGATTAAGGCACCAGGCTAGAAACCAGGTGATTGTGAATTCTAGTTCCATCTTAGGTATGACAACCAGCTGGGTGACTTTGGGCCAGTCATTTAGTTTCAATCCAATTTAAAAAAGTTTATTGTGAGGAAAATAGGAGTAGGAAGGATTTTCTGACATTTGCAAGTCCAAATTTAATATAAGAAAAGCATAAACTAGCAAAATCATGCTAAAAATTAATTGGTTAACTGTTGTTGTTTTTTTAAAAAAAAATCCTCAAGTAGCTGATCAAGTATTCTACCAGGAATGAAGGTGAATAGCCTATTTAAAATAATTCTAATTTGTGAATTGCATTGCAGTCTACAACTGTTATCTAAGATGTAGTTCAACTTTCCCTAGAGGCTATTTTGCTGGGGATGATGGGAATTGTTGTCAGTTAGATGAAGGATCAGTAGGTGAAGGAGAACTTGCTTAACACTAGACATTGTAGCAACCAATTTCAAGTTAATCCCTTAACATTTTTTAACAAATTCAATACTTTTTTGTTTTAAAAAATCAGGTTGTTTTCATGCATAAAAATACAGATAGCCATGACAACAATGGAGCCCAATTTTTATGTTGCTAAGTGAGTCATTTAGTGTCATAACTTTGAACAGTGATTAAGTGAACAATTGTAAGTTGAGGACCACCTGTAATCATTTTATTTATTTATCAAATGTATATGGCCACCTATCTCACACACAGGGCAGCATACAATAAAGTTCAGGAAAAAATTAGGCATGAGATGGACATAGATGTTGGATTTATTATAAAACAGGATTGATTAATTTGTTTCTACTTCAGTATGTGTGGAATTGGAGTGGTGATACAGCATGTATCACAATGTCTTTGTTTGTAATGCTCAGTTAAGATATTACCATTTCTGAACTATCAGAAAATATCGGCCTGACTTCTTAACCTTTGCACCTGAAAATGAACAAGAACTAAATTAATGCTCCCATACGATAAATTAATCTGGGTTGTGAAACCTAGCACTAAATCTTGCTGAGAAGCATTACCCTTGAGTTTAAATGATTGTAGCATCCATGAAGTGCCATCTGAAGATGTACAGAAATCTTTAAAAACACCGTTGATTATTAGTTGCATAAAAAATATCCCCCTGAAGAGGTTTCCATTGCTAAGTGTTTCAAAAATAAATCAATTGTTTGCACGGATACCCATTACAATATTGCAAGTAGCACTTACGTTAAGGCAATAAGGTTTGAGATGGTTGCAGCAAACTTCCCTCAAATTTTAGTGAGATTTAGTTACAACAATGCAAAGGGTTCAGAACATGTATGTTTTGAGACAGATGCTGGTTTATTGAGAAAAATTATCAGAGACTTCAGTCCAAATCCGAAGCAGAGTTGAAAATGCATTACCTATTTAAACCAGTGGCCTTAAGCACATATTAATCTTTATCTTGGTGGGTGGGTATGTTTTCACTTAAGTGTATCCCATTTGAAAAATTACTTGCTATCAGTCAGATAGCCAACTTTCAGATGTTTGCTGAATCTCAGGTTTTGTTAACCTTATATTGCCAAATGCTCACATGTGTTGGAGTTCAATACACCTGAAAGACCATTCACAGTTATAAATAAACAGTTGACAGCTTTAATTTATTATGCATATTTATTACAATAAATTAATTATTGGCTGAGCTAAAAGAAAAGTGATCTGGGAACAATTCATGAGGTAAATCATAAGTTAATCATGGTTCCCTCAAACTCTTAAAAATGCCAACTAAACAATTAGAAATGAACTTTTGTTGCTTTGTACCCAACATAAATAAATCTGCTTCTACCATTAAATTGCAATATTTAACTCTGAAGCTTTGCTCTTAAGGAATCCATAATGAAGTCATTGGCAACTCTCAAATGGACAGGCAAGTTTGCAAATCCTTATTGGCACGAGATGTGTGCATCTTCCTTACCAAGCTTTCCTGTTCTTTAAATTATGAAAGCTAAAAGGCATCACAATTTGTCAACTTGTCAGACTTACACAATTAAAAACATTTAGCAGCTAGACTTGCATGTACTCCTTATGTGAAACATGGTATTTGGTTGTTGTAGCTTGGCATGACTCAAATTTGTAGGATTTATTTAGCTGACAAGGTAAGGACCCAAAACTAATCCAGTCTTACTGTGATAATTGTTCAAACATAAGAGCACGGACCCTGTTTAACAAGTAACTCAATAGGAAAGCTGTGTGTTGTCACAGCTGATGGGCCCACAAAGTTATCAACAGTTGTGCTTCATTTGAGGGCATTGGTACTTTCAGGCTTCAGCAGGTGGCAGTGCCTACCTAAACCTTGTAGATTTTAGAAAGGGAGGCCATCAAGTAATTTCCAGAGACCTCTGTGAAGGTAAATGAAAGCATCTTTTCTATCACTGCAAGAAAATCACATGCAACTAATTGATGAAATCAGTAGGAGTCAAACTTAATTCCAAGGATACTTCACTTTATGCTTAAGAGTGAATATTCAAGGATGTATGGCTACTTTTATTAGCAAATGTGTTACATTTTTATAGAGTGATTAAGCCGTCCAGGTTAAATTATTATATCAGTAGCTTTGAAGAATTGATACAAGTGAAAAGCGGAACTTCATTTAAGTCTTTGTTTCCCCAAAAGAACTATATATCTGTCTTTCTTTGCATTTGCCAATACCTCTCTGGATTGTGTCTGCAATGTTCAAACTTTGGTTGTGACTTCATAATAAAATGTAAAAGAAAAATGGTTTGTATCCCTCGTAGAAGCATTGCTGTGCCCTTGAGAATTTTATGATGAGGTGATGAAAACAGTCTGTTTTGCATCTCCCCAAAAAATTATCAACATTTTCCATGATTGTGCACTGTTGGTTCCTCTAAGTTTTCATACTTGTCTATTTGTTTTGTACAAGCCCAATTACCTCAGAAAGTAATGACAGCTGACCTTATTTCAATCTCTTATTTCTGTAATAAATAATGTATGGTCTTTAGCTGAAAGGCTTGTTCAACAACCAACACATTTGTCAGGACTACAGGCAGGTTCTTTCCTATCCCACAGCCAGAGTTTTGGCAAATGTGGGCTCTAAGAATTTAAGTGGCCATGCCAACATGCCATTTCCAACATTTCAATTAACAAATACACGAGGCTTGGTTTAATGGCACCATCCTATTTCCTCCTCCTTGGGTTGGAGACAGTTTTGAACAAACCTTGAATTCTAGCATTGTTAAAGAAAGACAATCACTTCTTCACAGGCTGTCTTTGGCCCACATAATTTTACCATCTGGCCTGGCATTATGGTCTTCTCCCCACATCAACTTCACTTCAGTGAATCTTGGTTTTAGAATATAGAATAACAGAGTTAGAAGGGACCTTGGAGGTCTTCTAGTCCAACCCCCTGCTTAGGCAGGAAACCCTACAGACAAATGGTTATCCAATCTCTTCTTAAAAACTTCCAGTGTTGGAGCATTTACAATTTCTGAAGACAAGTTGTTCCACTGATTAATTGTTCTAACTGTCAGGAAATTTCCCCTTAGTTCTAAGTTGCTTTCAGGGTGGGATTCAAATTTTTTAACAACCGGTTCTGTGGGCATGGCTTAGTTGGTGGGCATGGCTTGGTGGTCATGTTATTGGCTGGGCATGACCAACTCAATATCATTCACATCGAGGCACGTATGTCCTTGTCTGGCCTCTCATGACTGTGGGGATGCTGCAACAGTCATAAGTGTGAAAAAGGTCATAAGTCACTTTTTCCATCGCCATTGTAACTTGGAATGGTCCCTCCACACAAGCAAAGTACCAGCAAAGGAGGGGAAAAAAACTCCAGAGAAGTTCCTGAGACAGGAAGTCCAATCCTGCCAAGAATGTAATAATGGTTAACAGAGAGGCAGTTTCTCTAAGCAACACCAGGATGTTTCCTTCCTGCCTTCCTTACAGGATTAGGCCAGTAATTTCTTCTAACAACTGGTTCTCCGAATTGCTTAGAATGTTAACAACCGGTTCTAGCGAATAGGTGTGAACTGGTAGAATCCCACCCCTGGTTGCTTCTCTCCTTGATTAGTTTCCACCCATTGCTTCCTTCTGCTGCACTCAGGTGCTTTGGAGAATAGCTTGACTCCCTCTTCTTTGTGGCAGCCCCTCAAATATTGGAACACTGCTATCATGTCTCCCCTAGTCCTTCTTTTCATCAAACTAGACATACCCCATTCCTGCAACCGTTCTTCATATGTGTAAGCCTCCAGTCCCCTAATCATCTTTGTTGTTCTTCTCTGCAGTCTTTCTAGAGTCTCAGCATCTTTTTTTACATCGTGGTGATCCAAACTGTATGCAGTATTTCAAGTGTGGCCTTACCAGGGTGTTATAAAATGATATTAACACTTCACGTGATCTTGATTCTATCCTTCTGTTTATGCAGCCTAGGACTGTGTTGGCTTTTTTGACAGCTGCTGCAGAAAAAAAACTTAAGCCAGCCATGGCTGTGAGAAAATGAGCAATCAGGGAGACAGATGTTCACATGACCATTAAGATGATGATGATGATGATGATATCATCTCTGGACTCTTGATGTTCTATGGGCCAGGTCTCTTCACATCTTCAGATCTTGCAATACTTCTTTGACGTTTTCTATACTATGTTGCACCAGCTTTGATGTTGCACCATAGCACATAGTTATTTCAAGGATTTCGAGGTCACTTCATTTCCCAGCCTATACTTCACTTATAATCTAGTCAGTGGTGGGATTCAAATAATTTAATAAGCGGTTTGTCCAGAGTCAGGTTGGCTGTCGTGGGAGGCATGGCCCATCCCTATCCTTGAGCTCTCCTGCACATGCAGGATGAGCCTTCTGCAACAGCCAACCCTAACCCTAACCCAACCTGAGCGAACCAATTTTTAAATTACCCCATACACACAGACAAAGTGAATCCCCACACTTTCAAAGTGAATCCTAGATGTTGCGCTGCAATGGAGAAACAGGAAATGGAGCGCTGGCATGAGGGAAGGAGGAGGAGCAGGGAGAAGAAAGGAAAAGCTGCCTTCTCCTTCCCTCATGTCAGCTGTTCCATTGCCCATTTCTTTGTTGCAACATAGCAGGGTGGCCAGGATCCACTTTAATAGCGGGTGTGTGAGTTCATTTAACAACTGGTTCACTTGAACTGGTGCAAACCGGCTGAATCCTAAATCTAGTTATCCCAAACAAGTTGAGGTACAGAAAAAAAATGTGTACCCCAGGATGGAATCAACTGAGTCATTTGAAAACATGAGTTTGATCATTTTAGTTATGATCTTGCTACCTCAGGTTTTAACATTTTACTCAAGATAGCAGAAAATGTTTGTATAAGTTTCATATCATGTTCTTATCTATTTTATTTTATTTTAATACATAAACAGGCCCAAACAGCATTATACAGATTGTAGGACATTCCATAACACAAGCTGTATCGTGTGTTTATTTACATCATGTCTTGACTTGGGTGCTTAATGCTGATGAAGGCTCCAAGAAACCAGGATTTAATGCAACATGTGTGTTCAGCTACACTTCTGAAATGGTGGTTGGTTTCCAGAAGAACAAGTTTCAAATAAAACATCTGTGGTGAATTGGATTCATTGGTGTTCTGTCCTTAATTAGCATTCTTGAGATCCCCGCGCTTTGATTGGCCAAAGCGCGGGGCTCTCTGATTGGTCAGGCGAGCCGCGCCGATTGGCTCGCTAAGAATCTCCCGCGATTGGTCCATTCGGATCGCGGGAGATTCAAAGCGGTGCCATTGGCCGCGGCCGCCGCGGCTAAAAGAATAAAAGCCGCAATCTTTTTCCCTTTGCCCCAGTTCGGTTCCAACCTCAAATAAAGAGCATGATTTGAAGTCACCGACTCCTGGCATCATTTCGCGGACACAACACTGGCGACGAGGATGGGATCCAGGCCCTGAACCGAACCACGTGTCCGACGGAAGCCAGACGAACCACCGCGATGGCGAAAATCACACCCCAGCACCCTTCAACCCCGCCACCGAGGACTGGGAATCGTACTCCGACCGATTCCGCATGTTCCTCGAGTGCAGCGACCTGAAGGACGCCACCGGCCCCATGAAGCGCACCATCTTCCTGACCCACTGCGGGACCAAGGTCTTCAAGATGGCCAAGGCACTTGCCAAACCCGCCGATGCGACCGCGATGGACTGGGACGTCCTTGAACCCATACTTCGGCGGCACTATGCTCCAGAGGTATCCATCCTGATCCGACGCAATGAATTCTACCGTCGGGACCAGAGGTCGGGGGAGAGCTTCAGCGACTTCGTCGCCGAGCTGCGGCACCTAGGGGGGCTCTGCGAATTCGACAACCTGACCGACGCCCTGCGAGACCGAATCATGTTCGGTTTGTGGGACCCCGTCCTCCAGAGCCGGCTGATGGCCAAGGGCAACATCAGCCTAGCAGACACCCTCACCGCAACCGCAGCCGCCGAAGCAACCCGAACTTCCGCCGACCGCATGCGCAGACCGAACACTGGGGACCGCAGCAGAAACAACAACCTGGCGAGGTCAACCGAGGCCCAACCCGAGACAACCACCCACCAGGGCGACTTCCACTCGGCATCGGGCACTTCAGATGACGAGGAAGACATCCATCGCCTCCAGACAGGCCGCGACCCACGAAGCCGGCAGGGTCGTAAGTCGAGGACCAACTGTGCCGGTTGCGGCGGCAACCACCCCAGGTCGGAACGCCGGTTTTTCGAATCGATCTGCCGGCATTGCAACAAGAAGGGACACATCGCCCGTGTCTGCCGCCTAAAGAAGAATCGCAGCCCGGCACGATGGGACCAGAGCGACCGGAGGAGAGAGAGCACACCACCCCGGACCAGAGATTGCCCCTCGGACAACAGATGGGACCGGAACAGACGATCCCTGCGAGGCGGCTATAACCGGCGAAGAGAGGAGACCCATCAGACGGTCACCATCGGCCACGCCATCACCAATGACGCCCGGAAGGTCCACGTGGAGGTAGGCATCGAGGGCCAGCCATGCAAAATGGAGGTGGACTCCGGGTCCTACCTCTCCATGATTGCATGGCATGAAATAAAGCGCTTGGTGCCTACCCTCCAAAGGAGGAACATAGACAGCCAGAGACTCATTGTAAAGGACTACCAGGGAAACCGCATCCCGGTAGTCGGAACCAAATACTTCAACATCACCTATAAAGGGCACACCGAAAGACTTCCCCTGACAATCGTCGACCGCGACCGCCCAAGCCTACTAGGACTGCAATTGTTCGCCCCGCTCGACATCGCACTCACGGGAGTCGACCACGTCACCGACGACAGCTGGGAGCAGCAACTGGCCCGGGAATTCCAAGAGGTCTTCGACGGAAACCTAGGCAAGTACCGAGGGCCCCTTATATCTTTCAACCTAGACCCAAACGTCCCCCCAAAATGCCTGAAACCAAGGCGGGTGCCATTCGCACTTAAACCCAAGATAGACAAGCAAATTGACAAGCTCATCAAGCAAGGGGTCCTACAGCCCATAGACCACGCCCGGTGGGAGACCCCCATAGTCACCCCGATCAAGCCCGATGGGTCGGTGAGGATCTGTGGGGACTATAAGGCCACCCTAAATGGCGCGCTACAACAAAGCGCCTACCCCGTCCCAGTAGTGCAACACCTACTGCACTCATTGGGAGGGGGCAAAGTTTTCGCCAAGCTCGACCTCGCCCAGGCTTACCAACAGTTGCCAGTCGACGAGCAAACGGCAGAAGCGCAAACCATAGTCACCCACCGGGGGGCATTCAAATGCAACCGACTCCAATTCGGAGTCAGCGTGGTACCGGGAATATTCCAAAGCCTAATGGAAAGACTATTGCAAGGCATCAAGGGGATGGTACCTTACTTCGACGATGTCCTAGTGTCGGCAGCCAACCAAGACGAACTAGAGGGTCGCCTAAGGGAGGTCCTAACCAAATTTAAAGAGACCGGGCTAAAGGTCAAGAGGGAGAAATGCCAGCTATGCACGGAACGGGTTGAATTCCTAGGATACCTCATAGACCGTCACAGCATTCACCCCACAAACAAAAAAATCAAGGCCATCAAAGAAGCCCCCACACCCAAGTCCAAGACAGAACTACAGGCATTCCTAGGGCTACTGAACTTTTACAATGTTTTCCTGCCCCAAAAGGCGATGGCGGCGGAGCCCTTGCATAGGCTCCTGGACAAGGCGGCGACCTGGACTTGGGGGAAACGCGAGCAAGCCGCCTTCCAAAGAACAAAGGACCTCCTCACTTCGGACGCTGTCCTCATACAATATAACGAGACCCTACCTCTGGCCGTCACATGCGACGCATCACCCTTCGCCGTCGGCGCTGTCCTCAGCCATACCCTCCCCGACGGAAAAGAAGCGCCCATCGCGTTCTTTTCAAGAACCCTCACCAAACCGGAGCGGAACTATAGCCAGCTGGACAAAGAGGCTCTGGCTATCGTTGCCGCCGTAAAACGATTCCACGAGTATCTCTACGGCCGGACTTTCACCATCATAACCGACCACAAGCCGCTGCTGGGAATCCTTGCAGGAAACCGGGCCACCCCGAACATTCTGTCTCCCCGAATGACAAGGTGGTCCGAGTTCCTGGCAGCCTACAACTACGGACTCATACACAGACCGGGTAAGACGATCTCCCATGCAGACGCCTAAAGCCGCTCGCCGCTACCAGAACCTGACACCGAACCAGCACCCACGACGACCACCCTCAGCATAGAGACTCTACCCAACCTGCCCATAACCGCGTCAGACATTGCCCGAGAGACTAATAAAGACAAACATCTGGCACGGGTGTTGCATTGGGTAGAGAAAGGGTGGCCGGAAAGGGACAACGACGAGTCCGTCAAAACGTTCCGAAACCGCCAAACGGAACTCTCTTTATTAAAAGGGTGCATACTATGGGGGGATAGGGTGGTCATTCCAGAAAAGCTACAAGGGAAGGTTCTGGAACTGCTACATGAGGGGCACCCTGGCATCGTTAGGACTAAAGCCCTGGCCAGAAGTTACGCTTGGTGGCCAGGGATGGACAAACAAATTGAGGCCTGGGTAGCAAGGTGCCAACGATGCCAGGAAACTAGGCCAAGCCCACCCACAGCACCCGTCCTAGAGTGGGAAACCCCAAGGGGACCTTGGTCTAGGATTCACATAGACTTCGCCGGGCCCACAAAAGGACACACCTTCCTCATAACAGTTGACGCTTACTCCAACTGGCTGGAGGTAAGCAACATGAAGACGACAACCACGGAGGCCGTGATCAAGGAACTCTGCAAACTCTTTGCAACACACGGCCTCCCAGACGTCGTTGTTTCCGACAACGGGCCCCAATTCACCTCGCTGGAATTCGAAAAATTCCTAGCGGAAAGGGGCATCCGCCACGCACTGACAGCACCGGCGCACCCGGCGGCGAACGGTAGGGCGGAATGGATGGTCCAATTCACTAAGAAGACCATCCGGAAAATAGACCACGGGGAGATCCAGGAGAAAATAAACAAACTACTCTTCACCCAACACATAACCCCAAATACCACAACCAATAAGAGCCCAGCCGAACTATTAATGGGCAGGAAACTAAGGTCCCCACTCGACAGGTTACACCCCATGTATAACCCGGAGAAGCCCCCAGACTCAAACAGCAAACACCGAACCTTCTCACCCGGCGACCCCGTATACGCGAGAAACCTGATGGGAGACCCACTATGGATACCAGCCGTCATCACACAAATAACAGGCCCACACTCGTACCGGCTACAAACAGCAGACAGACGAGCGTGGAAACACCACATCGACCAACTAAGGTCGAGGACTACCAACCAAGAGACCGCCGACACACAGACAGGCAAAACCAACCCCCACAACACAAACCAAGGGGGGAGGGAATACCCAGGGGACCAAAACCAAAGAAGAATAAACCAGCCGTACTTACCGGAAAGCAACCATCACGACCCCTCACCAGGAAGAGACAGCCAGGCCAGCTCGACCGACCCGGAAAGACCGAGCGGGAGCGGCGAAACCCGCAGCTCAACCAACCCGGGAGGCCCAGGAGGGAGCTACAGTGAGCGGCCCGGCCCAACCGACCAGCCGGTTCCCACGACGGCAGCAGGAGCAGCAGAGATCCCGACCGAACCGGCCGGGATCCAACCTACGACTGAGCTGCGCAGGTCCAGTAGGCTCAGACGGAGCCCCGCCTACCTACGTGACTACGCGACTTAAGGACTGAACCAAGAGGGGAGGGGTGTTCTGTCCTTAATTAGCATTCTTGAGATCCCCGCGCTTTGATTGGCCAAAGCGCGGGGCTCTCTGATTGGTCAGGCGAGCCGCGCCAATTGGCTCGCAAAGAATCTCCCGCGATTGGTCCATTCGGATCGCGGGAGATTCAAAGCGGTGCCATTGGCCGCGGCTAAAAGAATAAAAGCCGCAATCTTTTTCCTTTTGCCCCAGTTTGGTTCCAACCTCAAATAAAGAGCATGATTTGAAGTTACCGACTCCTGGCATCATTTCGCGGACACAACAATTCTACCCCTGTGTTCCATCTCTATGAAGAAGGCTAAAATCTCTTTATTCATTTTGCTTCAATTTCTTCTCTGTTTGTGGTCTTTTCTCTTTCCAATCCATCTTTTTTTCATGGAGTTAATTCTATTTCCTTGCCTACTTTATTGTTGAAAATCTGATTAGGGCACAGAACTAATCCCACTCACTATTTTTAATAGAGTAGACTAAAATAGCTGAAATTATTGATTTATTTTTATCGGCTTTTACCCAGCTTCTTTCACTGTTAGATTACTGCACAATATCTCTGAATAAACAGCGACTTTAGCAGGCAAAAGGCATAAATCAGAGGTTTTCTGCTAATGGCAAGCTGGCTCACATCAACTTAAGCCACAGAATCATTTTCTAATGCAGTGCTATCAAATTCTAGGGAAGAGATTTTCAAACCTACTTGGCAGATTCTAGGACAGAACCCAGCATTTGCCCCGTGCCAAATCTGTATTCTCCTTCCTGTTCTATGAATTTGCATCTCGGTAAAGGACTGGTTGACCTACGCTGATAATTATATTGCTCTGAAAATTTCCAGTTGCAAAAACAGAAAATCCTAACTGTAATGACTGGATTAAGATGATGGCATTTTAACAAAGATGTCTGACATTCTGGCATCTACTCAGCAAATGTATGTGCTATTCATTTTGCTATTAAACATACAGGTGGTCCTTGACTTTGCAAAGACTGTAAAGCAAACTATTTTTGTTCCTTTGTCAAAGCAAACCTTTTTTAGAACCCTTGTTGTGCTCAGGTTACCAGACTTACAAACATCTAAAGTTTTTTTCACAATTATTTTTTTTTTATAATGATCTTCTTCATCCATATCAATTGGTATTTGTCTCTAGGCCCGTGACGGCAAACCTATGGCAAACGTGCCACAGGTGGCACACAGAGCCATTTGTATGGGCAGACAAGCCCCAGCCGAAAATACCAGAAGTGACAAAATACCAGAAGTGACATTTTGCAATCCCCAAAGGCTGCAGAGGCTTTCCTCAAGCCAAAAAAGGCCTCAAATGGGCTGAAAATCAGTTGGGAGGTGCGCAGTATAGGTAAGGGAGCAGCGGTGGGGATTGCACATGCATGCTCAGGGGTCATGGAGGGGCCACGCACATTGCCTTCTGAGCCCATGAGCATGTGTGCACAAGTGCCAATGCAATTTTCAGCACAGGAGCCCAAAACGGTTAGCCACCACTGCTCTAGGCCTGTGATGGCAAACCTATGGCATGCGTGCCACAGGTGGTACGCAGAACCATTTGTGCTGGCACGCAAGCCAAAGGCAAACTTACCTCACTGCACATGCGTGTGCCTCACAGCTGATTTTCGGCCTCCCTGAGGCTTGAGGAAAGCCTTTGCAGGCCCAAAAATAGGCCTGTTTCATCACTTCCTGTATTTCCAAAAATATCAGAAGTGACAAAATAGGCCCATTTTTTGGCCTGAAAAGGCTACAGAAGCTTTCCTCAAGCCTCTGGTAGGCTGAAAAAGGCCTCAAATGGGCCAAAAATCAGCAGGGAGGCAGAGTGCAGATAAGGATGAGCTGGGGAGGGGGGATTGCACGCATATGTGCAGGGGGCATGGGGCATGGGTCCGTGCATTGCTTTCTGGGTGCTGGGACATGAGTGCACGAGCACAAGAGCGCACACAATTTTTGGCACAGGGCCCCATAAAAGTTAGCCACCACTGCTCTAGGCCATTCAATTGAGTTGGTATTTTATCAAAATCTAAATGATGTTTTGATGGCCACGTCTCAAGTCTTTACATGAGCGCTGATTCTTTCAGACCTATCAGCAGAATTTGACACAGCTGACCACTGGATATTGCATTTGGGGTATGGCTACTGGAATAGACATCATTGCCTATGCATTTCGGGGTTGAATCTTTTTTAACTTCTCATCATTTTACACTATTTCAGCCCTGCCACTTTCCCCCATGCAGCCGATATCCTTCAGGAATCAATCCTGGGTCATATTTTATTTATCATTTATGTTGTGTATGCATAAAGATTAATAAAGTGTGAGCTTGGAGTAAGTGCAGGGTTCTGGCCCTGCACTTCTGATTGGCTGTTAAGCGGCCGGACCAGATTGGCCGTTCCGGGGAATCCGATTGGCCCTTAACAGAGAGTTCCTATTGGTTACAAGAGCTAGCACTCCTAGCTCGTTATTGGTTAAAAGTTACAGGGTTTGCCTATATAAGGCGGGTTTAACTGCTATTGAATTGAGGAAGTCACAATGTAAATAAAGAGCTGAAGTTCACCATTCAGAGGCTTGTCTCCATTCTTTCATGCCCATGCTCAAAACATAACAATTTACATCCTTCCCTTGGTGCTCTGATTCATGATCAGATGGTTATTTTTCTTTCCTGCTGATAAGATGACAGGAACAAAGCCAGGACAATCCACCAGTCAATTTTCTCTTGTATTTAGTTCATGAGAACAATCACGATTACTTTGACAATAGTGATCAGCAGTGGCTACTCCACCATTTATCCCAATACTCTTTTCTACTAGATCATGGACTGAAGGAAAGCAATTTAATGTGGCCACCTTACTGGGTCTCATTGTCTCTGGTTTTCTCAAGAAAAAATGCCGAGAAATATATTTAAAGCTGCTGCTTTGCTAAGAATATGAAATCGCCAAGATTCTACATTACCTGCTTGGCCCATCATCAATACAGACCATTCATAACTTGAACGCATGTCCATCTACTCCCAAACCGATGCAAATGCACAACACAGCCATGTTTTAAAACTTCAGTGCAAAACTGTTCTTACAGTGTGAGCTGCTTAACTCCTTCAGAAAAGGATAATCATCAGCACGTTGTTCAGTTCTAGTAAGATATTGTACGTGAAATGCTCCTTCCTTCCCAGTGTTGGTTACCACTTTACACAATGCAGGCATTTCGTATTGGATGTCTGCTGTTCTCTGCTAGTCAGCAATTGTTATTGTTTTGTTTTGAATAATACTACAGAAGATCCAACAATGGCTATTAAATAAATTAACTACCCCCATCCCTGGAAGTTCATACTCCATTCAACCCTTACATCTGCCATCTGTGTTTATTTTCTCATTCCCTGCTCCATCTTCTTCTCTCCTCTCCTCTCCCCTCTCCTCCCTTCCCCTCCTCCTCTCTTCTCTCCTTTCCTCCCTTTCCCTCTCCTCTCCTCCCCACCCCTCCATTCTCTTCTCTTCTCTTCCCTACCCTTCCCTACCTTATCCTATCCTGTTCTACTTAACCTTCCCAACCTTATGCCATCCTACATTGCCCTACCCTACCTGAGCTTACCTTACCCCACCCTACCCTATCCTACCTAACCTAATCTACCTTAACTTACCTTATCTTTCCCTGCCCCACCTTATCCTGCCCTATCCTACTCTGCCTTATCCTAACCTAACCTACTCTACCTTTCAGTACTCAACCCTACACTACCTTGCCCTACCCTGACCTATCCCAACTTTGGGAAGGGCAAGAAAGTAGGGCAGGCCAAGTAGATCCCGTGGTGTCCATAGTCCAGACTGAGTATCATTGCTAACTCACTACTGTCAGACTGGAATTTCTGAAGATGGTTTAAGAAACAGCCAGGGGCAGCAAAAGAGACAAGCATCTTAGGTTTCAGTGTCGAATTACCTGAAAAGCCTGAGTTACAAATTGCTGGTCGCAGAAGATGGCAGGTATAGAACAAGCCACAAAGGAAACAAAAACTAGATTGCATTTCAGTTGGATTTAGCCTACCTCAACAAAAAAATCCTGGAATGTTGATATTATTGTGAGGGTAGGGTGTTTGTGGTGGGAAAGTGACAAAAGTCCTGTGTATGGCTGATTAGGTTTGGCTTCAGAAGACAAATTGGCAGCTTGGAAGGATGATCCCAGTGTGGGAAAAAAGCCAAAGAACAGAAAAATGTATATTTGTATTATTTAATAAGAACTTGACCTGACCTTAATGGAATCCACTGAAAAAATCCACTCTTGCCCAGCTTATCACAAAGCCAGTATTTTTTTAAAATAGATTTTTGTTGTGTTTTTCCACAAATACAAATCTCATTCATATTTTTAACAATGCATTGGTATTGTTGTGGTTAGCCGGCAGCAGGTGCGGATGGATGAGGAGAGCAAGGACTCAGATGAGGGGCCAGGACCATCAGGGAGTGGACTGCTGCCTTCAGAGATTGTGGGGGCTGGCAGCAGTGATGAGGAGGTTCCTGAGGAGCCTGTGCCAGGTGCATGTGCATCCAGGGTTGCTCACAGGAAAGAGCAGCTGCAACAGCATGGGCAACTCAGGAGTAAGGCTGCAAAGTAATAACCCCTCCTTCAAGAAGATAAAAGCCAGCTGTGAAGTGAACGTTCATTGCAGGAAGCAAAGGCGTTTTAAAACTCAGCCTCGTGGACATTACAGTATCTTAATTTGCTTTTTGAAGACTCTTCTGTTATGAAATATTTCTTATCTGTGATTTTTGGCAGTCTCGTACAGTTTTGGCAAGGTTTGTGGTTATCAAAGTTAATTCGTTTGCAGCAGCCTTTTAACCCAGGATTCATAAGACTCATTAAAAGGTATCTGTTCACCTTGATTGTTGTTTGTCTTATTGGGAAAGGGTTTGGGTCAGAAGAGGTATCAACAAATATATATGTCATATAAATCTTATTATATCCATTTTTCTTCATATACATCAATACCTATCTTTTGTATCTTATCTATATTTGTTTCTGTTTTACATATGTTGGATTCTATATGTCTATCATATTGGTCTCTTAAGGCCTCTTAAATTAGTTACATTACTCTAATCTTCTTACTTTTTATATCTGTTCTCTAACCATTCATACCATTTATGCCATATTGCATAATATTCAGAGTTCTCCTTCTCTTTCATTTCTAATGTGAGCATGTCCATTTCCGCACATTCCAGTATTTTGCATATAATTAACTCGTCTGAGGGGTGTTGGGTCCTTTCCACATTTGTGCAAAAACTATTCTGGCCTCTGTCAGAATACACAAAATAATGTATTTTATCTTTTCGGGATATTGATCTGTAATTATTCCTAATAGGAAAAGTTCTGGTTTAAGTTCAATTTGATATTTGGTAATCACAAAGCCGGGATTGATAAGGCTTATCTGATAAGACTCAGGGCTAGGAGTGATGCTTGTCACTTTCAGGCAGCTTGCAAAATATTCAACTAAAGATCAGATTTGTTCTTTCTTTTAATATGTCTTTAGGAATCAAAGGGATCGTTCCAAGACTGTTTACGCTAAGCTCTTCATTCTTGGCACTTAGGGTGATCTTTTCATGAGACTGTCATTTTCCAAGGTCAAAATGGGAAATGAAATAGACATTTATTCACAAACTCCAAGCCTGATGGCTAAATTCCAACGTTTTTCTACAATTTAAAACTGGGATTCTGCTTGGGCAATTTATTTGACAATAAATACATGCAGTATGATAACAAACCTTAATTTCTTAATTTCTATGTTTATTGGGGCAAGAATGCCTGAATTTAATGTAGCCCAACTAACTGCTTTGTTTGTAAATTTCTTTACCTTTCATTTGTCTTTTTTCTTTCCTTTTTCTTTTTACTTTACTTTTCCCCCTCATCCTTTCCCCCCACCCCAAACACTGGAAAAATAGCATTTATTTATTTTTATTTACTATTTATTTATTTGTCAAGCAAGTATTAAACAACAGGTATAAGCATGGTTATGAATACATGAAATGGATACGAATAAAAAAGAAACAATAGGACAGGGATGGTAAACACGTTGGTGCATGTATGCATGCCCCTTACAAACCTCTTAGGAAAGGATGAGGTCAATAGTAGAAAGTCTAAGGTTAAAGTTTTTGGGGTTTGGGGAAGAAACCACAGAGTCAGATAGAGCATTCCAGACATTGACCACTCTGTTGCTGAAATCATACCTCCTGCAATCAAGTTTGGTGTGGTTTGAGTTTGTATCTATTGTGTGCTCTTGTATTGTTATGGTTGAAGCTGAAGGATTCATTGACTGGTAGTAGTGTTAAGTTCTGCACATGGGTGCAAGGAGCAGAGAAGAGGCAGTGAACAGTGAACTTCAACTCTTTATTAATCATCGTGAACAGAGCAAAAACCTAGGGCAGCAGCAGCCCTTTTATAGGACAAGCTGCTGACCTATTAGCCAATGAGAACATGGAAGTGTTAAACCCTTGAACCAAAGAGAGTGGCTCGTTAACAGCCAATCAGATTCCCCAGAACGGACCAATCCGATATCGCTATTATCGGCCATTCAGAAGTGCAGGATTAGAACCCTGCTTTTTCTTTAAGCTTTGTTAAAACTTTATTTAAGCACTTTTATTAGTTCATAACACCCCTTCCCCCCCAGGTTCCGTTTGAGGGGTGCGGTGACGTAATCCCTAAGATATGTAGGTTGTTTTAACTGTCTATTAGATTTGCGCTGTCCCACCGGTTCCTGTCTGCAGTCTGGCTTCGGCGGGACGTTTTTGGACATATCTAGCACCGGCGGTTCCGCATTCTGACTGGACGACTCGGTGCCGCTAATTCTGTCGTCCGATCTTTGTGGGCTAGCCTCCGTTGAGATATTCCTCTGTAGCGAGGACACTCCCCTCCCTGTTCTTCTTCATTTATCGCGACCGATTGCTGTCTTTCTTTGCTTCTGCTTTCCACCATCTCGAATTCGGTTTCTTTGACATCTCCTCCCCCCTCAGTTTGGGAGTCACAGGAGTCGCGGGAACTGGGTTGTAGCCTAGAGCGAAGCTGATCTATATGGCGTTTCCATATTTTTCTGTCGTAGGTTTGCACACGGTACGATCTGGGCCCGGTCATTTGAATTACGGTTGCTTCGACCCATAATGGTTCGCCGGAGAGGTTTTTGGCGAAAACTAAGTCACCTACCTTGAACTCGCAGCATTTTCCGCTAGATTCACAGGATTTCCCTGGTTTGTAGGATGGGTGAAGCAGGTCGAGGTGGGAACGGAGCTTGCGTCCCATCAATAGTTCAGCTGGGGTCTTGTTGGTGATGCTGTGTGGAGTGATGTGTTGGAGTAGGAGTATTCTGTTTATTTTTCCATCAATGTCCCCATAATCCATTTTGTGGAGAGTTTTTTTTTAACAAATTAGACCATGGGCTTGGCCCTGCCGTTAGCCGCAGGGTGCACTGGCGAAGTTAGCGCATGGCGGATGCCCCAATCCACTAAGCATTGTTCAAACACCAGGGCAGTGAACTGGGGTCTGTTGTCGGAGACCAGAACGTCTGGCAGCCCGTGCGTTGAGAATAGCCTATTCAATTTTCGGATGACGGACTCGGTTGTAGTATTCTTCATTTCGTGGATCTCGAGCCAGTTGGAATAGGCATCCACTGTTAAGAGGAATGTATGTCCTTTAGTAGGTCCCGCAAAATCAACGTGGATGCGGGACCACGGCCCCTGGGGGTTTCCCATTCTGTTGGAGTTGCTCTAGGTGGGGCACTGCTGACTTCTTGGCACTTTAAACAAGTCTTTACCCAGGCTTCAATCTGTTTGTCGATGCCCGGCCACCACGCGTAGCTTCGTACGAGCGCTTTCATACGATGCCGGGGTGACCGTCATGCAATGTTTTCAATACTGCTCGTTGTAACCGCTCTGGGATGATGACTCTATCTCCCCATAGGATGCAGCCCTTTTGCGAAAAAAGTTCTGTTTGCCGGTTTTTGAAAGGGGTGAAGTCATCAGGGGTTTGTTCTATTGGCCATCCTCTTTCGACCCAGCTAAGAACTCGTGCAAGACAGGATCTTGTTTGGTTTCGATTGCAGTCTCTGGCTGTTAGCAGTGGTGAATGTAGCATTTCAATCTGGAGTGTCGTAAGGGTTGGAGCTGGGTCATCGATGGTTTCCGGAAGTGGGGCACGGCTCAATGCATCAGCGTGGGGAATGGCTCTCCCTGGGCGGTATTGTAATTTATAGCTGTACGCAGCTAAAAACTCTGACCAGCAAGTCATTCTAGGTGACAATATATAGGGGGTTGGCTTGTCTCCCACTATAATCCCTAGCAAGGGTTGGTGGTCAGTAACAATAGTAAAAACTCGTCCATACACATATTCATGAAACCGTTTCACAGCAGATACAACAGCAAGAGCCTCTTTATCGATCTGGCTATAGTTACATTCAGTCTTTGGTAAGGTCCTTGAAAAATAGGCAATAGGGGCCTCACTACCATTTGGTAACACATGACTCAAAATGGCTCCTACTCCAAACGGTGACGCATCACATGTAATTGTTAAAGGCAGAGTCTTGTTATACTGCATTAAAACAGCATTTGAGGTTAGTAAGTTTTTCACTTGTCGGAATGCGTGCTTCTCGCAGTGTCCCCAGACCCAGGTTGCTTTTTTGTCGAGAAGTCTATGTAGGGGCTCAGCTACGGTCGCTTTCTGGGGCAAGAAGATGTTATAAAAGTTAATGAGCACCAGGAAAGCTTGGAGATCAGTTCTATTTCTGGGTCTTGGGGCATTTTTGATTGTCCTCAGTTTGCCATTAGTGGGGTGGATGCCCTGTTTATCGATTAGGTACCCCGGAACTCTACTTTGTCTGTACACAGTTGACATTTATTTTTTTTAACCTTAAGGCCAGAGTCTTTAAATTTCTGGAGAACCATTTTAAGCCGCTTTTCTAGTATTTCTCTATTCGGGGCAGCAATTAAAACGTCATCAAAGTATGGCACGACCCCCTTGATCCCTTGCAAGAGTCTCTCCATCAGACTTTGAAAAATCCCTGGGGCTACGCTAACTCCGAATTGGAGTCGGTTGCACTTAAAGGCACCTCGGTATGTAACGATCGTCTGTGCCTCTGCGGTTTTTTTTATCTACAGGCAGTTGTTGGTAGGCCTGTGCTAAATCCAATTTAGTGAGGACTTTTCCGCCCCCCAGGAAATGGAGAAGGTGTTGTACCACCGGCACCGGGTAAACGTTCTGTTGAAGGGCGTGATTAAGGGTAGCCCGGTAGTCCCCACAAATCCTTAATGATCCATCCGGTTTGATGGGTGTTACAATTGGGGTTTCCCAACGAGCGTGGTCAGTTGGTTCTAGAACACCCTGGGATATTAATTTATCGAGCTGCTTGTCAATTTTTGGTTTAAGGGCAAAAGGTACCCGACGAGGCTTAAGGCGAATGGCGGCTACTTCAGGATTAAGGTTAAATGATATCGGGGTCCCCTTGTACTCACCTAGTTTGTCTGTGAAAACATCCTGGAATTCCTGGATGATGGCCTCCTCCCAGTTGTCGCTTCGGGTTTGGTGAATGCCAGCTACCTCGATCCCGAGTAGGGCGAACCATTGAAGGCCTAACAAGCTAGGCCGGTCGCGGTCGATGACGGTCAGTGGTAATGACGCAGTACGATTTTTGAATGATACTTGGACTTGGCTGAATCCAACGACCGGAATTTGGTTCCCCTGATAATCTTTGAGTATGATTCTTTGGGCTCTGAGGTCTTGACGCCAGACGGCAGGGATTAATTGTTTAAGAGTCTTCCAGGAAACCATTGAGAGGGACAATCCTGAATCGACTTCCATTACACAAGGCTGGTTTTCGATGGCGACCTTCACTCGGATCTTCTTTGCGTCTAGCGATGAGGCATGACCAATTGTAATGGTGCCTCTTCTCTTCTCGATAAAATGGCTGGTGTTTTATTCCTATAGAAGTGGTTGTTCCATTGGCGGTTCAAATGTTCCCGACTCACAGGGCGATTCTCTGTGGTCTGGCGGTAGTTGTTTCCCTTCTGAAATGGGCTGGATCCTTGCTTGCTTCTACAGACCTTCCCGATGTGGCCTCTTTTCCCACAGAAATGGCAGAGCGCGTCGAGAAATTTGCAGTCTGATCGCGGGTGGTTTGCCCCACAACCCACGCATTGGTGCGGTAGTCTTTGATTCCACTGATGGCGTTGGTCACGTTCAGACCAGAGCCGGATGACCTCCTCCTCACTTTCTGATGGCGATTCGAAGTCCTCGTGGTGGGTCGCTGTTGTGTGCCTCTCTAGGCGAGGTGAGGTATCACTGGCGAGTTGACGGAGCGGTGCGTTAGTGCAGCGCATTCAGGCTGCCGACTTCCTGGTTGCTTCTACTGCAGTAGTGTCCTTGATGATATCAGCAAGGTCGATGATCTTTGGCCATGATCTTGCTCTGTGTCATGGGGTCATCTAATCCCAGAATTATTTGGTCTCTCAGAGCTTCCTCGAGGTGTTTAAACCCACAGAGGCCTCCCAGGTTCTGGAGATCCACGATGAAATCTGCAACGCTCTCTCCTTTCTGCTGGTCCCTCTGGTAAAATTCATGTCTTCAGACAAGCGTTGGTATGGCGAGTGCATAGTGGGCCCGTAGAAAGGGCGCGAGGACGTCCCAGTCCATGGTCTTCACCTCAGCCGGTTTCGCTAGTGCCTTGACCATCTTAAAAATGGCAGGCCCGCAATAGTTCAGGAACATTGCTCGCTTTTTCCCCATAGTGGCATTCTTCAAGTTGTTGGTCTCCAGAAACATCTGGAACCGGTCTATGTACGAGTCCCAGTCTTCTTGTGCCGGGTCAAATGGAGCGGGTGGTATGGCGCCGCCAGACATGGTTCCATTGTCGATGTGCCTTCAGCCACGTGCTCTGTTTGGTGCTCTGTAGTGTTCAGTCAGCTCTGATGTTTCCGCATCCCACGCTCGTCGCCAGTGTTAAGTTCTGCGCATGGGTGCAAGGAGCGGAGATGAGGCAGTGAACAGTGAACTTCAACTCTTTATTAATCATCGTGAACAGAGCAAAAACCTAGGGCAGCAACAGCCCTTTTATAGGACAGGCTGCTGACCTATTAACCAATGAGAACATGGAAGTGTTAAACCCTTGAACCAATGAGAGTGGTTCGTTAACAGCCAATCAGATTCTCTAGAACGGACCAATCCGATATCGCTATTATCGGCCAATCAGAAGTGCATGATTAGATCCCTGCTTTTTCTTTAAGCTTTGTTAAAACTTTATTTAAGTGCTTTTATTAGTTCATAACAAGTAGGACATTGCAATGTATGATTTTATATCCTATACTTAGATCGGACTGAAGGCGGCGTAGTTCTAGGTTTTCTAGGTCTAGAATTTCGAGTCTGGTGGCATAAAGTATTCTGCTACGAGTAGAAGAGTGGAGAACTCTTCTTGTGAAATATTTCTGGACTTTCTCAACTGTGTTAATATCCGTATTAATATTTCATTCTTGGGACTGTACAAGAAGTCCTTAACTTACAACAGTTCATTTAGTGACTGTTCGAAGTTACAATGGCACTGAAAAAAGAGACTTACGACCGTTTTTTTCACACTTACAACCATTGAAGCATCCCCATGGTCACGTGATCAAAATTCAGACATTTGGCAAATGGTTCGTATTTATGACGGTTGCAGTGTCCCATAGTCATGTGATCCCATTTTATGACCTTCTGACAAGCAAAGTCAAGGGAGAAGTCGGATTTGCTTAACAAGCATGACACTAACTTAACAAATGCAGGGATTCCCTTAACATCTGTAACAAGAAAGGGTGTAAAATGGGGGGAAATTCACTTAACAACTGTCTCTCTTAGCAACAGAAATTCTGGGCTCATTTGTACATGTAAGTCGAGAACTACCTATCCAATAAAGCAGTGATGGTGAACCTTTTTGTTGTGGTATGCCAAAAGTGTGTGCATGTGGCACCCACAATGCAATGCGCCCCCCTGCACATGCGCATGCAAGATCCCTGCCCTGCCCCCTTACCCACACTGCATATGTCTGTGCTTCCCAGCTTATTTTCAGCCCGTTTGAGGCTCAAGAGAAGCCTCTGCAGCCTCGAAAGGCCAAAAAGCAGGCCTTCCGGAAGTGCCCATTTTTAGCCTCCGGAGCAGTGGTGGGATTCAAATTTTTCTACTACTGGTTCTGTGGGTGTAGCTTGATGGGTATTGCAGGGAAGGATACTGTAAAATCTCCAGTCAGAGGTGGTATTTGCCGGTTTTCCAAACAAGTCAAAATTTCCGCTACCAGTTTTCCAGAACTGGTCAGAACCTGCTGAAGACCACCTCTGCTCTGGAAGGCCTCTGAAGGTCATTTTCACCCACCTGCCATCACGGCAATAAAGCATCCATACAAATATAAAGAAAATGAATAAAATATAACATCAAATTATCAAATTAGAACTCTTTCTTCCCTAGGGACAGCAGAATCTGTTTTATTACTAAGTAATTAGTCTATCTACCTCACTTTTGACCACATAGGAAGACAGTGGTTTCAGGCCTGAATTTGTCAGGAACTGAATTTGTATGCAAAGCCAAAATTCAGGACCTTCTCTGACACTGCTTTTTGGAAACTTGGCTTGTGTTTTATTTCATTTCAATTAATAGAGTTTGAAGGACAGAATTCAGAAAATAACATTGGAAGGCACCAGAACAAAATGACTACTTTTCTAGAATAGTATATTAGAACATAAGTTTCATGCTAGTTGACTCATCCGACTATGCTACAAACTATGAGAGGCTTTGAAGTGATGCAAAATATCTTGTTGAATAGAATCATATTGCCTCTTCACTACATAGAGAAGAAGCATGTTGCCTTTGTGTCGTGAAGCTGCCTTATTATTATCCTTTTTATCTTCTTTAGTACCCCTTATTATTGGTACTAAATAATAATATGATTGTTATGGTTATTATTACTCTGTTGCTTTGCATGTACCTTGGAGTACTCATACCAAAAGACTTAAGTTCCAGAGCTCACTGTAACAGCATTGCCAAAAAGGCATTAAGAGTTGTAAATCTAGTCATACGAAGCTTCTCCTGTGGAAATATTGAATTGCTAACTAGGGCATACAAAACCTTTGCTAGACCAATCCTCAAATACAGTTCATCTGTCTGGAATCCACACTGTATATCGGGCATTAATACATTTGAGCGAGTCCAGAAGTAATTCATGAGAAGAGTATTACACTTCTCTGCTTGCAATAGAATACCCTACACCACCAGGCTTGAAATTTTGGGCTTGGACAACCGAGAACTACACTGCCTACAGTTGGACTTAAGCATAGCACACAAAATTATCTGCTACAATGTCCTCTCAGTCAATGACTACTTTAGCTTCAACTGCAACAATAAAAGAGCACACAACAGAAAAAAAATCAATGTAAACAGCTCCAAACTTGATTGCAGAAAGTACGACTTCAGCAACAGAGTGGTCAATGCCTGGAATGAACTACCCGATTCTGTTGTTACATCCTCTAACCCCTTCTCCTTTAATCTCAAACTATCCACTATTAACCTCGCCCCATTTCTAAGAGGTTTGTAAGGGGCGTGCATAAGTGCACCATCGTGCCTATCGTCCCTATCCTATTGTCCCCATTTATTTGTACCTATTTCCTGTATTCATACTTGTTAAGCCTGTGTTCCCCAACCAGGGTTAAGGAGACAAGCTAAACAGAAATGTGCAGCGTTAGTCAGATAGGCATACAGATAAATGAGTGAGATATGTTTGTATGTTTATTAACATACAGTAAAAATAACAGATACGCTTGCGCTATCAAAAATATAGTTTATTCCATTATGAGTTCATAGCATAGTCAAAATAACAGTCCATTAGTCATGTATCATATCAGTCAGTCCATTCAAGGATATTCAGTTAGCAAAGTTCGTGTAGAATATTCTGTCAGTTCACTTACAAATCAGTCCTTTGTCTCTCTCCGATTCGAGTAACGCAGTCTTGAGTCCATGCAGTAATAAGGGATCATCAAAGCCAGAGAGAGAACAAGCTGTCGTCTTGCTTCTTTTAAAGTGCTTTCACAACCACTCCCTTAATTACATTCCTATATTTAAAGTTGCAGACACTTTAACTTATAAACTATGATTACATATTTATTATTTTACCTAAAACAGTTAGGGTAAACAATGTTATCCCTAACATTCTCCCCTTTTAGGAAATAATAATAAATATAACTATTTACATCTTTAAATCATATTTGTTACAACTCTCTTTAAATTTGATTACTCCTTGAGCTTTTGTAAATTGGTCTGCAATGTTTTCTTCTGTCATGCAGTATTCCAATTTAATTAGCCCATTCTTTACAGATTCTCCAACATTTAAGTATCTTAAATCAGTATGCTTTGATCTAGTTTTTACAGCAATACTAGTAGCCAACTTTATGGCTGCCTGGTTGTCCTCGTACACAATAATGGAATCTTTAACAGTTATACCCATGTCTAATAATAACTGTTTGCACAAAATTAAGTCAGTGCATAGTAATGACAGACATGAAAATTCTGCTTCCATCGTGGACAAGCTAATATGCTGTTGTCTGATTGACCTCCACCCTATTAGTGTCTTACCAAATGATATAGCCATTCCTGATGTTGATTTTCTAGTGTTTATATCAGTTGCAAAACTTGCATCTGCATAGGCACTAAGACTCAAATCACCCTTTGGTTCTATATACAATGCATGGTTCATTGTTCCTTTAAGATATCTTAAAATTCTCTTTAATGATTGCCAATGACATTGATGTGGATCTGAATTAAAACGTGCCAGCTGATTAACACTATAAGCTATATCAGGCCTAGACCAATTGCTTATATATGATAAGCTACCAATCAAAGATTGATATATTGACTTATCAAATTTGGGACTTTGATCATCAGTTTGGCAAACTTCCTGACTCATTGGAGTCTTTGGCGTTTTACAAAGTTCCATTTTATACATTTTAATTAATTGGCAAATTTTATCTTCTTGAGATATCTTAAATCCATTTTTTGTTTTGTTAATTGTCAATCCTAGATACCTTTTAATTTCACCTAAATGCTTTAATTTTATCTTTTTAGCTAATAATGATATAATCTCATTAGCTTCCTTATTAGTCTTAGTTATCAAAGCAATATCATCTGTAAATAATAACAATAATGACACCGTTCCATTATTTTCTCTTTTAAACACACATGGATCTGCTAAACCAGATACTATTTACTTTATTGTCTTTTATAATCATTGGCTTTTTCAAATATATAGTGTGCTGCAATGGTGCATGCAAATAAGCAGTTTCTACATCTAAATGGTTAATGACATAGTTTTTCTTAGCTGCCCATACTAAAGCTGCTCTTAAAGATGTTGCTTTAAGACTTGGTGTGAAAACGTCATGGTAATCAGATGCAGTTTGACTAAATCCTTGAGCTACCAACCTAGCTTTATGGGTAACAGTCCCATCATTTCCAGTTTTTATTTTAAATATCCATTTGCACCCAATGGATTTTTCTCCTGGAGGTAATTTGGCATCTTCATATACTTTCATTACCTTTAATGAATTTAGTTCTTTTTCCATTGCCTTTTGCCAATTCTCCTGATCCTTAGCAGTTCATCTACACTAGTTGGAACTTTAGTTACTTGGCAAACTATACTTGCTTGATACCTATCAGGTGGTCTAGTTATAAGTGTAGTAGGTCTAGGTATTACAGGACTTACAGGTGGACTTTCATTAATTAACTCTTCTTGATTATCTAACTCTTCCTGATCAACTGTTTCCATTTGTTCTGGTCCTATTTGCTCTTCGTGGACTTCTTCTTTAATTGGACTCTTCTTATAACTAGTCTGATCTTTCTGCCTTTTGTAGGGTTCAATAATTACTTCATTATTTAAATCTTGCTCTAATCTATTCCATCCTACATGTTCTAGGAATTTAGCACTAGCACTGGTGTTAACTCTAGATGTACCTGGTTCCCAGAATCTATAACATCTATGATTAGATTTATATCCTACAAAAAATAATCTTTCAGCTCTATGCTGTCCTTTGTGTCTGAGTTGTGTAGGGATATGCACCCATGCTGGTGCTCCAAATGTGTGCATATAACTTAAATCAGGTTTTGTACCATGCCACAATGTGAATGGTAATTCACCTGTTGTTGAATTAACAACATTATTTAATATATGATTACCACACATTATTGCTTCTCCCCATAAATTGTCAGGTAATCCTGAATCAGACAACATAGTTTTTGCTATTGATTGTAGTGTTTTGCCTCTTCTCTCTATAAAGGCATTATGTTGTGGCCTATATGGTGCAGACTTTTTATGTTGAATACCTAACATTCTAAGTCTATTCTGGAATTTATTATTTGTAAATTCTGCACCATTATCTGTTATAAGAGTTACTAATTTCTTTTTAGTTTTCCTTTCAGCAAATTTTATCCAATTAAAGAGATTTAGATACGTTTCAGTTTTGCTCTTCATTAAATAGCAAAACCCACTGTCATGCTCCACTGTCAACCACCCATAAATTATTTTTTACAGCTCCGTTACTATACATGGCTAACTCTAAATTTTTCTTTTTCTTTTGATGACTTTTAGTATTCTGGCCAGCATTCTGGCACTTTGCTTTTTTACAAAATCTTGCCAAATGTCCTCTTCCTCCACAATTAAAACACTTTTTAATTGTGTATGCAGTAGGAGATTCATTATCTTCTTTTTGAGGTTGTTCCCTCCTTAACTGATCTCTTTCAAGTCTTCTTCTGGCCTCTTCAATCAATCTGCCAGTTATATCAGTTAAAGTTAGACTTTTCTTAGGCAAAACTTCAAGGGAAGTGGCGTAGTTGTCATAACTTTCATCTAGTGAAGATAGAATTATGTAGACTTGGTGTAGCTCAGAGAAAATAAGCTCTTTCTCGTGCAGTTCTTGAAAAATGCTTTGCATAGTTTTCAAATGACTAAGCATATCACCATTCGTCTGGAAATGTGTCCTGAAAAGCTTTCGTGTTAGATTTATGTGAGCACCAACGTTATCTCAAACATAAATCCTCTTCAGCTTCTGCCAACACCCAACAGCCGTTTGCTCTCCATGGATATGAACAAGTTGCTGGTCAGACAGTGTTAATCCTATTATGCAAATAGCTTGTTCATTTTTATGCATAAAATCTTTTATCTTTAGTCTATCTTCCTCAACCTTTGGATCCCATTCCTCTACGTTTGGTGGGCTTTCAATTATGTTCCACAGACCTTCTCTTCGTAGAAGTAGACTACATTCATAGACCATGATACATAGTTTGTTCCATCCAGCTTGGATATAAGGGACAAACTTTGTAGATTGACTTGTGCCATGTTTTCTTATATGGATATAAAACTATAATTAATAAAACACAGCTGTCTGTTTACTGTAACTTATAACAACACAAACTCTCACTTTTTACATAAATCTGTTTTATCCTAGTTAAACTGACTTTGTAGCCTCTGGGCCCATAACCAGTGTTAAGCCTGTGTTTCCCAACCAGGGTTAAGGAGACAAGCTAAACAGAAATGTGCAGCATTAGTCAGATAGGCATACAGATAAATGAGTGAGATATGTTTGTATGTTTATTAACATACAGTAAAAATAACAGATACGCTTGTGCTATCAAAAATATAGTTTATTTCATTATGAGTTCATAGCATAGTCAAAATAACAGTCCATTAGTCATGTATCATATCAATCAGTCCATTCAAGAATATTCAGTTAGCAAAGTCTGTGTAGAATATTCTATGTCAGTTCACTTACAAATCAGTCCTTTGTCTCTCTTCCGTTCGAGTAACGCAGTCTTGAGTCCATGCAGTAATAAGGGATCATCAAAGCCAGACAAGCTGTCGTCTTGCTTCTTTTAAAGTGCTTTCACAACCACTCCCTTAATTACATTCCTATATTTAAAGTTGCAGACACTTTAACTTATAAACTATGATTACATATTTATTATTTTACCTAAAACAGTTAGGGTAAACAATGTTATCCCTAACAATACTCATGTTGATTCTTATACCTATCATCTTGTAAGCAATTGACAAATCAAATAAATAAATAAATAATATAAATAAATACATTGAGGGTTTCCGGTTCCGCGTGGCTTCGGTGGCAGCAGGAATTCGCGACCGTTCGCGATTCCTGCTGTGCTTGCTGCCGAGGTACCCCCGATCCAAATGGGTCAGGGGGATATGGCTGCCCTGTAGGGACAGCTGAAGAGAGAGGGGAGCCGGACAGGGGGTTGAGGGTGTCGCAGACCCCCTCCTCATCCGGAAAAACCCCTTTTTCCCAAGGTGGTGGAGCGGCGGTCAGCAATGGCCACCACGAAGAAGCCAGCAACCAGGTAAGATTGCGCTGGAGGAAATGAGAAGAGTGAAAGTGCTGGCTGAGCCGGGTCAATCAACATCTTTTAAATTCGTTGGAACTGAGCTGTCTGAATTGCTGGAGGATACATTGTATCCCGAAGAAGATCGAAAGCGGCGGAGAAGCTGTTAAAGAGAACTTTCTTTTTCTTCACTCTCCCACCCCACGGAAACAGCAGATGAAGATTTGAAATTTGTTTGGGCACTGAAGGTGAATTATTCTGAAAGTTGAAGTTTAGGGACAAAAGAGTTCTTGAATATTGGACTTCAAAATTTAAGAAATTGGAAAACCCTTATTAGAGGTATGGATTTCTGATCATTTAAAAATTGATGTTGCAAGTAGAAAGGGAGAGGAAAAAAAATGGAGCAGAAGTGGAAAAAGGAGGAGATTGCCTAGAATCTCAAAGAAAGATACAAGGTAATTGGACCTCTTTGATTAAACAGTAACCCCAGAAAAAGAAATAGAAGAAAGAAGAAAAATATAAACTTTTGGAACTTTTTTTGAATTATTTTTGATTAAAAATACTTGGGTGGTTGTTTTGGGGAAAGTTTCTCTTTTCAGGATGGCATCACTTGTGGATGAACTAAAGACTGAATATCAAAAATATAAAGAGGAAGAACAAGATGGAAAAGATACTTTGGGCACTTTATTTCAATTTTTAGAAATGGCGTTATGTACTTATGAAAAATTGATTATGCAGCAGAATGACTGGGACAAAGAAGAAGAGGAACAAGAAGCCAACTTTGATGGACAATGGGTTTTTTCCAGGGAGGAGGAGAAAGAGGATAAGAAAAGGGGGATTTTAAGATTTGAAAAAACAACCAAAAAAGAGAAAAATGAGAGGAAAGGTGGATGCAAGGTTAGAAAGCAAAGGAAAGGGAGTAAGAAAAGGGAGGAGGAGAGACAAAGGGGTAAAAAGGGCAAGGAGAAGAATAAGCAAGAGAGAAAGGGGGGGAGGAGAAGCCTTAATGGTGGGAAGCAAGATCTAAAGAAAAAAAGTTTATTCAGAGACAATGGGTGAATCTAATTAAGGATAAAAGGGGGATTCTGGAAAGTATATAAGATTGTGTTTTTATATGTGTATTTAGAGTATAAAATTTACTGTGTAATTTTAGAATCTACTAAACAGAATCCCAAGATAAATTAAGTGTTATATGAAGTACTTTTAAGTTAGGCTAATGAGTTTAAGGCGTCACTCCAATTAGTGTATAGGAGAAGTATAGTAAAAGAAAAAAGATGAATGGATAGTTGGAAATAGAACAGACAAAGAATGTTATTGAAAATGGTAATAAGATATGGAAGGATATATAAAGGTTTTGTTATGGTTTTTTTTGTATATTGATAAAAGGCAATAAAATTTTAATTAACAAGAAATAATTTGGATGAAAAAGAGAAGCTGGGATAAGATATGAAGTTAAATAGATAAAGTAAATATTGATATTATAATTTGGAATCATTATGTTCTATTGGTTTTCTTCTTTAATTTTTTTTTTTAGAAAAGAATTTATAAGCTGTTATGCCTTGATTGTTTGTGCACTGTTTTTGTAAAATTGATAAAATTGGTTTATTAAAAAAAAAAGAAAATGATAATAAGATATGGAAGGATATATAAAGTGAATATGATGTTTGAATTTGTGTCTGTGTGAAGAGTTTCAACCTGGGATCAGGCAGCCTTCAGAAAAGATGTTTTAGTTTTATTTATGTTTTGTGTTTTGTATGTTTATGAAAGGCAATAAAATTTTAATAAGCAAGAAATATAATTTGGATAAAAGGAGAAGTCTGGATAAGATAGGAAGTTAAATAGATAATGTAAATATTGATATTACAATTTGGAGTTATTTTATATGTTCTATTGGCTTTCTTCTTTAATTATTATTATTATTATTATTTTTTAGAAAAGATTTTTCAAGTTGTTATGCCTGGATTGTATATTGTTTTTTGTAAAATTAATAAAATTTGTTTTAAAAAAAATAAATACATTGAGAGCTTCTGCACTGGAGACAAATTCCTTGTATGTTTATTGACACTTGACCAAGTATCCTGTTCTGTTCTTGTCCTGTCTGTCCTGTTCTACTCTACTCATAATTTCAAGTAAAAGAGGTCTGAAATTCAACCAAGCACATTCTTCAACTAGACTACTAATTGGGCATGGGGCAATGCTTTTCAATTATTAAACTATGCTTAAGAAAACAAAGAATAAACTGTGTCTCCTCTTGAAATTATAATGAAGGATTCCAAACTATTAACTACATTCAAGGTTCAAACCAGCCATGGAATGTGGAATGGAATTGTATCAGCCATCCCAACAGCAAATATCCACACTAGATTGAAGTTCTAAAACATATTTTGTAAATACTTTATAGTTTTTGCAACCTTCAACTATCAAGTGTTTCTGGCAGGATAAATCTATTAAAGCTACTCTGTTGTATCTAGAGATATGATCTTAATCTCTGACATAAGGTAGGAAGCAATACTTCAAGTGCTTTGAGTCAAAAATGTAATCACCTTTAATTGTATCTAATAAAAGGATAAAAGGTTTCCATGTTTCTTTTCATTTATTTTTGTCTCTTCCATTTCCTACTGTTGTATCTAGAGAGACAATCTTAATCTCTGACATAGGTGAGAAGCAAGATTTCAAGTGCTTTGAGTGAAGAATCTAATCATCTTTTAATTGTTCTAATAAAAGGATAAGATGTTTATGTGTGATATTTTTATTATTTATTTCTGTCTATATCATTTCCCACTGCAGTTCAATTAGATCAAGGATCAAATTAACAACAGTGTACACAAACTATTTTCTCTTTGTCCATTAGACAATTGCTAAAGGACAATTGGTGCCTCTTATCCTACCTTATGGAACTTTATAAAACTGAACTTGATGGGATAACCCTTCAAATATAACTAAGGTTAGCATTTCCTGTTCAATACAGGCATCTGTGATTGTGTGCTATCAAGATATGGTGGAATGTGTTTAGCCCAGCAAAATCTTTGTGAGAGCCAACCATGCCCTGCAAACATGGCCAATTATTTTTTCCCTTCTCTTCCACACAACAAACCCCACTAATAAATGTATTTCTCGTTGCAATTTCTAATTATGCATAGGCATACAATAGGTGGTACCTGGCTTAACAGTTGTAACCGTGAGAGGGATCTTGGACCCTAAATGGACAATCACTTAAATATGATCCAGCATTGTACTGCAGCTGCAAAAAAGCCAAGGGTGTCCTAGGCTACATTAACAGAGATATAGAATCAAGATCACACAAATTGTTAGTACCACTTTATAATGACTTGGTAAGACCACATTTGGAATATCGGATCCAATTTTGATTGCCACAATATAAAAAAGATGTTGACATTCTAGAAAGAATGCAAGGGAAGAGCAATAAAGATGATTAGGGGGCTGGAGGCTAAAACATACAAAAAATAGCTTCAGGAACTGTCTGGTCTAGTCTATGTCTAGTGTAAAGAAAAGAAGGACTAGAGGTGATATGATATCCATGTTTCAGTATTTGAAGGGCTGCCACAAAGAAGAGGGGGGCAGCCAATTTTCCAAAGCACCAGAAGACAAGACAAGAAGCAATGGGTGGAAACTAATTAAGGAGAGAACCACTTGGAACTAAAGAAAAATTTCCTGACAGATAGAACAATTAATCAGTGGAACAACTTGCCTCCAGAAGTTGTGAATGCTCCAACATTTACAGTTTTAGGAAGAGAATGGACACCCATTTTCTGAAATAATATAGGGTCTCCTGCTTGAACAGGAGTTTGGGCCATAAGACCTCCAAGATCCCTTCCAACTCTGTTATTCTGCTAGAATTAGAATATCTTCTCTTGCATAATGTACAACCACACTTCACTGAAGAGTTGAGTCATGTTTTCCTGGGGGATCATAACTCTAAACAGTTTGTTTCAATCAGTGGTGGGATTCAAATTTTTTTTACTACCGGTTCTGTGGGAGTGGCTTAGTGGGCGTGGCAGGGGAAGGATACTGTAAAATCTCCAGTCAGAGGTGGTATTTGCCAGTTCTCCGAAGTACTCAACATTTCCGTTACTGGTTCTCCAGAACCTGTCAGATCCTGCTGAATACCACCTCTGGTTTCAATATTTTAGATTTCCTACCTGTGTGATACCAATGTACAAAGGAATTTGAAATAAAAATGGAGCTAGGTAACCATTTTTAATAGGCTGATCACCTTCATTTTAACTTATTGATTAAAGTGAAATTAATCAGTATAATGTTCATATTACTCAATAACTCTTTGTCATTTAGTACACAAAACAACTTATTTAATTATTTAGCCTATGGCATATCAAACATGGAGTAGTATAGTGCTAGTATAATATATTAACATTTCACCTGCATTGGTAAAACACAATAACATATAAAGGTTAAGAAGCTCTGTCTTCAAATGCAAATGTCTAGGCCATCTAACCATTGAAATGCAGCATTGTTAATATTTTTTAAAAATCAGCTATTTAATTATATGCCCTTAGTTTACAGCCGGTCATGATGTGATCTACAATAATGCAAAATAGGAAAAGAAAATCATACAATAACTTATTTCCTCTTATTCCTTTTTACACTATAGACTTGACTGAATATGTCTGCAAAATGAATATGTTTGCAAAATTCCTTAATTTATTTCCTTGTTGATTGGATTATGAATTAAATACCTTGTCACTTGTATGGCTCCTTTGAAACACAAGAGGACTGGTTATTGTATTGAAGAATATAAAAAGTTGCTCAATCTGTTAATTACATTCATGGAGATTGATAGTTCTCCTTAAAAAAAGGATTTTATTTTTTTAAGTTGATTTAAGTTTCTTCATCCAATCTTCATGTTTTCACAGGAAACTGGCAACCTGCCCACTGAAATCTACATCCTGTTCCATGGTTTTCTAACTGCACAAAAACATTTTCTAAGTGTAAGTTTATATAGCTGATTATTGTCAGGTCTGATTTTTTGGTCCACGGGAAAACTCAAGCCCTATATTTTCTGTCCTTGATAACCTCATACAAAAGGAACCATCCATACCAGTGAAAAATGCACTATAATGGTAGATATTGCTTAGTTCAATTGCTAGGAGTGTGGTAGCTCATGAAGTTAAGATGCTGAACTGACAATCGGCAGACTCACGTTTGAGATCCAGTTGCTGCCATGTGCCAGGGTGAGTTCCTAATCGCTTGCTCCAGCTTCTGCCAACCCAGCAATTAGAAAGCAGACAACTGCAAGTAGATAGATGGGTATCACTTTGGTGGGCAATTTAATGGGGACATGAAAGGAGTTCCCAATCTGGTGTCCCCGGGGAACAGTGAAGTCACCGTTCAGTCCTTTCAACTTGGAAGCACTTTGGTGCCCCAAAGAAATGTAGCACAGTAATAGTCAGGGATGATCTCTCAATGTCAACATAAAAATAACAGCTCCACTGAAATACAGCAGGGGTGTACAGAAAGGTTTTATAATCTGAGCCTCTCTATAAATAGTTCCCCTGCACCTTCCCTCCTCCATCCCTTCCTCCTGCCCATTGACAGAAAGTGATAGGAACTGAATCTTATTACATCAGGAGCAACCTAATTGGGGAATACTGATCTGGACATTTTCCTGCTTCTGCTTAGAATCAATGGAAGCTTCCTTCCCAAGGCATCTTGGGTCCCATTTCTGCCATCAAACATTCACAGTTATTCATTTTGCTTTGTTTTTGATTTACGGTGCATCACCCAAAGTCATAACATTCAAACTCAGCAGCTGTACAAATTATTTAAATAAAATTGCATCAATCGAGTTAAAGTGCCACCCACCTTTCCTTGAATCATCACAAAGTAATGCTAGCATCAAATTTTTAAAACAACAGATTAACAGACTGGAAGGGACCTTGTAGGTCATCTAGTCCAACTCCCTGTCCAAGCAGCAGACCCTACACACCATTTCTGACTATTGGCAGTCCAATCTCTTCTTGAAAGCCTCCAGGGATGAAGCTCCCACAACTTCTGAGGGAAACTTCTGTTCCATTGGTTGATTGTTCTCACTGTCAGAAAATTTCTCTTTATTTCCAGGTTGAATCTCTCCTTGTTAATCATCACTTGTCTGGCCTTCAGGTGCCTTGGAAAATACCTTGACCCTTTCCTTTCTATAGTAGCACCTAAAATATTGGAAGACAGCTATCATGTCTCCCCTGGTCCTTCTCTTCACTAGTGTCATGCTCCCGTTAGAATCTGATTCTGAGGGGGAGGTCAAGCAGCTGACAGGGAGTGGGAGTGTGGCTCCGGTGTCTGTGGAAGAAAGGGGGGAAGGGTACAATCTGGCTGGGCCTTCAGAGGAAGAAGGGCCACCTCCTCTTCATCCTAGGGCATGCAGGGAAGAACGGAGAAAGGAATAACATGAGTTACATGGGTTATGGGGGAGAAAAGGGCCCCGATTCCCTTCATTAGCTGTAGCTGGGAAAACAGGATTTTAAAAGGGTGTTTGCGCACAGCACCTTGCTGGAAGCAAAGTGTGAATTCTTTGTTTGTCAAGTCTTATCTGGGTTCCTGCATCCTCCCAACTGTGTGTGTTTTGTTATCTTTTGAAGTCTGCAATTCCTTATCCTGCCCTGTCTCATTAATTGCTGCAGTGTGGTTTGTGTTAGTTTTTATTTATAATCTATATATACTTTGGGTTTGGACTAAATTTCTTCCCTTTAAAAACTGTTCTTGGTTTTTTCTCCAGCCGATGATAACTGGACATTGGGGACCAAGCTGGAGGAATTAAAGGGACTTTACCTACTTTTGTGACTTTGTTGCTTTTGTGCCATGCCCCGGATCATCACAACTAGACTAGCCATGCGCAGTTCCTGCAACCGTTCAGATTTGCTCTTCTCATTGCCAAATGTTATTCTCATTTCTATTGCATATATATAGGTAGTCCTCGACTTATGACCACAATTGAGCCCAAAATGTCTCACTAAGTGAGACATTTGTAAAGTGAATTTTGCCCCATTTTATTGACACAGTTGTTAAGTGAATCCCTGCAGCTGTTAAGTTAGTAACCCAGTTGTTAAGTGAATCTGGCTTCCCCATTGACTGTGCTTGTCGGAAGGTCACAAAAGGGGATCAAATGCCCCCCAGGACACTGCAACGGTCATAAGTATGAAACAGTTGCTAAGCCTCCAGATTTTGTTCGCATGACTAAAGAATATTAAAAAATATTCTTAAATCATTTTCTTCCATGTTCTGAGTCAGTGCTGAGTGATAGTGTGCTGGCTTGTGAGTGTGACTGTTGTTATAGGCAACTCTTTGCTGATGTTCCTTTTCGGCACCTCATCAGCAAACAGAGAACATCTCGAGATAGGAAGTGCACAGGGTGTGGTTTTGGGCCTCTGCCTGGACTTCTTTAGGTTGGTTTATCTGCCACTCCTATTGGCCATCTCCCAAATAAAGAAACATAGGGGACGATGCCAAAGGCAGAAATAGCCAAGAAGAGGAAGGTGACAGATCTTGCCACATTCATACAACTACTTTGGCCTTAAGCGAGAGAACTGAACATTGACTAACTGCAGAGTAGCACACTTTGTTAGGGGAAAGCAGTGTGTGTGAATGAAATGAACAAAATGAAATAAACTGGTAAACAAGCACCAGCCCAAATAAACTCTGCTATCATTTTCTTGGAGAAAGAGGTTGCTGCCTTTAAAGGTAAAGATACGGATGGATGCCAGTTCAGGATACCAATAAAGCAAAATAACAGCAGTGTGTCCCGTTTTCGCCTCCTCCAAATAAAGGAGGTGATATCTGTTTTGTCTTCTTTATTAGAAGCCAGGAAAGGAGATGGATGCAAATACAGAAGGAAGTGATGGGTAAGGCTAGGAAACACTGCTAACAGAGAGGGCAATAGCTAGGAGGGAAATAGCTGTGGTGCAAGTTGGCTAGTGACCAGAGGAAAGGGAACGGGGTGTGGTCTCACCTCCCAACATTCCACAACACACCTTTGGTCACACCCACAACAAATGAGCTATCTTACCTCTAAGCTAATGGCTGACAATTAGATTTTATTTACCTGGAAGGGGGGAAAGAAGTAAAAGAGAAAACATATATGGAGATTCTCAAGCATCCTGGTCACAGTTCTTTCAAAGGTGCTTTTACAAAAGGCAACCAGACTGTTTTTTTTCCTTGAGGAAAAAGTCATTTCACTTCACATCCAAGAAGCGTCATCATTTGTGATTGATGAAGTTTCTTCAGTGGTGGTATTCTACTGGTTCAGCTCAGTTCAAGTGAACCGGTAGTAAAAATAAACAAAAAAAAAACAGCTACCGGTTTGGCCAAACGGGTATTTTTTTCCTCCCAATGATCAGGTGTTCCAATGATCAGCTGTGCCGGGATTCCCCCTTGCTGTCTTACTGCTTCATCCAGGAGGCTTCCCTGAGGCCCAGGAGACAAAAAAACAAAGTGTGGTGGTGAGAAGAAGAAGAAGAAGAAGAAGAAGAAGAAGAAGAAGAAGAAGAAGAAGAAGAAGAAGAAGAAGAAGAAGAAGAAGAAGAAGAAGAAGAAGAAGAAGAAGAAGAAGAAGAAGAAGAAGAAGAAATGCCCATCCAGTCACATGGCCATGGCCATGCCCACCTAGCCATGACTACAGAACTGGTAGTAAAAATATTTGCATCCCACCCTTTGAGCTTCTTGGATGTTGTCCTTTAGTTGTGACTAAAAGTGAAACCATTACAGTATTTGGAAACCAGCTAGTGACACATTTAAGCTGATGTCAGATCTCGCCCAATTTGGTCAAACACTCTTGACTCCATTTGTAATGAAAAGATTACAGCCAAGTGGCTACAGCAGCAAAGCCAGATCTAAGAGTTTGTATGCAAAGGTTCCCTAGTTAATTTTCCCTTCTCTGTTCCAGCCCCTTGTTATCTCCACATTGTCCAGTCACAATGGAAGAAGATGTTTCAGTAATTGTCCCTGGTACAATTGGATAGATGGATAGCTGTTGTATTCCATTCCAAGTTCATGGTTATGGGATGTCTCAGGATGTCATGAAGATCACTTTCGCTTTCCCCCATCTCCCCACAACTCCCTGCCTCCATGACTTATGGCTAACTGGCATCTAGCGAAGCATAATAAGTGAAGGTTGGCAGTTCTGACAGTAAGATGAGGACAACATTGTCCCCCAAGGGAAGATTTATTAACATAAGCCGGCCCAGAGTTACCTTGAGGTAAGATAGGTGACCTATAAATTTAAATAAATTAATTAATAAATTCTGAGAAGGAGTAATTTAAACTCCTCATCTCTGACTGATTTACAATTTTAACCACTTGTATGCAAAGCTGGTTGAGCTGGCTGAGGAACTCTGGGAGTTGAAGTCCACAAGTCTTCAAATTGCCAAGGTTGGAGACCTCTGCACTATTACATCATATGTTCAATGTCATTGTGTACATTGGTATTGCTCTGACCCAGCTCCCAAACACGACAAGCATGCGTACACTCTTTTTCCAGCAGCAAAGATACACACACACACACACACATGCTCCGAAGGCGCACCCGACCCTCAGTGCCACAGATTCCAAGAAAGGATTGTGATACAGTTCCAGACAGGATTCAGAAGTTCAGGCTATCAATGACAGGCAGATGAATAGTTGTCTGCCACATCTATACATCTCCACTCCCTGCCTTTTCCCCCCAGAGCTAGGGTGGGTTTTATCCGGCAGCAGTGGCTCTTCAGTCCTGAGGAACAGCCCATAGAGTCCTGCTGCTCTCCTCTCCTCTGCTTTCTGCACATCCATGCATCAGGCACAGGACCCAGCTGTTCCTCCTCTTCCTCATCAGCCACCTCTGGACCTGGGGGCTGTTGATGCTCCATCTGGGGGCTGACGGATGGCCCAGGCTCCGCCTCTGTTTCTATCTCTGACAGCTCCATTCTCTCTTCTCCCTTGGAGCTCTCAGATTGCCTTGATGCTGGCCCAACTCCCACTCCTCCTCATCTGATTCAGCTGCTAGAGAGGCCAGTGGCAGGCCACAACAGGTATCCACGGATGGGTGAAAGGGAAAGCAACATCACCTATATCACTACATCCAAGTACCAAAATTGCATAATTCTGCTGTGCACATTATTTGCATCATTTGGATGATGAATTCATTTTACACATGGCATCACCGTGGCTTCTACCAGAGCCAAAGGTCAGGTGTCCTTAACTGTAGTGTTTCTGAAATGTTAGATAATCTTCAGTTAGTGTAAAGTGTTTCAGGGGGCTCTAAGTTATTAAATTTACCCTAATGTGCTGCTTGATCTACCTGTTTTGGAAAAAGGTGAGAACTTAGTCAATTACTTCGAAGTAAAGCAAGTATGTTCAAATGTTGCATTTCAAGAAATTCATCTACTTCAGCATCTACACAAGATAAAATACCCATTTGTATTAAATGTACAGTATCCATTTCATTTGTACATTGAATCATTGCTACATGGTATTTCTTCTTACTTCAGAACATAATATTTCAACTTTATGTCACTTCCACCAAATAATTCTATCTATTCTCCCTATTGTCCAAGACATAACTGTTAATGGTTGAAGAGACTTATTCTCCCTTCTTATGCTACTTTGTGTTTAAATTGGGTTTGGACTGGACACCCCTACAAATAAATCAGAAATTAGGGTATTCTATTGCCTTAATCATTTTTGTTAGAATGAATTGGTAGTGCACAATATTTATATGGATATGACTGGATTTTTTAAAAAGGAAAATAAAGGTTTCTTTGATGGGCTTATTTTAGGATTTCTACTAATGTATCAGATCTCCAAATGTCAAGAAATTTTGCTCTTATTTTTTCTCACAGACAGAATTGGTACCAAGAGCTGCAAAACAGGACTGAAGATCTGAAGAGGAAGTAAAGGATTATTCTGTGATGGTCCTGCAGATAGAAAACTCTACCTAATTAGCACTTCAAATAAATTACCATGCAGACCTCAGAAAGTCAATAATCAATAAATGATTACTTCGATAAGAAACCAGTGTGTTCCTTTAGCACTATGGAACTAGTGGTTCTTCATTATTTTTCTTTTATCATTTTCATCCTAGAGTTGTGATTGAGGGGTCCTGGGTGCGCTCTAAGCTTGATTATTTTCTTGCATACATTTCATTATTCAAATGAGGTATATAAGTCATCAGCACTGATGCTGTTATCTAGTTTGGGTAATGGAATGTCTGCAAAAAAACAACCAAGCTCAGAGAGCACCAAGGACTCCTCATTTCAACCCTGAGCTACAAATTTTCTCCTTTGTTTGGTTACATATGGTTCTTGAAGCACAGTTTTAAGAATAATCATACATTCAGTGGATGAGTTTCACTACAGATTTTTTTCTCAGGTTCATTTATGAGCCACGATGGCACAGTGGTTAGAATGCAGCACTGCAGGCTACTTCTGCTGACTTCTGGCTGCCTGCAATTTGGCAATTCAAATCTCATCAGCTCAAGTTTGACACAGCCTTCCATCCTTTCAAGATGGCTAAAATGAGGACCCAGATTGTTGAGGTTTACAAGAGGCTGACTCTGTAAACCGCTTAGAGAGGACTGTACAGCATTGTGAAGCAGTACATAAGTCTAAATGCTATTGCTATTTATGCTATGCAGTAAAAAAAAGTATTGTGTTTCTTGCTATTTTTGAGAAATATAATGCTTTATTTTATAGCTGTTTGACCTGTTTTATGGAATTTCATTGTTTCATGGTAAGTTACCTTAAGTGATCTTTTGATGAAGAGTTCGCTGCTGTTATTCTTTCAGATTTCTAATATATACCGTATATACTCGAGTATAAGCCGAGTTTTTCAGCACATTTTTTGTGCTGAAAAAAAACCCCTTGGCTTATACTCGAGTCAGATTCCCCTCTGAAAAAAAAATGGCGTGGAGCTCCGAAGCTGGGCAGCCGCTTCCCTGCTTCCGTGTTTCCTTTGCAACTTTTAAGCATGGGAGGGGGAGGCTTTTCTGAGCTCTAGGCTGAGAAAGCAACGCGAGCGGAGGTCGCTCCACTCAGTTTCATTTCCTCAGCTCCAGCTGCTTTCAGTCCACTCGGGAGGAGGGGGAGGAGGGGAGGCTTTTCTGAGCTCTAGGCTGAGAAAGCAACGCTAGCCGAGGTCGCTCCACTCAGTTTCATTTCCTCAGCTCCAGCTGCTTTCAGTCCACTCGGGAGGAGGGGGAGGAGGGGGAGGGGGAGGCTTTTCTGAGCTCTAGGCTGAGAAAGCAACGCTAGCCGAGGTCGCTCCACTCAGTTTCATTTCCTCAGCTCTAGCTGCTTTCAGTCCACTCAGGAGGAGGGGGAGGAGGGGGAGAGAGAGAGAGAGAGATCATAAGAACGGCTCTTGCTTTTTTCTTGCAAGGGAGAGAGTGACTCCTGCCTCCCACTGTCATCATCATCTTTTGGGTTAGAGAATCAATCAAACCTTTCATGATAGTGAGATCGTTTCCCAAATTTCCCTTAAATCAGGGAAGAAATCAGAAACAAACCTTTGGGCTGAGAATAAGCTTGTTCCTATGATGCCATTTTTGTTCACTGCATTGTGAAAAGTGTGAAAAAACACACTTCTTTTTCTTCATCTTCTTGTTCCCTATTTACTGGTCTCTTTCAAAGAGGAAATTGTGAACATCAAACTTATTCTCAACTGTCCTAGTGAAAGTTTTTATTGGTATCTATTTTTATTTTTGAAATTTACCAGTAGCTGCTGCATTTCCCACCCTCGACTTATACTCGAGTCAATAAGTTTTCCCAGTTTTTTGTGGTTAAATTAGGTGCCTCGGCTTATATTCGGGTCGACTTATACTCGAGTATATATGGTACTTCCTAATCCCATTTTGTTAAGTGAAATTTCTATATACTATTTTCTCTTCATACTATGCATTCCTCTGCTTTGCATAGTATCATCTGTTTCAAATGCATACTTTCTAGATAATCTTAAATATGTTGGGAGTTCAAAATAAATTCAGCTGTAACTATTCCCTCCCCCATAAATGATTATTTTCCCTTCTTTATATGCTGGGGAAAATGTCCTGAAGGGAATTAAATGAAAATGTTTCATTTTTTCTTTCTTTCTTTTTTTTAAAAAAATCAATTACACTTTAAGTGTAAAGCAAATGTTTTACATTGCCTGATGGTCTGCTGAAGATCACAAGCATTTTTTTCAACTTTTTCATTACTTTAAATTTTTCAGGATTTGTAAAATCAAATCAAATTAACTTAAAATAAAGTTTTGGGGTTTTTTGGTAAAAGTTTTATTGATTTTAATAACAGAAAAAAAACATATAAGACATAAAACATGACATAAAAAAAATAAAAATAAAAAATAAAAAAAGAAGAAAACTTAAAATAAAGTTTTGATTCAGAGGTGGCATTTAGCAGGTTCTGACCAGCAGAAATTTTGAGTAATTCAGAAAACTGGCAAATACCACCTCTGTCTGGAGATTTTACAGTATCCTTCCCCTGCCACGCCCACCAAGCCATGTCCACAAAACCGGTAGTTAAAAAAAATTGAATCCCACCACTGGTTTGACTTCCAAAAATGACAGAAATACTACGTACAATCTCTTCTCCTCCACCAACCCTGAACAAACCAGACTGGTGTAGGCAAATGTGAAAAAATAGAGAAGAGGCATATTTAAGGGAACAGTGTATATTTAGGAGAAACAAGCAAACAAACGAAACATACTTTTATATAAACCAAGTGTCAGGGTTCCTGCGATTAGCCTTATTAAATCATGAGCCTCGGGCCAAGCTTCAAAAGAATTCAAAAGATTTATTAGGAGCAACATGCCGGCATTAACCTAATTGAAGCCAACTGGCATACATAATTTACAGTTACCTGTGACCTTGTTTCCACCCCTCCCCCCTGGGTGTATCATAAATCAGATTCTCCAATGAAGCATGTCCATGGCCTGGGTGTTATCAATCACATTCTCCAATGAAGCATTTTCAAGGGCAGAAGATTCGGTAGCCTAGCTGCAATCTTTTTAAGATAAGGGTGGAATGTACTTATGGTTTTAAACTGCTGTACTCCTCCTCAGATTCTCCACCTCCCTTGTTTCTGGCAACTTGAAAACATGCATAGGAATGTTTTACACCAAAAGTTGTTAACATTCTTCATCTGAAGCTCTAAGTCAACCTGATCACTTTTGAAGATGTATGGACAACTGAAAACAATATCCTCACAGGAACAGAGCCAGTGACTGTGAAAGAAAGAGAAGTCAGTGAATGAATCCTCTCCTCCAACTCCTCTCTGAATTAAGGAGAGCACCTGGGATCACCACAGTACTTCATACAGATATTCCCAATGATGAGACCATAAAATAGCAATCTCTTCTGAGTTTCAGAGCTCTGATACGGTAGATGGAAGAGTCATTTTTGCTCAAGCCACAGGTCAGAGCCTTCAAATAGATACGAAAGCCATTTCCTTTCTTAATCATCTTCACTGGAAATGGCTTATAAACTGTTTTATTTGGGAAAGAGTTTACACTCAGTTTTATTTAAAATGTTGATATATTGCCTTGTGGAAAATATCCATTGACACTCAAAGGGGAAGTCAAATTAAAAATACCTATACAGTGCCGTTTCCAATTATTTCACTGGGAGTGAGGTGGAATAAATGAGAAGTTGCCTGAGTTTCAATAAACTCATTCTGAACATTTAGAAATTATTTCCAGATCTTCTTGAATTAGGCATCGCTCCCAGAGAAAAACCAGGTGCCATATCTCTGGAGCAGCAACATCATGACTTACTTTTGGAGAGGGTGTGAGCTTTCAAACTTTGTAAACAACATTCTCTGTCAACAGAAAGGAGGAAAGTTTGATTTGCAATTGGGGAAGTAAACATTTAAATCCCTTTGATTATCTGCAAATTAAATGTCAAAGCCTTCTTGTAATAGCTCAGCTTCCTAGACAAGAACGAAAGGTCTGTAGTTCCAAACTATGTTGTTTGTTAAGGAGTTGGTAGTCACAATACAATGGCTATATGTGCAAGGCTGGACTGCTCAGTTCCTCTTTCCGAATAGAACAAACTCATGTCTAAGTGATATTCCCTATCTGGTGCAGATGGACCTGGTTTGAACATGCAGGCATTAGATGAGCAGATGAATATGTGAACCAAAAAAAGCATTATTCATGAAGTACAAACTGTCTTGTTTCAGATCACATTTACAGCAAGTCATTCAAACATCCAAGTGATTTTTATATGCTATTTGCATGCTATGTTCAGATTTTAATGTGGTTGTGTTTTATGAACTGTTCTGAATTCCATTATGTTGTAGGGAAGAATAATCTTGTTAAAAATGAGAGGAGTCATTTCCTCTAATATCAACCCTTTGAAAATGAAATAGTATCTGGATATTTGGAACATCCATTAAACAGGCAGAAATACAGGGAACTTTTTTCCTTACCCAAAACTAACACATTTTTTTATGGCTTTTATATTGTTAAGCCCCCAAACTCTTGCCTGACAACAGTTTGTGAGTTTTCAAAATGCTGATGGTAATTGAAAGAAGTAGGGGGCAGCGGTGGGATTCAAATATTTTTACTACCAGTTCTGTGGGGGTGGCTTGGTGGGCGTGGCAGGGGAAGGATACTGCAAAATCCCCATTCCTTCCCCAGTAACCTGCTTTCCAGCTCTATTCTCCTGTGCAGGGCAACCAAAGAAGACCCAGCCGATCAGCTGGGACTCAATGGGAGGCAAAGAACAGGTGGGGCAGGGCCAGTCAGAGGCTGGATTTGCCGGTTCTCGGAACCACTCAAATTTTCTGTTACCGGTTCTCCAGAACTGGTCAGAACCTGCTGAATACCACCTCTGGTAGGGGGACCGAAGGCAGTTATTCCTCTTCCAATGGAAACTGTTGTGGAGCGGCGGTTACAAAGAGAGACGGAGCCAGGCTAAAGGCTAACAACTTTATTCTAGCGAATAAAGGGTCGCCGCGGCTGCTGAGGCTATCTGACAGCCAGCTGGCGGCGACAGCTGATGCTGTTTGACAGCTCCCTTTTATAGCCGGCTGTCAAACGGCATCAACCAATGGGAGCGATCGGCGCTCCCGCGTTGGCGGCGGACCAGAGGGAGGACTGCTGCTAGTCTTTGAACACAGCACTCCTTCCCCCTGGCCATGAGCATGCGTAGTCCTGTAGCCATGATGGCTGCTTTCACTCGCGGCCCAATCTTCGAAGTTCCTGAGGCTTGTCGGCAGCTGGTGCGTCTTGTTCCTCTCGGGCGGTGACTGGAACCTGCAGAGGGTCACTGGCCATCCATGGACTGCTTTCTGGCGACTGCTCGGGTGAGTCTTCCCGCGGCGGTCGGCTGGTTGCATTGTCGGGCGGCAGGTAGACCGGGTCCTTCGGCGGGTTGGCTGGCGGTGAGTAGACCAGGTCGTCCAGCGGTGGGTATACCAGGATTTCGGTGGCAGTCTTGTTCCAACGCCTCCTCAGCTGGTCTATGTGCCTTCTCCAAATCCGGCCATCTTCCAGAAGGACTCTATAAGATCTGGGTCCTGCAACAAAGACTATCTGCCCTGGCAGCCATAAGGGGTGCCCCGCATAGTTCCTGGCGTACACCTGGTCTTGCAGGGCGAATTCCCTGGCATGGCTGTCAGAGGCTAGTGGCATGCTGGGAGCATAGTGGGGGTGCAACCTGTCCAGGGTGGTCCTGAGGCGCCTGCCCATTAACAGTTCAGCAGGGGACTTGTTGGTGGAAGGGCACGGGGTGGCGTGTTGTGTGAGTAGGTAAGTTGACAGTTTGGCATGCCAGTCTGCCTGGCCGAGCTTGGCCAGAACTTCCTTGGCAGACCTGACAGCCCTTTCTGCCATTCCATTACTTGCTGGGTGAAAGGGGGCTGTGAGAGCGTGTCTGATGCACAGATTAGCTGTGAAGATGGCAAACTCGTTAGAACTGAATTGGGGGCCATTATCTGAAACTAATGTGTCAGGAAGTGATTTGACAAGATTTCTCTCAACTCATCCCAGGGAATAGCCTTTATAGAATGTGGGGACACTAGCGCAGAGGCTGTGTCAAAAACTGTGGCCCCACAGAAACTTAAAAAATAGGCGCTTTTCTTTAGATCCGTGGCTTCAGTTAGATCAATGGCATCTAAAAAACATTCAAATCTATTCATATATGATTCCCATGTTTCTGCCCCCAGTTGGAAGTGCGGGAATGTCGGATTAGAGGCCATTAGAGTGGCAGCGTTGGTTTCCTCAGCTGAGGAAAAAATAGAGTTTTCGCTTTTAGAAAAGTGTTTCTGGCTGCGCCTGTCAGCGGCGTTCGGCTCCTCAGCTGAGAGAGCTTTTAAATTTTGCGTTCTTTGGAGAGCGTCAGTGGCGGTGACTCGATCAGCTCGTAGCGGCTTCGGCTCTTTCTTGTTGTGACTTCGGCTCGATTTCCTGCCTGGTCGTCTTAGCTGTATCCCGCCCTCGTCGCCAGTGTTGTGGAGTGGTGGTTACAAAGAGAGACGGAGCCAGGCTAAAGGCTAACAACTTTATTCTTGTGAATAAAGGGTCGCCGCGGCTGCCGAGGCTATCTGACAGCCAGCTGGCGGTGACAGCTGATGCCGTTTGACAGCTCCCTTTTATAGCCGGCTGTCAAACGGCATCAACCAATGGGAGCGATCGGCGCTCCCGCGTTGGCGGTGGACCGGAGGGAGGACTGCTGCTAGTCTTTGAACACAGCAGAAACCATATATGTTTCCATAATAGAAACCATTCCAGGTATCAGCTACTTTTGAAATGGAGAAGTTTCATTCCCTCGTAGTGGAGAAAAATAATTTGCCACCTTATTTGGAATCATAAAATCAGAGAGTTTGGAAGTCTTTTAATTCAACCTCCTGTCCAATCCTGTCCAATTTTTCTTGAAAACCTCCAGCAATGGAGCACCCACAATTTCAAGCTGTTCCATTGATTAATTACCCTCACTGTCATGAAATTCCTCCTTAGTTCCAGTTTGACTCTTGAGGTATCCCACTGCATACTTCCTTCCATGTAGATTTAATTACATGGATCACCACATGCTGACCACATCTGGAGGTGGTACTGTCTGTCCTATATTGTTCTGTTACCAAGAAGTAGGCTGTGGTCTACTTTGTCAAATGCTTCACTGAAGTCCAAGTATATTAAGTCCATCCATCCATCATATTTCAATATAACTTTAGTCACCATCCTTAGTAGTAAATTCATTTTTATCACTGATATTCTACCAAATAATACTAAGTTTTTCTCAGTTTATATTGATGTCTCTTCATTTCATTCCACAAATTAGCATAGTCTTTTTGATACAATATATAATTCATATTTAACCATGGTAAGTGACTTCAGCTTCCAAGTGAGGAATATGGTGAACTGAGATGCCCCAGAAGGAGCAGAGAAGACGTTGCAGTACAAAACAGTGGTCAAACAACAAGTCTGGATATAGCAATTTTGAAGTTAAAGAGAGATGTTTGGACCAAGAGGGGGCAAAAGAAAAATAGATACCTTGTGAGTCACCTTCACTCCAGATCAAATAAAGAATAGAATCGAAGTGAATAGAATCGAATAGAATCGAAGTGAATAGTATAGAATAGAATAGAAGTGAAGTGAAGCGAAGTGAATAGAAGCCAATAGAATCAGCTTAACAAGTGTTTGATCTAAGAAAGTCTTAAATGGGCAAAGGGACAATTAAATTTGAAACATTAATAATTTGTCAAAAGTGGTTTTAAAATAAAATAAATAGATTTATTACATTTAATTTATTTATTGAACTAAATAAACCTTTGTGAGAATTAGATTGTTTAGAAGAGAAAATTGGTGGATTTTAGAAATTTGAGGCCAGCTACATGACTGTGTGTATTTAAAGAGAGAATGGAAGAGAGACTTGTGATTATGAAAAAAGAAATAAAATAAGAGGCTTAAAAATGAAGAATCTATAGATCAACTAACTGGAGAATTAAAACAAAATAAAGATAAAGTAGAAATCCTAGAAAGTAAAACAGAAATATTAAAAAGAGGTGGAAAAAGTTTTAAATAATCTGGCATTATTGGAATTGAGACATAAATTGTTTTATTTGAAATTCAGAGCAGTTCCAGAGGTTCCTGGCAAAAACACAACAGAAAAAGTTGTTCAGTTTTTAACTATGTTTTTGGAACAAGATACAAAGTGTATAAAATTGACATCCAGTTAGCAAACTTAAGAAATGTACTAGTCTTTCATAAGCCAATATAATCTTTAACAGAACTTTTACAAAATAATCTATATGGCACCAGAAAAATAATATAGATATAGAATGTATAAAAGGACATCAATCCAAGTTGGAAATGAAGTAAAATACTTATTTGTTTGTTTGTTTGTTTTTGTCAATTGCTTACAAGATAATAGATATAAGTAAAAGCATAGTTATGAATACATGGATACATATAAGAAAAATAAAAAAAATAAAAGAAACAATAGGACAGGGATGGTAGGCACAGTCGTGCACTTATGCATGCCCCCTACAGACCTCTTTGGAAAGGAGTGAGGTCAATAGTAGACAGTCTAAGGTTAAAGTTTTTGAGGTTTGGGGAAGAAACCACAGCGTCAGGTAGAGTATTCCAGACATTGACCACTCTGTTGCTGAAGTCATATTTCCTGCAATCAAGTTTGGTGCGATTAACCTTGAATTTGTATCTATGGTTAACAACTCTTAATGCCTTTTTGGCTGTGTAGTTACAGTGGGCTCTAGCACTTAAATCATTAGAGATGAGTACTCCAAGATCCTTGACAGAGTTTGGATCATCAACAAGGTCTTGACTATTCAGCCAGTATTTTATTTTCTGATTTTTTTTGCCAATATGTAGGACGGAGCATTTATTTGTTGAGATTTGAAGTTGCCATTTGTTTGACCATTCTGATACATAGGCAAGGTCTTTTTGAAGGATAGCAGTATTGTCTATGGTGTTGAATAGCTTTACATCATCAGCGAAGAGAACGCAGTTACTCTTGATATGATCACAAAGGTCATTTATGTAGAGTATGAAAAGAGTTGGTCCTAGAACACTGCCTTGGGGGACACCACTGTTGACAGGTACAGAATTTGATAGGACGCTCCCAATTTTGACCATTTGTTCTCTGTTTGACAGGAATGCTTCTATCCAGTTATGCAGGTGTCCAGAGATACTGTAAGATTTTAGTTTTAGGAGTAGTTTGCCATGTACCACTGAATCAAAGGCTTCAGAGACGTCTATGTAGATTGCATCTATTGCTTTGTCCTGATCGAGTTGTGTAGTCCATATGTTTTTACAGTGTAAAAATTGCAGATTACATGATAGTTTTTTCCTGAAACCAAATTGTTTATTAGAGAGTAGGTTGTTTGTTTCTAAGTGGAGAATGATGGATTGGTTAATAATTGATTCCATGACTTTACAAGTGACGTAGCATAAAGAGATTGGTCTATAGTTTTCAACTAGGCTGGGGTCTCCCTTTTTGAAGATGGGGATGACCATGGCTTGTGACCATAGTTTTGGCAAGGAGCTGGTCCTGAAATATTTTACAAAGATTATGCTTAGAGGTTCAGCTATGGCAGTGGGTAGCTTTTTTAAGAAGTAGGCACATATTCTGCCCGGTCCAATAGATATAGATGGTTTTAGATTGTGCAGTGCTTTTTCAACAATGTCTTCTGTAAAATCGATATGTATTAGATCATTGTAGTTGTCTGTGGTTTGACGTCGAAATACTGGGCATGATCCATTGCTGTTTATGAATACTGAGCCAAATAATGTGTTAAAGAGGTTGGCTTTAATAGTGTCATCATTGCAGTCTTTTCCATTAGGTCCTTTCACGGATGGGATGGACCTTAAGTCTTTTAGTTTGTTTTTTTGAAATTGTAGAAAGCACAGATGGAATTGGTGCGTAGAAGATTTTCTTCTTGTTTAATGTGATAATTGGTGCATTCAGTTTTTATCTGATGGCATAAATTTTTGTATAGGATTTTGAAGTTGGCAACGTGACCAGATTTGTTTTTCTGCCAAAGTGATTTATTTTTGGATTGAAGCTTCCTTATTGTTATGGGTTATTTGTTTTTTCTGGTTTTGGGAGTTGTTAATGGTACATATAGTTTGATGACTGTTTTGACTTCAAGTAAAAATATATTGTAATGATCTTCTACAGTATTGCATCCAGTGAATAGAAATTGCCAATCAAGAGATGAGAGATTGTTGTTTATAAGATCATAGTTGCCTTTTTTGAAGTTATAATTGGGGATTCCATCATTGTGATGATTTTTGTGTGGCCGTATGTTAAGACAAAAGTCAACCATGTTATGGTCACTGTTGGAAAAGGGTTCTTTAATTTGTATTCCATAAATTGAATTCAAACTATTGCAGAAGATGAGATCGAGGAAGTTGTTAAGTCTAGTGTTGTTGGTTACTAGTTGTTCTCGTCCCAGATTTGTTACTGCATTGTAGAAGGTTGCATGTGTGGGTTCAGTTGTACATTTGTTAAGGGTCCAGTTAATATGAGGTAGATTGAAGTCACCAAGAAAGATAAAAGCGTGTGGGCAGAATGTTGCCCATGTTTGTAGTGTATTTAGCTTGTTTACATGTTCGATGTCATAATCAGGGGCTCTGTAACATAGTAAGAACTGAAATGTGATATTTAAGGATAGTTCACAGATGATGGTCTCAGGAATAGCAAGCTCCTGGGTAACTTGGATGTTTTTTAGATGTAAGGACTTTTTATAGAAGATAGCAACACCACCTTCTTTACAGTTTTCACGATCTGATTGGTAAACATGATAGTCTCTTACTGTGGTAATGGAGTCAGGGAGAGATGCGTTGAGCCATGTTTCAAAGACAAATATAATGTTGAATTTAGCCATATTTAGTATAAGGAGAAATTCACGTATTTTATTTACAAGGCTTCTTGCATTGAGTAGCTTGCATTTAAGGCCAGTTGAGGTTGGAATAGAGGTAGTTAGGGGTGTGCATGCCTAGTTTTGAATGATGTTGGATTGGATGGGTTGGGGTTGGATGCAGAGTTGTAGGCTTAACACAATTTTAAAAAGGTATATTCCAAAGCGAGGGGAATAGATTTTCAGTTCTGCCTACTTTGCATGGTCACCATGCCTACTGCAATCTCCTGGAAAGGCCTTTCCAAAATGTTAAGTGGGACCATCAAAAGCTTATTAACCCATAATGTGTTTTTATTTGATTTTGCCCTAGTGTCATGTGTGAATTCAGACTTATATTTAAAAAAATCCTTTGTTTTGTAACTCTGTAATCCCTTAATTTGGGATAGAATCGAGGAGTCTGAATGGAACTGAGCATTTACTGGCCAGGTGCCCTTCCTATCACCATGCGCAGGAAGGTGTCAACCCTGAAGCTGACCTGATCGAAACCATCTGGACCGCTTCAGTGTTGCCACACTGGAGCTGAAGGTGTAGCAACACTGGGGATTTGAGGAGTGGGGATTTGAGATAGCTGGGATTCTGTAGCCAAAACAAAATATTTTCTCTTGGGAATCAAGGTCATTCTCACACCTGGTCAGAAGAAGGCGGAGTGATGTGATCTGGCTGCCAGACTGCACCAAGATTGAACCCTGGGACTGATTGTTTTGGGGAAGTGAAAAACTTTTAATTAGGTGGGAAATCATGGAGTCTTCAGAGTCGGTTTTCAAAAGATCTGTGCCAGTATGATATATCCAATGAAGCTATTCTTTGAGGAGTTCACCTGCCTCAGAGTTTTGTTTGCTATGGATCTATTACTTGGCACCCTGACATTATGACATTATTATGCAGGTACAGTACTTTTTCCATGTGTCCCAGGAGAGAGAATATCTACCACTGCCTAGGACTGAACTCTCAAATTTCCAAGTGGGAGGCAAGCATTTTCATCACTAGGACTCCGCACCATTCTGAAGCAGGCTTTTATAAACCTTATATAAACTATTCAGCCAACGTTAAGTTTACAAATCTGATATCATGGCAGACTATGGTTAGCAGCAACTGTGAAAGGAAAGGAAATCCCTATAATTTGTACCCATACCTACATATAGTCTTTTAAAAGACATTTCCCCCCTCAATCTCTGTTGATGATGAGAGGAGAAGAGGAAAAAGAAGAGGGAGAAGACCAGAAAAATAATAGGTTCAGGCAGTCCTTTTTAGCACTTTAGTAATAGCACCTAGACTTATATACCACTTTACAGTGCTTTACAGCCCTCTCTAAGTGGTTTATAGAGTCAACACATTGCCCCCAACAACCTAGATTTTCATTTTACCAATCTCGGAAGGATGGAAGGCTGAGTAAAACTTGAGCCAATGAGAATTGAACTCTGGCAGTCAGCAGAATTAGCCTGAAATATGCACTTAAACCACTCTGCCACCACGGCTTTTCCTTAAATGCCAACCCAACAAGTCTTAAGGATTTCGATTAATTTCAAAAGAAGTGATTGATTTATAGCCAATGGTTTAACGTGGAAGTTTTGGATCACCGCTATTGTATTTTGTGACATTTATTCCCAGGTAGGCCCATACAGAACTACAGCCTCTGAAGTCTTTTTTTTGCCTGAAAGCCAAGTGTACTGAAAAGAGCTTCATTTCATGGGGCAAGGATTAAGGTCTTAATCTGTCCCTGAAAACTAGAAATGTGCAAAGAAAAAAGGAATCCAAAATCCTTTCTTTCTTTCTTTCTTTCTTTCTTTCTTTCTTTCTTTCTTTCTTTCTTTCTTTCTTTCTTTCTTTCTTTCTTTCTTTCTTCTTTGTCTTCCTTCCTTCCTGATATGACCTCCGGGTCATATCAAGTTCAGAAAAGTTTTGTCTGGTTTTACATTTCATTTTGATCCAATCATCATCCATACTGAAGTAATCCTGCTTGTCCACTTTCCTAGTAAAAATTATCAGAGCCAATACCACCCAGTGATATGTCACCCATTATGCATGTGTTTATATGATAAGAGAATGGGAGTTATTCCTTCCTTCCTTCCTTCCTTCCTTCCTTCCTTCCTTCCTTCCTTCCTTCCTTCCTTCCTTCCTTCCTTCCTTCCTTCCTTCCTTCCTTCCTTCCTTCTTTCTCTTCCTTCCTTCTTCTCCTCCTCCTTCCTTCTTTCTCCTCCTCCTCCTCCCCCTCCTCTTCTTCTCCTTCTCCTCCTTCTCCCCTCCCTCTTTTTTCTTTCTTTCTTTCTTTCCTTCCTTCTTGCTTTCTTTTTAAAGGGATAATTGTACGAAAGTGTTGCATTTAAAAGAAATGTGTGTTTGTGTGTGTGTGCTTTGTCTTTTCAGATCTCCAAATGTGACTGGTGGGATGGGGAGGGAAGAAAGAAAGCCACCCCTATGACATTTTTTAAAAAAGGAAGGGAGAAGAGGAAAAAAGAAGGACAATAACCTGGATGTTTACGGTGCCTTTGTGTCGCTGTCACCTCCCCCTAGCCTTGTCTAGCCTTTGTGGCTGTTGTCCTTCCCCTGCCCGGATGATACCATAGCTCAGCGGCTTGGCTTAGGTACAGTTGGAAATGCCCTAGAATGGCTCTTTGTTGGTTTTTGCCTGTGCTAGAGCCCGATGTTGCTATGAAGTGAAGGGCTATTCAGTTTGTTCACTCGGGCAGAACACTCAACAGGAAGGAAGGAAACAGACATTCTTTCTGGTCCTATTGTGTGACCACCAGGCTTAAGCAATCAAACAGCTCTGCAGCCCCTTTTGCAATGCTGGCTGGGCTGCCTCTGTTAGGGAGGAGGTGTGGGGGGGGGAGGAAGGCAGGAGGGAAGTGGGCCGTGGCTTTGTTTTTTGATACACTCCAACTGCATCTTTTTCATGACTCTGAGCCTCAGGTTGCCTTCCTCCCCGCTCTCCCTTGCATTTTCTGGATTGAAAAGCGCTTTTTTTTTTTTTTTTTGCCCCAAAGAGGCAAGGATGGGGGTGGGTGAGGGAGATAGAACATAATTAAACTGTGTCCGGATGCTTCTTTCAGAGAAGGCTGCGAGTCTATGAAAATGTAGGTGTTAAAGCAGGAAGGGTGGAAGTCCAAGGTAATAAAAGGCAGATCGAGTCTGGGTAAAGATAGTCACGAAAGTCATCTCCAAAAATGCTCATTAAAAAAAAAAAAAAAAACAGCTGTACTTTGTAAAGGGGGGGGGGGCAGAAAGCCTGTGCTGTCATTCAGAGAAAGCTGCCTTTTTGAAAGCTAGATCCGAGGGAGAAGGTGTGATTTGGAATGATGCGTTTCACACACCTTTGCATGTACCCAGTGAAACTCCTGTAAGGTTATATTTAGGGTGCCACTCTAGTCTTTGTTTACCTCTCAGAAGAGGGGATTTTCAGTATCAGTCTAAATAAGGGGTTCCAGAAGTCAGATCTTGGGGTATAATGCATATTTTGGACCCAATGAAGCATTTGATAATTGGCAATGTCCTCTCCCTTTCCCCTCCTTCCCCACGTCAGTGTATGTACCAACTATGACTCATCCTATCCAGAAATAGTTTGGCTTACCATGTTTGATGACTGCAAAATATTGAAATTTGTACCAGCGTTACAAAATAATGAAAGTAGGTTCAAAGTTTGTGAGGTTTAGTTCATCGGGGGCATAATCCATAACCGGCATTTAAGATGCCAGTTATGGATTCTCACCAGTTATAGGTTAGGATTTGCAAAACTCAATGTTAACTTGTTTGCACAAGCACCTATCTGAAGTTTGAAAGTTTATGGGCCCTGTTGTTGTTGTTAGTTGCAAAGTCATGTCTGACCCATCACGACCCCATGGACAACATTCCTCAAACCTTCCTGTTCTCTACCATCTTCTGAAGTCCATTTAAGCTCCTGCCTATTGTTTCAGTGACTCCATCCAGCCACCTCATTCTCTGCCGTCCCCTTCTTCTTTTGCCCTCAATCATTCCCAGCATTAGGCTCTTCTCCAGTGAGTCCTTCCTTCTCATTAGGTGGCCAAAGTATTTGAGTGTCATCTCCAGGATCTGGCCTTCTAAAGAGCAGTCAGGGTTGATCTCTTTTAGGACTGACCGGTTTGATTTTCTTGCAGTCCAAGGAACTTGCAGGAGTCTTCTCCAGCACCATAATTATGGGCCCTACTCTTATAAAAAATGAATGAAATAGCACTATCAACTATGGCAACATGTCTTTAGAATGTGCTCTAGCAGTAAATGGAGTCTCATATAGTTGAAACTACTTTGAGAACCCCTTGGATCCAAAGATTATTAATAAAATTCAACTTGTAGCGACTTATTAGACAATAGTAAGGAGGTAGCTTGCTGCTGCTTTCTTCAATAGAAAGATTCTTCAATATAGCAATCTTGGATACAGATCTGATAATGTTCCATCAATGTACTAACCAGATTCAATCCTTCTTAGTTTTGTAGGTGATTTTGCAAGGGTACTATCATCTTTCTAACAAAGTTCAAACAGAAAAGATATAAATATACAAATGCTGTATATAAAATGCTAAGGTAGAATTTGTAGCCATTACTGAAAATGCCTTCCAGTAACAAAATAGTTCTTTCTGATATTTTCCACTTCTCCTGGTGTATGATGATCTTCCTCATCTATCAATTGGCAGCTTAACTCCAGGAAGCCCTCTCTGGCACTTGCTCAACAGCTATCTAACAACTTTGACATCAACTCACAGGCGGAAAGTCAAATGGGCTGCTGAACGGCCAGATACAGGCAGTTACATAAATGATCCTACACAAAAGGTGCCAGGTTTTGACCTTCCTTGCCAGCATTGGTCAATTGTGAACAGGATCTGTACCCAACATGGTGTCTGCCAGGACTCATTGTTTAAATGGGGTCTTGTCTCTAGTCCTCAGTGTGACTATGATACTCCTCGACAAAATATCTACCACATTGTGTCTGAATATTCATCAACAGCTTACACCAGCTCAATGTCTGATTTTTTCAGCATAAAACATCCTGTCCTTGAATGGCTGGGTGAACTGGACATTAACATTTGAACTACTATATATTTTATTTCCCATATGCTAAATAAAATAATTAGAAACCCTGGCAATTGGAGATCTTAGTGGAGAATAGGAGAGAAAAAAGACATCAAAATTTTCTTTTTCTTCAGTTCGTGGATATTTTTTTAGAATAGAAACCACCATTATTTCTCCAACTGCCACCCCAGAGAATCTGTGGTGCTGTAAAAACAGTCTTATTTAGAACTGACTTCCAGATTTGATAGCATAATACTTGCCTTTAAACCAATATGAACATTGGTTTTAAAGTGCAATTTAAGTTTGGGGGGGATTTTGAAATAAAGCCACTAGGATGTGGTTTTATGGATAAAAAAACTGTAAGTATAGGGTACTGTTAAATGACACAAAGAAAATACCACTCATGGAACTTGATCGTTGGATTGATATGTTCCATCATCTACAAATAGTTATCGAAAGATTGGTAGTGGGAATTAGTTTACAAACTGCATGCAAGCATCTATTTGTAAGATAAGAAATACCAGGAAGGCAATATTTTTACTTCGTTACAAGTAGATTGTTTGCATGTGATTTGCAAATTGGTAGTGAAAAATTCTGTCACCAACCACTTCTTATAAAACCTGTAACCCTTTCTAAGCAGGTTGTCTTCTGACTGTTCAATTACTTTTGCAAGCTGTACCAAATATATTATAGTTAGCCATGATTTATCTGAACTGTTTTCTTGAGCCACTGAAAATATTAAAGAAAGCCTAGAAATTTAGTGATAAAAGCTGCCCTACTGGGTCAGATGAAATAGTTATTTCAAGCAGTGGTGTCCTTTTGCTTGCAAATGTGAAGGTACTATATAGCTTTCCAAGAAGCTTCCAGGTGTCTTGTGGCATGGATATTTCAATTCACATTAAAGCAAAGATGAGATGAAATCCCCTAAAACTTTTTTGCTCCATCTAATAAAGCTAAAACTGTAGACGTTGTAGAAATTAGAGTGTTAACATTGGGGACAGGTTTTCAATGTGTGTACATGTACACATTCCCTAATGTTGGTTTTGACTAAGCAAATAAAATCTAGTATATTAGGATTACAGGGATGAAGAATAGATTCTAGAATAGATTTATACTTCTGGGTTTGCTTCCATGGACCATGTGATCACATGATTACATGATTGAATGTTTTTCTAGATACACAACTGCCTTTGGTTTCCTAAAAAAGCAACCAACAGGAAGTACAGCAGTTTATCTCTTCTGCAATCAAAATCCAGGATGTTTTTGACAAGGGAAACTTTGAAATATATTATTTTTTTATCCATAATGAAATACCACAGCATACTGATTTTCATGTGGTTTGGCATTTGAAATGTTCTAAGGATGTCCTTGCAGAATGAAGCCAACATTCTAGAAATATATTTCTCTATCTTAATTCAACATTGGTGGCTTAAACTTTACTTTCCTAGGATCAACATGCCTAAGATATGTTACCTCTTATCACAGCAAATTTTATCCTTAGCCAGGACATCTTAAAAAGATGGAAGAAAACAACAGAAGCAGCTGTTTCCCTGAAGTTAAGGTAAGGACTAAGTCTTACACTCGTGTGGTACAGTACCTACAAGAAGATTCAGTATCTATTCTGAACCACATGTTACCTCATGGTAGGAAAGAGCAATTTCCCTTTTGCTTAAAACAAGCATCTCTGTCTTACACCCTGCATCTTTTGGTGTTGTTCAATCATTAAGTCATACCCAACTCTTTGCAACCTCAGGGATTATAGTATGCTAGCCTCCTTCCTCTTGTTCTCCACTGTCTTCTGCTCAAATTCATGTTCATTATGTCAAAGACACTATCTAACTATCTCATCCTCTGCCATCCTCGGCCTTCAACCTTTTGCAACATCAGGGCCTTTTCCAATGAGTCCTCTCTTCTCATTTCATGGCCAAAATATTTGAGTTTCAAGTCTTTCTACTTTCAAAGAACAACCAGGATTGATTTCCTTTTGGATTGACTGATTTAATCTCCTTGAAGTCCAAGGAAGTCTGGACAATCTCCAACACCATAATTTGAAAGCAACTAGGCATTCTACTACCGGCAGTATGTTTAATTAGAATTAGATGGTAGAAATTGTAGATTGTGAGAACTTTTTATAAGGTCTAAAGCAGGATGATTCACTTAAATTCTCAACTTTGCAATTGCAAAACAGAGATACTGAAGTTTTACCTTAAAGCACATGACATATACTGAATCAGATGATTTAAGATTTAGTCAAGGGAAAATTCTTTTGTAAACTTATTATTCCAACTGAGAGGATTAAGACGTCTTTAATGCTTTCTTTAGATTAAAAAACAAAATCTAAGAATAATTAAGCTTTAGCAGAACTGGCTCTGCCATTGAAACACTATAATGCTTCTTGTATCAAAGAGATTTGCCAATTTTCACAGCAAAAATATTGGCCCTTTAGGCAAGCATTTTATGAAGTAGTTTGTATGCCAAAATGGAAATGCTATTTAGTCAGTGCAGAAGGATTATATTTGTTAAAACAATCAGGATACTGGTGAACTTCTGCTACTCAGAATAACCACCACTGGATAAAGCTAATACATTAGTTCTGCAAAAATCTTGATTCTTTGCTGTTGTCTAGTGGACACTCAGATATTTATAGCCTAAATGTTGCAGTTTGGTAGACAAAAGATGATTGCCCTCAGTTGTCATCTACATTCTGCAGCTGTCTCTGGTTTTTTGGTTGACAGAGAAAATAAATGGTGGGAAAAAACAGGAAAATGACACCACTTGGCCATTCATACATTTTGGGGAATGCAACAGGACAATTGTAAACTAAAAGTACTTCTTTTGGAAGTACTCATAATCTAAATTTTACATAAAGGCATTTTCTGGTTTTTGTGTAGATCATGATATACGTATTGAAATTTGGTTAGAGGGATATGAAGCTATGGGTGTAAGGATGTAAGCTGAAGTAGCAAAGCCTGGAAATTATCTGTTTTTCAACCCCTGGTGTCAATTATATGAGATCCATTTTTACTACTGACCGGTTGACAAAGCGAGTGAAAAATAGAGAACAGTTGAGCTTCAGAGAGCTGTTTTTCCATCAAGCCATAGTAGTTAATTTCCCAAGTGGAGCAGACAAAAGAACTTGGCAACAGTAGGCCAGAAATGTTCCCATCTACACATACACAATTTGGAGAAGAAGAGCTTTCATTTAAGCAGCGGTCCTTAGTATGCAATATGCATGATACTGAGTGACAAACTTAACATTGCTGTCCCACTAGCATGCATAAGCGAAAAGCAGATTGTAGCTTCTTTTGTCTGTCTTTCATGATATGCATTTTCTGTGTCTACAATTTCTTTTATTGCTGATGATTCACATCTCTCTCTCTCTCTCCTCCTCCTCCCTTCCCCCCCTCTCCCTCCCTCCCTCTTTCTCTCTCTTCCCCAATCCCCATCATTTCTCCTTGGACCAAACATTTCTGAATGCTTTAACTGCATAAAGCCTGCTGCATTTGGATTCCTATTTCTCAAATCATGACCAGCAACCCCAAAATAGAGTGTTTTGTTATTTTACAGGAAAAAGTACACAGCAGAGGGCTTTAGAATAAACTGAAAAGTCAAGAGGCAAGGGTCAGTTATTTTATTCTATTCTAAACTCTTGGACACTAAAACACATACATGCAGTGAGTCATTAGTTTGGCTACAGTTCGCTTTAATGGAGAAAGCATTATAAACTATGCAATAGATGTGCCAAAGCTGTAGTTTCTTCTGTGGAAAGCAAATCAGGTTTAATTCTTGAATTTAGACATCTGTAATTTACGATGGTAGAATCCTAAGTGAGGATGAATTGTGTCCTTACCTCAATTCATTTCTATTCATGCAGGTTTTTATAGAGTTTGGTAGCATTTAGGAAATTGAGGAGTGATTGACAGGGTTCTTTTCCAGAAGAGTGACCATGTGATCCCAAAGGTTTTATGCAACTTTTCAACCACATATTGTGACTTGCAGACTCTTGCTAAGTTCACAATTTATCCTCCAGGTCATCCTACTCAGCTTCTGACACCCAGAGAGGTTTTTTTAAAAAAAAAAAAAAAAAAAAATCAAGTTCATTTTCTCCAAAGCACCTGAGGGCAGGACAAGAAGCAATGGATGGAAACTCATCAAGGAGAGAAGCAACCTAGAACTAAGGAGATATTGCCTAACAATGAGAACAATCAGTCAGCAAAACAACTTGCCTTCATAAGTTGTGGGTGCTCCAGCACTGGAGGTTTTTTAAGAAGAGATTGGATAACCATTTGTCTGAAGTGGGATAAGGGCTTCCTGCTTGAGCAGAGGGGGAGGTTAGACTAGATGGCCTTCAAAGTCCCTTCCAATTCTATTACTGGGTTCTCATTTGGGGATGCTTGATTAAGTTCAGATTGACAGCTAAAAAGCATCCCAGCCTCACTCCTTTTTAATGGACAAACTATAGAAAGTAAGGATAAAGTGAAAGTTCTAAGCGAAGAACTTTCCATTCAGTATTGGAGATTACTGTCTGCCAGTATGGTCCCATACATCTGGAAAGCTGCAGAATGGGAAATATGTTATCAGTATGTTGGAAGAAATATCCTTCTGGGTTCAGTTCCAAGTGAGGAAAAAGACACTTGGAAAGATGGTTTGATAGCAATAGCAATAGCACTTAGATTTATATTAGTGATGGACAGGACCACATAGTTTGGAGCTCCAAAGTGAAAAGGATGATCACATGCTTCAAGGTGAAGGAAAATATCAAGAAGGAGGTCTAAAAGTGCCTGGGTTTTATACCGTCTGTTGAGATTTGAATTTGAGCTAGCGTTCTGATTGGTTGTCAGACTCCCATGGGGCCATGCAGGGGCAACTCTGTAGGCTGTCCTGAGTTCCAGGCTTGGTTGAGCCTTGCTGGATGATGATGTAATGAAAAGGGCCTTGGGCAATAGCTGTAGCTTTACCTGGAGATTTTTGTTATGTAAACTATTCTGCCCCAGGCCTTAATGGCCCACCCATTAACAAAGGTGGGGGTAAGCTACTGCTGAGGTGAGGTTCTGCTTCTGAATTTCTTCCTTTTTAGGGGAAATATTCTGCCTTTTTAATATATCCTAGGATATTACAATTTTCTAGGAGAAGGGTGGGTGCTAACTTCCTACAAGTACATGGTTAATTATACTTATAGCCCGACACCTTATAAAGTAAATTCTGATTTCCAGTGTCAGTTCTGAGTTCAAATTTGAATAGTGGATGCAAAACACAAAACAAAAAAGCCACAAGCCACAAGCCACTCAGGATTATAGCAAATTGGGGGAAGAAGTAACAGACAACAATTCCATATGGCCCATGCTTTAAGTCACAGATAGCGTTGTTTGTCACATATCAATTGACACTTTTCAGAAACTTACATTTTTCCCATAACATTAAATAATGAATGGTCATTTAACGTGGTCCGGAACAGCTTGAGAAGTCCAATGTTGAAAAGTCATTTATATCTCAATAAAAGTCTCATAATGATTTTTTCCCCTCCTTTCAGCCATAATGTCCAGCTTGATGCTAGCTTGGACTGTTTTTTGTTGACATCTGCCAAGCAGATTTTGGAAAATGCCAGTTCAAGGGCAGAAAATCTTGGTCATTCTTTACAAATAAATTATCTGATATTCCACTGGTAATTTTTCAATAAAAGCAAGTAAACAATCATGAACAATATTTACTTATTTTTAATTAGTGAAGGTTCTCAAATCTTCCAGTTTGTGCCTAGTCAGGTCCATTCGTGCTACTGATTTCAACAGATCATACTCACAAGAAAGTAGTTGGTGGATGTAACTTCTAGCTCCCTTCAGATTTCTAAATACCCTGTTTTCCCCCAAAAAACGATCTACCCTAAAAGTAAGTCCTAGTTTGATTTTTACATGTGTGCCCAGTATAAGCCCTATGCCCAAAATAAGCCCTAATTGAAATCTTGCCCACTCCAGAGTACATGAGTAAAAATTAAGCTAGGGTGGGGATGGGGTAGAGCTGCTCTACTACTTACCTTTGGACAGTTTTAGCCAGGCCTCACACATCCTGACACCTCCCTTGCCAACTCATTTCTTTTGCAGCCAAGGCGGGCAAGACTTTCCTGAAGGCCTTTGTCGCTGATAACAAAGCTCTGAATAAATCCGGAGCTCGGTTTATCATCTGCTTATCACCTTCAGGAAAGCCTTGTCAGCCTCAGAAGAAGAAGTTCCTGAAGGTCTCTGACAGCAAAAAGGAGGGCAGGGGCAACACATGCAAGTGAGGTTAGTCAGTGAATGACATCCCCCCAAAATAAGAGCTGGTGCAAAAATTTTTTTATTTATTGTTATTTATTATTTTCAGGGAAACACAGTAAAATCCTGTAACTGATAGAAAGTTTGCATTGGTGTATAAAGAGGAGAAGAGAACCTGCCATGAACCTTGCAATGATGCGTCAGAGAATATCAGTCAATCTGATATTTCTGAAATTTCCCACTTCTCCGGGTGTATGATGATCCACTTCTCCCGGTGTATGATGATCTTCCTCATCTATCAACTGGCAGGCTTAAATCCAGGAAACCTTCTCTGGCACTTGCTCAACAGCTGCCGAACAACTTTGATGTCAACACACAGTGGAAAGTCAAATGGGCTGCTGAACGCCCAGATACAGGCAGTTACGTAGATGACCCTACACAAAAGGTGCCAGGTTTTGACCTTCCTCAGCAGCATTGGTCAACTCTGAACAGGATCCATACCCAACATGGTGTCTGCCAGGACCTATTGTTTCAATGGGTCCTTGTCTATACCTCTCAGTGTGAATGTGGTGCTCCTTGACAAAATATATACCACATTGTGTCCGAATGTCCATCAAGAGCTGATGCTGGCCCAATGTCTGATTTTTTTCAACGTATACCACCCTGTCCTTGAATGGCTGGGTGGACTAGACATTAACATTTGAACTACTATAAGCCCATGTATTTGCCATATGCTAAATAAAATAAATAAAAGTCAGTCTGAGAATTCTAAATTTGGAAAATTGTCTTCATTACTTCAGGATCTCTCATAAACATTTTGGAAGACCTTATTTTGAACTAGGGAATCTAGATTTCTGTTTTAGTTACCAAATAATAAAAATTACATCTCCCCCCACTATTTCTTGTATCTTTTCACAGTTTTTTTTTGCCATAATCTCGTCTTCTTTCTGTTATTTCATATTTAGAAAAAAGCATGACCAAGGTGGCTAGAACACATGGAGAAACATATTAAATGTCCTGAGCCTGTGGTCTTCAACAGTGATGAGATTAAAATTTTTTTACTACCGGTTCTGGAGCATGGCTTGGTGGGCATGGCAGGGGAAGGATACTGCAAAATCCCATTCCCTGCCCACCCCCCTAACCTGATTTCCAGATCTGTTCTCCTGTGCAGGGCAACAAAAGTAGACCCAGTCAATCAGCTGGGACTCAAGAGGCAGAGAATAGATGGCGGTGGGACCAGTCAGAGGTGGTATTTGCCAGTTCTCTGAACTACTCAAAATTTCCACTACCGGTTCTCCAGAACTGGTCAGAACCTGCTGAATGCCACCTCTGGTCTTCACTCTGGCAACAAGGAAGGCAATGCGTGGGAAACTGATTGGAGAATTGCATTGGTATCTACAGGACATGGTTCAAATAGACAACAAGATGTTCACAATAATGAGTTCCAAATTATCTTTAGGTGGATCATAGACCTTTGATCACATTGTCATGGCTCCATCTTGATTATATGGATTGTACTGTGAGACACCCCAGGTGACATCCATTAAACAAACTTCCATCATAGTGACTGGTTCAAGATCCATACTCAAGTGTGAATTTAAACTGAGTCTCCTTGGCTCTCAAAACACATTACTGTTGTCCATATGTATTTTGATGAAAACCTGATATTTCATAAAACAGAGCACCAGGAAAGAATTATTTGTGAAATTTCCCAAGGTAGCCTTGCTGAGATCATCTTGCTTTTCCTTTTATTTAGTAGTGGATATCAGATCTGAGTTAAATGAAGTTATAGGCTTAATTTTCCTTCGATATTTCTGCTGAACTTGCCTTTTTAAGTTCATTCTTTATGCAAGCAAGTCTGCTTCATATATCTGTTTTGAGTCAACCGAGACCTTCATCTCCTTGCAACCATATGCACTTTGTTCCTCTTCTAAAGGATTCTTTCCACCACTAACTTTCTGTCAATAGTTCTCACTTCCTCTCCCAGCTATGATAGCAGAGGGACAAGAGCCAAACAAATATTTACCATGTATACATAGAAGTGGGAGGAAGCTGTTTTTACTGGTTTTGTTACCATCTGTTCCCCTCATACACCAGAATAGGTGATCAGATCTTTCTGGTGTATTATGTCAAAGAATCATTGGGCCTTGCTTAGAAAATGCAATGCACAGATACTAGGCTCCCCTTTTAGAAGAATACTGTGGATGGTGATTAACAAAAAGAAACAGAAGTGTTGGACTAAAATGTCAGCAATCCAATTCTTTGGCTGCCAGATGGAAAGAAAATAAGACATCATAATCCTGTAGTCAGGTATGTACTGCCACTTGTTCAAGAATAACCTTGGCCTGTATGGAAATTGTTAAATATATTATGCACCATGATAGCAAGATCTAACAAAATAGGGCTTCCCTATAGAAGATATTCTGTGTGAATGCGATGAAGACCAATCCATATCACGTATACTGTGGTGCATACGATGTCCTTCCACATATACAGAGGAAGACCCCATGCCGGAGAGAGAAAATAAGACATAAGACATAAGGGTTTATTTGTCATTACACTCGCAAGCAGGTGCAACGAAATGAGGTGCTCTTCCACAAGTAAAACTGGACAAACACCACTAAATTAAATTAAAACTAAACACAGCCAACCATACAATAATCTCTATTAAATATTATATATATTATATAATTATATTTATATTATAATTATATTATAATATATATATATATATATATATATATATATATATATATATATATATATCTGGCATTCAGCTTTGTTCGGGTATTTTCCCACGTGGTGCTTTTAAAGTTGTAGCAACGTTTCAGCAGAATCTCATCTGCCATCATCAGGCTTCTGTATACATACAGAATTCTTCTGTATACATACAGTATTCTTCATACAGAAGCCTGATGATGGCAGATGAGATTCTGCTGAAACGTTGCTACAACTTTAAAAGCACCACGTGGGAAAATACCCAAACAAAGCTGAATGCCAGACATGTAAGTACCCGCGAAAACTTAAGAAAATAAATAAATAAATATATATATATATATATATATATATATATATATATATATATATATATATATATATATATATATATATAAAATGTAAAACTCCATTACTCTCAGCCATTCACTTCCACATGAATGGCTGATGTGGCCCAATACTGGGCAAATGTCATTTATTCTACATATTTTTTTTACATGCATTATATTTCAATGACTTATTTTATACCTGTTGTATTTGCTCTGTGTTTAATGCATTATGTTGATAATTTGTAGGCATTTTTGACATGAATAAAGAAACTGTAGTCTAGTCAGCACAATTGAGTTACTATATATCCAATGCTGGATGTTGGGAATGATAATAACATGTTAAAGGATGACACTGTTCAATGTAACACAAATCCTGTTTTTTGTCATTTAAGTCATCTGCCAGTTTCAGATGTGGTAAAGGATGATGGCCAGTTACAGTATTGATAAGCAATATTCTCAACTATAGTCTAACCAGTTTCTATATTCATTTGTTCAATCAATTATTCGTTCGTTCATTCATTCATTCTCTACCCAATTTTTCTTTTTCTCGTATCCTTCCTTTGGCTAATTGAGTGAAGAGACATGTTTTATCCTTGCTATTAAAAAGAGCAGGACAGAGCTGGTTCTGTTTAGAAGGTCATTCATTCATTCATTCATTCATTCTCTACCCCATCTTTCTATTTTAGGGTACTTCCCTTGGATAACTGGGTGAAGAGACATGTTTCATCCTTCATTCAAAACAGAAAGACAGAGCTAGTTTTGTTTAGAAAGTACCATAAGTGACGGCTGTTGAAAAACAGTAGCTCAAATTCCCTACTCTCCTGTTTGTACTGTATTTTAGGTTATACTGCAAATGGGTCTTAATTTCACTGCATTATAACATTTCCTGCCATCACTCTGCACCTCTGACTACTTTATGAAAGGGTGGGGAACAGGGAACTGTAAATCCACATCACACTTCCATGTTATTAGAGAAGTTAGAATCCCATAAGACCGAAACTGTATTTAAAACTTTTATAAATAAATATTAGAAGGAGAACTGGGACTTCAATTTAGGTGGGAATTCATGTTTTCAATGAAAAGACATTTTGATTTGATGACATGAAATTTACTAATGAATCACATATTAAATTTTAATAAATAATCTGATTTTCCCAAACTGCATTTTTGTACTACAAGTTTATTTCATCCCCCAAATAGTTACCTTTCCTTTTAAATTTTTGTGATACACACTAGACAACTTTCTTTTTCTCTGAATTTAGATGTTTTGAATTACTGAACCTTTTTCCCCCCTGAAGTGATATGAAAGCATCAGACCTTCCATTGTCTCCTATATTTATTCCTGGGCTCTGAAGAGCTGGCAAGAGAACAGCAATCTATCTAAACCAGAGTGTAGTCCAGCAACAGCTGATGGTGTGATATATTTCAGGATATGGTAGCTGTAAAATGTCCCATTATTATCTTTTCAGTCAGATATCAGGACACAGAAGCAAAGTCCTTTGGATATGAAGAGTGGGAGACAGAAGCATACAATGGTATGAGCAGATCCCTCTTGTCCTAGCTTGCTGAAGTCATGGGGGAAAGTTTATATAGCAGAACGGAGTCTGAGGTGAAGCAGCTGTCAAATATCCATGTTTGACAGTGCTATCACATTCATCTTTAGTCATGTAACAGGTGGGAAATGCGTGTTGTATAATTCTCAGTCAGCATGGCCAGTGGCAGGGAAATCTGGGATTTGTAGTTTAGCAGGTTTGTAAAGCCACCGGTTTCCTGTATTTGCTATGTAAGAAAGTAAACCTTTGTAGAAATTACGATCATGGTATCTTGGTCACGTTGTTGGAGTAAAAGCCAAGAAGAGTTCTAGTTTACACTCAGTTAGGGAAGTTCACTAGATAATAGATGGATGGATGGATGGATGGATGGGTGGATGATAGGGCGGGAGAAGGATAGAACTAAATGATAGATAGGTAGATAAATACAGTGTGTAGAAAGAAAGAAAGAAAGAAAGAAAGAAAGAAAGAAAGAAAGAAAGAAAGAAAGAAAGAAAGAAAGAAAGAAAGAAAGAAAGAAAGAAAGAAGAGAGAGAGAGAGAGAGTTGCTTGCGGTGGTGGGATTCAAAAATTTTTACTACTGGTTCTGTAGGCATGGCTTGGTGGGTGTGGCATGGTTTGGTGTGCGTAACTTGGTGGCAGGGGAAGGATGCTGCAAAATCTCCATTCCCTCCCCACTCCTGGAGAAGGTTACCACCAGTTCTCCAAACTACTTAAAATTTCCGCTATTGGTTCTCCAGAACTAGTCAGAACATGCTGAATACCACCTCTGGTTGTTTCAATGGAAAATTATGAATGTGAGACACAAATAGCTATGTGAAAATTGTGTCTGTGATAAATATAGATATGTCAAAAAATATTGATTCCTTTTCATATTGCATGATTTTTTTACATAACTTTGATACAGTTGTCAGAGTTTCAGGCATGTTCTTGATATATAAAAGAAATAAATTGGACCAAAATGTGGTGCTTATTCGCTGATTTCATAAAATAAAAACATTCTAACATGCAATACGCCAGTCATCACACCTTTAGCAGAATCAGTTCAATAAAGGAGAATATTTGTAACTCAGGATTGAAAACTGGATTCATAGGGAACAGAATGGTGCAAGTCATATCTCACTAAGAAGAACATGTCAAAATCATTAAAAAAAAAAAAAAGACCTGGATGATCCATGGACAGATGAGTCAAAAGTAGAATTTTTCACACTACATAGCAAAGGTTATATTTGATAGACTACTAACACTACATTCCACAATAAGAATTACATATAAACAGTCAATATGGAAGAGCAGTGAAGTATTGCCATAATTTGGGGATACTTTAGTGTCTCGGGACCTGGGTGCCAAGCCATCACTGAAGAATATTAGATATTTATCCATCAACTGAACTTAAATAAATCATAGAGGAAGACATATATGGAGATTCTCAGTCATCCAGGTCATGGTTGTCCCAAAGGTGCATTTTCAGGAGGCAAATGAACTTTCTTGTTTTCTATTTGAAGACATTTTGCTTCTCATCCAAGAAGCCTCTTCAGCTATGACTGGATGGAGGGGAATGGAAGAATTTATACTCCTTGCAGACAGCTGGTCGTTTGCATTCTTTTTAGAGAGTCATTGAGGCCACTTAGAGGTTTATTTTGTTCAGGTTCACATGAGTAGTGCAAATGGATGTGGAATCTTCTTGGCTGCAGGATATTTTCTGCCCTGTGTCATTGAGGAAGACAATAATCTAAACCATATATAAGCAAGCATACAAGGATTAAAGAACAGACTCAAGATTTTTGAATAGCCAAATCAAAGGCTTTCCTAATCCCCATAGAAAAAATAAGACTTGAAAAGAGCAGTTCATGTAGAAAACCCTTGAATGCTACGGAATTGAAGGAAAGGCCCATAATTTCCACCCAGATCTGTGACAGACTAATGACTAATTAGAGAAAGTGTTTTGTTGCATTTAAAGTTGGCGCAACCAGGTAGGAAAACTAAGGGAGCAATTACTTTTTCATACTAGCTGTTGGCTATTATCCAGAAAGGGCAAGGGCAAGTTGGCTGGTTGTTTCCTTCAAGCTGTATAGATCTACAAGCAAGTAAATATGCCTGTGTTTATGGTGTCCTGATGAAAAAGGAAGATTGTAAGCAGTCATAACAGTACAAATCAATGTTCATGGCCCGGGAGTTGGGGACTTCTATCTATATGCATGTGGTATGAACAGATGCAGAAGAGAAGTTGCCCCTTGCAGTGAAGAGGATAAAGTGTCTCATAGTGTGTTTTACTGCGTATTGAATTTGCTCAGAGGTATAAGTCCCAGACAAGGCCAATGCCTTGATGGAAACTGAAGTTATGTAAAACCCAAGAGGCAAATAATCTGAACATCAGAGCATTTAAATGAACTCATGAAAGCTGCCTCTCTCTTTGAATTCAACGAAGCACCTATTGACTTTGGAAGTTCGCCTTGTTTATACTTTATAATGTAACACGATTTTACACTTCCTTGTATATCCACCCTCTCTGCGTTAAGAAACTCACTGTGGTAATCCATCATTTCCTTTTTCTGTTTGACAGATGGTATTTGCAACGTTTTGACCCCACCCCAAATGTGCACATGTAAGTTACAAACACATGCCTTCATTACTGAGGAAGAAAGAAAACACCCAAGTTCCAGCTACATTAACATGGAGAACTTGTCTCTCATGTTGATTAAACCACTGTTACCCTTGTCTATGAAGATTCTCAGCCATCCAGATCATGGTTGTCCCAAAGGTGCTTTTTCAAGAGGCAACTGGACTTTCAAACCAGAAAGGGACACTGTTACCCTTTTGTGAGGAATCCATTTGTATCCAAACAAGAATAGGATTGCTATGCCGGCAGTCTCACATGACTGATGAATATGCAGGCACATGTGAAGGCTGTAAATGCAGGCATTCCTCGATGCAGCAATCCTAAAACATTTTGCTGTGGGGAACAAGATTATGTCTCTTCTCCATACCACACACAGAAGCAAAAAGAAGGACAAGAGCTAGTTCAGGCAAAGGAGGGAAAACTGTAGCATAAAAAGCTCTCTTCTAATGCCGAGGAATCCCTAGAAGTTATAACTTCTATCATTGTACAATCAGAAATAGTGTATAAGCATGATTGTGCAATATCTTTTCTTGCTTCTTCTGTAGCTTTCTCAGCATACATTCCACTTCTTAACAACTGTATGTTTTATAGAACTTTTTATTTCCCCTCGATGCCTCTATAAAATTATGTTTGCATGGTGAAAATATGGATTGGCCCGTTCAGATGTTAGTTGGTTTAATGAGATTTATATCAAGCTAAGAAAGCAACAAGATGAAGTAGAATAAAGTAGAATTAAGTCACACTTACTACACCCTGGCAATCATCCTTGATTTCCATTAGACGACTACTGGGTCTTACTCTAGGTCAGTACTGCAGGCCACATCTGCTGACTGCCAGCTGCCTGTAATTTGGCAGGTCAAATCCCACCAGGCTCAAGGATGACTCAGCCTTCTATCTTTCCGAGGTGGGTAAAATGAGAAACCAGATTGTTGGGGGCAATATACTGACTCTGTAAACTGCTGAGAGGGGGCTGTAAAGCACTATAAAGCAGTATATAAGTCTAAGAGCTATTGCTATTGCTACAACACCAATTTTGACATTAGTGCAGTGGTTGCCAATAAGCTTCTGTTCAAAGTACAGGTGATTTACCTATTAAGCCTTATATGCCACATATAAGGGATACATTGGGAATTTACTGGCTGAACGTGGTTCGGTTTATCCTGTCTGATCCATATAAGAAGGGTTTGTTGAAGGCTCCACACGCTTGAGAAGTATACCAAATATAGGCCAGCTGCGGGCCTTTTCAGTGGTAGCCTCTCCATGAAGTTGCTTTTGACTTTGACCTTGGATTTTGCAAAGCCTTGAAGACTGACCTATTGAAGTACTCCTTTGACCTGGGATGATCAGGAACAACCTCCTTCGTTGCTTGACCATGGCCTTCACCTGACCTGACCCCACCATCATAAGATCTACTGACCACCCGAAGCCTTTATAAACAGAATAATACTGACACCGACATCCCTTAAATTCCACTGAAGATGTTACCTAGACTGGTGACAAAATGTCCAGAAACCAACCCACAAGCTTGGAGAATGAACCTCCACCTGAGCTACAGGTACTTGCCATTATCTCAATACTAGTTTGTGTCCGCTGAAAGGAGGGGAACATGAGACAGGGATGAACATTTTCTTCTCCATTCCTGCCACTCCTTGCCAGTGGTGGGATTCAAAAAAAATTACTACTGGTTCTATGGGTGTGGCTTGGTGGGCATGGCTTGGTGGATGTTTCCCTCCCCATTCCCTCCCCAGCCCGCTAACCTGCTTTCCAGCTCCATTCTCCTGTGCAAGGCAACAAAAGGAGACCCAGCTGATCAGCTGGGACTCAGGAGGCAAAGAACAGATGGGGGCAGGGCCAGTCAGAGGTGGTATTTGCCAGTTCTCCAAACTACTCAAAATTTCCTCTGCCGGTTCTCCAGAACTGGTCAGAACCTACAAAATACCACCTCTGCTCCCTGAACTAATTCAAATGCTCCTTTGCATTTGATTTCGCTGTCCTTTGAGAATGGACAGGTTATAGAAAGACCCTTAAGGGGTGGAAATTGGCAAAGCTCACATCCATCAGCAGAAGGTCTATCCATTTGGATCCCATTTCTATCTGTGTTATTTTACATAAAGGCACTGCACTGCAAACAATTAATGATGTTGTGCAAAAGATCTCTAATTACGAATGCAAAAGGGTACATTGGGAAAACATGTTTTTGATTTTGGAAAGCTGCATTTGTTATCCTGCAATCATCCGATATCTATACATAAAACGGTTCATACTTTCGTTTTAATTATCTCTTCTCTTTGGCTATTTGTTCCTGTGCTGATTCATAATAATTGCTAACAGGAACAAATATGATAAGAAAATGAGGCTTATAGGGAGATTGTTGGGAAAGACTTTTTGGCTGTTATACAATGCTTTTTGTGATGTTTGATGTGACTTGCATCCAAGGCTGATTACATTGTACTTATTCTGGAGGAACAATGAGCTGTTATATGCTTTTTTTTTGCCTTTACAAAAATGATACAAGCATGCTTAACTATTCGGATTCTATTCAGATTCCTTTCAAAGTCTCTACTCTAAGGAAAATCCATGCTTAAATATATACTGTATGTATGAATGTACATATACATATACATATACATATACATATACATATACATATACATATACATATACATATACATATACATACATACATACATACATACATACATACATATATGTATGGATGTATGTCTGGCATTCAGCTTTGTTCGGGTATTTTCCCACTTCATAGTAGTGGTGCTTTTAAAGTTGTAGCAATGTTTCAGCAGAATCTCATCTGCCATCATCAGGCTTCTGTATAGTGTTTGTCTTTGAGTCAGACTGTAAACATGAGTCAGACTTACAAACAACTGTAAAAGTCTGACTCACAGACGAACACAATAGCCTGATGATGGCAGATGAGATTTTGCTGAAACGTTGCTACAACTTTAAAAGCACAACTATAATGACATGGGAAAATACCTGAACAAAGCTGAATAAGGGGGGTTTTCCCCACTTGTTTCTAGCATTATCAATATGGAGGAAAGAAATGCTATTTGAAATCAAGATGGTTGCTGTTATTACAGTGAATCAGAAACAACTTTACAAACATTTATATCAACATAACATATTGAGCTTGATTTTTGATGGCGTCATGGATGTGTCCATATAATTTTCTTGGCAACGTATGGGAGGGATTTTAAGGTCATACCAAAGGTGCTTTTCCAAAAGGCAACTGGCTTTCTTGTTTTTCTTTGAAAACATTTCACTATCAGATCTGAAAAAGCTTCTTGGAGGAAAAGCAAAAATATTTTCAAAGAAAAAACCCAAGAAAAATGCATTTCAGAAAATTACCTTTGGGACAACCATGACCTAGATGACTGAAAATCTCCCTAGACATTTGCAATTAAGGACTTCTGGGATTTTATCCATCTCTTTATTTGTTTATTTATTTGTTTGTTTCCAAGTCTAATATAGACTATGTGATTTCCTACAAGTCTTCCTAACTGCCAGTACTAAACCTTTTAGATACAAAAATCTCAATTAGGTACTGGGAAATCAGCAATGTCTGTTGAGATAACCAACTGAAACATGTTATGCTTTCATTTAAAGTATCATGTTTTGTTCCAAATGCCTATTCTTTACGTCAGTAACAGAGAATTGAAAACTTGAATACCAGAGTAACAAACGCACCATAATTCCTACTGCTTCCAGTGAATTCTGGAATCCAGTGAAAAATAATTATATAAAAATGTCAGAAGACCATTGCTGGAGCCAACCAAAGGTATAGATCATCCTGCTTCCTGTTACACTAGCAGTCAAATTACTCCAAAAATTCAACTCTCACACCCCTGTGTCCTACACAGATCCACCCTGATTTGTACTGTAGATACCCTAACACATATTCAAATAATTTTCTCCAGTTTGTAGAATTCCTGGCCTAGTCTTAAACAAATAACGACTGGTGTTTTTCCTCTAGAATGTGAGAAGGAGTTTTCTCCAGGTTTTGCTACTCCTCAGATTTCTGTATTTTCAACCATGTCACATCCAGATGCATTTAATCTCAAACTGTCTACCATGGATCTCACTCCTGTAGGCCAGACAAGGGACAATGGATGGAAACTGAACAAGGAGAGATTTAACCTGGAAATAAGGATAAATTTTCTGACAGTGAGAACAATCAACGAATGGAACAGCTTACCTTCAGAAGTTGTGGGAACGTCATCACTGGAAGTTTTCAAGAAGAGACTGGACTGCCATTTGTCAGAAATGGTGTAGGGTCTCCTGCTTGAATGGGGGGTTGGACTAGATAACCTACAAGGTCCCTTCCAACTCTAACTATCTGTTAAACTCCATTCCTAAGAGGTCTGTCAGGGGGTGTGCATAAGTGAACCAGCATGCCTACCCTCCCTGCCCTACTGTTCCCATTTATTTGTACTCATTTGTTATGTATATACTTATACCCATTTATACTTATATGTTTATGTTATGTTCATACTTATACTTGTTTCCTTATACATGCTTGACAAACTAAATGAAATAAATGTTGTGCCAGTTCACATCAGAACAGGGCATTATCGTCTCACATCATCTTTAATACTTTACTTTCCAGCAGCAGGATTTCATCCCAGTTCACAGGGCCTTGTGGTTGGGCTACAAAATAACAGAATGAGTTGGAAGGGATCTTGGAGGTCTTCTAGTCCAACGTCCCACCCAAGCAGGAAATGCTATACTACTTCAGACAAATGGTTGTCCCATTGTCCCAGCTCTTCTTAGAGCCACGTCTACATGGGAAGGTTTGGTTTGTCTACAGATTCTGAGGGGAGATAAAAAGGTTTCGTGAATTTGCCTCTTAAGGTTAACCAGCACATAGACGTCTTTTTCTCATCTTGAGGTAAATTGCAATCAATCTCACAGCTGATTTCCTCTCTGCCTCAATTATGGCAGGTTGTGCAGTGCCAGTAAACATTTTCTCTCCCTGCCCAGAATTTCTCTGAGACAAACAGCCAACAATCCCATGAGGCAACCAACTTCTGGCCAGGGATGCACCTTTCAGTATTCTGCTAATTGAGCGAAGGGGCAAAATGATCCATAGGGGAAAGAAGTTGCATCATTAACTTAATTGAGGGCAAAGCCTAATTAGAAGGGAAATGGAGGAGACAGAGACAGAGACACAGCAAGGCTTCACTTGAGATGTCAACAAACAGACATTGTAACTAAAACCAGACAGCAACAGTGGGGCTTCGTTTACATCATCAGTTTCAACGCAGAACGTCCATCAGGAGAAACAAAAAAGAAACTTGAGAATGAAGAGAGATCAGAACTGAAAGAACTAAAGCTGCCTCTCTTTTTTTGAAAATGGGATCATCTAGCTCCATTTTTCTTAAAGGGAAAAATACTTTTTCTGGTGCTTATTAAATAGACTCTCTCAGACTTAGAATAACTTTATTGTCACTTTGAATTGGCATATGCTAATTGGCATACCTTAAAATGAAATTTCGTTGCATACAGCTCTCCAAGGGTCACCACCTCCGATGTACACTACATAACATGACAAAATAAATAAATAAATACAAAATTGTGCATATCCCCACATACTGTATATTATATGACACACAGGGGTGGGTTTCTACCGGTTCTGTCCACCTCTGTAGAACCAGTAGCTCTGAAGAGCAGTAGGCATAGAACCAGTTCTATGTCTGCTGATGTTTTTGTCCACCTGCCCACCTGGGCTCTTACCTGACCTTTATTTCCTGCTTTTTTCAACTTCAGCTGCCATGTGAGGCACAGCTGCAGTTTAAAAAGCAGGAAAAGGGGGCTTTTTGAAAGGCTGCTTCTCTGCATGCAGGATGCTGATGATGTTTTACAGGCGCGCATCAGCAGCATGCAGGGAAGCACATCTTAAATCTTAAACCCAATCTCGTAAATGACCGAACTGGTAGTTAACCCTGTTGGATCCCACCCCTGATGACACAGAGAAACAACACAGTCTTGTTCGGATTATATAGGTACATGGTGGGAAAAATGAACCTTGCTAGTTTACTAGGTGGATGGCATAGAGAACAAAGCTGTTCCAGAATATGGTAGTCCTTCTAGAAATACTTCTAAAGAGGAGTAACAGAAACAGATCATAAAGTGGGAGCGTAGGATCTCTAACAATGCTTTGAGCTCCAAACACATAGTGCTTATAAGCAGTATCCTGAATGACAAGAAGAGAGCTTCCTATAATCTTCTCAGCTATCCTTACCTCTCTCTTATGGACTTTCTATCTGAGGCACTGCTGCAGTGATGGTTGTTAGGTTTGAGCATGGATGAGAAAGAATGGAAACAAGTTTCTGAACGGTGAACTTCAATTCTTTATTTACATCGTGACTTGCTCATTTAATATCAGTAAAACCCGCCTTATATAGGTAAACCTTGTAACGTTTAACCAATAACAAGCTAGGAATGCTAGCTTTTATAACCAATAAGAACTCTCTGTTAAGGGCCATTCAGATTCCCCGGAACGGGCCAATCCGGTCCGGCCACTTAACAGCCAATCAGAAGTGCAGGGCCAGAACCCTGCACTTACTCCAAGCTCACACTTTATTAATTATATTGCATACACAACACCCCTTCCCCCTGGTTCCTTAGTTCAGGGTGCAGTTAATAGTCCCTTAAATAGGACGGTTGTCTTTTTAGTCTCTTTGATTTTCGTTGTATTGGCGGGTTACAATCTCGCTGAGGTAGATCGTTGTCTGGCAGTGGGGCTGTCTCTGGTTCAGAGTTCACTTCTACATCGTTGCCCACATTTTCCTCGATTTCCTGAGGTGCAAACGTTTCTCCCTCCGGCTTCACTTCCTGAGTTTCAATTAAATTGTTATTTCCTTCGAATGGGTTTCCTAGGGCTTCATCTTCTTCCGTACCTCCCCCCCCTCAGTTTGGTCATAGGGGAGTTGCGAATTGGCCGCTACAAGCCGTGACTGTAATTGGTCGGTATGCCGTTTCCAAAGTTTATCATCAAGGTATTGCACAAGGTAGGATCTAGGGCCGGTTACACGTACTACTGTCACTTCCACCCACAACGGGTCACCCGATAGGTTTTTTGCATAAACCAGGTCTCCTAACTGGAAGGTGCGACAGTGGCCGTTGGATCCTAGTGGTTTCTCTGGTTCATATGCAGGGTGCAACCGGTCAAGGTGGGAACGGAGCTTTCGTCCCATTAGCAGTTCAGCGGGAGTTTTGTTGGTGATGCTATGTGGGGTGATGTGTTGCAAAAAGAGGATTTGGTTGACCTTGTCATCAATGTTGTCGTACTCTACCTTTTGCAAGGTTTTCTTCACAAATTGAACCATGCGTTCTGCTCGGCCATTGCTCGCAGGGTGCACAGGCGAGGTGAGCACATGGCGAATGCCGTGGTCAGCGAGGTACTGCTCGAACGCTAGTGCGGTAAATTGTGGGCCGTTATCGGATACCAGGACATCTGGTAATCCATGGGTTGCAAAGAGTCTGTTTAGAATGACTGCCTCAGAGGTCGTAGTCATCATGTGATGAATTTTGAGCCAATTGGAGTAGGCATTGACGGTAAGCAGGAAGGTGTGGCCCTTGGTTGGCCCTACGAAGTCCAGGTGAATTCGGGACCAGGGTCCACGTGATGTCTCCCATTCAGTAGGCATGGCTTTTGGTGGGGCGTTGCTGACTTCTTGGCATTTGGGACAAGCTTTAACCCACTGTTCGATTTGCTTGTCAATGCCCGGCCACCATGCGTAGCTTGGTGCAAGAGCTTTCATTCGCACGATGCCGGGATGGCCATCGTGCAAAGTTCTCAGCAGCACTTTTCGGAGCCGTTCTGGAATAACGACTCTATCGCCCCAGATGACACAGCCTTTCTGGGAGAAGAGTTCGGACTGTCGAGTTTTGAATGGTGTGAAGTCATCTGATAACTGGTCCAATGGCCATCCGCGTTCTACCCAGCCTAGGACGCGTGCTAGGGTGTGGTCGCGTTTGGTTTCTCTCGCGATATCTCGGGTGGTCAGTGGCGGTGAGTTGAGCGCTTCGATTTGCAACGTGGTTACCGTTGGTGCCGGATCATCAAGAGTCTCTGGAAGCGGTGCACGGCTCAATGCGTCGGCATGCGGAATGGCTTTCCCCGGGCGGTATTGCAGCCGATAGTTATAAGCAGCTAAGAATTCTGACCATCGGGTCATTCTAGGGGATAATATGTAGGGAGTTGGCTTATCTCCGGCTATTATCCCCAATAAAGGCTTGTGGTCAGTCACAATAGTAAAAACCCTACCATACACGTATTCGTGAAATCTTTTCACAGCTGAGACAATTGCGAGGGCTTCTTTATCAATTTGTCCATAGTTCCGCTCCGTTTTTGACAGTCTTTGAAAAATATGCAACAGGGGCTTCGTTCCCATTAGGCAGTATGTGGCTCAAAATGGCGCCCACCCCAAAGGGCGATGCATCACAAGTTATAACTAACGGCAAAGTCTCGTTATACTGCATGAGTACAGAGTCAGAAGTGAGCAGTTTTTTAACATTTCGGAACGCCTGTTCTTCACGGTAACCCCATACCCAAATTGCTTTTTTCTAATAATCGGTGTAACGGTTCAGCGACAGTTGCTTTGTGCGGTAAAAATACATTATAAAAATTGATGAGGCCTAGGAATGCCTGGAGATCGGCCTTGTTTCTTGGCCTGGGAGCATTTTTGATTGCTTTTAATTTACTTTCGGTAAGGTGAATGCTCTGGCTATCAATCAGGTACCCTAAAAACTCAACACTGTCAGTACACAATTTACATTTGTTTTTTTTAACCTTAAGACCGGCCTCTTGGAATTTTTTTAGAACTAATTTTAACCGGTCCTGTAAGATTTTTTTTTTGTAGGGGCTGCAATTAATACATCATCAAAATAGGGGACCACGCCCTTAATCCCTTGCAATAACCTTTCCATAAGGCTCTGAAAAATCCCCAGGGCTACACTTACTCCGAATTGCAGCTGTGTACATTTAAAGGCATCTCGGTGCATCACAATAGTTTGGGCCTGTGCCGTTTTTTCATCTACTGGTAATTGCTGATATGACTGAGCTAAATCCAATTTAGCGAAAACTTTCCCACCCCCCAGGGAATGGAGGAGGTCCTGCACCACCGGAACTGGATATGCGTTCTGCTGCAGGGCATGGTTCAAAGTGGCCCGGTAGTCCCCACAAATTCGGATTGATCCATCTGGCTTAATGGGTATTACAATAGGGGTTTCCCACGGGGAGTGATTGATGGGCTCCAACACCCCCTGAGCTATCAGTTTGTCCAGTTGTTCGTCGATTTTCGATTTTAAGGCAAACGGAACTCGACGGGGCTTTAGGCGAATGGGAGCTATTTTTGGATCTAAGCTGAATGAGATTGGGGTCCCCTTGTACTCGCCTAAGCTGTCCGAGAATACGTCCCTGAACTCAGAGATAAGGTCTTCCTCCCAGTCACAGCCACCGACTCGGTTTACGCCGGCCACTTCAATGCCAAGTGGCGCAAACCATTGGAGGCCCAGTAGGCTAGGTCTATCTCTATTGATGACCGTTAAAGGTAAGTACGCTATGTGCTTCTTGAAGGAGACTTGGACTCGGCAGGACCTGATGACAGAGATTCGATTCCCCTGGTAGTCCTTGAGGATGAGGCGTTGGAAACGGAGATCTTGGCGTTGAATTGTGGGGATGAGTTGCTTGAGTGTCTTCCATGACACCATTGAGAGGGACAATCCCAAGTCGACCTCCATGTGGCAAGGCTGGTTCTCGATGGCTACCATGACTCAGATTTTCTTAGTGTCCAAGGCTGAGGCGTGACCAATAGTGATAGTATGGTGAGCCTCTTCTCTCTGCAAAGCTTGGTTTCTGTAGGAGTGGTTTACTGGCTCTCGCCTTACAGGACGGTTTCCTGTCGATTGGCGATAGTTAGCCCCTTTTGAGGCCTGGCTGGGTCCTGGCAAGCTGCGGCAGACCCGTCCGATGTAGCCTCGTTTCCCACACTCATGGCAGAGTGCGTTGCGGAATCTGCATTCGGATCTGGCATGGTTGGCTCCACAGCCAGCGCAAGGGCATAAGGGCTTCGGCCGAGGGTCCCGGTCGGACCGCAGTCGATGGACCCCTTCTTCGTTGCTGTCTGATGACAAAGAGAGGTCCTCGTGGTGCGTTGTCACGAGCTGCCCTTCTGAACTAGGTGAGAGTTCGCTGGCCGGCGGTGGTACCGGAGTGCGGTTTCGGCATAGTTGTGCAGCCGACTTCTTGGTTGCTTCCGCTGCGGTAGCATCGGCAATGGCGTCGGCAAGGCTGATGTTGCCTTTCGCCATCAGCTTGCTTTGGATGCCTGGCGCATCTAATCCCAGAACTATGCGATCTCTTAGTGGTTCTTCTAGATCGGTGAATCCGCAGAGGCCTCCCAAATTTCGGAGGTCTGCTATAAAGTCGGCTACGCTCTCTCCCTTTTGCTGGCTTCTTTGATAAAACTCGTGGCGTCTCATGAGCGTAGGCACGGTCGGGGCGTAGTGGTCTCGCAGTAGAGGTTCGAGGTCGTCCCAATCCATGGCCTTTACTTCTCGGGGTTTGGCTAGTGCCTTAGCCATCTTAAATACGGTTGGACCGCAATGCATCAGGAACACCGCCCGTTTCTTCCCGGCTGTGGTGTCCTTTAAGTTGTTCATCTCTAGGAACATTTGGAGACGATCCATGTAAGACTCCCAGTTTTCTTGTGATGGATCGAACGGAGCGGGTGGTACGATGCCTCCAGACATGGTTCCGTTGTTGGCGTCGTCTGTCACGTGCTCAGTGTTCTTCGAAGTTTCGTTTGTCCAGATGTCTCCACATCCCACCTTCATCACCAGTTTTAGGTTTGAGCATGGGCGAGAAAGAATGGAGACAAGTTTCTGAACGGTGAACTTCAGCTCTTTATTTACATCGTGACTTGCTCATTTAATATCAGTAAAACCCGCCTTATATAGGCAAACCTTGTAACGTTTAACCAATAACAAGCTAGGAACGCTAGCTTTTATAACCAATAAGATCTCTCTGTTAAGGGCCAATCGGATTCCCTGGAACGGGCCAATCCGGTCCGGCCACTTAACAGCCAATCAGAAGTGCAGGGCCAGAACCCTGCACTTACTCCAAGCTCACACTTTATTAATTATATTGCATACACAACAGTGGTATTTCGCACCGCATCGGGCAACCAGTGGCAAGGATTTGGCAAGGGTTGCTGAACTGGTAGTAAATTCTGGCTGGCCACACCCCTGAACCAGTCACCCGGTCGCCGCTGGCTTGCTTGCCCCTCCTGCCCTAACTTATCAGCTGTGCCGGGATTCCCTTGCTGAGCCCCAGGAAGGCAAAAAATGGAGGGAGGGGATCAGCCCCCCTCCATTTTTTGCCTTCCTGAGCCCCAGAGGAGCCTTCTGGGAGCAAAAAATGCCCCTCTTAGAGGCTCCTCTGAGGCCCAGAAGGCCTAAAAATGGGTGAGGGTGGCTGCAAAAAAAAAAAAAAAAAAAAAGCCATGTCCACCCAGTCACACAGCTATGCTCACCTAGTCACACCCACCAAGCCACGCCCACAGAACCGGTAGTAAAAAAAATTGAATCCCACCACTGCACTGCTGCCACCCAACCAAGTAATGGTACAGAAAACCAAACATTTCTGCTTTAGATAAATCTAAACTTCAGAGGTGATAGAAAGTTTTGGTACTGCAGTCTCATTAAAAAGGAGGCACACCTATCCAAGAGCCAGCCTGAGCAAAATGGGACAACTCACCATGGCCAACTTGCCACAGGAGAATTCAACAAATAGAAAAGTTACATTAATTTCAATGGAACCATGGCCAATAATAACAAAATAAAGTCAACCGAGAAATAGAAGAGTTACAATGATTTTGACAAAAATGTGGTCACTACTAATAAAAGTAATGGAATGAAACAATTTCGAAAACATTGAATTGTCCATGGAAGTTGTCCCCGCTAGGAATATGTTGGCTACATACCAGTAACTTAGACTTCAGTATCAATCATGCTCTTCAGTCAATATTCAATCTATGTTAGCCTGAAGAGGCCCTCATCTAGGGAAGAAGTGAGAGAGTCATGTTCATAAGAATAACAGAAATATACACTATCTGCTTTTAAAAGAACAGCTGTTTTGTTAAGATGAAGAATATGAGCAAATATGCTTCATTTTGCTAATACTGAATATAGAGAAGCGCTAGAAAGTCACTGGCTACTGTTACACCTAGGATATTGATTTAGAGATTTACATATTACAACTGCATTGATTTAAACTGAATTATCTGGCTTCCAAATGATTAATTAAGCATGCTATCAAGTAAAGTGAATTGTCTGATATTTTCCTTTTAGATTCTGAAGAAGGTGCATGGTGGTTTTTTTTCATACCAAAGGGAAGTCCACTTTTAAAGTATTTTTTCATTCCCCACTTGTAATAATATTAAATTAAATTAAAATTACTGGGTAAGCAAATATTCTTTTAAGTCCGTTTGGTTTTGCCTGGTTATCAGAGCTTAGCCAAATGTGGTCATCAGCCTAATTGTAAAACTATCCTTATTAAGAAAAATCTGTCCTTTCACTATCAACCTAGCTTTGTAAAAAGAAGAAGGTCAGAAGATACAAGAAAAGAAACAAGGAGATGTCCAAAATAGAATGGGTAGTTTAATGGACTTGCGCAAACCCATTAAATGCCTCCGGTCAGAAGGCAAACCAGAAATCAGGGGTATCAAACTGGCAGCCCATGGTCATGGCAATAATCTCTTTAACCTGCTGCCGTCTGGATGGCGCTTTAGGTCAATAGAATCCCACACCACTAGACTAACAAATAGTTTCTTTCCCTGGGCCATCCAAACCACAAATAAACACAAAGTCACTACCTTATTAAGAACACCTTATTCAGATGCACAATAACATATTACAGTACAATGCATCTCTTGTGTATCATACTCAGCAAAGCATCACAGTCAGTGTTGGATGTATATTTTATGTATATTATATTGTAGATATCGCACTCTCTAATTGCAAATGGAGATGTAGGTACTCTATTTTTCTTATCTTCATTTTTAAGTGCTCTGGTTTTATTGTATTGCGAATAGTTGCTGGGGTACATCCACAATTTCATTGTACTTGTACAATGACAATAAAGTCCTTCTTCTTCTTCACATGGAAACCACACCACCCCAGCTCCACAAAGGCAAAAAACATTGTGATATGTCACGTGGTGTCACATGATGTGATCGAGTTTGATACCTGTGCCCTAAATGGTCAGTGGTTTGTGCGATCCTTTTGGATTTGCCTACTTAGGAACAAAATCCCTTTAACTTAGAATCTGCTGATTGGAAATAACTTTGTAAAAGATGGATGGCAACCTTGACTTCAAATTGATATATTTATCACAGCAAGCTTGTCATTCTAGTTTTCCAGTATTTCTGGACCATTGCCATACATTGATCTTATTGCTGTGCGTTCCCTTTTTGTGACTGCACTTGATGAAGTGGATACACTTCATCAAGTGCAAGGAAATGGGTACTATATTTTGTGACACAGAACCCCAAATGCCTGGTATCAATTTCAAGGGGGGGGAAACACCTTGAAGATTCTATGGAAACCACTATGGATGCAAAGCATGAATAATTGAAAACGAAGATAAACTAGGTTTGTGTGAGTATATTCGACTATATTAATACATTTGGCCATTCTAAATTAGTGTGATTCCCAACATCTATGTATCTGATTGATATCAGTCCTGTACTGCCTACTGTCTTAGACATAGGACAGTACTATACAACAGTACATCCTATTATCCTTCTCATTTTTTCTACTACCTTCTCTTATTGGCATCATTATTATGAGAGTTTATGCACAGGAGCCAAATTCCTTGGGTATCTGATAAGAATACTAAAAAATAATGGAGTTGGAAGGGACCTTGGAGGTCTTCTGGTCAAACCCCCTGCCCAGGCAGGGAACCCTATAGCATTTCAGGCAAATGTTTGTCCAATCTCTTCTTAAAAATCTCCAGTGTTGGAACATCCATAAGTGTATTCACACGGGGCCAAATAAAGTATTCTGTTCTGTTCTGTACTGTACTGTACTGTACTGTTGTTCTATTCTATTCTATTCTATTCTATTCCTTTCCATTCCATTCCATTTTATTCTGATACATACCTGTGCAGGGGCATATGAGACAGAGATGAGGGAATTGTGTCAAAATAGTAGGCATAATTAGGTGGTCCTACTTATTTTTACATGCATAGGATGGGTGTACAACTCGTGTTTTCAATCATTCAGACATACACTCATGCTGATAATGTTGACCCACCACATTTTGAAGGCCATCAGTGCAGCTACATTCAAACCCGAGGCACCTTGTATTGCAAGAACCACACTTATCTGTGAGAAGTGGTTTCCTCTCTAGTTTAAACCTTCATGATGGTTCCAATCAGAGCTGGTATTCAGCAGGTTCTGACCAGTTCTGGAGAACTGGTAGTGGAAATTTTGAGTAGCTCAGAGAACCAACAAACAACACCTCTGACTGGAGATTTTATAGTATCCTTCCCCTGCCATGCCCATAAAGCCACGCCCACAGAACCGATAGTTTAAAAAAATGAATCCCACCATTGGTTCCAATGATTTTAAAATAGAATCCAGCCAATTTGTTCTTTAATTTAAATTTGACCATGCTTTATATTAATCAGACAATCGGTTAAGCATGTTAATAACAAGGCATTGATTGGCAACAAAAAAGCAAACAATCCCAACCTTCTCTTCTGCTAGAAAACTGTAAAAAGAGGTCACATTGCTCAGTTCAAAACCTGAAACCAAGATTTGTCATGGTCTGTATAAAATGGCATCACTTATGCACTTCTGAACTTCTTGCAAGCTCATTTTAAAAAAATATATGACCTTTCATTAACAGTGTTGCACTCATTTGAACCACAGGAAAATCCTATCACCTCACAGGAAGACATTCTGACACAAAATGAAGAAGCCGATTTGGCAGAACAACGGTCATACTAGGCTGAGGTAAGTTTAACTGAGCTGTGATTATAACTTATTATGGTATTTAAGTATATATATCAATACAATCATTATCAGATTCTGGGCCACTACTGTGACATGGAAATTCTATCATGCTTCATTTAGTATACTATGACGGTAAATTTGGGGACACAATAGCTCGGACAGTGAAGAGGTTGGGGAGGAGCATGGGCCAATCCTGGAGTCTGGGGAAGGCTCCAATGAGTGCTCTGCATCAGAGGAAGAGATGGTGCCAGGGCCATCTGACAGTTATCAGCTGCCTTCAAAGTCAGAAATCAGTGGGGCAGAAGAACAGCTAGAGCCTGTTTCTGAAGTGCACATGTGTAGAGCTGTCAGGAGAAGGGAACAGTTAAGGAACAAGGATCAATTCAGGAGTAAAGGCACGGGTGGACAGTGAATGACCCCTAAACATAGGAAATAAAGAGGAGCAAAAGTGGAGTGGTGTTTGTAGGAGACAATTAGTTCGTTTACTTAGTGTGAAGTTTTGTTCATGACTCTCAGAGACTCCTTGCCAAGTATTTTCTTGTATAGCATTGTGCTTGGAAGCTATCGGCCTGGCAACTCCCATTCCTTGCTCCAGCTCCTGCCCACCTAACAGCTCAAAAGCATGCAAATGCAAATAGATTAATAGGTACCACTTTGGTGGGAAGCTAACAGCATTTTGTGCACTTCAGCACATAGTCATGGTGGCCACATTTCCTTAGCAAAGAAACAGAGATGTGCACTGTTCATGACTGGACAGGGGAAACTTTTATCTTTAGCTTTACCTTTATGAAAGTAAAACATTTTTTTCAACTGGGGTTGAATTTTATGTACTAAGAAAAAATCCTCTATAAAATGGTACTACCCTGAAGATATTTGTGGAAAACCAACATGTAAATCATAATTATGGTAATCAATTCAGGGTTTTAATAAAAATGTTCTTATTTGAGGATTATAGGACTGATCAATCCCCTACAAGCATTACAGCCTTAGAGATACTGTGCCTGTTTCAGTGTCATTTAATTAATTCTTGGTGTGTCACTATCCTTGAGATGTCCTTGAAAATGGCATTTAATATATGGATCTTTCATTTTGGCAATATATACTCTATGCATTGGCTACCCAAGCATTACAACGATATATGCAGCAAGGGTCAAGGAGAATAATGTACAAGAAGTGGCATTGTTACCTACACAGGAAGTTCTTGGAAATGCTTACTGAATTTACATGTAGAACTTTTATAAATGAAGTGGCCTTACATGAACTATTTTTGTTTTTATTTTTCTTCCCCACCAACTGTCCTGTGTTTTATTGACAGTCAGATGTTTTCATGGCTCCCAGTGATCCATAACATCTTGAAACAGGAAAAATACGCAGTTCTGCAAATGAAATTTATAGAACTCTTTTAGACTAAATCCATGGTTCTTTCCCATGCTGCTGATGAAGATACTCCAATGCAGAGGTGTCAGAATTCCAGAGATCACTCTAATTAAATCATGCTTCTTCAGATCCCCCCCCCCCCTTTCTTATGGCAACTTGGATACAGGCATGGAAATGTTTTACAAGTTGACAAGAGGTATCAAAATTAAGGCTCATGGGCTGAATTCAGCCCATGGGGTGCTTAGATCTGGCCCATGGGGCCACCCTGGAAATAGCAAAGGGCTGGGCCATGGTGCATCTTGTGTGCTGCCATCTTGGTTCTGTTTTCATTAGCAGAGGGCTGCAGGAGGATCCACCCCACCCCTGGCCAGGCCACCAAAGGTGCCCCCTGACATGAGTAATGTCAATCTAGCCATGCCCACTCTGGCCATGCCCCCTAGGTCAGACATAATCCTGGTACGGCCCTCAATGAAATAGAGTTTGACACCCCTGCTCCAATGGATTAGAATTTCATGGTAGGTAGTGGTCATCTGAAGGAGAAAAAAGAAATAGTTGCAAAGATCTTTGTCAGCTATTTTCATGTGAGTGGTATTGAGAAACTGCCCAGTCTTTTACAATGAATAAAATTGGTAACAGTACAACTGGTACATGTAGTGTCTGATACGAGCAAATCAATCTTAACACAGAGACTTGTACAGAAATCCAATACAGGTAGTCTTCAACTTGCAACATTCATATAGTGGCCATTCAAAATTACAACGGCACTGAAAGAAGTGACTTATAAACATTTTTCACACTTATGACCATTGTAGCATCCTCATGGTCACATGATTGAAATTCAGACACTTGGCAAATGGCTCATAGTTATGACAGTTGCCCAAGGTCATGTGATTACCTTTTGAGAACTTTTAACAAACAACGTCAATGGGAAAGCCAGATTTACTTAACAATCATGCCACCAACTTAATAACTGCAATGTTTCACTTAACAACCATATCAAGTAAGGTCATAAAATGGGGCAAAACTCATTTAACAACTGTCTCGCTTAAAGCAACAGACATTTTGGACTCAACTGAAAGCTATAAGTCGAGGATTTATTGGTAATATTCTAATTATTCACAATAATATTATTTCAGTATTATTTGGATGAGCTAAGTCAGCTCAAAATACTAAATGGAATATTAGATGGTCTAAATTTTGTTTTATTTTTTTAATGATCTGCATGACTGCTAAGAAACAGGAAATGAAATAGCATTCCACAGAAGTGGTAATTAGTCAAGCTTAGATGACAGGAAGGTACTCAAACCAATTTACCAAACATTTCTCTGTCTCATTTTATCTCAAAGAATATTTATTAAATTATAGTTTTCATATTTGGTTAAGTTTGCCATGCACTGCAAATCATAAAAGATGTCTTCCTTATTGGATAGAAAATTTCCTTTAAAGTTACATTTATGGGAAGTCTTACTTAGAGCAGACATTAGTACAATAACTGAAAAGTTAACACATTTATTATTGGCTGTCACTTCGCTATGAATGCATCTTTGTGAACACACTTAGATTTATTGCACTGGCATTAATCACTGCTCTGAAAAGGAACAGGAAAATGCTGGTTAATTATTACTTCGTCAGACTGGGAATAGATCCATTGAAATCAGTGTTACTTAGTTTTCAGTAAGTCTGTTTTACTTTGCTCTAAATTTGAATCTGCTCATTGTATTTTAAAATGCATCCTTGTCACCAGATTAATTGTCAAAGGATACAAATGCCTAACTAAGCTTGCAGTTTTAAAACCAATTTTCTCAGCTTCAACTCCATAGAATTCAATGGGGAGTACTAATGTCGGGCAGCAACAACAGGGACTGAAAGCTATCTCCATGCCATGGGAATGCAAATGCTCTGTTGCATCTCCCTTCTTGACCACATCACAAATGACATCATTCAACAACATTTTGGTTCAGCATCAATTATAGAGAAGATGAGAGAAGGCAGGCTCCGCTGGTATGGACATGTCCTGAGAGCAGCACCTTCCACAGTGGCCAAGACTGCCAGGAGGAGGAGGAGGAGGAGGAGGTTATTTAGGATTTTCCTAAATGATCTTAAATTGCTCATGACATTGGCAGAGCCTTCCTTCCAGATTCTGATAATATCTGAGGCAAAATGTGACACGGTGATTTTTCTGTACCTTTGTACCTTGGTGTATAATGGAGTTAGAAGGGAGCTTGAGGTCTTCTAGTCCAACCCCCTTGTTCAAACAGGAAACATTACACCGTTTCAGACAAATGGTTGTCCAATCTCTTCTTAAAAACCTCCAGTGTTGAAGCATTTACAACTTCTGGAGGCAACTTGTTCCACTGATTAATTGTTCTAACTGTCAGGAAATTTCTCCTTAGTTATAGGTTGGTTCTTTCCTTGATTAACTTCCACCCATTGCTTCATGTCCTGCTTTGGAGAATAGCTTGACTCCCTCTTCTTTGGGGCAGCCCCTGAGATATTGGAACATTGCTATCATGTCATCCCTAGTCCTTCTTTTCACTAGACTAGATACACCCAATTCCTGCAAGTATTCTTCATATGTTTTAGCCTCCAGTCAGACCCTAATTATCTTGAATCATCTTTAATTTCTTGAAATCATCTTGTAGCTTTAAAAATATTGAAATCATCTTTAAATTTCTTTAAAGCATGTTTAAATCTTTAAAATCCTTTAAAGCATGTTTAGATCTTTATAGTATAATGTCTTCTGAAGTGGGCTAATTCATATTGCTTCCTTGGTGAGGGCTTTTATAATTATACCAGCATTCAAAATGGTTCTTCCCTCCCACATTCTCCGACATTGCTTGTATTACTCAAGGTGGCCCCTTAACAATGATGTTGATGCTGCATTTTCTGTTCTATCTCTACACTCATTTAAGATCTAGATCCATTTAAATTGCAAGTTTTAGCCATGTAACGAAGGTGAATGCCATTGGAGAAAATCAAATTACTTGGAAGGAGGAAAAACCAGAAATGATGAAATTCTACACCGAAGGCACAAGCATGAGATTCCAAAAATTGAAAGAACTACTGACAGACAGTCCTGGTGAAATGATGTCCATTAGGTCAGTGTTGGAGCATTCACAACTTCCAGAGGCAACTCGTTCCACTGATTAATTGTTCTAACTGTCAGTGTTGATGGAATTATTTGTTTTTTGATCTGGTCTATCAAGTAGGGCTGGCAAAATTACCATCTGGCTTCCCCATTGACTCCGCTCATCAGAAGGTCTCAAAAAGGGATAAGGTGGCTCTGGGACATCACAACTGTCATAAATATGAATCATTTGTCAAGCATCTGAATTTTGATCACGTGGCCATGGGGATGCTGCAACGGTCATAAGTGTGAAAAATGGTGATAAGTCACACTTTTCAGGGCTTTTGTAACTTGGAATGGTCACCAAATGAATTGTTGTAAGTCGTGGACTATCTGAAATGAATCAAGGAGGTGTTTGCTTAAGTTACTTCTGGATATGATGTTGCTTCCCAAGATGTAAAGTATGTGTCAACCTCTTTCCTTAAGCAAATGTTTCTTGCATATTTTTGATATCTCTTTTATTCTCTCCAAGACCTGATTTTTTTCAAGTTCAGATCTGAAAGGCCTAGCATTCACTCATGCCTGACAGTAAAATCCTGGCCATGAGCAAACTAGTTGACAACCAAAGGAACTATCTGTTGTTTCTTCCTGAAAATTGTTTTTTTCCCCTCCTTTGTTCAAGGAATAAAGCCTGGCCAACTCAATGCCCTCCAAAATAGATTCAGGGAATGTGTGTCTTATGGCTACAGAATGGATATTGTACCTGTGGTAGGACAAGATGACTCTTGAAGTCAGTGTATAATTTATAAAACTTTGCTAGGCCAGACATATTATAGGTAGGGGCACAAACCCATTGGTAAGATTGCCCAAAGTGCTATAAATAACAGATAATAAACAGTTCTATCATTTCTCTTTTGATTTTACTATGAGGGAGTATATGGAACTCTAAATAAGAGATTTCTTTCTTTCTTCCTTCCTTCCTTCCTTTCTTTCTTTCTTTCTTTCTTTCTTAGTCACTCTCTCCCTCTCTTTTCTTCCTTCCTTCCTTCCTTCCTTCCTCCCTCCCTCCCTCCCTCCCTTCCTTCCTTCCTTCCTTCCTTCCTTTCTTTCTTTCTTATCAACAATTACAAACCAAGATGGATTCTGGATTATGTTTATAACTGAAATATTTTCCACCTGCATCCTATATAAAACCCAGAGGAGTGAGATATTTCACATTGCAAATTATCAATTTGACTATGGGGGGGGGGGGGGAGAGAGCTCGTTTCAACATCTGTGATTTATAGTGAAAAGCTCAGTAGTTTCCACAAAAGCTTCAAAAGAGGAATAATCAAACAGTAGGTCCAACCTTCATTCACGTGTTTTGTAATAAAAGGCTGAATGTAGACTTTGAGATGTGCTTCCAGTCACAGACAATAGTAACTGCAAAGCAAGACTAATAATAGGATTTAGCAAAAAAATATATAAAGGAAGTGAACAATTGTACTGGCAAATAATTAGTTGAGAGAACTTTTTTTTGTGGCTGGCTCAAGATGCCCCTCTGGCTTTTTTTAATCAGCTTTGGCTGATGTAATTGTGATCAAGGAAAAAAGGGAGAGAAAGAAAAGATGAAAGCAGGGGGAAGTTTGGCGTAAGAGCAAATATAGTAATTGTTGACTTATGAAGATCTCTCTCTCTCTCTCCCCCTTGTAGATGAGCACAGTGCTCTATTTCTAACAGCAATAAGATGCTAAGGATAGAAAGTCTTTCTTCTTTTCTTTCTGTGCTTAATTGCAAGGTGGGTTAAGTTTGTTTTGCATGCTAATAAGTGGATTCAAAGCAATCCTTTGATGGTGAACCAAGGTCAGACTCTTCAAGTGGAAAGCCATCCTCCATCCAGTAGAAAGGCCGATCTGCATTCACAAATCCAACCTCATGCACAAAGGCATGTCAGAATTCCTGGTACAGCTCACGATAGCTGGGATGCAAGTTGAGATGTTTGGCAGAGTGCTTTTTTTTTTTTTTCCATATATGAAATCAGTGGTGGATTTCCACATTTTTTCCTACCAGTTCTATGCATGCACATGCTTCGTTCTGCCACCTGAATCAATTGAGCTAAAAAACAAGGGAATATAGGAGAGGAAAAGGCAGAGGAGGGTGGGCAGGTCCAGCCAGAGGTAGTATTTGCTGGTTCTCCGAACTACTCAAAGTTTCCACTACTAGCATGCCAGAACAGGGGGTCATGTGATCCTCTTATGATGAGCAAAGTCAATGGAGAAACCAGTTTCACTGCACAACTGTGTTACTAACTTAACAGCTGCAGTGATTTTCTTAACAACTGTGGCAAGAAAAGTTGTAAAATGGAGTAAAGTTCCCTGAACAACTGTCTCATTGAGCAACAGAAATGCTGGGCTCCGTTGTAGTTGTAAGTTGAGGACTACCTATAATTGTAGTCCTGTAAATTTCTCGTACTCTTAGATTTATCAAGGGCAAGTCCAAATTAAGCCATTCCCCCACAGACTTTGGCAACATAACTAGAAAATCACTCTTCATTGTTTTCAATTCATCGCTGATCAACATGTAGCCCTCAATGGAACTGCATCTACATGGAGGGAAGTATGCAGTGGGGTACCCCAAGGCCCAGTATTCTTCAACCCCTTCATCAATTATTTGGACAGGGGGAGTGTTAGGGATACACCCTAGCAGAATCTGCACGGCAGGCAGGCAGGCAGGCAGGCAGGCAAAATATATGAGATAAACGTTTTTGTAGCTTACACTCAGTAAAACAGATACACTGTGCTAGTTAAATAGTTTATTCCAGTAAGAGTTTTAGCATAGTCAAAACAGTCCATATATCATTCACTATTTCAGTCCGTCCGGGGATTATTCAGTTGCAAAGTCCAGTGTCAAAAAAGAGGTCAGTAAACTTACAAATATCAGTCCAGTAATATATCTCCTCACTGTAGAGATATGAAGAAGTCAAACCTCCTTTCTTCCTTCGACGTTCAAAAAACTCAGCAGCAGCAGGGAACACGCAGTTATCAAACCATCAATCCATCATTGTCAGCAATCAATTCAGTAAGCCAGCAATCAATCAAGTTCTCTTGCTCCCTCTTATGGCGGTTTTACAACTGCACCCAAAATTACATGCTTTGCAGTTTAAAGTGACACACACTTAAACTCACTATCATAGTTTATATATATTATTTTTATCCAAACTACATTAGGTAACCTTGTTATTCCTAACAGGGATAGACGAGGAACTCAGCAAATTTGCAGACAACACCAAGCCATTTTCATTACATTTTCTGAGTTCCAATTCTGATGGAAACCCTGATGCGCACATTCTTTCAATGTGTAAGAGTTAGGAATGCCGCCTTTCTACCCATTAAATATATTTACCATTTTCTTTGGAGGGACCAGCACGAGCAATCAAATTCTTCTACAGGTGTGGAGGAGCTCTTCCTCAGTCTACCATCTCTCCCATTTTCTCTGAACCAGGATCTAAAAGTTCACTATGGACAACTGCAGCGTACAGTTTGAATTCAGGGGGAGTCAAACCAGTGTTACGCATGCTCCTTGGAATGGAGCAACTGGCAGAGAAAGGGTTAAAGATATTTCCCCATTGCTTTTCCATTTCAATATCTCTCCTGGGAGATAGTTTTCTTTGGGAAAATGTACTGTTCTTCTGTTTCTGATTAGCGGTCCTTATTGCACCAAGCTTTTAATGCATCTTTAGAAAAATCCATAGAATATGTGCTGCTCCAAAATTAAAATGGAGATAGGGACCATAATCTTGTACTGTCATCTATCTGTAGGAAATTGCTTGCTATCGTATAAAATGTGGCCAAAAATCCTTCCCCCCTTTCTAGGGCTTACGGGGGAACCGGGAGCAATTCCCTGTTAAAAGTCATTGTTGGAAAGAAATTCAGCAGCAAAAAAATGTAAGAGCATTAAAAATAGTAATCAGGAAATAAAAAGGGTATATATGAAATGCTGAACCAGAAAAGAGGGAGAGTAAGGGGAAAAAATGAAAGCACAGCACATTTCCTTTTGTATTTGTTTTCTATAGATTGCTTTGCAGATTAAGTCACAAAGCATATGTTTCAACATATGCATTGTATTTAAGATTGATTAGTACAGGAACACTGAGCCTCAAGCTTTGGCTTTCTTTAAAATTTAAAGTAGTCTACAGGAAACACAGCAGGACCAAAAGGATCAACATAATACTGTACTCCCATCATTTTAGAAAAGGAACTAAAGTTATTTGAGTCCTAAAATTGCTTGATTTTCCCCCAGATAGGAACTTCAATAGAAACCCAGAATTCTAAAATCACAAGAGGAATTGAATACTCTGTCTTTGTGTGTGTGTTTGTGTGTGTTTGTAAGTCAACATCTGCACCAGTTGAAAATAATTTCTCTCTACTGCCAGCTTCCATGAAGGAACAACTTGGTCATTGGTCTGGTAAGATTTCAGTCCCTAAAAATAGCTCACCATTAACTGATTGATTGAAAGATTGATTGGTTTTATATGGACAGTCATGGTGGCTCACAGCAAAATGAAAACATCTGCCGTGGGTGTAACCTAAATATATAAATCGTAAAACATGCATGTTAGTTGAAACAGCCATGGTAAGAACAAACATCAACTATAATAGCAATTCAGAATTAAATTATGATCACCATTATAAGATCTGTTACACAGATGAGCATTAGCTTCCAAAATTAAAAATCAGTCGACAAGAATGGGTCTCCATCAATTGTCAAAGGTCCTTGAGAACAATTCAGTTTTTAAGGCTTTCTGAAAAGTTAACCCAATAACAGAGTTGGAAGGGACCTTGGAGGTCTTCTAGTCCAGCCCCTTGCTCATGCAAGGGATCTTATACCATTTCAGACAAGTGGTTGTCCAGTCTCTTCTTAAAAACCTCCAGTGATGGAGCACCCACAATTTCTGGAGGTAAGTGATTTCACTAATTAATTGTTCTGGCTGTCAGGTTATGTTGAGACAATTTTGATAATCAAAAAGAAAGCCATTCCACAATATTGGAGCCATCCCAAAATAAAAAAAAAAAAAACCTCAACTCTCTCGTGTCTTCAGGTTCTTACTCTCAGGAAAATGCAGGATCATCAAATGAGAATTTTTGTAACTCGGGGTTGAAAGGAGGAGTCCTTGATAGTCTCTGAGTTTGGTTGTTTTCTTGCAGATGTTTCATTACCCAAGCTAGGTAACATCATCAGTGCTTGTCATGTTAGCTAGTTTGGATAATGAAATGTTTGCAAGAAAACAACCAAAGTCAGAGAACCCCAAGAACCACTCATAAAAAATAAATAAATCCTAAGATGAACATGCTGGATGGAACAGTTCCAGCTGGGAAAAAGAGTCCTCAAACATATTTTGCTGCTCAGCCATAAAAGGGTTCATAAGTCAAAAACAGCATTGTGATTTTGACTTAGAGTCTAAATGAAAACTGTGCAATATGTTCCTAGATTCTGCCAGCACATGCCACTGCATTTGTACCAACTACAGCTGGTGTTTACATATAGGAGATTGCAGTAGTGTAACATGTGGTAATAAAGGCATGGGTTTTTCTAAGGAAAGAGAACAGATTTTTCCCAAATAGCAATTTGCTATCAATTGGTCCATTTCTATGGTAATTCCATGCCAAGAGCTAGTTTGGCAGAGTGGTTAAGCCATCAGGCTAGAAACTGGAAGTCCATGAATTCTGACCCCATTTTAGTCATGAAGTCAGCTGGGTGACCTTTGGACAGTCAATCTCTCTCAGCCCTCTGAAGGACGTAATGGCAAAGCACTAAAAAAAACCTTACCAAGAAAATTGACGTCGCCAAGACATCCCTCCTCCCCAAATTAATTCCATGCCAGGCAGAAAAAAACCCTGTTTTGCTTCCTTTTTCTGGCAGCCTTTTAGCTAAAGATGTCGGAACAAATATGATATGGGGTAGAAAGAAAAAGGTATTCAGAATTTTCTAGCTGAGGATGGGATTTTTTCTTCTATGTGGAAATGGGATGGGAACTAATTAGCAACCTAGAATTAAGGAGAAATTTCCTAACAGTGAGAACAATATACTGCACGAGTCAAAAAGAAGGCTGTGAAAATATTTACAGACCCCCTCATATCCTGGACATAAACTGTTTCAACTCCTACCCTCAAAACGATGCTATAGAGCACTGCAGACCAGAACAACTAGATACAAGAACTGTTTTTCCCCAAATGCCATCACTCTGCTAAACAAATAATTCCCTCAAAGCTGTTCAACTATTTACAAAGTCTGCACTACTATTACTGTTAATCTTCTCATCACTCCTTATCACCCATCCCCTCCCACTTGTGACTGTATGACTATAACGTTGTCGCTTCTGTCCTTATCATTTATATTGACTGTTTCCTAGTATGATTTGATTGCTTATTGTACCCTATGACTATCATTAAGCGTTATGAACTAATAAAGGCGTTTCATAAAGTTTTAACAACCTTAAGTAAAAAGCAGGGTTCTAATCCTGCACTTCTGATTGGCCGATAATAGTGACATCAGATTGGTCCTTTCTGGGAAATCTGATTGGCTGTTAATGGCCAACTCTCATTGGTTCAAGGGTTTAACACTTCCATCTCATTGGCTAATAGGACAGCAGCCTACCCTATAAAAGAGCTGCTGCTGACCTAGGTGATTGCTCTGTTCAGTATGATTAATAAAGAGTTGAAGTTCACTGTTCACTGCCTCGTCTCCACTCCTTGCACCCATGTGCAGAACTTAACACTGGCGATGAGGATGGGATGCGGAGACATCAGAGCTGACTGAACACTATAGAGCACCAAACAGAGCACGTGGCTGAAGGTGCATTGACAACGGAAACCATGTCTGGCGGCGCCCTACCACCCGCTCCATTTGACCTGGCACAAGAAGACTGGGACTCGTATATGGACCGGTTCCAGATGTTTCTGGAGACCAACAACTTGAAAGACCCAACTACGGGAAAAAAGCGAGCAGTGTTCCTGACCCATTGCGGGCCTGCCGTCTTTAAGATGGCCAAGGCATTAGCGAAACCGGCTGAGGTGAAATCCATGGACTGGGACGTCCTCGCGCCCCTTCTACGGGCCCACTATGAACCCGCCATACCAACACTTGTCCAAAGACATGAGTTTTATCAGAGGAACCAACGGAAAGGAGAGAGCGTCGCAGATTTCATCGCGGACCTCTGGAACCTGGGAGGCCTCTGTGGGTTTGCAGACTTCCAAGAAGCTCTGAGAGACCGAATAGTTCTGGAATTAGATGACCAGATGGCGCAGAGCAAGATCATGGCCAAAGGGGACATCGATCTTGCTGATGTCATCAAAGACGCTACTACAGCAGAAGCAACCAATAAGTCGGCCGCCTGAATGCGCCGCACCAACGCACCGCTCCGTCAACTTGCCAACGATACCTCACCTCGCCTAGAGAGGCACACAACAGTGGCCCACCACGAGGACCTCGAATCTCCATCAGAAAGTGATGAGGAGGAGGTCAACCGATTCCGGTCCGAACGCGACCAACCCACGGAATCGAAGACTACCACACCAATGCATGGGTTGTGCGACAAACCACCCGCAATCAGATTGCAAATTCCTCGACGCGCTCTGCCATTCCTGTGGGAAAAGAGGCCACATCGGGAAAGTCTTTAGAAGCAATTCGGAGAGAATTTAGAAGCCCAATTCGGAGAGAAAACAACTACCGCCAGACCACAGGGAATCGTCCTGTGAGTCGAGAACATTTGAACCACCAATGGAACAACCACTCCTACAGAAATAAAACACTTGCCACTTCAACGAGACGGGAAGAGGCACACCAAACCATTACCATTGGTCACGCTTCATTGTTAGATGCAAAGAAGATCTGAGTGAAGGTCGCCATCGAGAACCAACCTTGCATAATGGAAGTCGACTCAGAGTCGTTCCTCTCGATGGTTTCCTGGAAGACCCTTAAACAGTTGATACCTGCCGTCCGGCGTCAAGACCTCAGAGTCCAAAGAATTATACTCAAAGATTACCAGGGGTGTTAAGCCTGGGTTCCCCAACCAGGGTTAAGGAGACAAGCTAAACAGAATGTGCAGCGTTAGTCAGATAGGCACACAGATAAAATGAGTGAGATTAGTTTGTATGTTTATTAACATACAGTAAAAATAACAGATACGCTTGTGCTATCAAAAATATAGTTTATTCCATTTATAGCATAGTCAAAATAACAGTCCATTAGTCATGTATCATTTAGTCAGTCCATTCAAGGATATTCAGTTAGCAAAGTCCGTGTAGAAATATCCTATGACAGTTTACTTACAAATCAGTCCTTTGTCTCTCTCCCATTCGAGTAATGCAGTGTTGAGTCCATGCAGTAATTAGGGATCATCAAAGCCAGAGAGAGAGCAGGCTGTCGACTTGCTTCTTTTAAAGTGCTTTCACAACCACTCCCTTAATTACATTCCTATATTTAAAGTTGCAGACACTTTAACTTATAAACTATGATAACATATTTATTATTTTACCTAAACCAGTTAGGGTAACAATGTTATCCCTAACACTCCCCTTTTAGGTAAATATAATAATATAACTATTTACATCTTTAAATCATATTTGTTGCAACTTTCTTTAAACTTAATTACTCCTTGAGCTTTTGTAAATTGGTCTGCAATGTTTTCTTCTGTCATGCAGTATTCCAATTTAATTAGCCCATTCTTTACAGATTCTCTAACATTTAAGTATCTTAAATCAGTATGCTTTGATCTAGTTTTTACAGCAATACTAGTAGCTAACTTTATAGCTGACTGGTTGTCCTCGTACACAATAATGGATTCTTTAACAGTTATACCCATGTCTAATAATAACTGTTTGTACAAAATTAAGTCAGTGCATAGTAATGACAGACATGAAAATTCCCCTTCCATCGTGGACAAACTAATATGCTGTTGTCTGATTGACCTCCACCCTATTAGTGTCTTACCAAATAATATAGCCATCCCAGATGTTGATTTTCTAGTGTTTATATCAGTTGCAAAACTTGCATCTGCATAGACACTAAGACTCAAATCACCCTTTGGTTCTATATACAATGCATGATTCATTGTTCCTTTAAGATATCTTAAAATTCTCTTTAATGATTGCCAATGACATTGTTGTGGATCTGAATTAAAACATGCCAGCTGATTAACACTATAAGCTATATCAGGCCTAGACCAATTGCTTATATATGATAAGCTACCAATCAAAGATTGATATACAGACTTATCAAATTTGGGACTTTGATCATCAGTTTGGCAAACTTCCTGACTCATTGGAATCTTTGCCGGTTTACAAAGTTCCATTTTAAACGTTTTAATTAATTGGCAAATTTTATTTTCTTGAGATATCTTAAATCCATTTTTTGTTTTGTTAATTGTCAATCCTAGATACTTTTTAATTTCACCTAAATGCTTTAATTTTATCTTTTTGGCTAATAATGATATAATTTCATTAGCTTCATTATTAGTCTTAGTTATCAAAGCAATATCATCTGTAAATAATAACAATAATGACACCGTTCCATTATTTTCTCTTTTAAACACACATGGATCTGCTAAACCAGATTTAAAACCTATATTGTTTAAATCTTTCACAATATATTGGTTCCACTCAAAGCCAGATTGTTTCAACCCGTAGAGACTCTTTTTGAGTTTCCAACAATCATTACTATTTACTTTATTGTCTTTTATAACAACTGGCTTTTTCAAATATATAGTGTGCTGCAATGGTGCATGCAAATAAGCAGTTTCTACATCTAAATGGTTAATGACATTGTTTTTCTTAGCTGCCCACACTAATGCTGCTCTTAAAGATGTTGCTTTAAGGCTTGGTGCGAAAACTTCATCGTAATCAGATTTAGTTTGATTAAATCCTTGAGCTACTAACCTAGCCTTATGGGTAACAGTCCCATCGTTTCCAGTTTTTACTTTAAATATCCATTTGCACCCAATGGATTTTTCTCCTGGAGGTAATTTAGCATCTTCATATACTTTCATTACCTTTAATGAATTTAATTCTTTTTCCATTGCCTAGGGGGGGGGTGTTATGAACTAATAAAGGCGTTTAATAAAGTTTTAACAACCTTAAATAAAAAGCAGGGTTCTAATCCTGCACTTCTGATTGGCCAATAATAGCGACATCAGATTGGTCCTTTCTGGGAAATCTGATTGGCTGTTAACGGGCCAACTCTCATTGGTTCAAGGGTTTAACACTTCCATGTTTCTCATTGGCTAATAGGACAGCAGCCAACCCTATAAAAGGGCTGCTGCTGCCCTAGGTGATTGCTCTGTTCAGTATGATTAATAAAGGGTTGAAGTTCACTGTTCACTGCCTTGTCTCCTCTCCTTGCACCCATGCGCAGAACTTAACATTAAGTGTTGTACCTGATGATTCTTGACTCTTGATGAATGTATCTTTTCTTTTATGTACACTGAGAGCATATGCACCAAGACAAATTCCTTGTATGTCCAATCACTTGGCCAATAAAGAATTTCACTACTTCTACAATTAAACAGTGGAACAGCTTGCCTTCAGAAGTTGTGGGTGTTCTATCACTAGAGGCTTTTAAGAGGAGACTGGACAACCACTTGTCTGAAATGGTAGAGGGTCTCCTGCTTGAACATGGGATTGGACTAGAAGACCTCCAGGGTCCTTTCCAGCACTATTCTGAATTCTATTCTGTGTTCTCTCTCATTTTACAACTAAAACCTGGCTGTAGCAGATTCCATGGCAATAAGGTTCAATCTTATTCTGGAAATCAATGACATGCCTATATGGGTTGCCAAGGTGATTCCTTCTCAGATTATCTCACCCTCACACAATCTGAGTTTCCTTCCCATCCACCTTCTTTCTTTAGCCTTCCTAACCATCTGTCTGGTTATGAAATGATATCAAATGGAGTGAATTCTGTACCAAGCCTTCAGAGGAAGGAACTGAAATCTCACTTTGCCAGTCAGAAATTCTACCACCACTAAATGGCCTAGCATTCCTTTAGGGATAGTATTCAGCCAGAAAAATAAGAAAGCGGAAATTTGGGAGCGAGAGGAAAAAAAACACCTTTCCTAAGAGTTATATGTAATATCTAACATGAAGGCAGGAGTGAATTTTGCTTAAATGTGTGTCTTCTTCTACAGCCTATGCACTAACAGATGGTGGCTATTGAAACTATAGCTCATGTCCTGCACTACTGCATCTTCTATAACAGTAATGGCGAACCTATCAGGCAAACTTAGCTCATTGTGCATGCACACACCTCACAGCTAATTTTTTTTCTGGTTGGTTTGAGGCCTTTTTCGGCCTCCCAGAGGCTTGGAAAAAGCCTCTGCAAGGCTTTTCAGGATGAATTATAGGCCCATTTTGTCACTCCCTATAATACCGGAAGTGACAAAACAGGCCTATAATTCAGCTTTAAAGGCTTTTTCCAAGCCTCTGGAAGGCCAAAAAAGGCCTCAAACCAGCCAAAAAATCAACTGTGAAGTGCAATGCACGTAAGGGGGTGGGGGGTGGGGATTGCGTGCACATATGCAGGAGGCCTAGGGAGGGGTATGCGCATTGCATTCTGGGTGCTGGCATGTGACTGTGTGCGCACTGGCGTGTGTGCAATTTTTGGCACAGGAACCTAAAAAGTTTAGCCACCACTTTTCTATAAGGACTCACAGATTCAATTTATAACACCTTACCTAATAAAATATTTAGGAAATACTTACTTTGTGTGTATGTGTGTTGAACTACTGTTATCGGATCAGTACAAAGTAATTTCTTTGAATGTGGCCAGTTTTGTTAGCAAATTTTATCAGCCCACTGATAATCCACCACCAATCACAATACAGTCAGTCCTCGACATATGACCACAATTGAGCCCAACATTTTAGGGCCTTTCCTGCCACAGTTGTTAAGTGACTCACTGCAGTTGTTCTAGTTAGCGATGTGGTTGTTAAGGGTAGGGGTCCCCAACCACCGGGCCCCAGACCGGTACTGGTCCATGGAACATTTTCTACCAGGCCGCCAGTTTGCTGGTCGCCGCCATCTTGTTTTGATGAAAAAGTGCTTCCGGTGAGCTTTTCTGGTTGGAAAGCAGTGTTTGGGTCCTGAAGGAATCCTCGCGCCTTAGTTTCATTGAAGGGGGGGGGCAGCTTCAAACAAAACTAAGGTGCAAGGATTCTTTTAGCGCCCAAGGCAAGGTGAGCCAAGCAACCGTCCTGAAGCCGTCCCGAAGCCCATCGACAAAGGTACAAAGGAGGAGTTGAAGGTGGCAGGCAGAAGCGGGAGACGGCTGGCTGACTGGTCGCTCGGCCTGCCTTGCCATGCGTGCTGATGCTGGTACTGGGCCACGGATCATTTTGATGCCGGTATTGTGCCGTGGCACAAAAAAGGTTGAGGGCCACTGGTTAAGGGAATCTGGCTTCCCTATTGTCTTTGGTTGCCAAAATGTCTCAAAAAGTGATCATGTGGCCCTGGGACATTGCAGTTGTTATAAATAGAAGCTACTTGCCAAACATCTGAATTTTGATCACATGACCATGAGTATTCTACAATGGTTGCAGGTGTGAAAAATGATGATGTCACTTTTTTCAGTGCTGTTCTAACTTTGAATGGTGACAAAATGAACTGTTGTAAGACAAGGTCTATCTTTATCTTATTCTATCTGCCTTTTTCCTTTTCTACTTATGACTGTAACTTTGTTGCTTGTATCTTTATAATTTATGTTGTTTTATTTATTTTCTTAGTATGATTTATGTTGATTGCTTATTTAGTATCCTATGACTATCACTAAGTGTTGTATCTTATGATTCATGATGAATGTATTTATAACAATAATCATGAGTTATCACTTATACCTTTATGTACACTGAGATCTTATGCATTGAAGACAAATTCCTTGTGTGTCCAATCACACTTGGCTATTAAAGAATTTGATTCTATTCTAATTTTGTTTTTTACTATTATCATTGTTTTTAATGCTTCTGTTTATGGTGCGATTCCATAATCGTAATAAAATTGATTGACTAAAAAAATCAACAGAGACAGCAGATGGGCAGGAGGAATAAGCAAATGTATAACTAAGACAAGATAGTGGCCAATTATAAATGGTGTTTGTTTATATGGATCCACAGAATGTAATACACAGAATGTATTTTTACATAGAAGTGAAGTATGTAATGTCTAAGACACAATGACACAGTGGGTAGAAAACTTTGGATGTAATATAGAATGAGAGAAATGGCAAAACTTATGGGAAAGGAACTATAAATTTACAATAGCAACTTTTTATAAGAAAATTTATCTAAAATGTTTTATAGATCGCACTTACCCCCTGCTAGGTGGCCAAAATATGTAAAAATATGTCTAGCAAATGTTGGAAATGTAACCAAAAATACGGGCACATATTATCCTATGTGGTGGTCTTGTGTTAAAGCAAAAAAAAAAAAAAAAATGGGAGCAAAGATACATAAGTGGTTAGAAAAGATGATAGGAAAACATGTAGACCTTAAACCTGAATTGTTTTTATGAGGTATAACATCAGACAAACATGATAAGCAAAATATATATTTAATGTCTCAACACGCAGCAGCAAGAATTATATTTGCACAATATTGGAAAAATGAAGAAATGCCATGAGATGGAGAGATAATTAGGAAGATACCAGAATGTGCAGAAATGGACAGACTTACGCTGAAGACTAAACAGAAAGAAGACACTGAATATTATAAAACACAGACTTTGTTTTACCAGTGGTTGTAAAAAAGAGGCGGAGATTAAGAATGTAATCTGTATTGTTAAGAAAATTAAATAACCCAGACAATACAATGTTTATTAAGCACTAACAAAATGTAAACAACAGTAAATCAATAAAATATTTTTTAAAAAAATACACAGAATGTATTTTTACATAGAAGTGCAGTATATAATATGTACAAGTTCATCCAGCATAACTGTTCCTCACTTATTTTCCACTGGCATCCTTCCAATAGGCCCATGTTCCAGGAAGGGAAAGATTTGCTCTTTTAGCAATAATTACAGAGAGTATTTCCTTTCAGGAAGGGCTGTATCTAAAATGTGTATAATCTGAAATAATACAGTTTCTTTTCTGATTATATCTTGTGGGGGAGATTGCCAACACTGCTTTCCTGGAAATAATTTATCAGTGAGAGGTTATCGTAACCTCAGTAGGGCAAAAAGATCTGAATATCAAATATCAAAAGGGTTGTTGACATCTAAAAGTAGATGTTGCTGGTGAAGGAGAATAGTTATATCTGACTTCATAAGGCATATCTTCATTAAGTCAAGAATGTAGTGATAAATATGCAGTAGGACTTCAATCGCATGCCAGCTTGAGTTTTTAACACCTCACTCCCCTGCCAGGCCCTTTTGATCTGTAGTTTGGATGAGTTCAATCAAGCATGATTCAAACACATTTAGCCAATTTATTGATAGTAGAAGCTCTTGGCCATACCTGCTGTGTTCTGTTTCTGAGTACCTTGGTGTTCTGTCCTTAATTTGAATACTCGAAATCCCCGCGCCTTGATTGGCTAAGGCGCGGGGATTTCTGATTGGCCAGGCGAGCTGCGCTCATTGGTCCGATTGAGGTCTCCCGCGATTGGCTCGCTCCAAGAGCGGGAGACTTGAATCGCTGCCATTGGCCGCGGCCGCCGCAGCGAAAAGGATAAAAGCCGCGGGCTTTTTCCTTTTCGCCGGTTCGGTTCACAACTATTCAATAAAGAGCTTGAAATTTAGTCACCGACTCCTGGCTTCTTCTGCGGACACGACACTGGCGACGAAGGTGGGATCCCGACCCTGAACCGAACCCCGTGTCCAACAAGAGCCAGTTTCAGCACGAAGATGGCGAAAATCGCACCGCCCGCCCCCTTCAACCCCGCCACCGAGGACTGGGAATCGTTTTCAGACCGGTTCCGCATGTACCTCAAGTGCACCGGAATGAAGGACGCCCCGGGCCCGCTAAAACGCGCCGTCTTTCTCACACACTGCGGAACCGAGGTCTTCCAGATGGCCAAGGCATTGGCCAAGCCGGCAGACGCAACCGCCATGGACTGGGACGTCCTTGAACCTATCCTGCGGCGCCATTACGCCCCCGAGGTCCCCATCCTAATCCGGCGCAACGAATTTTACCGCCGAGATCAGAAACCAGGCGAAAAACTGAGCGATTTCGTCGCCGAGTTGCGGCGCCTAGGAGGACTCTGCGAGTTTGAAGGTCTAAACAGCCTCCTCAGAGACCGATTCGTACTCGGCCTATGGGACTCTACCCTCCAGAGCCGACTTATGGCCAAAGGCGACATCAGCCTAGCAGACGCCCTCACCGCAGCCGCAGCAGCAGAAGCAACCCGCACTTCCGCTGACAGCATGCGAAAATCAGACGCGAAGGGCGGAAACAACAACCTGGCAAGGTCGGCCGACCCAAAAAACGAATCAACCGCACACTACGGAGAATTCCAGTCTACGTCCAGCACGTCGGAAGACGAGGAGGACATACATCGCGTGCAGACGGGCCGCGGCGACCAGCGGAACCGAAGAAGTCACAGGTCGAGGACCAACTGTGCCGGGTGCGGCGGCGACCACCCCAGATCAGAATGCCGATTTTTTGACTCTATCTGTAGGCATTGTGACAGACGGGGACATATTGCTCGAGTTTGCCGCCAAAAGAAGACCCGCAGCCCGCCCAGATGGGAACATCACGACCGAAAGAAGGAAAGTTCCCCGCCCAGAACCAGAGATCGCCAATCGGACGGTCGGTGGGACCGAATCCAACGATCTTCAAGAGGCAGCGACAATCGGCGAAAGGAAGATACCCACCAGACGGTGACCATTGGCCACGCCATCTCCGATGGCGCCAGAAAGGTACACGTAGAAGTGCATATAGAAGGCCAACCATGCAAGATGGAGGTAGACTCCGGGTCCTACCTCTCCATGATTGCATGGCACGAGATTAAACGGCTAGTGCCCACCCTCCATAAGAGGAACATTAATGCCCAAAAAATCATCATAAAAGACTACCAGGGAAACCGCGTCCCGGTAGTGGGCACCAAGAACTTTAATGTAACTTACAAAGGCCGCACCGAACAACTCCCACTCACAATCGTCGACCGCGACCGCCCAAGCCTGCTGGGCCTACAATGGTTCGCCCCGCTTGACATCGCGCTGACAGGAGTCAACCACGTCGTCGACGATGGCTGGGAACAGCGACTAACCCAAGAGTTCCGGGAGGTCTTCGACGGAAGCCTGGGCAAGTACCAGGGGCCCCTTATCTCATTCGACCTAGACCCTAGGGTTTCCCCCAAGCGGCTAAAACCTAGGAGGGTACCATTCGCCCTAAAACCAAAAATTGACGAGCAGCTCGACAAGCTCGTCAAACAGGGGGTGTTGCAGCCGATAGACCATGCCCGATGGGAGACCCCTATAGTAACACCAGTCAAGCCAGACGGGTCCGTGAGAATTTGTGGGGACTATAAGGCCACCCTAAATGGCGCGTTGCAACAAAGCGCCTACCCTGTCCCAATCGTGCAACATCTACTGCACTCCCTGGGAGGGGGCAAGGTCTTTGCCAAGCTCGATCTAGCCCAGGCATATCAGCAGTTACCGGTCGATGAAAAAACAGCGGAAGCCCAGACCATCGTTACCCATCAGGGGGCATTCAAATGTAACCGGCTCCAGTTTGGAGTCAGCGTGGCACCAGGCATCTTTCAGAGCCTGATGGAACGTTTACTGCAGGGCATCAAGGGGGTGGTGCCCTATTTTGATGATGTTTTAGTAGCGGCGCCAAACGAAGCCGAATTAGAAAACCGACTCAGGGAGGTCTTAACAAAATTTAAAGTAACGGGACTCAAAGTTAAACGAGAAAAATGCCAACTATGCACAGAACGAGTGGAATTCTTGGGCTACCTTCTAGACCGGCATGGCATTCACCCTACAATTAAAAAAGTGAAAGCCATCAAAGAAGCCCCCGCCCCAAAGTCTAAAACGGAACTACAGGCTTTCCTGGGCTTGTTGAATTTTTACAATGTTTTCCTACCCCAAAAGGTTACGGCGGCGGAGCCTCTGCATAGGCTCCTGGATAAGGCAGCGACTTGGACTTGGGGGAGACGAGAGCAAGCCGCCTTTCAAAAAACCAAAGACCTCCTCACCTCCGATGCCGTCCTGATTCAATTCAGTGAAACCTTGCCCTTGGTTGTCACTTGTGACGCATCACCTTTCGGCGTCGGCGCTGTCCTCAGCCATACTCTCCCCGATAAAAGAGAAGCACCCATCGTTTTCTTTTCCAGGACTCTAACTAAACCGGAGCGGAACTATAGCCAGCTGGACAAAGAAGCTTTGGCTATAGTTGCCGCCGTTAAGCGATTCCACGAATACCTTTATGGCCGCCCGTTTACTATTGTGACAGATCACAAGCCGTTGCTGGGCATCCTCGCTGGAAACCGAGCCACCCCGAACATTTTATCACCCCGGATGACAAGGTGGTCCGAGTTCCTGGCAGCCTACAGCTATGAACTATTGCACAAGCCAGGTAAGAAAATTTCGCACGCGGACGCTTTAAGCCGCTCGCCTTTACCAGACTCTGATCCTGACCCAGCACCAACAACAAACACCCTTAGCATCGAAAACTTGCCCAACCTACCCATTACCGCGTCAGACATTGCCAGGGAAACTATCAAGGACAGGCGCCTGGCGCGAATCTTACATTGGGTGGGAAAAGGCTGGCCTGAAAAGGACAGTGACGAATCCGTTAAGATATTCAGAAACCGCCAGACGGAACTTTCACTTCTCAAGGGATGTATTTTGTGGGGTGACAGGGTGGTCATCCCGGACCAGTTGCAAGAGAAGGTCTTAGAGATGCTGCACGAAGGGCATCCTGGCATCGTCAGAACTAAAGCCCTGGCCAGGAGTTACGCTTGGTGGCCAGGGATGGACAAACAGATAGAGGCTTGGGTAGCCAAATGCCGACGATGCCAGGAGACCAGACCCAGCCCACCCGCAGCACCCATCCTGGACTGGGAAACACCAAGGGGACCCTGGTCCAGAATCCATTTAGACTTTGCCGGTCCCACGAATGGACATACATTTCTAATCACAGTTGACGCTTACTCTAATTGGTTAGAGGTAAGCGACATGAAATCCACTACCACGGAGGCCGTTATTAAAGAACTTTGCAAACTCTTTGCAAACTCTTTTCCACGCACGGCCTCCCAGACGTCGTCGTCTCAGACAACGGGCCCCAGTTTACTTCCCTCGATTTCGAGAGGTTCCTGGCGGAGAGGGGCATCCGCCACGCATTAACAGCACCGGCGCATCCGGCGGCGAACGGTAGGGCGGAACGGATGGTCCAATTTACAAAAAAAACCATCCGGAAAATGGACCACGGGGAGATCAACGACAAAATCAATAAACTCCTCTTTATACAACACATCACCCCGAACACCACTACCAACAAAAGCCCAGCCGAGCTGTTGATGGGTCGGAAGCTGAGGTCTCCGCTCGACAGGTTACACCCAACTTATAACCCGGAGCGACCCCCAGACTCCAGTACAAAATACCGGACCTTTGCCCCCGGTGACTTGGTGTACGCAAAAAATCTGACGGGGGGCCCCCTATGGATCCCAGCCGTCATCACTCAAATCACAGGTCCACGGTCGTACCGGCTCCAAACCACCGATGGGCGAGCCTGGAAACGACACATAGACCAGCTCAGATCACAAACTACAACAGACCTCAACCCCCAAAACACGGACCAAGGGGGGAGGGAATACCCGAATAAACAAACGCAAGAAAAAATAAACCAGCAGTACTTACCGGAACGCAGCCATCGCGAGTCCCCACCGGAGAAGAACCACCCAGCCAGCTCTACCGACTCGGAGAAGCCAAGCGGGAGCGGCGAAACCCATAGCTCAACCAACCCGGTAGGCCCAGGCGGGAGCCACGGAGAAGGAACCGGCCCGAACATCCAGCCGGTTCGCACAGAAGAGGGAGCAGCCAAGAACATGACCGCTCCGACCGAAATCCAGCCTGCAACTGAGTTGCGCAGGTCAAGTAGGACTAGGCGGAGCCCCGCCTACCTACGTGACTACGCAACGTGATGGACTATACCAAGAGGGGAGGGGTGTTCTCTCCTTAATTTGAATACTCGAAATCCCCGCACCTTGATTGGCTAAGGCGCGGGGATTTCTGATTGGCCAGGTGAGCTGCGCTCATTGGTCCGATTGAGGTCTCCCGCGATTGGCTCGCTTCAAGAGCGGGAGACTTGAATCGCTGCCATTGGCCGCGGCCGCTGCAGCGAAAAGGATAAAAGCCACGGGCTTTTTCCTTTTCGCCGGTTCGGTTCACAACTATTCAATAAAGAGCTTGAAATTTAGTCACCGACTCCTGGCTTCTTCTGCGGACACGACACTTGGTACTCATCATTAATTAATCTGGGGTGGGTGTGGCCAGCTCGATGTCATTCATGTCGGGGGGGAGGGGCTTTGGTGGCCCAAGAGCTCTGCCAGTGAAAATGGGCTCCCAAGCTCCATTTTCAGTTGCGATGGCCTCCTGCAACCCTCTTCCAGCAAAAATGGAGCTCAGGAGGGCTGCCTGAGGCACTCCCAAGCTCCGTTTTCAGCTGTGACAGCCTCCTGCAACTCTGATAACAGAACTCAGGAGGACCGTTCCATTTTCTCTGGCAGAGGCACCAGTCCTTTGCTGTCTCCAGAGCAGCCCTGTGGGCCAGATCTAGGCACCCCATGGGTCAGATCTGGCCCCTGGGACTTGAATTTGACCTCTCTGATCAGTGGTGGGATTCAATTTTTTTTACTACCCATTCTGTGGCCGTATCTTGGTGGGAGTGGCAGGGGAAGGATACTGTAAAATCTCCAGTCAGTGGTGGTATTTGCTGGTTCTCTGAACTACTCAAAATTTCTGCTACCGGTTCTCCAGAACTGGTCAGAACCTGCTGAATACCATCTCTGTCTCTGATGCAGAGAATTACCATCATAGGATCAGAAGTGCCATACAGTCAATTTCAGTTGATTCCTGTATTTCAAAATGTTAAGCAGATGCGACAAATGTTTTTGTTTGCTAGAGAAGAAAGAAAGAAAGAAAGAAAGAAAGAAAGAAAGAAAGAAAGAAAGAAAGAAAGAAAGAAAGAAAGAAAGAAAGAAAGAAAGAAAGAAAGAAAGAAAGAAGTACAATAACTCCCATTCTTTTGTCATATAAACACATGCATAATGAATTGGTTTCTGAGTGATATTGGATCTGATAATTTTTACTAGGAAAGTGGACAAGCAGGATTACTTCAGTTTGGATGATGAATGGATCAGAATGAAATGTAAAACCAGACAAAACTTTTCTGAACTTGATATGACCTGAAGGCTAGTATTATCCAACCTTTTACAAAAACAACAGTTGGAGTAATTCTTTACCCACTCACTCTCACTTTCACTCTCACCCACATACACTGACAGATACACATGCTAAGGCCCATTGGAAAAGGAGGATTGTGTATTAGCACTGTTTTCAAGACAAGCCCATTGATGGGTCTGGTTCATTTTCACTGTGGGAACAAGAAGCCATTCATACTTCAGGCCAATCTTATTTTGTGTTGTCTAGGAATGGTGAAGCATTAGCTGAAACAGGTGCATGTCATAAAGAAATTAAGAATAAAGAAATGCAACCACTGGAGTGAATTAAGCAAAAGCCTATGAATTCTTGTTGTGTAAATATTTGCCATCTCTTAACAATCACCCCCCCAAAAAACCCTCCTAATCACTCAAATACTGAGTTTTGAAACTTGCAACTGCTAGGCACTACTGCCTAACTAAAGAACACACCATACCCAAAATATTTCTCTAAGGAGCAAATATTGTAGAAATAATAAAAAGTCATCTTTAGACAATAGAAGTACAAGTGTACAAGATAACAAGAATGTATTCATCATCCCAGTTTGAAAAATAAACTGATTGATTTTAGCCCAAATCCAAATTCCTAGTTCAGTAATCCAGGATCTGTGTGTCCTCTTGGTTATGAACCCTTCTGAGTTTGGAAAAGAAAAAAAGATTATCTATGTCCCCTATATGTTATTAAGGAATGGGGTAAAAGTACTATTTCTAGGTAAGAAATCTGCAAACATGTATATGTATATCTGTGTGTATATATACATATCTATATCTATATCATCTATATCTATAATGCTCTTTTGTTTCAAGTGTCTGTTTTGTTTGCATGCAGTGTATGTGTACAATTTCACATGTATATGAATGAGATATAATTTATTTTTTTGTCACATGTGTGTTCATGTCTGTCTCCCTCTCTGATTCTCTCTCTCTGTCTGTCTCCCCCCCCCTTTCTCTCTCTTTCCCTTTCTCTCTCTGTGTGTCTTTTTCTCTCTGTCTCTGTCTCTCTGTCTCTGTCTCTCTCTCCCCACCCCCTCCGTCTATCTCTCGTTGTATGTGTAATACATTTTTGGCAACATATCTATTGAAATAAATGCAGGAAGAAACCACTCAGGATCAAAATGCAAGTAACTTGAAATAACCATTTTTAAATCTGATTCCCATTTTATTTGTATTTCTAGTCCCAGGAACTTGAGTTTGGCCTAACAGAAGCCAGAAGCTGATGATGGAGCAAAGGCTGATCTACAGCTAGGACAACTGTTGGTGTGAAGGAGCCAAAAATAGACTATTGGCTATGCTGAACAATTCAGTGAACTCTTAAAAGTTCCTTGCTTTTTTGTCTTGTATCAATTTGCTGCAAAAGCTTTTCTTGGTGGGTAGGATGGATATTCATTCCTTTCTCACTTATTCAGTTGCTTCCTTGTGTTTAGCACGTCTTTATTCTTACACATATCATTGGTTCCACCAGAGGTAACACAAGTTTTAAAATCAAATCTCAATCCTGATAACTTTGTGCACATACCCATGTAGTTTCCTTGACAAGAATGTGGAAGTGCCTTGCCAAAGTCTCCATCAAGGAGTTTTAATCCCTTAACTTCTTAGCAGATATAACCGGGAGATCTTCCATTAAATGTCTGGGAAGAGTTGGCTTCCAGTCTGGAAATGGCTTATGGTGAAGAGTTGACCCTGATTGTCCCAAATCCAGACATGAGTTGGCTACATGCTGCCACCTGCTGAGTCAAACAAGACAATGCACTAACAAATTGCAAGCTACTGTTTGGGGTAAAGAATAGTATATCTCCAAGTGTTCTCTGTGATAAACCCAGATATGTTTATTCATCTGAGCACACGTAAAGCAGATTCCCCCAATTTTTGGGCTCCAGATGTGTCGGGATCACAGCTCCCAGAATTTCCAGCCATGTGTTCATTGGTGTTCATTGGTTCCAACTTATCTGGAAAGTCCCAGGTTGGGAAAAATTGCTATAGATATGTTTTTTTTTTAAAGGACATTGGATCCTTCTGTAAAAAGTTAGCATCTACCCCTCTCCTAGAAGAATGAAATATTTTGAGAAATATTAAAAAGGCAGGATAAAATATTTCCCCTAGAAAAGATATGACAATCCTAAGGGAGACAGAAACTCAGAGCTCCAGATCCCTGCCCCACATAGATACTAAACTGAGGCCAGCTTTTATAAATGCAGATTTGGTAATCCATTAGTCCCTTCAGCAAGATCTGAACAAAGGTAGAATTAACCCATGACCATCTAGCAGCAGAGATCACTACATTGCACAATCTCCTAAGGATATTGCACCAGTGGTGGGATTCTTTTTTTTTTTTTACTACCAGTTCTGTGGGCATGGCTTGGTGGGTGTGGCAGGGAAAGGATACTGTAAAATGTCCAGTCAGAAGTGGTATTTGCCAGTTCTCTGAACTACTCAAAATTTCCTCTACCAGTTCTCCAGAACTGGTCAGAAACTGCGAATACCATCTCTGCATTGCATCCCCCCCAGCAAATGTCAACCAAACTTATCTCAGACAACCTACAGAGACAGCTATGACCCCTACAGCAGCCAATAAAATACATGTTCTTGCACAGGAACAGGAAGTTCAAGTTCAAAGCCCAAGAGATGATATAAATACCCCTCCCTCTCAACTCCATGTGGTCATCTGCCCAGAACCCACATGCTTGGTGGTTCTCTTCACCATTAAACCATCTTTCCAATCAGCCTCCATGTTTCCAGTGTCTTTCTCCCAGCTTGGAACTGAACCAGATGGATATTTCTTCCAACGCTTCCATTCCAGTTGTACTGTTTTTCATTTGCTCAATGCCCACAGCTCAACCCACCGCTAAACATCGTCTTCTGTCTATCGAAAACAGATATATCTGGAAGATCTGAGCAGAGAAGGAAGGCAGAGGCAGATGGACCACACAGCTGATTCTATGCAGATCCAGGCAAATATTTGTATCTGGGAATAGAAATATTTTACAATTCTATTAATGATCACCAGATTGTGGTTGAAATGTTGGGAAGGAAATATTGGAAAGAAGACAAGATAACGAGAAAAAATATAGCTTAAAAGGTAATATCTGTAGATAAAATAATGAATGAGGCTTATTTTAACAAAGAAAAGAATGATGTTGTTAGATTAACAACTTCTGCTGTACATTTGGACACTGTGGATTAGAGTCCAGTTCATCAGATGAAAGCCCCAGAATCTAGTTTTAAGCCTCTAAGATGCCACAATATCAGAGATGTTTCTGTCGCAGCAAACCTCATAAGTTGTATTGCTTGCTGCCATTGCTATTTTTACTTCTCAGGAGCCTTTGACACAAACTATGTTCCACATGTCCCAAAAGTGTTTGTTCAAGTGTCAACTGGACTTTCTGGTTCTTCTTTGAAGACATTTTGCTTCTCATCCAAGAAGCTTCTTCAGCTGAAGAGCTGAAGAAGCTTCTCAGATGAGAAGGAAAAGAAAAGTCTTCAAAGGAAAACAGAAAGAAAAGTATTCAAGGAAAAACAGAAAGTCTAGTTGCCTCTTGAAAAAGCACCTTTGGGACAACCATGACCTGGATGACTGAGAATCTCCATAGCAGTGGTGGGGTTCAAAATTTTTTACTACCAGCTCTGTGGGCATGGTTAGGTGGGCGTGGTTAGGTGAGTGTGGCTATGTGACTGGGTGGGTGTGGCTTTTTTTTTTTTTTTTTTTTGCAGCCACCACCCTACCTGGGTTTTTTTGGCCTTCTGGGCCTCAGAGGAGTCTCTGGGGGAGGTGTTTTTTCTCCCAGAAGGCCCCTCTGGGGCTCAGGAAGGCAAAAAATGGAAGGGGGGCCTGACCCTCTCCCTCAATTTTTTGCCTTCCTGGGCCTCAGCAAGGGGAATCCCAGCACAGCTGATCATATGAACAGCTGATTATCAGGAGGGGAAAAAAAGAAATACCTTCAGGGGTGAGCGTCAGGTGAGCAGGGAGAGCAAGCATCGGGTGGGCGGGCCAAGTGAGCCAGCAGTGACTGAGTGACCAGGTCGGGGGCATGGCCAGCCAGAAATTACTACCAGTTCAGCGACTCACGCCAAATCCTTGCTACCGGTTCACCCGACCTGGTGCAAACCGACTGATTATCACCACTGCTCCATAGATATTTATGTTCCACAGGTCAAACCAATTTCATTTGGTGGATGAATTATTTTTAGTTGTTTAATTATTTTTAAGATTCTTTTTGGGCAAATTCTCAAAAAAGCACAACACTTTATTAAAAAAAGAATGTTATAAAATTAAACTAGAACAAGAAAAGCACTTTCACATTAACGAGCAACTTTAAATAAATGGATGTTTAATGGTGGGTTAAAAGCTATTGATGACCATAAGCCAATTACTTGGGAAGCAATCCCCTAACTATGGAATCACCATTAGGAAAGCTCTCTTTTAGACCCATCCTTGATTTTTTTACCTCTGCTGAAAGCATCCTTCACAGAAGAAAAAAAAAACCTCACTACATTGACAGTTCAATTCTTGATGACAATGTGGAGATGGATACCATGCAAAAGAGATTGTTCCTTGTTATAGGTTTCACTCGTTCATTCATTTGAAAATACAAGTCCTATTAGTTTTATCCGGTACCGTACGTAGCAAGTTTTGTATTCACCTAGAATTCACAGCAGCCTTAAGGAAATTTATCTCCCTCCAAGTACTTCCCTACATGATCTCCCTTCTAAGTTTCCATGTTTTGGAGCCACAGTGGTGCAGAGTGTAGTAATGCAGGCTGCTGCTGCAAGCTGCCATCTGCCTGTAATTTGGCAGTTCAAATCTCACCAGGCTCAAGGTTGACTCAGCCTTCCATCCTTCCGAGGTGGGTAAAATGAGGACCCAGATTGTTGGGGGCAATAGGCTCTCTCTGTAAACCGCTTAGAGAGGGCTGTAAAAGCACTGTAAAGTGGTATATAGGTCTAAGTGCTATTGCTAATGTAATACAATCTAATTGTTTGGAGTTGGCAAAAGTGGTATGTATACTCTACCTATATATCTCCAAAGCATAGATTGTGAAAATTGCTATTAAGCATTGGAGCTTTGCCTGTTCTCTATTACTCACTCCATCAATACCTTTCTCCATTCCTGCTTGCTTAGCAAATAATACATTCTTGAGATTGTTACAGATCAAACAGGACATTTTGGGACAGGATTGTTTTAGGTCAAACAGCCACCATGCTTCAATAATTGAATGAAAGTTTCTGAGCAGTCTGCCAGAAACTTTCATTCAATTATTGAAGCATGGTGGCTCACAAGGTTGGGCTGCTGGGCTGGAAATCAGCAAGCTTGTGTTCGAGACCTGGGTTGCTGCCATGGGATGGGATTAGCTCCCATCACTCGGTCCAGCTCTTGCTGATCCAGCAGTTTAAAAGCAGATGACAAATGGGTACTACTTCAATGGACAATTTAATGGGAACATGAAAGAAGTCCCCAATTGGTCTTCTCCAGGCAATGGAGATGTCACCAGCTAAACTTTTCACCACAGAAGCACTTCTGACATGGAAGTACAGTATAGTATTCACTTACCAGTGGAGAGCAAAAATGCAACCTTTGCTAGAATAGCACACTTGATTATGTTGGCTGCCTACCCATATTGCCATCCAAAAATGTCAATTACCTCATTTTTTTTATACTTTGTTCTATTGATTGATAACTCAGTGCTTTGAGTTCAGAGTGGATGCAGTGTAAAGACCTCTGCTGTGGCACCCATTTTAAAGAGCAGGATCTCTGTTTTGCCCAGGACTTGAAACTTTTTTTTTTTTTTGAAAGTTAGCAATACACAAAAGCCCTTTTGTGGCTTGCATCTGCTAAGCAGGTCTGATTGTTCCGCTCTGATGTTTTATTGGCTTTAGCTGGAAACTATATTGCCTTGAATGTAGTTTTGCTGGAAGGCAACAAATGTTAGCAGAACTAGCCACAGATGCAGCCATTCCTTCCTTTTTTATGATTGCATCTAGTTTCATTGGAGAGTGTGAGAGAACCAGAGGCAGGGAAAGAGATTAAAAGACTTTTTTTTTTTGTCGAGGAAGGAAGCAATCTCCAGCTGTGGCTTCCCAACAAATCCTTCTCCAATATCCTGAGCCCAGCTGTCCCTTTCCTTCTTCAGCAGGAGGACTTTGGCCTTCAAACGGATTGAGCTGCTTCCACACAAGGGGTTAACCAGGCCAAACTCAGAAGAGGAGCCTTGTGGATGCCTGCCTGAACAATGAATGTGACACTCTCTGATTATCAGTAGCAAATGTTTGAGCTTATCAAATAACAGAGGAAGTTGTGTGGTTACAAATAAACCCGACTCTCGTAAATAGAAGTCTCTGCACAAGGTGATTTCATTGAACTGGAGGCCATGAAAGGCCACTTGCAGGCACGACTCCCACTCTTGTGTACACTTGGAAACAGAACCCACAATGATTAATGGCCAGCCAAGATGGTGGGGGTGGAGGAAAGGAGAAAGCAGAATCATTGGAACCCTGGCTGAGAAATGGAGCTGGGCTCCCTATCAGCAAAAGAGCAATAAATAAGCATCTCAGGATTACTGATAGGAAGTGACTCATCCTTTGGAACATAACAGGAGTTTTTCTTTTCCACCCCCAGCCCCCCCCACACACAACACACACACACCCCGCATTCCAGTCCTCCTTCCTTCTCCTCTTTCTCTCTCTCTCTCCTCATTCTCATTCTCCGTGGCAAAGGCCATTGTGTCCCAGAGTCCTCTTGGCACTTGCTGTATTTAAAAGAGAGAGAGAGAGAGAAATCAAGATAGGGAAGGCAGAGCACAGATATGCGAGTATGATGGGACTCTTAAAGGATATTTTTATAAAGCCAGAAAAAGCTATGCCAGAAAGAAAAAAATGTGGAAGGTGGACCAAATGTTGCTTTCAAGGCTATCCGTATATAGATGATCTAATTCAGAGGGCCTAATCCTTTCAGAGTAGATGTCAGGTTAGGAATTCAGTGGGTATGCTTAAAGCAGCTCATGGGAAGATTGGCTCACTCACAAAATAGTTGTCCTGGGGGACTTACCTAGTTTCAAAGCCCAGATTAGTAAAATTCTTTGTTGTTGTTGTTAGTTGCAAAGTTGTGTCTGACCCATCGTGACTCCATGGACAATGTTCCTCCAGACCTTCCTGTCCTCTACAATCCTCCTGAGTCCATTTAAGCTCATGCCTACTGCTTCAATGATTCTCTGTCCTCTATTGCCCTCAATCTTTCCCAGCATTATAGACTCTTCTCCAGTGAGCCCTTCCTTCTCATTAGACAGCCAAAGTATTTGAGTTTCATCTTCAGGGTTTGGCCTTCTAAAGAGCAGTCAGGGTTGATCTCTGGAACTGACTGGTTTGATCACCTTGCAGTCCAAGGCACTCGCAGGAGTCTTCTCCAGCACCATAGTTCAAAGACTTCAATTCTTTGGCTCTCAGCCTTTCTTATGGTCCAACTTTCACAGCCATATATTGCAACCGGGAAAACCAAAACCTTGACTATACACACTTTTATTGGCAGGGTGATGCCTCTGCTTTTTAGTATGCTGTCTAGATTTTCCATAGCTTTCCTCCCTAGGAACAAGCCTCTTTTAATTTCTTGGCTGCAGTGACCTTGGAGCCCAGGAAAATAAAATCTGTCACTACCTTCATTTCTTCCCCATCTATTTGCCAGGAATTGAGAGGGCTGGATGCCATGATCTTAGTTTTCTTAATGTTGAGTTTCAAGCCAACTTTTGCACTCTCCTTCTTCACCGACATCAAGAGGCTCTTTAGTTCCTCTTCACTTACTGCCATTAAGAGTGGCATCATCTGCATATTTGAGGTTGTTGATATTTCTCCCGGCAATTTTAATCCCAACTTTTGATTCATCTAGCCCTGCCTTTCTGCCTTTATTATTGTTATTGTTGTTATTTAGTGAAATATCACCTGCCACCTTTTCTAAGTCCCCCCTTCACAGGGTATTGTATGTTACCTTTGTTTTGTTTTCACAGCTGCACAATCTTCCAAGCCAAAATATTAGGGGGGAAATGCATAGAAACATGTTTCGATGATCTAAGGAGGGGATTTTCTGGCACATTTGGGATCTGAAGATGTATATGCAAATGTGAGTGCATGCATCGAGAGGAGAAGTGTCCAGAGAGTGACAAAGAAAGGATTTTTAGGCACTTTGGCCTACGTGGGTTGATGTTGAGACTTTGGGAAAAATGCAGAGAAAGCAACTAAGTTGATTAAAGGCCTGGAAACTAAAACATATGAAGAAGAGTTGCAGGATTTGGGTATGGTTAGTCTAGAGAGAAAAAGGACTTGGGCTGACATGATAGCAGTATTCCAGGATTTGAGGGGCTGCCACAAAGCAGAGGGGGTCAAGACAAGAAATGATGGATGGGTACTAATCAAGGGGAGAAGCAATCTGGAATCATGGAGAAACTTCCTAATGGTGAGGAGTATTAACCAGTGGAACAACTTGCCACCAGAAGTTGTAGATCCTTCATCACTGGAGGTTTTTAAGAAAAGACTGAATAATCCACCTGTCTGAAATGGTATTCTGACAAACGTTTGTGTGCCACGTTGGAGACTCCGTATCTTTTTTTTTTTTTTTTACTTTGATATGACATGTAGACTAAAAAAAGACTAAACCTTGTGATGTCAAATAATCATCCCACACTATTCAAAACAATTCTGCAATCAGGTTCACATTAATTGCACAATCGGGTATCGTGTGATTTATTTTTATACTTAGCACATTTACTTCTTACCTTTCCTTAATGCAGTTAAAGAATTTTATGAAAATCAGATGAAATACATATATGCCTAAACCACACAGCATTTTTTATATGGTAATGGTCAATATGTAGTGGGAATGCATAAAATGCAATGAAACATGCACAATAAAAGTGACTGCTTTCTACTTCCTCGGGAGTGATGTCTGATGGTTAGGAGCTACTATAAACTCAAGTTGCTTTGTACAATCAGCCAAATGGAGTTAATTTCCAACAGGACAAAAGATGCCATTGACCCCAGACATATAGAAAAGTAGAACTGGCACTTCCTGATTCTTGATTAATTAAATGTATTTATTACCTTGCCTGCTATGCCACTTAACTTCCTAAGATTGATTGCTTTACAACTAACAACCCAAAAATCAAACTATAGTAAATTAGCAATGCTTGAATTGTTACCATCCATAGCAGAAGAATCTTCAAATGTTTCCCAAATGCCTTTCTTGAAGAATAATATTTTCCTGGCTGTTTAAAAATGTAATAGGGAAGGGGTGGTCTGAATATTGGGATAAGCTTTTCCAGCTGGCCCTTCACATTGTGACTACAAGGCCTTCAAGACCACCATGGGTGATGTGATTACCTTGATTATATAATTACACACCTTTTAGTTAGGATTCAGACATATATATGGGACCCAAACAAGATTGATGATCCTCACACAGAGGACCTGGTAGGGGCAGGATGGGGAGGGGGAGATGGATCCATCCTTGCTTTTCTTGACCTCTCAGCAGCTTATGACACCGTCAGTCATGGTATCCTGGTAGATTGGCTGGGAATGGCCTGTTCAATGATACCCTGGTTTTTTTCCTTTCTCAGGACTGGTTCCAGTCAGTTTTGATCAGGGGATGGGAGGAAGGTGTAGCCTGTGGCTTCTGCTTTGTGGAGTTCCACAGGGCTGGGCACTCTCTCCACTTTTGTTTAACATCTACATCAAAGGGTGGGCTTCAAAAGTCTCTGCCCAGTTGCTGGGTGGATGTGGCCATGGTGGGTATGGTCTAGTTGGCCTCCAGCACCATGGCCGGGGGTGTGTGTGATGTTTTTGCCCTCCCTGGGCTCCGGAGGCTTTCCTTGAGCCTCAGGGAGGGTGAAAACAGCCTCCCCAGGCTCCAAATGTCAGTGTTCCAGCAAACCTCCATTCCAACCAATAACTCCAAGACATACATCTCTCAAAGGTTCCTTTTATTTGAATAGTAAGTGGCACATCTTTGGAATCCCGAATCTGAAGTTCCGGCTTTCTTGCAATGAGTAAAAACTACAAACCTATATAGCCATCATTACATCACATGGCCCAATCACTGTCTGTCCCAAGTGAAGACTTCCTTTCACTTATGCGCAACAGGACCTGACCTTGAATCAGAAAAAGAATGTCTTTATGTCTAACTAGTTATACTCCAATAAATCCCCCCCTCCCACTTTCCCAGGCTCGATTGTGGCAGCGTGGGAGCATCGGATCTCAATATGGCTTCCAAAGCTGATACTGGAGGCACTGTGGAAGCTGGAAATGGACCCATTTCTGGCCTTCCTGAACTTCTGGGAGACCCATTTTTCATCCTCCCTGAACTCTGTGTGCACCCTGCACTTATTGCATCCAAAACAGGCCACATGGGGACTCCTGGGAGGAGAGGGGTGAGATGGGGCGGGGCTAGCCAAGAGTGGGGTTTGGGGGTTCTCTGAACTGCAGAATCTTTGCTAGAAGATCTCCTGAACCCCTGCAAACCCCCATTAGCCCACCTCTGATCTATATAAAGCTGCTGGGTGAGGGCATCTTTCCAGCTTTAGTTCTGAATAGGGTTGCATAGAAAGCCATAAAGTCATAAGGAGCCAAACTCAATTGGAATGAGATGGTTGTGTATCCTAATAATAGAATCTCAATAGTTTCCATGAAAAAAATTGGAAGCTTCACGTCAAGGGTTGGGGATGGGTGAGAATTATATGACTGTACAATGCTTAACATAATTCACGTGGGATCACAGCAGATTGGCCTGGAGAGTTTGTCTGAAGAATAATAATGTGTTCAACCACATTTCTCGGTGTTCAAGTTGTGTCTTTTCAGCAATACCTCTCCAGTATTTTTAAAGCATGTTAGTGAGTCAGAGGAAATCCAGAGTGAGTTAGGGCAACCCACTGCGTGACAGTTTTTAACAGCACTATCCTTAGCTCTAGGCAATTTTAGAGTCTGCAGGTCTTATCTTGTACTTACTGGCAGGATGGCATCTGTTGCCAGACAATTTCTGTGTTTTTTTGTATAAACAACATGAGTGAAACTTAAAGGGATCATCTCACTCAGAAAACAAGAAATGACTTTAAGGTGGGATAGGCAGCTCCATAAATTTCAGTCGTGATCTGCATTAATTGTCATTATCTACTTAATTTATGCCCATATTAATTATTTTGCAATGGTACAGCAAGAGGAATACAGGCTTAGAGTTAAGGATTGATGCTCATTCAGTAGTTAGGGGTCAGAAATGGTTCAGTTCACAAATGGACAATCACTTCAACATGAGCCTACAGTGTGGCAGCAGCCCAAAAAGCCCATGCAATCCTATACTGCATAAATAGAGGGGTAGAATCAAGATCACATGAAGTATTCGTATCACTTTATAAAGCATTAGTACAGCTACCTTTGGAAAACTGCATCCAGTTTTCAATCAACCAATCAGAATAGAGCTGATGGGGATCTTGGAGGTCTTCTAGTCCAACCCCCTGTTCAAGCAAGAGATCTTATACCATTTCAGACAAGTGGCTGTCCAGTCTCTTCTTAGAAACCTCCAGTGATGAAGCACCTACAACTTTTGACAGCAAACTGCTCCATTGTCCTCACTGTTAGAAAGTTTCTTCTTAGTTCTAGGTTGCTTCTCTCCTTGATGAGTTTCCATCCATTGTTTCTTGTCCTGCCAACAGATGCTTTGGTAAATAAGTTGAGGTTCCCCCTCCTCTTTGTGGCAACCTCTCAAATACTGGAATACTGTTATCATGTCACCCCTAGTCCTTCTTTTCATTAGACTCAATATAGGTCTCTGGAGGCTAAAACATATGAAGAATGGTCACAGGAATGGGGCATGTTGAGTCTAATGAAAAGGAGGACTAGGGAAGACATGATAGCAGTGTTCCAGTGTGATGACCCAGGGTGGAATACAAAACAAACCCAGTCACAGAAAACAAGGGAAGCCCCTTTTATTCCTTCAGTTTGCTTCCAAGCTCCGAATATCTTTAATGGAAGAAGAAGAAGAAAAAAAATCTCCCACACAGTTACACAAAGAAGGAAAAAAGCAACATAAACCAGGCAAGATAAGGCTGGAGGATGTCCTATAGCAGGGGTCTCCAACCTTGGCTCCTGGAAGCCTGGCGGACTTCAACTTCCAGAGTTCCACAGCCAGCAAAGCTGGCTGTGGAATTCTGGGAGTTGAAGTCCGCCAGGCTTCCAGGAGCCAAGGTTGGAGACCCCTGTCCTATAGATAACACACACTGGGAAGGACGCCAAACTCAGAGAGGAACTATAAACTAGAGATATTTACACGATTTGTTTCCAGCGTTTGCCAGTATGCAGGTCCAAACTCTTATTCAGTTGTCACAGCTGCAGTCCATGAAGAGGATCAAGGCCCTCTACTCCCAAGGAGACCATATCTCTCCCTTATCCTCTCCTCCCTGCAACGGGCCTGGGTCCTCCTCTGACTGCTCAGCCGGCCTTTGCCCTTCCCCAGCCTCCTCCACAACCTCGGGAGCCACACTTCCACTCCCTGTTGGCTGTTCCTTCTCTCCCTCAGAGTCAGCCTCCACCAGGGGCATGACACCCAGTATTTGAGGGGCTCCTACAAAGATGAAGGGTCAACCTATTTTCCAAAGCCCCAGAAGGCAAGACAAGAAACAATGGATGGAAAGTAATCAAGGAGAGAAGCAACCTAGAACTAAGGAGAAAATTCCTTATGGTGAGAACAATCAACCAGTGGAATAGCTTGCCTTCAGAAGTTGTGGGGAGGCTTTTAAAAGAAAATTGGACAGCCATTTTTTAAAAAATCGTAGCTACTTTAGCAGGGTTAGATGTCCTCCAAGGTCCCTTCCAAATCTGTTATTTTATGTTCTATGTCTGTTTTCTCTTTTTTAAATGTCTGGCTTTCTGCATGAAATATTCCCCATGAAATATTTTAACCAACCCAAACCAAAGTGGTTGAAAATGCTAGGAAACTGAAAGTTGAAATCCTTCAGATCAATGGCATATTATGCTGGAATCTACTACTTGGGGATTCTAATCAATCTTGTAACAATCTTGAGACTGAATAGGTATTAACTGATTTTGTACTTGGAAAAGGCTTCTTAGTTGACAGAAGATTTAGAAGATGACCAGTTGCAAGTGCAACAGTGGCGGTTCTGTTCCTTTCATAGCTATGGGGAAGAGATACATTTTGGCAAATCCATCTTATTTTGCAAAGGAAGGAAAGTGACATTCTTCTACCCAACCATGAAAAGAACAGGAGCACCACGGCTCTTGGCGTGGAAAGCCACTTGCAAAAAGTAACTTTTAGTCTTTGCTTTCATGTTTCAACAACCGCATGCAAAATTAGTACATAGAACTTTGAACTTCCTTTTATATATATAAAAAAATCATTTACCCATTTATTATCAACTATCCAGAACTTGGACTGTTGCAAAACAGTCAAAAGATAAGCACCACTTATAATTTGCAAAAATGAGAACTATGCCTGGAATGTAATCACAGTTTTCTTGCTTCTTTGTTAATCAAGGACATATAATGTACTTTGAAAAGAACCTCAACCTGTCTCCTAGATTTCTGAAGTGGTAAATAGATAATTAACTCCCACAACAAGTTCAGCAAAAGGAGAAAAAGCTTCACTTTCCACTCTTGAACCTGTATCAGAAAGGATATTTCATCTAAACACAAGATTTCAAAGAAATAACAGAATATTATTCTTTTGAAAGGGACTTTGGAGGTCTTCTGGTCCAACTAGAATCAGTTGCACAGCATGGACAGATGGAATATCCTTCCCTTGCATATCCTAGTAAATAACCTCTCTTGTTTCTGTCTGTTCCATGGTGGTTTCCATCTGACCTTCAGTTCATACCTTAAATCATCTTTGACTCTAGTCCAGCTGTTAATGTTTCCCTTCCTATCCTCTCACAGAGAGTGCTATGGAAACAATATGACCTTATTCTTCAACCACTCTGATGGTGACACAATTAGCTTTATCTCCAGGTCAAAATCTACATGAATAGCTCCTGAGTGCCAATGCCTCTTTTGTGGAACATGCATTGAATGGGTGTTTGGAGAAACATTAAATCCACAATCTAATACTTGGAATGGAATATTTTTGGCTTCAGGATGACAGCTTTTCTGTTCTCCCTTGTATCTTGGTTTATTTATTTATTTTTATTTTTGTTCATCAAACATGTACAAGATAACAAGTATGGCTATGAACCAGTGGTGGGATTCAATTTTTTTTTACTACTGGTTCTGTGGGCATGGCTTGGTGGGTGTGGTGTTGCTTGGTGGACATGGCTTGGTAAGCGTGGCAGGGAAAGCATACTGCAAAATCCCATTCCCTCCCCATTCCTGGGTGAGGGATACTGCAAAATCCCATTCCCTCCCCACCCTACTAACCTGCTTTCCAGCTCTGTTCTCCTGTGTAGGGCAACCAAAGAAGACCCAGCCAATCAACCAGGACTTGGGAGGCAGAGAAGAGATGGGGACGGGGCCAGTCAGAGGCGGTATTTGCTGATTGTCCAAATTACTCAAAATTTCTGCTACCAGTTCTCCAAAACTGGTCAGAATCTGCTGAATACCACCTCTAATATGAACATAAAGATGAACAAAGGAAGTAAATAAAGGTAAATCAGGGACAGTAGGCACGCATGGACCCTTTAAGGACCTCTTAAGAATGGGGTGAGGTCCATGGTGGACAGTTTGAGATTGAAGCTGTGAGGTCTTGAGGTTGTAACAACATTGTTTCCCAACTGATAAATAGACTCCCTCGGAATGCAAAATACATGTGCAAAACCAGAGTGAACTTCACCAAATGGCCTTTCTGGTTCATTGGTCAAAACTCAAGGATTGATTGAGTTGAACCTGCTGGCCAAATTCACCATCTCATCAAACCTAGCCCACACCAAGGAGAGTGATTGATAGATTCTGTCAGTGGTGATAAGGGGGAAGGGGCATGGGAGCAAAATACAGCTGGAGAAATCCATGAATCCCTTTTCTCAGAGGGGACATAATTATTTAGGTACTCAGTTCGCACCTATTTGCTAGAACCTGTTTTTAATATTCTAAGCAGTTTAGAGAACTGGTTGTTAGAAGAAATTACTGGCCTAATCCTGTAAGGAAGGCAGGAAGGAAACATTCTGGTGTTGCTTACAGAAACTGCCTCTCCCTTAACCCTTATTACATTTTTGGCAGGACTAGATTTCCTGTCTCAGGAACTTCTCTGGAGTTTTTCTTCCCTCCTTTGTTGGTACTTTGCTTATGTGGAGTGACCATTCAAAGTTACAATGGCACTGAAAAAAGTGACTTATGACCATTTTTCACACTTACGACTGTTGCAGCATCCACACAGTCATGAGAAGCCAGCCGAAGAGATGCATGCCTCAATGTGAGTAATATTGAGTTGGCCATGCCCAGCCAGTCACATGACCACCTAGCCATGTCCACCCAGTCACATGACCACCAAGCCACACCCACCAATTAAGCCATGCCCACAGAACCAGTTGTTAAAAAATTTGAATCCCACCCCTGACTGTACTATGTGTCACTATTATCAAGGGGAATGACAAAGATTAAATTTCCTGCCACCTAAAGGACTGCTAGATAACCCTTTAATTTGACTGTGGGGGAAAAACACCCTCCAGCATGCTTAAGGAATCTTTTGATTATCTTTCTGCATTCTTCAGCTTTATTTTCAAAGTATAATAATAGCATATACCATATTATAATCATGATGTGGTATCTTTGTTCACACAACTCAAGTCAGTTAAATACTATAACTAGTTTCTCAGAAAAGTCAAAAACATAGATCTTTTAAAAAGAGTTTAGTTCTTCAAATAAAATCATTAATGCATTGTACATTATACACCAGCCTTCATATTGTTTCAATAAATGAACAGTTATTACTAGAGAAAAAACACAATGTACTGTCATCGTCATCATCATCATCTATTGTTACAGAATATGGAATAACAGAGTTGGAAGGGACTCTTAAAGGTCTAACCCCCTGCTCAGGCAATCCCCTGCTCAAGCAGGAGACCCTATACCTGTGATGGAGAACCTATGGCATGCATGCCTCACTACGCATGTGTGCACCTCACTGCTGATTTTTTCAGTTGGTTTCAGGCCTTTTTCGGCCTCCCAGAGCCTTGGAAAAATCCTCTGCAAGGCTTTTCAAGACGAATTATAGGCCCATTTTGTCACTTCCGGTATTACAGGAAGTGATGAAACGGGCCTGTAATTTGGTCTGAAAAGCCTTGCAGAGGCTTTTACTAAGTCTCTGGGAGGCCAAAAAAAGGCCTCAAACCAGCCGAAAAATCAGCTGTGAGGGGCAGTGCAGGTAAGAGGGGGGGGGGAAACGCACACGCATGTACAGGGGGTGTGGGGAGGGGGTCACGCATTGCATTCTGGGTGCTGGCACCCAAGTGTGCAATTTTTGGAGCCCAAAAAGGTTAGCCACCACTGCCCTATACCATGTTAGACAAAGTGTTGTCAAAATATCTCCTGCCTCCGTTCTCCTAGCTATCACCAATTATCAGGTTCTGAAGATGTTGAGAGCTAACACTGAGGCTTTCTACATGCAAAGCAGGTACTTTACCATTAAACTATGGTGTCGATCCAAACATTGTATCATACTGAGGAACATTCCTGGGAAATTGACAAAATAAATTTGATTGAGAGCACGTACTTGAAATTAGCAACAGTACCTTGCTTTACAAGAGGACGTCATATGCTGCCTCACTTATGATTATGTAATTGCCTTAAACTTTGGAGAAATTTTTTCTTAAATGGTTAAATGGTTGCACTGTATATCATCATTACAAAGACAAGTATTTGGTTTTTTTAATAGCTATGCAGATTGTTTCACATTGTATTTTACAACTATAGACCGTACACATAACAATTTACAATATGCATAATATAAATGAACAAACTGGAGATATACTGAGTTTTAATCTCCTTTTGTGGTTGAATGAGTAACAAATGTGTAACTCAGGGGAGGTACATATTCTCTCTGTCTTTATCTTTCTCTCTGTCTCCAACCAATTGATTAGCTGCAAGAAATGGCTGGTTTTTAACAGTTTATAAAGTCGGTACAAGATCAAGGCAGGTCGGATTTAAATGTCTTTGGAGAATCCATTTTTCCAGATAGCTGGTAGACTGACTTGCTTGGAAGGGAATTACTCTTTTAGAAGAAGCAGACACAGAGTTATTTAGTTTAAGGGTGCTACTGGATCCCAATCTTCCTCTGGTTTCAGAGATGCATGAAAAAGCTAGGAAATCATTTATCAACTTGGGCTGATATCTATCTATCCAGGGGTGGGATTAAATTTTTTAACAACTGGTTCTGTGGGTGTGGCTTAGTTGGTAGGTGTGGCTTGGTCATGTGACTGGGTGGACATGGCTTGACGGTCATGTTATTGGATGGGCATGGCCAACTCAATATCACTCACATCAAGGCACCATCTCTTGCCCGGCCTCTCATGACTGTGGGGATGCTGCAACAGTCATAAGTGTGAAAAATGGTCATAAGTCACTTTTTTCAGTGCCATTGTAACTTTGAATGGTCACTCCACACAAGCAAAGTACCAGCAAAGGAGGTGGGGAAAACTCTAGAGATGTTCCAGAGACAAGAAATCTAGTCCTGCCAAGAATGTAATAAGGGTTAAGGGAGAGGCAGTTTCTGTAAGCAACACCAGAATATTTCCTTCCTGCCTTCCTTACAGGATTAGGCCAGTAATTTCTTCTAACAACCGGTTCTCCGAACTACTTAGAATGTTAACAACCGGTTCTAGTGAATAGGTGCAAACTGGTAGAATCCCACCCCACTATCTATCTATCTATCTATCTAATCTATCATCTATCCATCCGTCCATCCATCCATCAACTGCCTGTTTGAGCTCTGGTGGTGCAGTGGTTAAAATGCAGTGTTGCAGGCTAACTCTACCAACAGCCAGGAGTTTGATCCTGACTGACTCAAGGTTGATTCCAAATCAGTAAAATGGGAGCCCACATTTTTGGGGCAATATGCTGACATTGTAAACTGCCCAAAATTAACTGTTAACTGAAATTTACTGTTGATTTTAACCGACAATGTAAAATTATGAATTTTCTTTGTTTGAAATGCTTGATTTAAAATTTTCTTTGTTTGAAATGCTTGATTTAAAATTTATTCCTTATTGCAAATGGTTGGGGTGGAGGGTGGATTGTTGCCAGTGTACCAAATGAAATAATAAGATAAACTGTATATGTCCCCTGAGGGGAAAAAGAGGGGAACCAACCCTGTGAATGGTGGACCAGTGCCCACACTTGCAGCGCAACTCATGCAAGCAATGGGGCCAGCACTCACAGACATGCCACACAGCTGGATTGCATATTGAGCTGTGTACACATGCGTGTGCATACTGGCCTGCCACTCGCACAAGTTGAACTCAGTGTGTTTTGTACCAACCTACTTCCCATGTGATCCAGTTCCAAACAGGCCATGGCCCAATAGTGGGCTGTAGCCCCAGGGGTTGGGGACCCCTGATGTAATGTATTATGGAGCAGTATATAAGTCTACGTGCTATTGCTATTTTCTGGAAGGCAATGACTTTAAAACTGTAGCGCTAATAACTTCCAGTTTTGTATGGGCTCCATATAAGATCTGCTTTTGTGCTTTAATCCAGAAACTTCAGACGGCACAAAATCCAGCAGCAGAACTGGTCTTGGGGGAAAAAGGAAAGGGATCGTATAACTGAGTTTAAAACAGCCACATTGGCTGCCAGTTTCTGGGCAAAATACAAACTGCTGATCATGCCCTTTAAAACATTTCAAATCCAGACTATCTGAGAGAATGCTACTTGTTCTGTCCTCACTGCACATTAGTCTGTGTACAGCTAAACCTACCTATCCTCCAATAAAACAGACCTGTGTGCTTATATCTGAATGCTTTATTGAAAGAACAGGATATGGTGAAACTGGGGAAAATGGGGATACATACAATGAGAACCAAATACAAGGTAGTACTGAGTTATTGCTGAACATAACAATTAATAAATACAAGCAATTTAAATCTGACCAGCAATGCTCTGGGTGTGGGATGTTGGTTTATCCTTAATTTGGTGCCACAGATTAAGATGGTTTCTTCTTTGTGCTTCTGCCTTCCCCAAATGCTAAAGGAAATGGAGTCTGGCTTCCTAGCATGCATTTGTTTTGAGTGTGGGTGGATGGGTAATGGGGTGGGTCAATTCAAACAATATACTTGGTATTTGTCTCTCCAGCCACTGGATGGGGCTAGAGAGCAACAATGGTACATAAAGATCATATATTTGTCCCTCTGGCCACTAGATGGGGCTAACGAGAATCAACAGTATATAAAAGTTATATACTGGGGCATGACACTTCTGCTTATATAAACCTCAATGTTTATTGAAACCCTCTGAGAAGACATGCTCATAAGTTGCATCACTCAGAGCTGTACAATTTCCATTGCTGGTTCTGTTCTTTGAAAAACATGGCTCTTCTCTTTATTAGTTGTTAAACATATCCTTGCAATGCCATTGAGCTGTTGATTTTAACTGACAACTAAAATTATGGATTTTCTTTGCTTTAATTGCTATTCATTCAATTTAAAATTTATTTCCTATTGCAATTGGTTAGGGGGTTGATTGTTGCCAGCATACCAAATGAAACAATAGATAAACTGTAAAAAAAAATATTCAGCAAAGCGGTTACAATGATCCATTTAAGAGCCTTGGTGGTGCAATGGTTAGAATGCAGTATTGCAACAAGATGAAGCAGACTTAAGTCACACTTACTACACCCTGGCAATCATCCTTGATTACCACTAAACAACTAATGGTTCTTACTCTAGGTCAGAAGCTGATGGTACAGAATGTTGACAGCTAAGCTATTAGTAGGACAAACCCATTACAATGAGCCACAGTGTTGTAGTGGTTAGAGTGCAGTACTGCAGGTTTCTTCTGCTGCCTGCTGATGGCCTGCAATTTGGCAGTTCAAATCCCACCAGGCTCAAGGTTGACTCAGTCTTCCATCCTTCCAAGGTGGGTAAAATCCCAGATTGTTGGGGGCAATAAGCTGACTCTGTGATCTAATAAAGATTTGTGACTGTCGCTGATGGAAAGAAGCTGCAAGCAACAGGGTTAAAAGAAATAGAGGCTTTAAAAAAAACCCTGCTCCCTTATAAAGATAACAGGGGCACACAGCAGATGTTACATTTGGAGACACTTAGTTTTATGGTTCCACCTGCATCCATTTAATGCTTTTAAAACCCTGCTCAGTTGTGTAAGCAGATAGAAAAATTTAGGATTGTTTAGGCATGGAGTATGTGTTGCCAGTTTTAAAGGCATCTTTTGAGTGTCTATATTCTATCTCCATAATGTGTAGCTATGGAAGAGAAACCAAAATAATATTTTTTATGTTTTCCTTTTTAAAATACAAGAAGAGGAACCTCCTTTTTTCGGATTCTTGGTGGATCTAGCTTATTTTTCATGATCCACCTTTATTTTTCATTTTTACAATAATAGATCATGTTTGATTTACAAAATAAATAACGTTCAAGTCTGTGAATGTAACCAGTACACCTTCCTCCTCCTCTTTTCCCCACTGGGAGGTGGAATTGGGCTAAAAGTTGTGGTAGTATGCTACTGGTTCAGACCAGTCCAGTTGAACCTGGTAGTAAAAAAAAAAAAAAGCCAACCATCAGCTGAGAGGAGGGGGAAAAAATCCTCCCTGTGCATTTCTTTTCTTTACCCTTGCAGCAGGTCTCAGTTGGTATGGAAAAAGCTGTTTGGCAAAGCATGCCCACCAAGCCACGCCCACCAAGCCACGCCCACCAAACCGGTAGTAAAACAATTTGAACTCCACCACTGGTTAAAAGCCCAAGGTCACCCAACTGGCTTTCATGGCTAAGGCAGGACTTCAACTCACAGTCTCCTGTTCTCTAGTCTGGTGCCTTAACCACTGGACCAAACTGGTTCTCCTATGCAGGTAGTACTCAACTTACAACAGTCCACTTAGTGACTGTTCAAACTTACAACGGCACTGAAAAAAGTGATTTATGACCATTTTTCACACTTATGACCATGGCAGCATCCCCACGGTTACATGATTTGCATTCAGATGATTGATGACTGACTCACATTTATAACTGTTGCAGCATCCCAGGGTCACATGATCACCTTTTGCAATCTTCTGACAAGTAAAGTCAATGGGTAAGCCAGATTCGCTTAACAACCAGGTTACGAATTTAACAACTGCAGTGATTCACTTAATACGTGCAGCAAAGTTGTAAAATGAGTCAAGACTCTCTTAACCAACTTCTCACTTAGCAACATAAATTTTGGAGTCAGTTGTGGTCATAAGTTGAGGATGACCTGTATAAAAGATTATCTATCTATCTAGCAAGCTAGCTAGCTATCTATCTAGCTGTGATGACCCAGAGTGTAACACAAATGTAACAAAATCCAAAACGTAAATAAATGTCCTTCAATGCCTCCAACTTGGCCCCACTGTTCAATCATACTCAGTTGGAGATAAAACGTACTCAAAAATAGTCTTCAAAAGAAAACAGTACAGTCTGAACTTAATGAGCAGATAGAGGTGAAATAACAAACCAAACTACAATGATGAAATTTCCACAAAGGAACAGAGATGTATTTATCAAATTCAAAGAGATAACAAGGCACAGTCTGTTGGAAGGACGCCAACCAAGATAACTTCAGACCAAAATAAAACATGCTTTGTTTCCGGCATTTGCCAGTACACAGGTCCAAACTCTTATTCAGGTGTCACAGCTGCAGCCCATGAAGAGGATCAGAAGATCCTGAGGAGACCACCTCTCTCCCTTATCCTCTCCTCCCTGCATGCCCTAGGATGGATAGGAGATGGGCCTGGGTCCTCCTCTGACTGCTCAGCTGGCCTCTGCCCTTCCCCAGCCTCCTCCACAACCTCTGGAACCACATTTCCACTCCCTGCCGGCTGTTCCTCCTGTCCTTCAGAGTCAGTCTCCAGCAGCTATCTATCTAGCTAGCTAGCTAGCTAGCTATCCTTTTCCAAATTCCATCCCTAACTGGAAATACCAGAGATCATCTGAGGTGTAGAGTATCTAATCCACCATTGACCTATGAGCAAGCTATTATTTCATTTCTCAAAATGTTTCCAAGTGACTAGCCTTTTTATTTCCTAATCCTTATGATTCTGGATGGTCAGACTGGTGAGTTTTTATGAGATCTATTCCCTGTCTTCCTTTCCTTGCAAGTCTCCATGCACATTCCACAGCCTAAGAGAAAGGAGAAAAAATAAGATTGGAAATGCAGGCTCTTTATTCATCCATTTATTTATCTTTTTTTCCTCTCTCCTCATCAGCATCTGTTTAAAAACTATCAGTGAATGAATCCCACCTGGCACTGTATTCATTCTATTTCATTCTGTCTAAAAGTTCCTCTGAGCAGCTGGCAAAATATGAAAAAAAAAAAGAAAATTAGCCTAGACTGAAGAGAAAAATATGAGAAGTTGAAGATCCCACTGGAAGTGGAAATTATGGAATGAGATCTATAAATAATAGTTTTTTTTACTGTGTTTCCTGTGACTCATTTTTTTTTTTTTTGAGGTCTTCTTACTCCTGTCTTCATTCTTTCTGTTTTCATAACAAAAATATGTCCAGTAAAATTATACAGGAAGGCAATTATAATCTACATTTTCCTTATATCTGAAATTCAGGAAAGTACTCCAAGTTAAGAAGCTGTCCAATTCAAATCTGCAGTTCTCCAGAGTGCTGTATTGATGAATTTAACATTATCTTCAAAATGCCACATTAGGCATTTTTTACATTATTGAAGGAAGGATGACTTTTGTTCACCATGTTGTATATACAAGCATGTCCATCTTTTAAGATTTGGCAGATACGTGGAATCTTTTTTTTTTTTTTTTTTTGTAATTTTCCTTCACAAAAATGAAGGTATGTATGGCCTCTTTCTTGATTTCACCTACAACATTTGTTGACTTTTGATTAAGATCAAGTATTAAGTAGATATCATCAAGGTCTTGTTAATTTTGTAACTATGAAATATATGGGCCAAAATCAATTGACAGTCCAAGTTTTCATTCAGTTGCTAAGTCATGTCCGACTCTTGGCAATCCCATAGATCATAGCATGCCACACACCCCTGTCCTCTTGGAGTTTGCCCAAATTCACGTCTATTGCATCACTATTTAACCATCTCATCCTCTGCAGTCCCTTTCTCCTTTGGCCTTCAATCTTTCCCAGCATCAGAAGTCTTTTCAAATGAGTCCACTGTGCTTATTAGGTAGCCAAAGTGTTTGAGCTTCGGCTTCAGTATCTGTCCTTTAGGATTTAGTTTGTTTCCTTTAGGATTGACTGATTTGATCTCCTTGCAGTCCAAGGGACTCCCAAGAGTCTTCTCCAAGACCACAATTCAAAACCATCAATTCTTTGGTGCTCAGCCTTTCTTATAGTTGATGGCCCAAGGGCAACAATTAATTTTAGGGCTGATGTGAGTTGCATGAACGTGATTTTTTACTGAAGCTGATTCATGCCTCTGAACATACAGTACAGTGGTGGGATTCAAAAAATTTTTACTACCGGTTCTGTGGGCATGGCTTGGTTGGCATGGCGTGGCTTGGTAGGTGTGGCAGGGGAAAGATACTATAAAATCTCCATTCCCACCCCACTCCTGGGGGAAGGTCACAGTGGTGGGATTCAATTTTTTTTACTACCAGTTCTGTGGGCATGGCTTGGTGGGTGTGACAGGGGAAGAATACTGTAAAATCTCCAGTCAGAGGTGGTATTTGCCAGTTCTCTGAACTACTCAAAATTTCCGCTACCAGTTCTCCAGAACTGGTCAGAACCTGCTGAATACCACCTCTGATATAGTAATATGAATGGGATATGATAAGATTATGAAGGATATAAAACCAACTTTAGACGAGTTTTATTTCTATAGACTCCTTTCTGCAACATGTTGTTCTCCAGGCAAGCTTGATGACACATCCCATCATGCCAAGCCAACCTAGTCAACTTAGCTAGTGGTGTTGCCTGCTGGGAATGATGGGATAGGGATTAAGTTTAAGAAAGGTTGCTGTAGTGTAGATGGTCCTTATCCCTCAAAACTATACATGAATGAATCAAAACCTGAATTTGGATGGAGGAAGAGAAGGGTGGGGGATTCAGGATATTCACATCTCGTTTTAGGATACCAAGGCCTCTTCCTTTCCCTGCAGCCATAACAAAAATAATTGGGAACAAATGTAGTTAAATGAAAACATATGCTGCCACAGATACAGAGAGAAGTTTCCGGATATAGAGCAGAACTGCAATTGGACAGTTCATACTGCACACTCAAATAAAAAAAAAGAAGGAAAGGCATGCAAATATATACAATCCAGGTATATGCCATGGCGATTCTGCAGAAGGGCCTGATGGAATTGCAGGAAGAAAACACTTCTGCAGCTACAGAGAACGGTGATCATGAAAATAAAATTTGCAACAACAACAACAAAAGGTTTAGATTTCAAGGGCAGATGGCAGTGTTGACTTTGCAGGTGTCTGTATTCTGACCTGTCCTATGGTAAGGCTAAAGAAATTATCTACATGGCTGAGGTAAAGGTTACATACATGCGAGTTATTTCTGGCTCTTGGGGCAGAGCTCATCTCTGTTACAAAGGGTCATGTGGTCATGTGGCTGGCATGATTAAATGCCGAAGGCACACAGAATGCTGTTACCTTCCCACCAAAGGTGGTCCCTATTTTTCTACTTGCATTTTTGTGTGCTTTCGAACTGCTAGGTTGTCAGAAGCTGGGACAAGCAACGGGAACTCACTCCATTATACTAAGGATTTGAACCGCCAAACTGCTGACCTTTCTGATCGATAAGCTCAGCATCTTAGCCACCACATCCCTGTATCTACATGGCTAAATGGCCATTAAAAATTAAATCTAGTTTGGCAAATACTTGAATGCATAAAAAAGAGCAATATCTTGTGCTATGACCCTGAAAAATTTGCCTATTCCTTAAAATAACTGATGCTAGTACAAAGGGTATCCAGAGTTTGCCAATATATTGCATAATATCTTCTATCTGAGAAGAATATGGATAACCAAATGTTGGCTTACAGGTTCGTTTCTGTATGAGATATCCAAGCTTGCATAGAATATGGTGAAGGTACTTGCAAGTAAAGCTTGACATTGTTTGAGCTTGTGAGGTAATGGCCAAAATGTACAAGAGCTGACTGAACTGTCTTTGTTTGCAGGGAATGTTGTGAGAGATTGAAGGTATGACTAAGAATAATGAACTATTTCTTTCTGCCATTGGTATTTTTGTGAAACCTTTGACAACAATAGGTCCTAGCCAGGGATGGGATTCTACTGGCTGAGACCGGTTTGGGTGAACCGGATGATAAATTTGCATCTGGTTCATCGAACCAGTATTTGAATTGACCAGCTGGCCCCCCACCCCTCCCTGCCCCTCCCAGTAGCCCATTTTCGATGCAGGTAAGTGCAGGGTCTGCGCCGAGGCTCTGGGAGGAGGAAACGGGCTTGTTTCCAGCTTCCAGAGGGCCTCCAGAGCCGGGGAGGCCATTTTTGCCCTCCCTGAGGCCCAAGAGGCTTCCCTTGAGAAGGTGAAAAACAGTCCTCCCAAAAGTACCAGAAATTGCAAAATGGGCCTGCTTCTGGCTTTCGGAGGGCCTCCGAATCCCACCCCTAGCCCAAGCTGGTGATAACCACAACATATGGAAGGAAGGTCACAACTTAAGACTGAAAGAAGATTGTGTGTGCTTAAGAATTAGTGTTTAAGTAAAACTAAAAGAAAAGAGAAGGCCAGACTAGATTTTAATAACCCTGGTCTGATCTACTAGTATGGGGTTCGATGATTCATACTGTATGGTAGAAGGTGTAGGTTTAATTCTGGAAAGTATGAAGTGATGTCCAGATTGCTGTTAGCATATATGAAAAGAGGAATTGATAGCTAGGTAATAATTACACGATGGATGGTAGAAGAAAAAAATGAATACATTTAGGAAAATACTGTGCAACATCTTGAATTAATGTTGGGTGGGAGAGATATTAATTCACATATTATTGTATCATGCAATATATTTAGTAGTTGCTACATTCTAGTTTGGAGCCACCAACATAGCATCATGCACAAAATTCAGATCTTTCTGTAACTTGGTCGACACATCTAGATCATCATCACCTTCAGAAAGGTGGTGAAAACTTGACTTTCTCCTTAGGCTTTGGGGACAGGATAAATAGATTGTCCCATCTGGAGAGGGTCATTTTCTGCTCACCTAGTAATGTTTTGGATGCTAAACCCAAAAGGAAGTGCTATAGAATCTACTTATTTTCATATTAACACAGTTCTGTTATATCATTGTTGTACTATCTACAACACCGCTTCTCATCTTTAGCATCAATAATGGTATTGGTCAGTGGTGGGATTTTTTTAAAAAATGCTAGGCTTAGTGGGCATGGCAGGGGAAGGATACTGCAAAATCCCATTTCCTCCCCACCCCACTAACCTGCTTTCCAGCTCCATTCTCCTCTGCAGGGCAACAAAAGAAGACCCAGGCAATCAGCTGGGATTCAGGAGGCAGAGAATAGACGGGGCAGGGCCAGTCAGAGTGATATTTTCCAGTTCTCCAAACTACTCAAAATTTCTGCTACTGGTTCTCCAGAACAAGTCAGAACCAATACCACATCTGGTATTGGTCATAAAGACATCTGACTAGATTTGGTTCAGCTTGTTGGATCAGGGACAGGCTTCCTTGTTGTCCCACATTTCAGGGATGTCAGAAGAGCTAAAGTTAATAAGGGCTGTGCTTCATCTTAGGCCTCAAATGCTATGGAACTTCTCCCAGATTAAACTGGCTCCCTTCCTGGCAGATTTAAAAAAATGATTAAACAATGAGTGTCACTCTTATATTGTACAGTGATACTTAAATAGAATAGAATAGAATAACAGAGTTGAACTTTACGATATGTTTTTGAGATTTAAGCTGAAGTTATTTAATCCTGTTGTTCTTACTGTGACATCTATTCACTTAGAATTGGGAAATCGTAGTGGAATAATAAATTAATAGCTATCATTTTAAAAAAGATCAGAAAAGCTCTGATTAAATAAAATTATCACAGTCAACCAGATTCCTCTGGAAGGCCAAAATGAGAATAAGATAGCAACAGTAACTGGTGCGCAGAAATATTCTACCTCTGATCTGATCTACTACAAATGGTAAAGTAACTTAATGAGTCTTAAAGTCTTATCTTTGACTGTATTTAATATCTTTTGAAAGCTGGTAGTTGTCATCACATCCTATGGTAGCTGAATTGTAGGATGAGAAGCACTTATTATTTTTTTTTGTCTGTCTTGGTGTCCTCTAGTAAATCTACTTGGAAACCCTTGAGTTTTATTCAGTTCTCCTCCAAGATCATCATCTGCAAAATTTCAAAGTTGTATAAAAGTCACTTGTCTGGATCCATGAATAAATCTATAAGTAACAATGTTGGGAACTGTAGCTTTACTATTGTGAAGTTGGCATGGACTTTTATGCCTCCACTACACAGGGTCATTTCACAATGAAAAGTCTAAGTCTTGTCAAATCTCTCTGGAATCCACTTCAACTCTTGACGATTTCATAAGGGTTCCCATGAAATTTCTTGGCAAGAATATGGAATGTTTGCCATGCTGTTGCCTTCTTGATATTTGTTTGACTTGCTGAACTTGAATGATCTCAAAAAAAAAAGCGAACCAGAGTCAGACTTGGTTCATACTTAGATCTGAGAAGAGCTAGACTGAAAAATCAAATAAACTTCTTGGCTGGGAACAATAGTAGACCATGACTGATTATTGTGAAGGAAACCACATAGTTTTCAATTAGTTCCCAGGAATCAAATTTACGTGCACAGTTAAATAACATTTGCTTCAGTGCTCACAGACACTGAGTTGCAGATTCTAAGGCCATTTACCAAAGACACTTTTTAAAGTTTTCACACTGTTCTGACCAAAAATATGGTTGTTGTACGGTTAAACTATTTCCCATTAATATTTTTAACTTATTTTTATTTTTAGTGGGACAGAGAGCCTTGAGAATGGTTCTTCTTTCTCTCCTAAAGTAAATGTTGATGGCTAGTTTAGGAAAAAGGCCCTTTCCATATTTGCTAGAGAATAACTGAGTACTCTTTGAGAAAGTCTTGTGGATAAGTAAGATTTCCTGTGGATTTGTTCTTACCAAATGAAAAGAAAAATTTTCCAAGCACAATTCTGGTAGCAAGGCATGGGAAGTTTTAACGGGTCTTCCAATTTTTGATTTTAGTCTATGTGTGTTGACTGAGAAATTCCGGGAGTTGAAATCCATGCAACTTAAAACAGTCAAGTTTGAAAAACACTGACTTAATAAGATCCTGTCAACATTATGTCTCTGAGGCTCATTGTTAATCCAAACCTTTACCAATTCTTCCCCAAAGAAGTTTTTTACACTGTGGCACTGGACTTTGAATGCCTCTTCTCGTTAGCCATTTTTAGGAAACCCATGTTTTAATTCCTTCCTTCTCAAATGTTTAATACAAGGCTCCAGTGGTGGAATTCAAAATATTTTACTACCGGTTCTGTGGGAGGGCGGTTCGCAAACTGGCAGCTACCACCACTGCAAGGGTCCCTCTTTTGTTTGTGTGTGTCCTTCAGACAGCCTGAAAAGACAAGTCATAAAAGTTTTGGATGCGAGTGGTGCCCAGAGACAACAAATTATCAACAAAATGTAATGTCCTATGTTAATCAACTGTAAAATTATTTGTACCTGGGTAGGAATATTTTTTACTACAATCAGTTAATTGTAAATTAAATTAAATCTTTGATCTGATTAATATTTTTTTCTCCCATTTTTTTTTTGTCTCAGACCATTAACTCAAGCATACCCTGGCATTGATTTTAAGAGGAATAGGTACCTAATTTTCATTGCAGAATGCTCAGATATGAAATTCCACATGTTAGGTTGAAAAAAAGCTTTTCTCTTTTGCTGAGAGGATAACAAAAATGGGTATACTTCTTCATTTATTTGGCTCAGTTTTTCTAGGATTGAATATCGTTCTTATATTAATACATATGGCTTGTTGTGACAAACTGATAGATAGTTTCTATTCAAGTCCCAAATCTTAAGGAGAAAAATCTCAGGATGTTCAGATATTGTTGGACTATAGATTCTAATCAGTTGTTCAGGCTAATGAGAGATTAAGCCCAGCAACTTGTAGGGTGCTATAAGCTATCTATCATGATTAAGAAGACATATCAACCTTTCTTTGCTCATCATCCTTCAAATGAATTGAATTTTTGATCTCTATAACCTCCAGCTAGCAATGCTGTTGATTATGTTATTCTGAGATCATAGGAACTGAATTTCAACCCAATTTACAGGCACTGGTTCAGGAAACAACACTTTTATTAACAGTTATTAGTTTTGATGGTGAAATAGCTAATGTGGTGAAAAGGTAGAACTGGGCTGAGCAGTGGAGTGAAGGATGAAAGTTCATCCTTGCCCCAGGGAATTTTTGGGTCTCGAACACGGGCTTGCTAATCTCCTATCCAGTATTCCAACCACGTGAGTCACCTGCTCCTAATAATCCCATTAAAATTTATATACAAATAGATGGTAAATTTACATATACAAAAGCTCTTTCAAAGATGGAACAGACAATATTTTTATTTACATTGGGAACTTGATTATTTCTGAGTTGATTTCCTGAAGTGTTCAGCATAATTTTAACTGAAACCCCAGTCCACAGTGATGAATACATTCGACAGCTGCTACAAATTTATTCAAGTATTAGAATGCACATGGCATTCTGAGCACATGGCAACCTTACTGAGCAACCTCTATGAAAATTATTTGCCAGGTATGCTTAAACTGTACTTATACTCCATATTCATTATTATTTTTTTCTGCTATTCTACTGCATAATAATACCCCACATCTCAGCAGGTAGTACAGAATCATCTGTGCTGAAATAGATTCTTGCCAAGAAAGAAAACCTAGTGAATGGCAAGCTGCCCCAAAGAACAGATGTGTTATTTAAGCTGAGCCTGATCAAAACTGCCAGATTCATATTACTACCAACTCCAGCCAACCCAAAGACTGTTTGCTTCCATCAATCACATGATCTAAATTTGTGCCTCTATTTTGTTTGTTTGTAACTGAAGAGGATTGAGCCTGCAGTACCAGGATGGTATCTGCAAAAGACCAAGCTTTATCCCCTGGCTGGGGAATTCTGGAAGTTGAAGTTCACACATCTTCAAGTTGCTAAGGTTGAGAAACACAGCTCAACCTGTACATTCCATTGATGTAATCTTTTGTATACACTGTACATTCCATTGATGTAATCTTTTGTATATAATAGCAGATAAAAGACCATATGAAAAATCTGGAGATCTGAGTTGGAAGTGTTGGACTAATTAGAGAAATATAGTATAGGTCAGCTTATATGTCTTATCTCCTACAGTATCTCTCCTCTATCTCTCCTCTCCTCTATGTCTTTTTTCCTATCCTTCCTTTTCTCTCTCTGTCCCTCCCTTCCTCTCATTCTCCCTCCCTCTCCTTCTCTCTCCCTCTATTTTTTTCCTGAGTAAGTTAGGTCATTGACAGGTAATCATGTGTCCTCAGTTGTTTTGTTCCAAAGTATCCAAGAAAAATTTATTTGCCTGCCTCTGGGCTAAGTGTTGTGAGATGAGGAATGTTGTTCTTTTTCATCCTTACCTCATCTTTTAATCATCCAGTTACTACATTCTAAAACCTGTAAACATCATCTTCCTCACCAATCAAAATTCATTCATGGGTTTTGAAAGGTAGCCCAATGTTTTTCTGATTACAGAATGTTTCTAAGCTGGATATTTGATTTATCAAGCCAAATATATTGATATCCTGCAATGAATTTGAGGAGATGAATAGAAAAATGCCTTGTTATTGAACATCCCAAACAATAATTTTATCACTAGAAAGATACTTGGTTAATTATTCATCATTGTACAAACATCTGGTTTCTTTAAACCAGCCCACATTGATCCAGAAGTGAGGTTTGTGCAATTCTTTGACAGCTTCCTAAAATGGAATGTAGAAAAAGGAATAAAAGGAAAAAGTCCAGCAGGGGATTAGAAAAGAGAGATGGGAAGAATAAAAGCAATAAAGGAAAAGGACATTTGAAAGGACAAGGATGGCTGCAAAATGATACACCTCTTGAGAGGGATCAAGGATGGGATTTTTCTTTATAGTAGGACACACAATATTGCCACCATAAAACTTCATGGGATTTTATCATAATATGTTGGGTCTGAGTCACTTTTAGCAAAATCCCATCATGATTCACTTAGTAACAATTTGAAGAAACCTATTAGTGGGAAAATCTGAAATGGCAATAATTTTTCTCACCGCCACCACCCTTAGCCCAATAAAAATGTACACACTATGTTTCGAAGATGAGCTTTTTTTTTTTTTGCTTGGCAAGTGTTGTGTGATGACCAAGAAAACAGTCCAACTCACAGGAAAGTATGAACAGTCTGACCAGGCACACAGCGCACAACCAGTATTCCATTCAGACATAAATGATGTAATTTTAGAACATGTTGGCAGAAACATTATGGCAGAGTGTGTGATGTGGCCACAAAGGAATGGCAATGTGAGAGCCAGCCTTTAAGTATTCTGGTGTGGGAGGGAGGAAGTGGGAATGGAATAATAAGAGGGATGAGGGAAAAATAGATTCTGGTTTCCTTAAAGCTGTGATCAGTCACCAGGGTTGACATGATGGTTGGGAAAGACCTTCTTGTGTGCCAGTGAATATGCTGAATGAGTCAGATTAGAAATCTCACTTTTAAAGGAAACCAAAAACTTATGAAAATTACTGGCATTTGCTAGTGCCACTACATTAAAAAGTATGGGAGGAGGGACAGGACTTGAAGAAAATACTTCATAGTTGTATCACATCCTTCTTCTGGATTGCCATGGAGAATGTCTACAGAATTATTTCACTGTATGTTCACAACTGATTTGTCAGGTAGCTTCACTGAGGAATGGGTTTCATAATCTGTCCACCAGAAGCTCATGACAAAGAGAATGAAGCAGGAGGTGAGAGAAAAACAAAGAAAGAGACTGCACAAATAGAATATTTGTTCATTCAGTTTTGGTCACCACCATATAAAAAAGATATTGAGATTCTAGAAAAAGTTCAGAGAAAAACAACAAAGATGATGAAAGGGCTGGAGGATAAACCATATGAAAAAGGGTTGCAGGAATTGGGTATGTCTAGTCTAGTGAAAACAAGGACTAGGGATGACATGTTAGCCATATTTCCATATTTGAGGGGCTGCCACAAAGAAGAGAAGGTCAACCTATTTTTCAAAGCACCTGAAGGCAAGGCCAGAAACAATGGATGGAAACAATCAAGGACAGCACCAACCTAGAACTACGGATAAATTTCTTGACATTTAAAACAATTAACCAATGGAATGGGTTGCCTTCAAAAGTTGTGGGTGTTCCATCACTGGAGGTTTTTAAGAACAGATTGGATAGCCAATAACTCTGTTCTTCTGTTCTGTTAATATGTATATAGAAGGCACATACATGGAAGTTAACAAATGTGACACAGTGCCTAATGCATCTGGACCATGTAGATTCAAAATCTTGCACATGTAAAGTCCCCCTGGGGAAGTGTTTTTCTTTTCAATGGAAACTTCTTCCAAATAACATTTCATTCAACATAGTTGAATGACAAATTACTGGATGCAATTAAAGCCAAAGACCACTGAATTTATAATCATGTGACTTCGGAAGCTAACTAACGCTGTGCCGGAATTGCACATGGGCCGTAATATGGTGCATGAATGGGTATAAAGATCAGGATTATTTCATTAATATGTCATTCTAATCCTTCATTCAGTCACAGTGGCATTCTGTCACGAGTCCCAGATTTTTTTGGCAACTGACAGTAATGAGAAACAGATTTGTCAGCAAGCAGGAAAACAGGAAAGAAAAAAGATGTGGCATACAAATAAAATGCAATGCTTTAAGAACATAAAGTTCTACTTTAGATAGAAAGAAAAGAAAAATATTTCTAGTCTTTATGGCTGCAAAGGTATAATCTTATCACATCCCCCACTCCACCCCATGAGCAAACTTGCATAATTTATATGAATCATATAATAATCATATCTGACTAAATAAAACTGCTGCCAATGTGTTATCCTTTAATGCAGTGGTCCCCAACCTTGGAACTTGGTTGCCCAGCTGTGGTGGGAGAGAAGGGAACTGGGCCTCATGAGTGGCAGGTTGGTGTGTGCAAGTGCACAGAGCTCAGTTTGTATAGGCCGGCAGCTCAACTTCCACATGTTGAGCAGTGCACACACATGCCTGCCAGCTCACCGCTTGAGTGAGCCACCCTGCAGTTCCAAATAGGCCATGACCCGGTAGTAGGCCTTGACTCACAGATTGGTTACCCCTGCTTTAATGGAATTTAAATAGGTGCTCATTAAGGCTGACAGCATCATCTTGATGAGTGGTGAAAGCAGCTTTGGAGCAGTGGTTGGATTCAAATTGTTTTACCACCAGTTCGGTGGGCGTAGCTTGGTGAGTGTGTTTTCCTAACACCAGTGCGCAGCTTTCCCCAAACCAGCTGAGGCGTGCAGCACCAATCAGCTGAGAGGGTAAAGAAGAGAAAAGCACGGGAGCGAGTGGGAGGGCTGATCCTGCGCTTTTCTCTTTTTTGGATGATTTTTTTTCCTCCTCTCAGCTGATCTTAGCTTTTTTTTTTACTACCAGTTCAGTAGAACCAGTCCGAACCGGTAACATGCCACCACTGCTTTGGAGTCATTAAATCCTGTTTGGAAGGTGACCAATTATCGGGTTGGGCTGCCTTAAGTGTGAAGGACACAAACTGTACGGGTCTTTTTAAGATGATTCAATCAGAATAAAGCTGGAAGGGATTTTGGAGGTCTTGTCCAACCCCCTGCTCAATCAGGAGACCCTACGGCTGGGGTGTCAAACTCAATTTCATTGAGAGCTGCATCAGGGTTGTGTTTGACCTTGGGGGTGGGCGGGCATAGCCAGGGTGCATGGCCAGCTTGACGTCACTTGTGTCAGGGGTATCTGTGATGGCCCAAGTGCTTTGCCAGTGAAAACAGACTCCAGAGCTCAATTTTCAGCTGTGATGGCCTCCTGCCACCCTCTGCCAGTGAAAACGGAGTTCGGGGGACCACATGCACCACCTCAAACTCTCTTTTCTTTTCTTTTCTTTTAATTTTTTTACTCTAGAAAAAACATTTATTTTACATACATTTAAAACAGACAAATCAACACACACACACACACACACACACACATATATATATATATATATATATATCTTTGGTTATTCGGGTTTTCTCCCGCGTAAGATTGGAAGTATCTAGGCAACGTTTCAATGAAGTCTCATTCATCATCTTCAGGCTTGTGTCTTCAGCTCTGTGCCTCTCAGAGCTGAAGACACAAGCCTGAAGATGATGAATGAGACTTCATCGAAACATTGCCTAGATACTTCCAATCTTACGCAGGAGAAAACCCGAATAACCAAAGATCCACATACAAATACCCGCGAGAACCTCAGAAAACATATATATATATACACACACACATACACACACACACACACACACACATATACACACACATATACATATATATATATATATATATTTGTTTTCTGAAGTTATATATATATATTACAGCATATATTGAGCAATGGTTAATTTTTTTTCTTTATCATTGATGTGATCTGTCTTGTTACAATAACTCCTTCGTTCTTTTAATGTTTTAATTTCCCTATATAGTTTATGATTAAAGGCACGTCTTCTGTCATTTCTATAACTTAACCAAATATCAAATATTACCTTTTCTTTAACCACTCATACCAAATGTTCCATATTTCATAATAGTCACTATCTTGTTTATTTTTTAACAATTTGGTTAGGCTATCCATCTCAGCACATTCATGTATTTTTTTAATTGCCATATCCTCTGAAGGAATGGAAGACAGTTTCCAATTTTGTGTGTAGGTTATTCTGGCCGCAGTTATGATGTGCAAAATTAAATATTGATATTTTTTTCTCCATGTTTAAATCTATCATACTTAGCGGAAAGGTTTCAGGTTCAAGTTTTAAATTTTGTTTTGTTATATTTAAAATCCAATTTCTAATATTTCTCTTCTGAGCACATGGGCAAGTCCACCACATGTGAAAATATGTTCCTTGTGCGTAGTTACATTTCCAACAGTTGGGGAACATCTTAGCCAGTCTTGCAGGAGGTAGGTGCCAGCGATGAACCATTTTATATAAGTTTTCTTTATACGAGACTGACATGGTTAATTTGTAATTTGTTTTCCAGATGTGTTCCCACTTATCTAATTCAATACTATGACCCATGTTTTTAGCCCCAATTATCATAGACTCTGTGGCTGTTTCTTCTTTTAGTTTGTAGTCCAAAAGATATTTATATGTTTTACTTATTGTTTTTTTTTTCATCTCCTAGCCATATTTTATCTAATTCTTGTGGGGTCATATTAAAGCCAAATTGTTCTCTATCTTTTTTATAATGGGTTTGTATTTGTGCAAAGAGTCACCATGCTATCTCCTTTCCTTGAATTTGTATTCGGTTCCTATTTTTAAGCTCTCCAGTATCATATAATAAATCTTTATACCTGACAATATTTTCATAATCCAATACATTTGGATATGTGACAGCTTCCAATGTAGATAGCCACAGTGGAACCTTTGGGTAGTGGTTTTTTTTAATCTTTCCCCAGATATTGAACAACACATTTCTTACATGGTGCCTTTGGAAATATGAATGTTGTTTAGATTTTCCATCCCACATGAAGGCGTGCCAGCCAAGTTGGAGATCAAAACCTTCTAATACTAATAACCTTCTATTTTCTAATTTAACCCAATCCTTAAGCCAGTTTACTATAGCAGCATCATAATATAATTCAAAATCTGGAAGGCCAAATCTTCCTTTTTTCTTGGCATCCTGTAATAATTTATATTTCACTCTGGATTTTTTCCTCTGCCATATAAATTTAGATATACATTTGTTTAATTCTACAAAAAAATTCTTTTCCAACTTGACTGGCACTGTCTGAAACAAGAACAACAGTTTTGGCAAAATATTCATTTTTACTATTGAAATACATCCCAATAATGATAACTGTAATTTGGCCCAATTATCTAAATCTTTAACTATTTGCTTTATTAACTTATTATAGTTATCTTTTTTAATCAACGAACATCTAGCAGTCAACCAGATCCCTAAGCATTTTACTTTATTTACCACCTCCATACCTAATTTATTTGCTAGTTCTTCCTTCTTCTCCTTTGTACAATTTTTTGTTAACACTATTGTTTTTTCTTTGTTAATTTTTAACCCTGCCACCTTTCCATATTCTTCTATTTCTCTTAGTAGTATAGGGCTCGCTTCTAAAGGTTCTTCTAATATAAATGCCATATCATTGGCGAATGCCTGGAGTTTATATTCCTCTTTTTTAATTTTTAGTCCTCTCTCTTGTTTTTGCCTAATTTGTACTAAGAGAGTCTCTTCTGCCAATATATACAATAGAGGGGCTAGGGGGCAGTCTTGTCTTACACCCTTATGTATCTTTATGGTATCTATATTTTCCCCATTTATTAATATTTTTGCGGTTTGCATGTTATAAATTGTCTTAATAAATCCTATAAAATTTTCACTAAATTTCATGCCTATCAGTTGTTTAATAAGGAAGTTCCAATTCAGGTTGTCAAATGCCTTCTGGGCATCTAAAAATATCAATGCCATTGTCTTGGTTGAGTATACTTCATAATGTTCTAATATATCCATAATGGTTTTTGTATTTGTTTTTATTTGCCTATGGAGGAGGAAGCCATTCTGATCAGTGTGGATAATTCTACTTAATACTCTCTTTAATCTTTCTGCCAATATTGTAACCATTATTTTGTAATCTACATTTAAAAGTGATATTGGTCTATAGTTTTGAATTTTTTGTGGGTCTGATTGTTCTTTATAAATAAGGGTAACATATGCTTCCAACCATGATTTAGGCATGTTAGCATTCTCCAGGGCTTCATTGTACATATCCACCAATATCTCCTCTATTGTTTCTTGGAATTCCTTATAGAATTCCGAAGGAATTCCATCAGGGCCAGGGGTCTTATTTGCTTTTTGTGTTCCAATTGCCTTCCTAATTTCTTCTATAAATATTTTATTATTCAAATTTTGTTTCTCTTCATCAGTAATTTTGGGCAAGTTCTTTTCATTCAAATATTGATCAATAGATTCTTCTGGTATTTCTTCCTGTTTATACAATTTCATAAAAACTCCTTAGCAATTACTTTCTTTTCTTGAGTCTGCGTGCATAATTTCCCTTCCTGATCTTGGAGAGCTACGATTGTTCTCTTTTCTTGTTCTTTTTTAATTTTATGGGCTAACCACCTCCCCAGCTTATTTGCATTTTCAAAATAATTTTGTTTTGCTAATTTAATTTTTTGGGCCAAATCTTTTTGTACGTTTAGATTTATCTTATGTTTTACCAGATCTATTTCTTCCTTAATATTTGAATTGTTTGGGTCCTTTTGTCTACTTGTTTCCAAATCTTTCAGTTTCTCCCTCCATATGTTTTGTTGCTGTCTTTTTTCTTTATTCTTTTTAATACTGTAAGCAATAGTTAGACCTCTCACATAGGCTTTGGCCATATCCCAAATTCTCTTTTCACTGGCAGAGGGTGGCAGGAGGCCATCACAGCTGATAATGGAGTCTGGGAGGGCCGCATGCAGATCTCCTGAGCTTCATTTTTGCTGTCAGAGGCACCACAGGCCAGTCCTTCACTGTTTCTAGAGCAGCCCCATGGGGCACTCCAAGGGTTGGATCCAGCACCAGGCCTTGAGTTTTACACCCCTGCCCTATAGCATTTCAGATAAGTGACTGTCCAGTCACCAGACAAACAACTGTCCAATTAAGCATTTACTCTTCATAAAATGGCATACAAATTGTTTATGGTGTGCTGCTCTATTTTTTCCATGAGCATCTGGAGTGCTATTTTATTACACAAGATTGGCTGCTTTTTGAAAAATTGCTGCTTCAATCTACCACCAATCTGATTGCCAGTGGATCCAAGTGTCTTCTTGGGGATTTTTATTCTATTGATTTATTCCATGAGTACTTGTAATATGATAAATATGTGGAGACTTAAAAATGGTATGTTGTTTACCCTCCTTTGCAGCTGCCAAAACAGCTGCTATTGAGTTTTCTCTTCCCCCAGCCCACCCCATGGGTGAAAGAAACAAGGGCCTCTTATCTGATGGAGAAGGAAAACACAAGTATTCCCACAATTCTTGTAATGCATTTCAAATGTGTTTCTTGGAAAAAAATGATGTTGCAATGTACGTAGAAGACAAAACACGACAAAGGAAAAATAGATTATAACATACAATGCTTTTTAACGCTTTAAAAAATTGTTCTTAATGCAGTCTTCCATCAGGAGAATTACAGCATTTGTGAATAATTACACCATTTTCCCTGGTTTTGTTGCCTTCTTTATGATCTAGAAAATGCTATTTTTTAAAAGCAAGTGACCAAGAGCAAGTTTTAAAATCTCGTAAACCTGCTGTAGTTGCATGCACCAAATAGGGAACAGATAAGTTGAATAACTTCGTAAAAAGTAATGCAGAATTGGAAACATTGGTAATTTATGAAAATGCATGCCAATGTGCACACCATACCTGTGATTTGAGTAATATTGTATAACCTCATAGTGGAAGAGAGTAGACTTTATGTCTGCTCAAACTACTACCAGGTTCTCAGTGTGGATGGACAGCCTCAACTTCAACTGTTTAAGCAGATTTACACTTACAGCTAGGAGAAGAGAACACCACACATGGCCCTTCAAAGCTTGTTGAAGGACAGCTCCCAGTATGGAAAACTGGCCATGTTGATTGGCTTGGCTGAAAGTTCTAGTATAGCATCATCTAGTTCCCAGTTACAACCCCAGCAGGAAAACTTTCAATTTGTTGCCTTTATTTGTTAATTTGTTATCAGAATGAAGCTGATACTGAGCCAACAATCAATTCACAAATTGTCACAAAGCTGTTGGTATCTTGGAAACGTGATGCATTTTTGAGGGCTGAAAGTCATTTCCAATACGCAGGCAATCTTCTTGCAGATGGAAGTAAGAATATTGCTCTTTGTCTTTAGCTGTGGCTTCAAACTACTGCTGAATGTCTATGGAGATTCTTAGTCATCCAGGTCTTGGTTGTCCCAAAGGTGCTTTTTCAAGAGGCAACTGGATTTTCTGTTTTTTCTTTGAAGACGTTTCACTTCTCATCCAAGAAGCTTCTTCAGTTCTGGCTGGGTGGTGGGGAATGGGAGGATTTATATTTCTTGCAGACAGCTGGTCATTTGCATCCTTTAAGGAAGTGGTTAAGGCCACTTGGAGATTTGTGTGTGTTCTCAGGGTCACCTAAGTGGTGCAAATGGGTGTGGAGCCTTCTTGGAACCGCTGAAAGGACTGTGTTGTATACTAGAGGTAGATGATGTCATATCCCTCCCACTCTGTTAAGAGAAGGCTATTCAATTTTGTCATAGATGGCCTCTTTGGCCCCTCTTTGTCATAGTGGTCCTCTCTGTCCAAAATATGGACTTTGTTTTCTTCAAAAGAATGCCCTATATCTTTTAAATGCAGGTGGACTGCTGACTCTAGTTCTGTTCTCCTATGTTGTGCCAAGCACTTAAGTGGTTGTTTTGTTTCCCCAGTGTCCAGATCTGCACATGGCTTGCTGCATTGTGCCGCATATATCACGTTGTTCAGTTTTTGTCTGGGTGTTTTATCTTTGCGGTAGATAAGTTTTTGCCTTCGTGTATTCTTGGGTTTGAAGTGTGCATGTATGTTATGCTGACTTTAGCGTGTTCTTCACTGATGCTAAAAGATATGGTATTGATAGGTTGTGGTTGTCATTTTAATTTCGTTTCCTTCAGTAGAGTTACCTTCATGAGAGGAAAAATTCAATTTGTGGCTATGTCATGCACCATAGACTATTCGAACCATGGTGAAGTAAATTCAATTGTTCTAGCTACAATTCCAATATGCTACACATTCTTTCGAATCTGCTTGAGATTAGGCCTAAAAATAAACCTAAATAAAAGGAATGTCTTTGTGTTCATCTATTAGGCCCAGCTTGAGCTGGAGACCATCTTGGCAAAACTGGATGGACCTCCCTGATGTTTGAGGAACTGGAAGATCCATTTCAAATCCTTTCGGAAATTGCCATTTTGATACAGTAACATTACAGGCAAACTCTCAAATTTAGTATGTTTGTTTTATGTTCTGCCAGTCAATTGCTGGCACAGTGACAGAACCTCCGGGGCAGGTCATGGCTTAGAAAACACAAAACAATAGATTTAGATTACAATAAAGATGCTTTCTCCGCCTTTTGAATGGAAATGTGTTCTCTCTCTCCTTTCTTTTTGGGAATAAAGGCTCAAGTTGCCTTATAAAATATCCTTTACTGGCAAACAAATTGTGTGGATTTAAGAGCAGCAGTGCTTCATTAAGGAATCTTTGTGGTCTTTGCCAAAGTGGCAAAGAAGTATTTTCCATTGTTTGAGTTTCAATAAAATTTCAAAACTCAAATCATGATTTTTGCTCAGATTGGCAAGGGATAAGGTGGCTTTGAGCCCAGGTCTTCTGAGGGCTAAAGCTTCAGGAAAGAAGGGGGGAGAGAGAGACTGCAGTTCTAAACAAAGAATCTATTCCCGCTGAACTCTCATGTTGTTTTTCCATTCTTAATCCCTCCAGCACAACTCAAAATCAACTTGTGAACATCTTCTCTTCTGCCAGATATGGAATGCTGAAAACAGATAGAGATCATCACAGTGAACAATCCATCAAAGCTGACTCTACCATCATTGGCTGACTGCCTTACTTCAACAAGCTGTGGAGCTCAGACTAACAAAAATTACCTCAGCCCCATTTTATGTGAAATGGAAAGGAACGGCTGAGATAGGAAGCTAACCAAGCTTGGCCCTGGTTTACTGAGGGCCTGTCTGAGAAGTCTAGGAGCACAACAATGGCAATCCTCTTCTGTATTATGCCAAGATTTAATTTATTAAGTGACAAAAAGTCATGTTTGACTCCGGCAATTGTCTGGTGCTCTCTAAAAACAGCAGCAGCATTAATAACGACAATAAATCTGAGTGTTTCCTATTGAGGGGAGCTCCCCTGCTTCAAAGCCAGATTTTTTTTTCCCAATCTTTAAACTTCTCCTTATTCTGGGCTGCTTTAGGACTGAAATAAAGATTGTGATTAGAACGCTTTTTCAAGCTGTGAATGGGAAATTATGTTTACATTCAAATCCTTTCCTCATAATCTTTTTAACTATGGTTGCCTGCTGCCACAGCAACCGGAGCAAGAAGAATGGAAATATAGGATCTTTCCTCATCATGGAACAAATATTCTGGCATCATATCTTTCCTGGCATAATCAAATGGGGATTCTCTTTAAGTGTGAAGGAGAATACACACACATATGCACATACACACAGACCAAGGGAAGAAAGTCTGCTTCTCACTTTGGCAAGTCTGTGTCTTTCCCTGAGCCTCTATGTTTGCAAGTTTTATCAATCCAAGCAATTAACTGATATTCCTGAAATTAATGGCTTTAATTCAACTGAATACAGAACTGATTTACATTGTAAATTATCTTTCCTACTCCCAACCATCCACAGATTATAATTTCCAGAGTCTCTATTTTCCATTCTGGTTTTTACTCAGCTTTTTCTATCTACACTTCTCTCTATCATTCTCAATGCAATAGAAATGAATTATTTTACATCAGTTTTAGCCATTCAGGACGTGTGACAAGTGCTTCAATTCAATAGGAAGGAAAGACCTGGAATATTCTAGCAACTAGCAGAACCTCTGATGGGGACATAGTCCTAGGTAGTTATGTACCTCCAGATGTAAATTATAATAACAGAATTGGAAGAAATCTTGGAGGTATTCTACTCCAGTGGTTGCCAGCCAGTGAGCCGGAGACCCACTGGTGATCCACGAGAAAATTTTGCCAGTCCACAGAAAAATGTCACCCCCAAAGCACCCCCCAAAGCAATTAATCCAGGCTTCACAGGAACACAAGGCTTGCATCGTTTGCTTTGCAAACAACATGAGGTAGTGAGGGGAGAGAAGAAAGGGCAGAGGGGGGAACTTGCCCCACTCATTCTGTTGTGAATGCATAAAGATTTAATAAAGTTATCTTGAGCTTGGAGTCAAGTGCAGGGATCTGGCCCTGCACTTCTGATTGGCTGTTAATGGCAGGATCGGATTGGCCCGTTCCGGGGGATCTGATTGGCCATTAACGGAGCGTTCATATTGGTTAAGGGAGCTAGCACTCCTAGATTGTTATTGGTTAAATAGTTATTGGGTTGCCTATATAAGGAGGGCTATAACTGCCATTGAGTTTGAGCTGTCACCATGTAAATAAAGAGTTGAAGTTCACCGTTCCAGAGGCTCGTCTCCATTCTTTTTCGCCCATGCTCCAAACATAACACTGGTGACGAGGATGGGATGTGGAGACGTCAGAGCTGACTGAACTAAGAAGAAACACCGAGCACGTGGCTGACAGTGCTACACGACAGAACCATGTCTGGCGTCATCAAACCACCCGCTCCGTTCGATCCAGTGCAAGAGGACTGGGAGTCCTACATGGATCGTTTCCAAATGTTTTTGGAAACTAACAATTTAAAGGATCCCACAACCGGGAAGAAACGGGTGGTATTCCTAACGCATTGCGGGCCAACCGTATTTAAGATGGCTAAAACACTTGCCAAACCTGCAGAAGTGAAGGCGATGGACTGGGATGTCCTCGAAACCTTACTAAGAGCTCATTACGCACCGACCGTGCCCACGCTCGTGAGACGGTACAAGTTCTATCAAAGAAACCAGCGAAAAGGAGAAAGCGTCGCCGATTTCATAGCAGTCCTCCGAAATCTGGCAGGCCTCTGCGGATTCACCGATTTGGAAGAGGCACTGAGAGATCGAATAGTTCTGGGACTAGATGCGCCAGGCGTGCAGAGCAAGCTGCTGGCGAAAGGCGACATCAGCCTTGCCGATGCCATCGCCGATGCTACTGCAGCAGAAGCAACCAGGAAGTCGGCTGCACAATTACGCCGCAACCGCGCTCCGGTACACCAACTGACAGGCGACATTTTACCCAAGTCAGAAGGGCAGTTTACAGCGGCCCACCACGAGGACCTCTCTTCGTTGTCAGACAGCGACGAAGAAGAGGTCCATCGACTGCGGTCCAACCGGGACCCCTACCCGAAGTCCCTACACCCTTGTGCTGGCTGTGGAGCCAACCATGCCAGGTCCGAATGCAAATTCTGCGACGCGCTCTGCCATGAGTGTGGAAAGAGAGGCCACATTGGACGGGTCTGCCGAAGTTTACAAGGACCCGGCCAGGCCTCAAAAGGGGCTAACTATCGCAAATCGACAGGAAACCGTCCTGTAAGATGAGAACCAGTAAACCACTCCTACAGAAACCGAGTTTTGAATCGCCCTACGAAGCGAGAAGAGGCTCACCATACTATCACTATCGGTCACGCCTCTGCCTTGGATGCCAAGAAAATCCGAATTACAGTGGCCATCGAGAACCAGCCTTGCCAAATGGAAGTCGACTCGGGATCATCCCTCTCGATGGTGTCCTGGAAGACCCTCAAGCAACTCATCCCCATGATCCAGCACCAAGACCTCCATTCCCAAAGACTTATTCTTAAGGACTATCAAGGGAATCGAATCCCTGTTGTTGGTTCCAGCCGAGTCCGGGTCTCATTCAAGAAGCACACAGCGTACTTACCGCTAACTATGATCGACAAAGATCGGCCAACTCTGCTAGGTCTCCAATGGTTCGCGTCACTTGGCATTGAAGTGGCAGGCATAAACCGAGTCAGCGGAAGTGACTGGGAGGAGGACCTCACGCATGAATTCAGGGACGTCTTCGCGGAAAAATTAGGCGAGTACAAGGGGACCCCAATATCGTTCAGCCTTAATCCAAAGATAGCTCCCATCCGCCTTAAGCCCCGTCGAGTTCCGTTTGCCTTAAAGCCGAAAATCGACGAACAACTCAATAAATTAATAGCTCAGGGGTTGCTAGAACCTACCAATCACTCCCCCTGGGAGACCCCAATCGTAACACCAATTAAGCCAGATGGTTCAATTCGAATTTGTGAGGACTACCGGGCCACCCTGAACCACGCCCTACAGCAAAATGCATATCCGGTGCCGGTGCTGCAGCATCTCCTCCATTCCCTGGCGGGCGGAAAAGTCTTCGCTAAATTAGACCTAGCTCAGGCATATCAGCAATTACCTGTTGATGAAAAGACGGCAGAGGCACAAATGATTGTGATGCACCGAGGTGCCTTCAAATGAACCCGGCTCCAATTCGGAGTCAGCGTAGCCCCGGGAATTTTTCAGAGCCTTGTGGAGAGGCTACTACAAGGGATTAAAAGCGTTGTTCCCTACTTTGATGATGTATTAATTGCTACACCTACAAAAAAAATCTTACGGGATCGTTTAAAATTAGTTCTACAAAAATTCCAAGACGCTGGTCTTAAAGTGAAAAAGAATAAGTGTAATTTGTGTACAGTTTTTAGGGTACCTAATTGACAGTCAGGGTATTCACCCTACCGACAGTAAATTGAGAGCAATAAAAAACGCTCCCAGGCCTCGGAACAAGGCCGATCTCCAGGCGTTCCTAGGCCTCATCAACTTTTATAATGTATTTCTACCACATAAAGCAACTGTCGCTGAGCCATTACATCATTTGCTAGACAAAAAAGCAATTTGGTTATGGGGTCATAAAGAAGAACAGGCGTTCCGTAATGTAAAAAAACTACTGACTTCTGACGCTGTACTCATGCAGTACAATGAGACTTTGCCGTTAAATATCACATGTGATACTTCGCCTTTCGGAGTGGGCGCCATTTTGAGCCATGTACAGCCTAATGGTAACGAAGCCGCTGTTGCATATTTTTCAAAGACACTTTCAAAAACTGAGCGAAATTATAGCCAAATCGATAAAGAAGCCCTCGCAATTGTATCTGCCGTTAAAAGATTTCACGAGTACGTGTATGACCTGGCTTTTACTATCGTGACTGACCACAAACCGTTATTGGGGATAATAGCTGGAGATAAGCCGACTCCCTACATATTATCCCCCAGGATGACTCGCTGGTCAGAATTCTTGGCTGCTTATAATTATCGGCTGCAATACCGCCCGGGGAAAGCCATTCCCCACGCCGACGCATTGAGCCGAGCACCGCTTTCAGAAACTCTCGATGATCCTGCACCAACGGTAACCACGTTACAGATTGAAACACTCCACACGCCGCCATTAACCGCCTGAGATATCGTGAGAGAAACCAGACGTGACTCCACCTTAACGCGAGTCCTAGGCTGGGTAGAACGCGGATGGCCATTGGACCAATTATCGGATGACTTCACACCATTCAAGACTCGACAGATGGAGTTGCTTTCTCAAAAAGGCTGTGTCATCTGGGGTGATAGAGTCGTTATTCCAGAACGACTCCAAAAAGCAGTACTGAGAACCTTGCACAATGGCCACCCCGGTATCGTGTGAATGAAAGCCCTCGCACGAAGCTACTCATGGTGGCCAGGCATCGACAAGCAAATCGAGAATTGGGTTAAAGTTTGTCATAGATGCCAGGAAGTGAGCAACGCCCCACCAAAAGCCATCCCTACCGAATGGGAGACACCACGGGGACCCTGGTCCCGTATTCACCTGGACTTTGCGGGGCCGACCAAAGGCCACACCTTTCTTCTAACCATCGACGCCTACTTGAATTAGCTTGAGATTCACCGCATGACGAACACGACCACCGAAGCGGTTATCAAAAAATTGGAAAGACTTTGCAACCCACAGATTACCAGACGTTCTGGTATCCGACAACGGGCCCCAATTTACCGCGCTGTCCTTCGAGCAGTACCTGGCTGACCGCGGCATCCGACATGCGCTCACCTCGCCTGCGCACCCTGCGACCAATGGCAGGGCTGAGCGCATGGTCCAATTTGTTAAGAAAACTTTGCAGAAATTAGACTACGATAACATCAATGACAAAATCAACCAAATCCTTTTTCTACAACACATCACACTTCATAGCGTCACCAACAAAACTCCGGCCAAACTGCTAATGGGACGAAAGCTCCGCTCCCACCTCGACCAGTTACACCCAGCTTATGAACTGGAAAAACCACTAGGAATCAGCGGCCGATGTTGTACCTTCCAGGTAGGCGATTTGGTATACGCTAAAAACCTATCGGGCGATCCGCTGTGGGTAGAGGCGACAGTAGTTCGTGTAACTGGCCCGAGATCCTACCTTGTACAGTGCCTTGACGATAGACTATGGAAACACCATATCGATCAGTTACGATCACGGCTCCGGTCGGGCATTTCTGAACTCCCTTATGACCAAACTGAGGGAGGGGGAAGATACGGAAGAAGACAAATTTCAGTTAGAAGAAAAACCGTTCGAAGGGAATGATAGCGGAATAGAGACACAGATATAGAGACATAGGAATTGGAACCAGAGATGGGAATAGATTCACCTCAGGGAGTTGCCGAAGATATTGGTGACGACGGAAACATGAACTCTGAACCAGAGGCAACCCCTTCGCCAAACAACAATCTACCTCAGAGAGATTGCAGCCAAATGCAAAACACACAGCGAAAATCAAGCAGACTAATAAAGCAACCATCCTACCTTAAGGACTATGTAACTGCACCCTGTAAACAGAAGCCAGGGGGAAGAGGTGTTGTGAATGCATAAAGGTTTAATAAAGTTATCTTGAGTTTGGAGTCAAGTGCAGGGTTCTGGCCCTGCACTTCTGATTGGCTGTTAATGGCAGGATCGGATTGGCCCATTCCGGGGGATCTGATTGGCCATTAACGGAGCGTTCATATTGGTTAAGGGAGCTAGCGCTCCTAGATTGTTATTGGTTAATAGTTATTGGATTGCCTATATAAGGAGGGCTATAACTGCCATTGAGTTTGAGCTGTCACCATGTAAATAAAGAGTTGAAGTTCACCGTTCCAGAGGCTCGTCTCCATTCTTTCTTGCCCATGCTCCAAACATAACACATCCCACATTTCTCACTTGGCCACTGGGCTTCTTCTTTCCGCTTCTTTCTTCTTCTGCTTTTGGGTGCACACAAGGAAAGCAGCAAAAGTCTTTCTTTCTCTCCCCCAAACTCTGCCAGAATTGAATCTTTGGAACCCTGCAAGGCATCCTGCTCCAAGACGCTGTGCTGGCAAAGGCTCATTTCTGGAGAAGTTTGGGGGAGAGAAAGAAAGACTTCTGCTGCTTTTCCTTGCATGAAGCCAAAAGTCTCTCTCTCCTCCTGAGAATGGAGCTGGAGATGGTATCCTGCAATCCCAAATAAAGAATGATCAATTGGTAGGAAAATGGGGTGGAAAAATTTCCTGCAGACTTTTTGGGGGGATTTTCCCATGGCCTTTGGTCCGCAGGATTTAAAATAATGAGTTTGAGGGCCCCTGAGGTCCAAACGGTTGGTGACCCCTGTTCTAGTCCAACCCCATGCTTAAGCAGAAGACCCTCTACCATTTCAGACAAGTGGTTGCCCAAACTCTTCTTAGAAACCTCTAGTGATGGAGCACCCACATCTTCTGAAGGCAAGCCATTCCATTGATTAATTGTTCTCACTGTCAGGAAATTTCTCCATAGTTTGAGGATTCTTCTTTCCTAGTTTCCATCCGTTGCTTCTTGTCCTGCCTTCAGGTACTTTGGAGAATAGGTTGATACCCTCTTCTTTGTGATAGCCTCTGAGATATTGGAAGACTGCTATCAGTCTGATTGAGGATCCAGATTGTTGGGGGCAATAGGCTGACTCTGTAAGCCATTTAGAGAGGGCTGTAAAGCACTATGAAGTGATATATAAGTTTAAGTGCTATTGCTATCATATCACCCCTAATGCTTTTTTCACTAAACTAGACTTGCCCAATTCCTGAAACTGTTCTTCAGATGTGTTAGCTTACATAAAATAGAAAATGCATTTCCTTCCTAGCTTTACTTTTATTTATTTATTTTGTCAAGCGATTATTAAATAACAAGTATAAGTATAAACATAGTTATGAATACATGAAATGGGTACATATAAGAAAAATAAAAAGAAACAATAGGACAGGGATGGTAGGTACGTTGGTGTGCTTATGCACGCCCCCTACAGACCCCTTAGGAAAGGGGTGAGGTCAATAGTAGACAGTCTAAGGTTAAAGTTTTTGGGGTTTGGGGAAGAAACCACAAAGTCAGGTAGAATATTCCAGTCATTGACCACTCTGTTGCTGAAGTTGTATTTCCTGCAATCAAGTATGGAGCGGTTAACCTTGAGTGTGTATTTATTGCTTGCTCTTGCATTGTTATGGTTGAAGCTAAAGTATTCATTGACAGGCAGGACATTGCAATGTATGATTTTATATACTATACTTAGACCGAAGGCATCCTAGTTCTAGGTTTTCTAGGTCTAGAATTTCAAGTCTGGTGGCATAAGGTATTCTGCAATGGGTAGAAGAGTGGAGAACTCTTCTTGTGAAATATTTCTGGACTTTCTCAACTGTATACTACAAGTGTTCCTAGCCACTCCGATTTCTGAAGGGAAATTCCTAGGGCTCTTGATTCCCTGTAGAACTTCGTCAAATATCTTTTTTTTTTTAATTTATTCCTCAACCAAGGAACCAGTCTCCCAACTCTTGAGCTTTTTGAAGGGCAGGAAATTGATCTCCCACATCTGTCTGGCAGGTATGAAGCTCCTGCCAATGATAGGTTATTGTTACAAGGCACAGGTGCATGGCTGAGAGGATCGGCTGATGATAGTGTAAGCAGAGCAGGGCTGTCCTTGGGGGTGAGGGAGAATTCCCCCTTCGCCCGTTGAAGAAAGAAATTTGTCAAGTGACAAGAAAGATGACTTGCGTGCCTGACATTCCTCAGTATGAGAAATAATGAAAGGGCGAGGGGAAGGAATGGAGGGGGAGGAATCAAATTTCAACTCAGGATGTCAGCAGCAAAGTTAGCACAGGTGCAATATCCCTTTAGACAAAGAGCACTTTGTCTTTTTACGGCTGCTCCATGCTCCACGAAGGATTTCCTCCTCCCTCCCCTTTAATCAACGTGCAAAAGACAAAAATGCTGATACCCTTCCTCGGTGAAAGGATTTTTACAGCACTCATTCAAACGATGGTGAAAGGATTAATGCTCTATAGAACTTTAAAAAATAGCTTTGCTTGGTGCCATAAAAAAAGGAGCGGGTTAGATACATTCCCATTCAATTGTCCCCACAAAGTATTTAATTTCATTCTTGGGAAGATGAGAACACCTGAATTTCTTAGGCTGCTGCACACCTGGAGAAGCTAAGAAGATTTGTTTTTGTTTTTTTCAGGCTCAGAAATCCTTGTAAAGAGATTACAAGAGGGAGTAGCAGCAACTAGTTGTAATGGCCACTGTGCTCTTCCCATACACTTCATTCCATTTCTCTCCCAATGGCTGTTTACCATTGTCTGACAACTGAATTTAATCAGTCTTTATTTTGTCTTTATCTATTTTATTGGCCACTTATCTTAACCGCAGGATACTCTGGGCAGTTTAAAATATTATTAAAAATAAAACTATATAAATAGAATGCTACAAAGCTATAAAAATACAAAATGCAATAGCTGTTGTATTTTTTCAGACTTTTTGGAGGAGGAAGTGGTCCTGCCTTTAGTTTTTCCTGAAATGTTTTCTAAAAATACACTTCTCTTCATAGAAATAAGAACAGCAACAGCAACAGCACTTGGACTGTGCGCATATGTTTACATCTCTTTATCGTATTCTCATTGTACACTAAATAAATAATAAAAATTGCACTTGGACTAATATGCTGCTTCATAGCCCTCTCTAAGTACTTTACAAAGTCAACCTCTTGCCCACAACAATCTGGGTCCTCATTTTGCCAACCTCGAAAGAATGGAAGGCTGAGTCAACCTTGAGCCTGGTGAGATTCGAACAGTCGAACTGCAGCCTCCCCCGCTGAAGATTTGCACAGCCCCACGTTTCAACCTTTAAGACTATATTGAAAGCATGGCTGACCTTAGGAGACTGAGGGGGAAGGGGGAGGGAGAAATTGTCTGTTTTTGTCTCTATGATTTACTCTCTCCTGGATGACCTCTGTGTGCTGAGCTTTATTTCATTTTTTCTAAAAAAAAAAAAAAAATCTGCTTTTAGTAATTGTCAGAATTGAGCAGCTTAGAACTCTGAAACATAAATAAATATAAGCAAAATACAAATTTCCCCACATGGTTCTGAATTGTGCAAAGCAGCGTTGATTTCCTCTGGATCAAAGCCAGTATATGTAGCTGGTTTGGTGTTGGAGCATTAAGCCATAATGCTCTTCTTATAATCAGCCTCTCTGAAATCCATAAAATATAAGGTAATTGTGAAGAGCTAAATGTAAATATTTGCTGAATAATTTCAGATGCTTTACTCTGAACCAAATTCTGGATCCTATGTTCTTTCCTAGGTTGCAGTAAATTTCCACCCCTGACATTTAAGAAGTTGGGCCTGACATTTTTCAACTTAACGGGCAGGACAATGTTTCTTATATTTCCACATCTTTCCATCTGTTACAGCTTATAAGATATAAACAACAAATGCTAGACTCATAGATCTCCCTACAGTGTTTTTCATAATTAATTGGCCTGCAAGCTTATCGTTTTCCACCACTGCTATGGATTCCATGATTACGTTTGTATTATACCATTCTTTCAAGAACCACAGGCATAGTAAATTTGTAGTGTATTCGTGTAATTATATTATGAAAGGGAATTCTCAAATCTGATATTCAGATGGAAGCCTAGGAAGTTACTTCCCAACCCATCTCCTACCCCAAAAAATTATATCCTCCACATTTAAGGTGTAATTAATCCAAATGCAATTGAAGAACTTTGCTCTGGATGAACCCTGAAAATCCATCAGAACATTCCAGTCTATTGGACAGACTCAGTTGTGAATGGCACTCTTTAAGATAAAGTCAGAGAAATTGTAACAAGCTCAGAGAAGGGAAACAATGAAGATTGGGGATGATGACAAACTAATTTCCAAAAATTGAAATTGTTGGAAATGTTTACTTTTACAGAAAAGATGGCTAATGGGAGAATTGATAGCATTTCTCAAATACCTGAAAGGGAGCTACCAAATTGACTTGCTTTTCCTCATAATACAGTACAGGACATTGAATAAAGCACTTAAGATACAGGAAGGTGGAATCTGGTTGAATGTTAGGAAAAAACATCCTAATAAGAACAACTCAATAATGGGACCAATTACTTGGAAATACAGTAGGCTTCTATTCATTGGAACTATTTGGATGGAGGTTAGACAGCCAGTTCTTTTAGACCCTTTAATTTCAATTTTCCGGTTTGGCAAAGGTCATTTGTCAGCCTTCCAGAAAAACCTCCACTCCAATCAATAATTCCGAGACAGACATCTTCTCAAAAGTTCTTTTTATTTGTATAGTAAATTGGCACAAACTGGGGAATCCCGAATCTGAAAGTTCTGGGCTTCCTTGAAATAAGTAAAAACTACAAATTCATCCCCTCCACCCATCATCACATCACATATCCCAATCACCATTCTTCCCAACTTGAGACTTCTTTTCACTTATGCGCAAAATAACCTTGAATTAGAAAAAGAATGCTATTATGTCTAACTACATACAATCCAAGAAATTCCCCCCTCCCATTTTCCCAGGTTCAAAATGTGGCAGCGTGGGAGCATCTGGTTTCAATATGGCTTCCAAAGCTGACAGGGCCCTTCATACCAGCGGTGGGATTCATTTTTTTTTTAACTACTGGTTTTGTGGGCGTGGCTTGGTGGGAGTGGCAGGGGAAGGATACTGTAAAATCTCCAGTCAGTGGTGGAATTTGCCAGTTCTCTGAACTACTCAAAATTTCTGCTACCGGTCCTCCAGAACTGGTCAGAACCTGCTGAATACCACCTCTGCTTCATACTTTATTTCCTGTTTATTAAGCTTTTAGTTGGGTGCTGGATTGTCTACTACAGGAGTGTCAAATTCAAGGCCCACGGCCCAGATCCAGCCCAAGAGTGCTTAGATCTGGCTGGTGGGGCCACCTTGGAAACAGCAAAGGACTGGCCCATGGTGCCTCTGCCAATGAAAACGGAACTCAGGAGGGCCACATGTGGCCCTCTCAGGCTCTGTTTTCAGCCGCAGTCATCTCCTGCAGCCCTCTGCCAGTGAAAACAGCACTCAAGGAGGCTACATGCAGCCGATACATGGCCCACCTGGGCTCCATTTTTGGCCACGACAGCCTCCTGCATCCCGGGGAGTAACATTGAGGTGGCTACACCCACCCCTGCCATGCTCCACTTTTCCCCAAGTTCAAGCACAACCCTGATGTGGCCCACAATGAAATTGAATTTGACACTCCTGGTCTATTACAATCTGTTGACTACTTGACAACAGCTGGATTGTCTACTAGCGCTGGAATATTTAGGATGTACATTTAGAAAAAGTACCTACCATATGCCTGACAGTATGGAGAATGTGTTGATTTATGTTAGAAGATATCTATCTGAAATGATTAAAGATCCTCCTGTCAGTCAGCAGGGTTACCTTTAGTTATTTTGCCCTGGTGGAACAATCAATTTTGATTAAATCCTGAGCCAAATTTGTAAAGACTATCAGCAGAGAACCAAGTTACGATAGGGTTTCTTCTGTTTCAAAGTGGCTTGTGCTATTCCTAGTGGCATTACCAAATTACCTCCTACTCACGTGTAGATAGCCCTTGACTTAACAATCACAATTGAGCCCAGGATTTCCATGACTAAGCAAGAGAGTTGTTAAGTGAGTTTGGTCTCATTTCACATTGCAACCATCATAAAGACATGCCAGTTGCCAAATGTCCAAATTCGGACTCCAAAGCATCTGAAGGCAAGACAAGAAACAATGGATGGAAATTAATCACAGGGAGAAGCAACCTAGAATTAAGAAGGAATTTCCTTAGAGTGAGAACAATTAACCAGAGGAATGATTTGCCTTCAGAAGTTGTGGGTGTTCCATCACTGGAGGCTTTTCAGAAGAGGCTGGACAGCCACTTGTTCAGAATGGTATAGGGTCTCCTGGTTGAGCATGGGGTTGGACTAGATGACCTCTAAGGTTCCTTCCAACTCTGTTATTCTATATCTGCCGAAAAGCACCTTTCCTTCTCATCAGTCCTTATCACCCATCCCCTCCCACTTGTGACTGTGTGACTGTAACTTTGTCACTTGCATCCTTATGATCTATATTGACTGTTTCCTAGTATGATTTGATTGCTTGTATCCTATGACTATTACTAAGTATTGTACCTGATGATTCTTGACGAATGTATCTTTTCTTTTATGTACACTGAGAGCATTTGCATCAAGACAAATTCCTTGTGTGTCCAATCACACTTGGCCAATAAAGAATTCTATTCTACTCCTGTCCTCGTCCCGCTTTTTTTAACTTTTATATAAGCCTGAAGTTTTTCAATCCTCGCTATGCACAATAAATAATTGATTTACTATGTCTATCTAATATTTCTGGGTTAACATGTTTAAAATTTCACAATTAATATCTCCTGTTGGAACTTCTTGAATTAAATCGGTCCTTGCATCACTGAATTAAACAACAGAGTGAATTCAGGTCTCCAGAAACTTCACAATAATTATGTGAGATGGCTTGGATGTTGATGTGTATCCGTTCTTACTTTAATCATTACCAGAAACGTATCTTTCTAGTATTTCTCTCTCTTCTTAAGGACCAAACATACCATCCACTTCTATCAAACAAATCATTCTTTCTCATTAGTAAAGAAAGGATTGTGTATCTGTAAATATGAGATTGAGAAATCTTTGGCAGAATTAGGAGGGTTACACAATTCTGTTTGCTGATTGCATTTTTAAAAGAAACTCGGGGGGGGGGAAGCAAGGGGGATACAATATAGGATACAGTGATCTGATCCAATTAAGATGCTTTCAATTTTTTTTTCTTGTCAAACTTTTTCATTTACTGCACCAATTTTGAGAAAATTAAATCCATCTCCAAGGATTTCAACATTTTTAGATATTGTACAGACTGCTTCGCTACCATTCTGTGCTTCATATTTCCATCAATTTTCAAGTTAAATTGGCCTGAATTTAACCAATTAAAATTGGTGGCTAAAAAAGCTACTCAATTTGAATCTTACTTACACACGTGAACTATGACAGTAGCCTTACAGAAGCCAATATTTTTCTGCCTTCATCTTTTGCGACATGGAAATACTGGCTATTCTTTTTTGAATGTTTTTATAGATGCTACTAAGATGATGATGTTTACAAAAAGCAAATGAATGTTTAATAAGTGCTGAGTAGGAACCTAGGCACTATGTAATTGCTTGATTTATCTAAAAGTCCTTAAAAGATTGATAATTTCAGCTCTGAGTGCACATGTATCTTACTTCTGTTATCAGTTACCTACTGTTAGTCCTTGGATCATATACAGAAGCCTGATGATGGCAGATGAGATTCTGCCAAAACGTTGCTACAACTTTAAAAGCACAACCACAACGACATGGGAAAATACCCGAACAAAGCTGAATACCATACATGTAAGTACCCGTAAATATATATATTTAATATATATATTAAATATATATATATATAGCTGGAGGTATCAGGGGGGATCTCACTCGTCCAACACATGGAAGCCACAGGTCATAACATCAACTTCAATGGCACCAAAACCCTAGCCACCATAGAAAATCCCAGCCACAGAATCATCAGAGAAGCCATAGAGATTGAAAAAAGACCTGAAAGCATGAACAGAAGAGATGATTCCACCAGGCTGTCAATCATTTGGAAGCCTGCACTCACAAACAAAAAAAATCTCCACACCACAAGCCAGGCAAACACCTGGGCACAAACAGATCCCCCCTGATACCTCCAGCTCAAACACACCCCAACCAGGCACCCAGATGAAACCCAGCTTCCTAACTAATGATAGCCGTCCATTTACCCGAAGCCAAGCTGCACTAAAGGCCTCCAATAAAGTAACACAATGTTGCCAGCCAATCAAGATACAAAAAGAGCCCCCCCCCCAAAAAAAAACAGACAGAAGATATTAGTAGCAGAACACAGCAAACTCCAAGACCAATAAACACAGACCAAGACTCTTAACCAATCAGGAGGAAGAAAAAACCATTCTGACACAGCAATAGGCTACCCCAAATTTAAATCTGAAACCACTGTAAAAGTCTGACTCACAGACAAACACCATACAGAAGCCTGATGATGGCAGATGAGATTCTGCTGAAACGTTGCTACAACTTTAAAAGCACCACGTGGGAAAATACCCGAACAAAGCTGAATGCCAGACATGTAAGTACCCGCGAAAACTTAAGAAAACAAATATCAAACCTCTACGGGGAGGGAATAAACAACCAGATCAAAACCTACAAGAAACTGGAAATTAAAAGAGCAGGAATACTATGTGACCTCCAATTCCTACACAGCTGCAGAGACAACAATACTACACCAACCTGCTTCAAATTAACATTTCATCAAAGCACAGCAGCCACTAAACGTATCCTGAAAAGAACTGAAATGGCTCTACTAAGGAACGAGCTCCACAGTAAGAGATTCCAATTAGATCAGTTAAACAAAGATTTGCTAGCACTACACCTGGAATTGAGCAGCAAAATCCACCCTCTACTTTGGGACAAGATAAAACAACTTACAACTTGGAGAGCTGAATCTGCAAACATTTACAAACAGGAAAAGCTCTTGAAAAAATTAAAGAAATTAGAACATGACAAGAAAACCCCCAACAACTCACAACAACACCTGAAACAATTAGTGTACAATGTTTCCAACAGAGAACTCACCAAAACAGAAACAGAAGTCCTAACCAAAGGATTCAATTATGCTATAGCACCCCAAAAAATCCCCACAGAATTCATCATATGTGCAGTAGAATCCAGCCTAACTAAATTAAATACAGATGAAGCTGATAAAATAAGACACCAAGTTACCAACATTCTATGCACAAGCAAACCACCCAAAAGCAACTTACAGCAAAATGAAATTAAAGCGCTACAAACCCTGAAAAGAGACAGCAGCATAATCATCCTCCCAGCAGATAAAGGGAATGCCACTGTAGTAATGGACAGAAAAGACTATGAAACTAAGTTGACAGACCTACTCCAAGACTCCACATACAAACCCATAAACACAGACCCAACCACATATCTGGAAAAATTAACCAAGAAGAAAATTATAACCAGCCACATAAGCAAAGAGATCCAACACACGATCATACCCAGAGAGAAATCTTCCAGATGCCCCAAACTATACGGCCTCCCAAAAATACACAAAGAAGGCATACCTCTCAGACCCATAGTCAGCTCCAGAGGAGCACCACTACAAAACCTGGCTAAACACCTAGCAAAAGAGCTACAGCCCCATGCTGAAACAGCAGCTTCTCATGTACAAAACGCATACCACTTCTTGGAAATGATCAAAGATCTACACATGGAGCAAGAAGATCTGCTTGTAAGTTTTGACGTGGTTTCACTATTCACTCAAGTCCCGATAAAAGAGACGCTCGAAATCATCAAAAATAAATACCAACCAGCTAAACACCTCATGGAACTAACAGAACACTGCTTAACCAACACATATTTCATATACAAAGGACAAAGATACAAACAAATTGAAGGAGCCCCCATGGGATCACCACTGTCACCTGTCATTGCAAACCTGTTCATGGAAGAATTCGAATCCAGAGCCCTGGCTAATGCCATACTCAAACCCAAACTATGGTTAAGATATATAGATGACACATTTGTGATTTGGCCCCATGGACAAGAAAACCTAAACAACTTCCTAACACACCTAAACAGCGCACACCCCAAAATCAAGTTCACCATGGAAACAGAAACAAACAAACAACTACCATTCCTAGATGTACTAATCTACAAGAAAACAGATGGCACACTAGGACACACCATATACCAGAAGAAAACACACACCAACCGCTACCTCAATGCCCAATCCCACCACCACCCAGCACAGATAAACTCTGTGGCTAAAACACTAATTACTAGAACCAAACGCCTGGCAGACAAGACACACATTAAGACTGAACTATGCACCCTGACTAAAATATTGACAGCCAACGGCTTCCACAAAAGCAAAATCACCAACTTGATCCACAAAAACACACTGAGACATAATAGAGACCCAGAAGATGAACAGACCCATGGAACAGCTGTCCTGCCCTACATAAGAGGCACTACAGACAAAATTAGTAAGATTCTATACAGACACCACATCAAGACTGCCTTCAAAACAGACAGAAAAATAGCAGCCATCCTCAGGAACCCCAAAGACAAAATTGACCTGGAAAACCAAGGCATATATGAAGTCCCCTGTGCATCATGCCCGGCCACATACATTGGACAGACCAATAGAAGAATAAGCACCCGCCTAGATGAACACAAAAATGCAGTCAAAAAGCTGGAACACACTTCCTCACTTGTCCAACACATGGAAGCCACAGGTCATAACATCAACTTCAATGGCACCAAAACCCTAGCCACCATAGAAAATCCCAGCCACAGAATCATCAGAGAAGCCATAGAGATTGAAAAAAGACCAGAAAGCATGAACAGAAGAAATGATTCCACCAGGCTGTCAATCATTTGGAAGCCTGCACTCACAAACAAAAAAATCTCCACACCACAAGTCAGGCAAACACCTGGGCACAAACAGATCCCCCCTGATACCTCCAGCTCAAACACACCCCAACCAGGCACCCAGATGAAACCCAGCTTCCTAACGAATGATAGCCGTCCATTTACCCGAAGCCAAGCTGCACTAAAGGCCTCCAATAAAGTAACACAATGTTGCCAGCCAATCAAGATACAAAAAGAGCCCCCCCCAAAAAAACAGACAGAAGATACTAGTAGCAGAACACAGCAAACTCCAAGACCAATAAACACAGACCAAGACTCTCAACCAATCAGGAGGAAGAAAAAACCATTCTGACACAGCAATAGGCTGCCCCAAATTTAAATCTGAAACCACTGTAAAAGTCTGACTCACAAACACCATACAGAAGCCTGATGATGGCAGATGAGATTCTGCTGAAACGTTGCTACAACTTTAAAAGCACCACGTGGGAAAATACCCGAACAAAGCTGAATGCCAGACACACACACACACACACACACACACACACACACACACACACACATATATATATATATATATATATATATATATATATATATATATATATATATGTAACCCTTGACATACAACCACAATTAAGCTGAAAATTGTTGGTTGTTAAGCAAGACAGCTATTAAGTAAGTTTTGCCCTATTTTACAATTTTTCCCTCAAAATTGTTAAGTGAATCACACAGTGATTAAGTCAGTGGTGGGATTCAAAATTTTTTACTACCGGTTCTGTGGGCGTGGCTTGGTGGGCATAGCAGGGGAAGGAAATTGTAAAAATAAAGCATCTGGACAGCGCTTTAGGTCAATAAAATGCCACACCACTAGACTAACAAATAGTTTCTTTCCCTGGGCCATCTGAACCACAAATAAACACAAAGTCACTACCTTATTAAGAACACCTTATTCAGATGCACAATAACATATTGCAGTGTATCATACTCGGCAAAGCATCACAGTTGGATGTATATTTTGTGTATATTATATTGTAGATATTGCACTTTCTAATTGCAAATGGAGATGTGGGTACTCTATTTTTCTTATCTTCATTTTTAAGTGCTCTGGTTTAATTGTATTGCGAATAGTTGCTGGGGTCCATCCACAGTTTCATTGTACTTGTACAATGACAATAAAGTCCTTCTTCTTCTAAAATCCCCATTCCCTCCAAACTCAGTGGAAATAACAACAAGTGTGGGAAATGTTGTTGGCAAGTACTACACTTGTTCCCAACAAACCCCCTCCCCGGTGTCTCCTTAAATCCTGATCTCCAGGTGAGCCTTGTCAAGACAGGCAAGGTGCCCTCCTTTTGAGTAGTTGATCGCCCTCCACCGACTCCACCTCCATTCTCCATGCTCAGGGATGGGGTGGAGGAGGCAGTTGTTTGTCTCCAGGGCTCTGATGCTCCTCTGCTCCTCTGCTGCCTGCCCTTGCCATCTCTTCCTTCCCATAGTTAGTCATCCTGCACCCTCTCTTCCTCTCCAGTGACTCTTTTGAGGTCCAACGGACCCAGGACTGCTTCATCCAGCTTCTTTCCTCCTGAGCCAGAGAGGCTGTGCCTTCTTCCTTCTCAGAAGCAGGGTTTGACGGGGCCATGACACATTGTTACTTTGAACATTCACTTACCATTGATTGTAAGTTAAGGACTACCCATATTCGTATTCTAGAAACAGCAGTATTCATGGTTCAAAGGAGGCAACATCATACTGTAGTATTTTGATAATTAAATTAAGGCAAACTAGAGGTGTCTTTATTCACACACTGAGCACTTATTTGTCTTCCTTCCTTCCTTCCTTCCTTCCTTCCTTCCTTCCTTCCTTCCTTCCTTCCTTCCTTCCTTCCTTCCTTCCTTCCTTCCTTCCTTCCTTCCTTTCTTTCTTTCTTTCTTTCTTTCTTTCTTTCTTTCTTTCTTTCTTTCTTTCAATAAATGTTAAGATCAGTGGTGGTATTCGGCCAGTTCTGACAGGTTCTGGAAAACTGGTGGCGGAAATTTTGAGTAGTTTGGAGAACTGGCAAATACCACCTCTGACTGGACCTGCCCCCATCTATTCTCTGCCTCCCGAGCCCCAGCTGATCGTCTGGGTCTTCTTTGGTTGCCCTGCACAGGAGAACAGAACTGGAAAGCAGGTTAGTGGGGTGGGGAGGGAATGGAGATTTTGCAGTATATCCTTCCCCTGCCACACCCACCAAGCCATGCCCACAAGACATACCACACCCATCAAGACACAGCCACAAAATTGGCAGTAAAAAAATTTGAACACCACCACTGGGTAAGGTGCAAGCTGGCTACAGGTTAATTGTTAGCTAATACAGTTTGCATAAGGAAATTCATGCTGCAATATGCAAATGACACTCACAAAGGGGACTTTGAGGCTCACAATAAAGAAAAAAAAGGAAAGTCGAAGCTCCTTTGCTTAGATCCATTTTTAACCCCCAGGGCTACAATTTCAGTTCCTTTTTATTTGTTCCAACTCAATGGAATGTTAAAGAGAAATTATGTGCATCTGTCTGTACCATCAGCTGGATAACTCCCCAAAACCCAAATAGAACAGGGCTAACTATTACAAGAGGGGAAGAAGGAATTAGCAAAAAGAATGCCGAGTTTTTTAAAAAAAAATGACCTAAAGCCAACTGAGGACTGATCCAATGGAGGTGTGGGCAATCCAGAAAATCTTCCCTAAGGGAAAGACATTTGGGCAGTGCCTCAGAAGATTGCTAACTGCTTCTTCCTATACCCACTTACTCCAGGTACAGCTTACCATGTGTTTCCCATGTCAACATAAACACAAACATACCCAGCTGTGGAGAAAGCCAAAATATACACCCAGAGAATGCAATATTATGCATTCATTTAATTAGTTCCTTGAAAGAAAGTGCATATAGCAATAGCACGTAGACTTATATGCCGCTTTATAGTGCTTTACACCTCTCTCTAATGGTTTACAGAATCAGCATATTAACCCCCAATGAACAGGTTGCTCATTTTACCAACCTCAGAAGGATGGAAGGCTGAGTCAACCCTGAGCCAGTAAGAATCGAACTACTGACAGTACTGCATTCTAACCACTGCACCACCACCAGCAGCAAGCTCTTGATTTCAATGGGCATGAAAATAGTGAAGCTCAGTTTTCTCAAAATTAAAGATGTGGGGACTTCAACTCCCAGAATTCCTCAGCCAGCTGTGCTGGTTGGGGAATTCTGGGAATTAAACTCCACACATTTTCAGGTTGCCAAGATTGTGAAGCCCTGAACTGTAGCTCATTCCAAGGGAGAAACCTTCAAGCTTAAAAAGCTCTTTATTGGCCAATATTGGCAGGATTATTAGATTGTTCTGTTTGTTCCAACATAATCATTTTATGCTCTGATAATGTTGGTTTACCATCTCAGTACTGCCCTCGAAAGATACAATTGTTTTTTCTGCAGTCCTAACTATCCATTGGAGTCTGTGCGTTGTCTTGTTTGGTTGCCCCTGCCAAATAAGGATATGCAGGAACAGGATACACTGAGTGGCACCAGCAAGCAGCTGGTATTGTGTAGAGCAGGGGTGTCCAACCTTGGCAACTTTAAGACTTGTGGACTTCAACTCCCAGAATTCCTCAGCCAGCTTTGTCCACAAGTCTTAAAGTTGCCAAGGTTGGACACCCCTGGACTGTAGAAGAATATCTGCACAGTCTATGGACTGCACCCTCCCAAGTCCAAGTGGGAGAATCCACAAAAGATCATGGAAAATAACAGGGCTGAAAGTCTGGAATTTCCAGATAGCAGTATAATAACAATAGATAACAATGGCCCATAGTGCTTTACAGCACTCTCTGCAAAGCTTGATCTTGCTTTCCAGCTCCATTCTCCTGTGCAGGGCAACAAAAGAACACCCAGCCGATCAACTGAGACTCAGGAGGCAGATACTACAGGCAGTCATTGAGTTACAACAGTTTATTTAGTGACCGAAGTTACCACGGCACTGAAAAAAAATGACTTATGATTGTTGTTCACACTTACGACCGTTGCAGTCTTTCCATAGGCATGTAACCAAAATTCAGGCGCTTAGCAACTGACTCATATTTATGACGGTTGCAGTGTCTCAAGCAATCCCCTTTTGCAAACTTCTGACAAGCAAAGTCAGTGGGGAAGCTAGATTCACTTAACAGCCTCAGTCATTCACTTTACGACGGTGGCAAGAAAAGTCGTAAAATGGGGTAAAATTCACTTCACCCATGTTTCACTTTGCGACAGAAATGTGGGGCTCAATTGGGATCATAGGATGAGGACTACCTATAGAACAATAAACTAGCATTCCTGAAAGAATTGCTCTTTTTCCTAAGCTTGAAGGGCTTCCTTGCAAAGAGAAACTTGCATCCATCCACTTATTAAACATTGCATCTCCCCCGTGGGAAGGACCGTTTAACAGGACTGTTTCCTTCTCCTGCAAAACTATGATTCTTGGCTGGATGAGGTTTTGAACTGGGTTAATCTAATCAGGAATTGGGCTCTGATTCTCTACCTTCAACCCTACTCTACCATTCAATCAGCTCTGCGTTTGTTTGTTTGTTTTCATTCTTAACTGAAATGGATCTGCCATATTTTGTACCAAAGATTTTAAGGATTTTCAATTTTTATTGGTTTATCCAAATATAAAGCACAAAGCATACGAAGAGAAATAAAGACAATTGGAGGATGGGGGAAAGGAAGGGAGAAGGAGAAGAAGGGGGGGGAGGCATTGACTTTTCTGACTCCTTTGGGAGTGACGTAACATTTCAACTTTTACTTTTGTATGATAATATAGACTAGCAGGGGTGAGATTCAAAAATCCAACAGCTGATTCTCTGCCTGGTTGCTGGGGGGGCGTGGCCTACCAGAACTTCCAGGAGGGCTGGGGGGTTTTTTTGCCTTCCCCAGGGTCCATAGGCTTCCCTTGGGCCCCTGGAGGGTGAAAACGGTCTTCCCTGGGTTCCGGAAGCTTCTCTGGAAGCTGGAAACGGTCCTGTTTCTGGACTTCCAGAACTTCTGTGAGGGCCAATTTTCACCCTCCTAGAGCCTCCACATGGATCCTGCACTTACTTGTATCCAAAGCAGGCCGCATGGAGACTCCTGGGAGGGGTGGGGTGGGCAGGGCCAGCCGGTTGGTTCAACTAATTTGGCAAACCAGATGTAAATTTAACATCCAGTTTGCCTAAATCAGGGGTGTCCAACTTTGGCAACTTTAAGCCTGGAGGACTTCAACTCCCAGAATTCCCCAGCCAGTTGGCTGGGGAATTCTGGGAGTTGAAGTCCTCCAGGCTTAAAGTTGCCAAGGTTGGATACCCCTGGCCTAAATTGTCCTGAACAGCTGAATTTCTCCCCCCCCCCTTATTACTAGCGATTTCTATAACATCAAACCTGTCCAACTGACAAACCCCAAAGTCAAAGTTTCATTGTTTTTTTTTTTTCCTTTCCCAGCACAAAATAGTTTCCAAGTAGAAACAAAATGGGGTTGTTTTCTAAGGCATAACAACAGTTGTCCATACACCTTTGGAAAAAATTAGCCATGGTTTAATAAGGCAAATAGGAGCTGCTGTGATGTAAGAAAGGCTGGCTTGTCCTGAGCAAGAAATTCCTTCATAAGCAGAGGAGCAAACAGGCTTTCCTTAAATCAAGCCTAATGATCTGGAGGCAACAGCCCCAGAGTCAGCTGAAAAGACTGAGCCCAAATAGGAAGTTCTTGTGGTCAGACAGCCGATCTGGTCAGGCTGGAAAACCTCTCCGCTGTTTCCTGTGGTCAGTCAAATTCCAAAAGCTCGCAGAGCCTTCAGTAACTTGGTATCAAAGATTTCTTAGAATTTGCTGGGCACCAGGCAGGCAGATTGAAAATGATGATTCAGACCAGAATCTTCTCAGTTCCATACATACATGATGATGATGAATGATGATGATCACCCTTGTTTGTGCTTGGGCAGCTTCCCTGAGTGAGATGTGCCAGCTACACAAAGCTTCAGCTGTGTTGCTAGCATTCAGTGGTCTCTCTGTTGATTTTAATAGTACCAGGAGTGTTTCATACTACTTGGTACACAATGAACTGATGGAGATATTTTTAATACATGTATTATCCCCATAGGTATAAATGTATTCAAAGACTTTTGAAGAACACAAAATGAAGACGAGACGATGCAGTCAGCCAGCTAAAAGAGATGAAAGTGACTGACTTTGATTTCTATTGGGAGTACATGTTTCTTTGGTTGCTTACTGTCTGCTTTTCATCTCTAATTCATCTCTCTTTCAAGTACAGTTTGCAGAGGAAGGAAGGAAGGAAGGAAGGAAGGAAGGAAGGAAGGAAGGAAGGAAGGAAGGAAGGAAGGAAGGAAGGAAGGAAGGAAGGAAGGAAGGAAGGATTTTTTCCCATTAAATCCCAATTTCCCAAGTCCTCAAAGAAAGATGTAGATGGTTGAAATATTTAACAAGGATTATAGAAGCACTGGGTGAACTTCACCACCTGCCATCAAAACTTTGTTACTTTTGGACCAGTCATTTTGTTTTCATCTAACCCACCTCTCAGGTTAGTTATTAGCAAACAAAATCAAATAATATTGTCAACAGCTTTTGGAATTCCGGAAGGAAATGCTTGCCAATCATTTCAGTGTTCTCTTCAGACCTTCACTTGAGTTGCAGGTAGCAGTTCACACAGTGGGGGGATTTTTATTTTTTTTACTACCAGTTCTGTGGGCATGGCTTGGTGGATGTGGCTTGGTGGGCATGGCAGGGGAAGGACAATGTAAAATCCCCATTCCCTCCCCACCCCACTAACCTGCTTTCCAGCTCCGTTCTCCTGTGCAGGGCAACAAAAGAAGATCCAGCTGATCAGCTGGGACTTGGGAGGCAGAGAATAGATGGAGACGTGGCCAGTCAGAGGTGGTATTTGTCAGTTCTCCGAACTACTCAAAATGTTCATTACCAGTTCTCCAGAACAGGTCAGAACCTGCTGAACCCCCTCTGCCGTTCAGTCTCTTCTTAAAAACTCCAGTGATGAAGCACCCACAACTTCTGGAGGTAAGCCATTCCACTAGTCAATTGTTCTCACTGTTAGTTCCAGGTTGCTTCTCTCCTTGATTAGTTTCTGTTAGTCCTGAACATGGGCGCAAGGAACGGAGATGAGACATCGAACTGTGACTTCAACTCTTTATTCGTGACTTCAGAACAGAGCAAATACTTGGGGAGCAGCAGCTCTTTTATAGAGCTGGCTCTGTCAAAACAACCAATTATTTGAGTTTACCGCTCTAACAAGCATCCAATCAGAGGGACCCGCTGTTAGCCAATCAGATCGGCCAGAAACAACCAATCACGACTCACTATTCGCGGGCCAATGAGAAGTGCAGGATTATGAGCCTGCTGTTAAAGTAAAGCTATTAGGGTTGTTACTGACGCGTTGGCTTAGTCCTTAACACCCCTCCCCCCTAGGTTCCGTCTGAGGGGTGGGGTGACATATTCTCGTAAGTAGGCAGGTCGCTTCACCTGTCTGCTTGATCTGCGCTGTTCCACCGGTTTCTGTCCTGGCTCTGGTTCCGGTGGGCTGCTTGCTGAGCTGGGTGGTGAAAATGGTCCCGTTGTTTCGTTGAATGGCTCTGGGCTGTCCTCTCTGCTCTCGCCAATGCTGTCATCCAGGTTCCCTGGATCTGTTTCCATCGTGGTGCTGTCACGCGGCGAGGCAACTTCCCGGCTCGGTTCTCCTTCTGGCAGTGAGTATCCCATGGTTGGTTGTGTAGACTGCTGGGTTCCGATTGTTAAGTCATCTGTTATTTCTTTTTCGGCCCCCTCGATGTCCCTTCCCCCCCAGTTTGAGATTCAGGGGATGAGATGGGAGTAGGTGCTAGTCTGGATCGAAGCTGGTCTATATGGCGCTTCCACATTTTGCCATCTGCAGTTTGTAGACAATAGGATCGGGATCCCGTAAGTTGTGTTATGGTAGTGGGGACCCACAATGGGTCGCCCGAGAAGTTTTTCGCAAAAACAGGGTCACCTTCCTGGAATGACCGACACTTGCTGCTGGATCCCAGGGGTTGTTCCAGTGTGTAATGAGGTGGAGGTGATCGAGATGTGAGCGAAGTTTTCAGCCCATCAGGAGTTCGGCTGGGGTTCTGTTTGTGGTGCTGCTTGGAGTAATATGTTGGAGGAGGAGCATCTTGGTTATCTTGTCGTCAATGTCACCCTGATCCATCTTGTGTAAGGTCTTATTTACAAATTGGACCATTCGCTCAGCCCTACCATTGGCCGCAGGGTGAGCTGACGATGTTAAGGCATGGCGGATGCCCTGATCTGCTAGGTACTGTTCGAATGCCAGGGCAGTGAATTGAGGGCCATTATCGGAGACCAGGACATCTGGCAATCCATGGGTAGTGAATAGCTTATTCAGTTTTTTAATGACCACCTCCGTGGTGGTGGTGCTTTTCATTTTGTGAACCTTGAGCCAGTTAGAATAGGCATCCACTGTTAGAAGGAAAGTGTGTCCTCTTGTGGGTCCCGCAAAATCGATGTAGAGACCTCGAGGCGTTTCCCACTGAGTTGGGGTGTTTTTGGAGGAGCAGAGCAAGTCTCCTGGCACTTGCTGCACATAGCCACCTAGGTCTCTATCTGCTTGTCTAAGCTTGGCCACCATGCGTAACTCCTTGCCAATGCCTTCATCCACACGATGCCTGGATGTCCATCATGCAACATTTTCAAAACTTTATGTTGCAATTTCTCTGGGATGACGACTCTGTCTCCCCACAAGATGCAGCCCTTTTGAGAGAATAGCTCTGTCTGTCGATTCCTGAATGGCCTGAAAGTGTCATTGGGTTCGCTTTCCAGCCAACCCCATTCCACCCAGCTGAGGACTCGTGCCAAAGAAGGGTCTTTTTTCATTTCTGAGGCGATGTCCCGAGTGGTCAGCGGTGGTGATTTAAGAGTTTCGATTTGCAATATGGCTAGGGTTGGAGTTGGGTCATCTATGACGTCTGGTAGTGGAGAGCGGCTCAAAGCGTCAGCATGGGGAATGGCTTTCCCCGGGTGGTGTTGCAGTTGGTAATCGTATGCAGCTAAAAACTCCGAACAACGTGTCATTCTTGGTGATAAGATGTGGGGAGTTGGTTTGTTTCCTGCTAAAATGCCAAGTAGCGGCTGGTGGTCTGTAATTATGGCAAAGGGTCTCCCATACACATACTCATGGAAATGTTTAATTGCGGATACAATGGCGAGAGCCTCTTTATCAAGTTGGCTATAGTTCCTTTCAGTTTTAGACAAAGTTCTTGAAAAGAACGCAATAGGTGCCTCATTACCATTTGGCAGGACATGGCTTAAAATGGCTCCCACTCCAAATGGTGAGGCATCACAGGTAACCGTTAAGGGTAGAGTCTTGTTGTATTATATCAATACAGCATCAGAAGTTAAGAGGTTTTTTATTTGTTGAAATGCTCGTTCTTCACGCCATCCCCAAACCCAGGAAGCCTTTTTGTCGAGAAGTCTATGTAGGGGCTCAGCTACGGTCGCTTTCTGGGGCAAGAAGATGTTATAAAAGTTAATGAGTCCGAGGAAGGCTTGGAGGTCTGTCTTATTTCTAGGTCTTGGGGCATTTTTGATTGCAGTTAGTTTTTTTTCGGTGGGGTGGATTCCCTGTCTGTCGAGAAGGTATCCCAGGAACTCCACTCTCTCCGTACAAAGTTGACACTTGTCCCTTTTTACCTTCAGACCAGCATCTTTAAATTTTTGAAGAACCCTTCTGAGTCGTTGTTCCAATAATTCTTTAGTAGGGGCAGCTATTAAGACGTCGTCAAAATAAGGCACGATGCCTTTTATGCCTTGTAATAGTCTCTCCATCAAACTTTGGAAAATGCCCAGTACCACGCTTACTCCGAATTGAAGTCTATTGCATTTGAAGGCACCTCTATGTGTAACTATTGTCTGGGCTTCTGCAGTCGTCGCATCTATGGGTAACTGTTGGTATGCCTGAGCTAAGTCCAATTTCGCAAATATTTTTCCGCCACCCAGGGAGTGAAGGTGTTGGGCCACCGGTACTGAGTAAGCGCTTTGCTGAAGCGAGTGATTTAGGGTGGCCCGGTAATCCCCACAAATTCTTAACGAGCTATCTGGCTTTATGGGTGTTACTATTGGGGTTTCCCATCAGGCATGGTCAATCGGTTCCAACACACCCTGGGCTATTAATTTGTCCAGTTGCTCGTCGATCTTTGGCTTGAGTGCAAAAGGCACCCGATGAGGCTTAAGGCGAATGGGAGCTACATCGGGACTGAGATTAAACAATATAGGGGTCCCCTTGTACTTGCCTAACGTTCCTGTGAACACGTCCTGGAATTCCTGGATGAGGGCCTCTTCCCACTCATCGCTTCCGGTTTGGTGGATGCCAGCTAGTTCAATTCCGAGTGGGGCGAACCACTGTAACCCTAACAAACTGGGCCAGTCATGATCGACGATAGTCAGGGGAAGCGTTGCGTTGCGGTCCTTGAAGGATACTTGGACGTGGCTGGAACCGACAACCAGAATTCTGTTCCCTTGGTAGTCTTTTAGGATGATTCTTTGAGTGCTGAGGTCCTGGCGACAGATGGCAGGGATCAGCTGTTTGAGGGTTTTCCAGGAGACCATCGACAGGGATGACCCCGAATCGACTTCCATCAAGCACGGTCGATTCTCAATAGTGACCTTTACTCGGATCTTTCTTGCATCTAGTGATGAAGCGTGGCCGATAGTGATAGTTTGGTGTGCCTCTTCTCGTCTCGTTGAAACGGCAGGTACTCGATTTCTGTAGTAGTGGTTGTTCCATTGGTAGTTCAGGCGGTCCTGATTTACTTGTCTGTCTCCCAGCGGAGGTTATTCTCCCTCTGGCTTGGATTGGACTCTCACTTGCTTCTGCAGATCTTTGCGATGTGGCCTCTTTTCCCACAGGAACGGCAGAGTGCGTTGTGGAATTTGCAGTCTGATCGCGGGTGGTTTGCCCCGCAACCAGCACATTGGCGCGGAAGTCTCTGGTTCCTTTGCTCTCATTCCGAGCAGAGCCGGTTGACCTCCTCTTCCTCACTGTCTGAGGATGATTCGAGGTCTTCATGATGGGTGGTAATAGTGTGCCTCTCAGAGGAAGGCGTACTATCACTAGCGAGTTGGCGGTGCGGTGGGTTCGCTCGGCATATTCGAGCGGCTGACTTCCTGGTTGCTTTTGCGGCAGTAGCGTCGGCGATGACATCTGCGAGGCTGATGTCTCCTTTTGCCATGATCTTGCTCTGCACAGTGTGGTCATCTAATCCCAGAACTATTCGGTCTCTCATGGCTTCCTCGAGGTTTGCAAAACCACAGAGTCCTCCCAGGTTCCGGAGGTCGGCTACGAAGTCCCCAACACTCTCGTTCTTCCATTGGTCCCTCTGGTAAAACTCGTGTCTTCGTATCAGTGTAGGTACTGCGGGTGTGTAATGGGCCTGGAGGATCGGTGCAAGGTTATCCCAATCCATGGTCTTCACTTCCGCCAGTTTGGCAAGTGTTTTAGCCATTTTAAAAATGGTGGGGCTGCAGTGGGTCAGGAACACCGCTTGTTTCTTTCCAGGCGTAGCATCTTTCAGATTGTTGGTCTCCAGGAACATCTGGAAGCAGTCCATATACGAGTCCCAGTCTTCATTTGCTGGGTCAAATGGAGTGGGTGGTATGGTGCTGCTGGTCATTCTGACATTTGTTGCGTGCGCTCTAAGCCACGTGCTCTGTCTTGTTCGATGAGTGTTTAGTCAGCTCTATCGTCTCCGTATCCCACCTTCGTCGCCAGTGTTAGTTCTGAGCATGGGCACAAGGAACGGAGACGAGACATCGAACTATGACTTCAACTCTTTATTAGTGACTTCAGAACAGAGCAAAATACTTGGGCAGCAGCAGCTCTTTTATAGAGCTGGCTGCTGTCAAAACAACCAATAATTTGAGTTTACCGCTCTAACAAGCGTCCAATCAGAGGGACCCGCTGTCAGCCAATCAGATCAGCCAGAAACGACCAATCACGACTCGCTATTCGCAGGCCAATGAGAAGTGCAGGATTACGAGCCTGCTGTTAAAGTAAAGCTATTAGGGTTGTTACTGACGTGTTGGCTTAGTCCATAACAGTTTCCATTCACTGTTTCTTGTCTTCTGGTGCTTTGGAAAATAGGTTGATCCCTAATGTTTTTGTTTGAATGTAGCAGTATCTTTGGAATTTCCTTTGAGTTAGGCTGAAACCCAGTAGGACCTGCTGACTGCCAAATGCCCAAACACTATACATCTGCCATGGATCAAGATAAAATAATCAAACATATAGGCGATATTGTTCAAATTCAAAATTGTCCAATTTGTGTGTGCAACTCAGGATCCACACTTGACAGAATCCCAAGGAGGAAAGGTTTTGCTTAAAAATCTTCAGCAATAATGCTTGCCTGCCTGCCTTATAAATCCAAATCATTGTTCCTTCTTAATACCTAGACATGCCTTTGAAAAGGCGGAGAGTAGATCACAGAGCATAGAATAATAGAGTTGGAAGGGACCTTGGAGGTCTTCCAGTCCAACTCCATGCTCAAACATATAGCTATAGCATTTCAGATAAATGGTTGTCCAGTCTCTTTTTGAAAGCCTCCGGTGATGGACCATCCACAACTCCTAGAGGCAAGCTATTCCATTGGTTGATTGCTCTCACCATTAGGCAATGTCTCCTTAGTTCTATTTTGCTTTGCTGCTTCAGTGGTTCCCATTCATTGTTTCTTGACTTACCTTTTCTTCCTGTTCTTTGTGGTAGCCCCAGTGGTGGGATTCAGCCAGTTGGCACCAGTTTGAGGGAACCGGTTGTTAACTTTCTGAGCAGTTTGATGAACTGATTGTTGGAAGAAATCATTAGGACAGAGAACCAGTTGTTAAATTTGAATCCCACCACTGGGCAGCCCCCACAAATATTGGGACAGTGCTATCATGTCACCCTCAGCCCTTCTTTTCATAGACTAGACATACCCAATTCCTGTAATAATTCTTTGTACATTTTAGTTCCAGCCCTCTAATCTAATTCTAATTATAATTGTTCTAATAGGAAGTGATTCCTGGCAAATTAGGCAAAGCTTAGGAAGCAGAAGAAACCTCTGATACCAGAAGTGGTTTCCGGCAGGTTCTGATCAGTCCTGGAGAACTATTAGCAGAAATTTTGAGTAGTTCAGAGAACCGGCAAATGCCACCTCTGACTGGCCCTGCCCTCATCTATTCTCTGGTTCCTGAATCCCAGCTGATCGGCTAGGTCTTCTTTTGTTCCTCTGTACAGGAGAACGGAGCTGGAAAGCAGGTTAGTGGGGTGGGGAGGAAATGGGGATTTTGCAGTATCCTTCCCCTGCCACGCCCACCAAACCACACCCACGGAACCGGTAGTAAAAAAAAAAATTAATCCTACGACTGTGATATATTCTCCCAAAAAAGATATGTAACAGACTCTTTAGCATTTCAGAAATTAGAGGGGAAAATAGAGCTAGCAGACTCCACAAAGTTGGGAAAGCACGTGTATTATGAACTCTGCTCCATCTCATTTTAAATTTGATAAACACAAAGGGGAAATGCAAAGTGGGTGACTGCTAAACATGGCTTTCTGGAAATAAAGCATGCATATTTGTACATAATACATGTTATGAACTAATAAAGGCGTTTAATAAAGTTTTAACAACCTTAAGTAAAAAGCAGGGTTCTAATCCTGCACTTCTGATTGGCCGAAAATAGCGACATCGGATTGCTCCTTTCTGGGAAATCTGGTTGGCTGTTGATAGGCCAACTCTCATTGGTTCAAGGGTTTAACACTTCCATGTTTTTCATTGGCTAATAGGACAGCAGCCAAACCTATAAAAGGGCTGCTGCTGCCCTAGGTGATTGCTCTGTTCAGAATGATTAATAAAGAGTTGAAGTTCACTGTTCACGGCCTCGTCTCCGTTCCTTGCGCCCATGCGCAGAACTTAACACTGGCGACAAAGGTGGGATGCGGAGACATCAGAGCTGACTGAACACTACAGAGCACCAAACAGAGCACGTGGCTGAAGGCGCATCAACAACGGAAACCATGTCCAGCGGCGCCATACCATCCGCTCCATTTGACCCGGCACAAGAAGACTGGGACTCGTACATGGACTGGTTCCAGATGTTTCTGGAGACCAACAACTTGAAAGACGCAACTACGGGGAAAAAGTGAGCAGTGTTCCTGACCCATTGCGGGCCAGCCATCTTTAAGATGGCCAAGGCACTAACGAAACCGGCTGAGGTGAAATCCATGGACTGGGACGTCCTTGCGCCCCTTCTACGGGCTCACTATAAACCCGCCGTACCAACGCTTGTCTGAAGACATGAGTTTTATCAGAGAGACCAACGGAAAGGAGAGAGCGTCACAGATTTCATCACAGACCTCCGGAACCTGGGAGGCCTCTGTGGGTTTGCAGACCTCAAAGAAGCTCTGAGAGACCGAATAGTTCTGGGATTAGATGACTACACGGTGCAGAGCAAGACCATGGCCAAAGGGGACATCGATCTTGCCGATGTCATCAAAGATGCTACTGCAGCAGAAGCAACCAGGAAGTCGGCCGCCCGAATGCGCCGCACCAACACACCGCTCTGTCAACTCGCCAACGATACCTCACCTCGCCTAGAGAGGCACACAACAGCGACCCACCACGAGGACCTCGAATCTCCATCAGAAAGTGATGAGGAGGAGGTCAACCAGCTCTAGTCCGAACGCAACCAACGCAACCAGCGCAATCGAAGACTACTGCACCAATGCGCGGGTTGTGGGACAAACCACCCACGATCAGATTGCAAATTCCTCGACGCGCTCTGCCATTCCTGTGGGAAAAGAGGCCACATGGGGAAGGTCTATAGAAGCAAGCGAGCATCTGGCCCAATTCGGAGAGAAAACAACTACTGCCAGACCACATGGAATCGTCCTGTGAGTCGGGAACACTTGAACCACCAATGGAACAACCACTCCTACAGAAATAAAACACTGGCCACTTCAACAAGACCGGAAGAGGCACACCAAACCATTACCACCGGTTATGCTTCATCGCTAGATGCAAAGAAGATCCGAGTGAGGGTCGCCATCGAGAACCAACCTTGCATGATAGAAGTCAACTCAGGGTCATCCCTCTCGATGATTTCCTGGAAAACCCTCAAACAGTTAATCCCTGCCATCCGGCATCAAGACCTCAGAGCCCAAAGAATCATACTCAAGGATTATCAGGGGAACTGAATTCCGGTCGTCGGCTCCAGCCAAGTCCAAGTATCATTCAAAAACCTCACTGCATCACTACCGCTGACCATCGTCAATCATGATCGGCCTAGTTTGTTAGGCCTTCAATGGTTTGCCCCACTCAGGATCGAGGTAGCTGGCATTCACCAAACCAGAAGTGACGACTGGGAGGAGGCCCTCGTCCAGAAATTCCAGGACGTCTTTGCAGGCAAACTAGGCGAGTACAAGGGGACCCCGATATCATTTAACCTTAACCCTGAAGTAGCCCCCATCCGCCTTAAGCCTCGTCAGGTGCCTTTTGCTCTAAAATCAAAGATCGACGAGCAGCTCGATAAATTAATAGCCCAGGGTGTTTTAGAACCAACTGACCATGCCTGTTGGGAAACCCCAATCGTAACACCCATCAAACCAGATGGATCGTTAAGAATTTGTGGGGACTACTGGGCCACCCTCAATCACGCCCTTCAACAGAACGCTTACCCGGTGCCGGTGGTTCAACACCTTTTCCATTCCCTGGGTGGCGGAAAAGTCTTCACTAAATTGGATTTAGCGCAGGCGTACCAACAACTGCCTATAGATAAAAAAACCGTGGAAGCACAGACAATCGTTATGCACCGAGGCACTTTTAAATGCAACCGACTCCAATTCGGAGTGAGCATAGCCCCAGGGATTTTTCAAAGTCTGATGGAGAGACTTTTGCAAGGGATCAAGGGGGTCGTGCCATATTTTGATGACATTTTAATTGTGGCCCCAAATAGAGAAATAGAGAGGCGTCTTAGAATGGTTCTCCAGAAATTTAAAGACTCCAGCCTAAAGGTTAAAAAAAAATAAATGTCAGCTGTGTACAGAAAAAGTAGAGTTCCTGGGGTACCTAATTGATAAGCAAGGAATTCACCCCACTAATAGCAAACTAAAAGCAATCAAAAATGCCACAAGACCCAAGAATAGGACAGACCTCCAAGCTTTCCTGGGGCTTGTTAACTTTTACAACATCTTCTTGCCCCAGAAGGCGACTGTAGCTGAGCCCCTACATAGACTCCTCAACAAAAAAGCTACCTGGGTCTGGGGACACCGAGAGGAGCACGCATTCCGACAAGTGAAAAACTTACAAACCTCCGATGCTGTTTTAATGCAGTATAACGAGACTTTGCCTTGAACCATTACGTGACGCGTCACCGTTTGGAGTAGGAGCCATTTTGAGTCATGTGTTACCTAATGGTAGTGAGGCCCCTACTGCCTATTTTTCAAGGACCTTATTGAGGGCTGAACGCAACTATAGCCAAATTGACAAAGAGGCTCTTGCTGTTGTATCTGCTGTAAAATGGTTTCATGAATATGTGTATGGACGAGCTTTTACTATTATTACCGATTACAAGCCTTTGCTGGGGATTATAGCGGGAGACAAGCCAACCCCCTATATATTGTCACCTAGAATGACTCGTTGGTTGGAGTTCTTAGCTGCGTACAATTATAAATTGCAACAACACCCGGGGAAAGCCATTCCCCACGCTGATGCATTGAGCCGTGCCCCACTTCCGGAAACCGTCGACAACCCAGCTCCAACCCTCACGACACTCCAGATTGAAACACTACATTCACCGCCGCTAACAGCCAGAGACATCGCTATCGAAACGAAATGAGATCCTGTCCTGGCACGAGTTCTCAGCTGGGTCGAATGACGATGGCCAGTAGAACAAACCCCTGATGACTTCCCCCCTTTCAGAAACCGGCAAACAGAACTTTTCTCGCAGAAAAGCTGCATCCTATGGGGAGACAGAGTTGTCGTCCCAGAGCGGTTACAACGAGCAGTTTTGAAAGCATTGCATGACGGTCATCCCGGCATCGTGCGTATGAAAGCGCTCGCACAGTGGCCGGGCATCGATAAGCTACACGTGGTGGCCGGGCATCGATAAGCAGATCGAAGCCTGGGTGAAGACTTGTCTAAAGTGCCAAGAAGTCAGCAGTGCCCCACCTAGAGCAACTCCAACGGAGTGGGAAACCCCCCGGGGGCCGTGGTCCCACCTCCACATTGACTTTGCGGGACCTACTAAGGGACATACGTTCCTCCTAACAGTGGATGCCTATTCCAACTGGCTCGAAATCCACAAGATGAAGACTACTACAACCGATTCAGTCATCCGCAAATTAAATAAATTATTTGCAACACATGGACTGCCAAATGTTCTAGTCTCCGACAACGGACCCCAGTTCATCACCCTGGCGTTTGAACAGTACTTAGCAGACCTGGGTATCCGCCATGCGCTAACCTCGCTGGCGCACCCTGCGGCCAATGGTAGGACCGAGCACATGGTCCAATTTATTAAAAAAACTCTCCACAAGATGGACTATGGGGACATTGACGACAAACTAAACAGAATACTCCTGCTCCAACACATCACCCCGCACAGCGTCACCAACAAGACTCCAGCTGAACTGTTGATGGGACGCAAGCCCCGCTCCCACCTCGACCATCTCCACCCATCCTACGCGCCAGAGAAACCCTGTGGATCTAGCAGAAAATGCCGTGAGTTCAAGGTAGGCGACTTAGTCTTCGCTAAAAACCTTTCCGGCGAACCATTATGGGTCAAAGCAACCGTAACCCAAACCACCGGGCCCCGATCCTACCACATGCAAACATTGGACGGAAAGATATGGAAACGCCATATAGATCAGCTTTGCTCTAGGTTGCAACCCAGTTCCCGCGACTCCTGTGACTCTCAAACTGAGGGGGGAGGGGATGTCGAGGGAACCGAATTCAAGATGGTGGAAGGCGAAATCGAAGGAAGTCAGCAGCCCGGCGCATTACCTGAAGAAGAATCAGGAATGGGGGTTGCCTCGCCACAGAGAAATACCTCAACGGAGGCGAGCCCGCAGAGACCGGAGGACAACAATGACAGAATCAGCGGCACCGAGTCGTCCTGTGAGGATGCGAAACCGCCTGTACCAGATAAATCAAAAAACGTTCCACCGAAACCGGACTACAGACAAGAACCGGTGGGACAGTGCAAATCTAATAGACAGTTGAAACAACCTGCATATCTACGGGATTATGTCACCGCACCCCTCAAACAGAACCTAGGGGGAAGGGGAGTTATGAACTAATAAAGGCGTTTAATAATGTTTTAACAACTTTAAGTAAAAAGCAGGGTTCTAATCCTGCACTTCTGATTGGTCGATAATAGCGACATCGGATTGGTCCTTTCTGGGAAATCTGATTGGCTGTTGACGGGCCAATTCTCATTGGCTCAGGGGTTTAACACTTCCATGTTTTTCATTGGCTAATAGGACAGCAGCCAACCCTATAAAAGGGCTGCTGCTGCCCTAGGTGATTGCTCTGTTCAGAATGATTAATAAAGAGTTGAAGTTCACTGTTCACTGCCTCGTGTCCGCTCCTTGCACCCATGCGCAGAACATAACAATACACACACGCACATCCTTTGGAGGAAGTGTCACCTTAACAATGCTATATAAAGTAAAGCCAAAATAATCTGCTTATCTTTTCCACTTGCTGCAATATGCATTAGATGAGCTTAGTCAACATTGCAGAATCATGATTTCAGTCCTAGAGAGGTAAAACTCCTACTTTGCCAAGGAACCCTCATTCTTCTAGGGAAAGCTTTTCTTCCTACTCATTCGTGAGTAATCCTCAGTAGGAAAGGACATATCTTTCAAAATGACTAGATAAGTGGCCCCTGATTGTGAATCACAGAAACCTAGGCTGTCAGGGAAAGATCAACACAGGCAAAGAAATCATGCTAATATTAGCTCCATTCATGAAATGCATTTGAGTATGGCATTTACCCACCAAACATAGATAAGCAATACCTCCCATATGAAAAGTCATACTATGACATCAGTTGTTGACGAATACAGTATGTTTCTCAACTGCAGGCATTCATATTGTGTTCGTGGGATGCCAAGAATCACCTCTGGCAATTTAACAGAGGGAAGAGGTGAGACACCATAGCTTGGAGAATGAGTTTTATACCACATGGTTGACAATCTGGGCTCCGGATTGTTTATCTCTTCAGCACAGATTCATCAACCCACAGTTTTCTGATACAGGCAATAAAATACCAAAAGAAATGTTTAAACAGAAACTTTCAGGAATCAAAAGCCAGTCATACCTATGAAAGAACTTTCTTTCTTTCTTTTTTTAGCAATCTATATATATAAAAGCGAAATATCACTCACCCATCATCACAAAATCTCCAGAATCGTAAAGCCTACAAACTTAAATTTGGCAGGTATGTTCTTCTTGGCTTCTAGGTGCTCACTAAGAAAGGATTTTTCAAAATGACCATCAGAGCATTAGTATTTTGTATATTATTTATTATTAATACACTCTGATGCTAAGGAGTTCTACTCCCCCTCCCCACCTGAAAATAAATCTGTTCCAAATGCAAAACACAAGCAGAGGAGAGGAGTTCCAGTTCCAGTTTCAGTTTCACAGCACCAAGCAGCTTTAGTACAGAAGAGTTGAGCTAAGCCATGCCCAGGCTCCTTGCTGTCTCCTTGTTCACACTGTTTCAGTTTCCATACAGTCCTCAACTCTCTCACACACTGACAGGACGCTAGCCAGATGAATACCGATGGATGCTGGTAAGCAGAGGCAGAATTCCCCCCTGCCTTATTTTCCTCCCCAAAAACTAAGCCTGACCACATAGTTTCATAGTGAAGCATGGGTATTGAGCTCATTTATTTATATATTTTCCATAACATACATTAATATTTTATGAACATCATATTTGTCTGGGTTCATTTGCTTAACATAATAGTATATAATAGTATATTAAACTTAAAACACACATAATAGTATTTTTTTCCATTTCTAATTTCTACTTCTATGGTCCAACCATTGAAAAAATAAATCCCATGTTTGAAAGTATTCTGTATCTTTATCTTTTATCTTCAATGTCAACCTATCCATTTCTGCACAATCTAGTATTTTTTAAAATTACATCTTCTTCTATGGTTAGTTCCTCATTTTTCCAATGCTGTGCAAATACAATTATTGCTGCCATCAAGATATATAATATTAAATATATATTCACTTTATTACATTTTTCTGGTACTATGCCTGCCAAAAATATTTCTGGCTCATAATCTATGTGTCGCTTTAACATTTTTTCTAACCATGTATGTGTTTTCATCCAGTATTTTTTTTTCCTTTACACAAAAGAACTTTCTTCATTGCCTTGTTGTATAGAGATAGCCCTCAACATATGATCACAAATTTCCCTTGGTAAGCAAGACAATTGTTGTGACATTTGCCACTGTTTTAAGTCCTTTCTTACCACAGATGTGAAGTAAATCACTGCCATTGTTGAGTTAGTAACACAATTCTTCAGTGAATCTGGCTTCTCAATTGATTTTGCTAGTTAGAAGGTCACAAAAGGTGATCACAATGTTTCCAGGACACTGCAACCATCATAAATACTATTTGATGATGGGACCTTGGGGATGTTGCAACAGTTGTAAGTGTGAAAAACAGTCATAAGTCACTTTTCAGTGAGCTAACTTTGAACACTCACTAAACAAATGGTTGTAAGTTGTGAACTCAGAGGTGGTCTTCAGCAGGTTCTGACCAGTTCTGGAGAACCAGTAGCAGAAATTTTGAGTAGTTCGGACAACCACCAAATACCACCTCTGACTGGCTCTGCCCCCATCTATTCTCTGCTTCCCGAGTTCCAGCTGATTGGCTGGGTTTTCTTTGGTTGCCCTGCACAGGACAACAGAGCTGGAAAGCAGGTTAGTGGGGTGGGTAGGGATTGAGATTTTGCAGTATTCTTCCCCTGCCATGCCCACCAAGCCACAGTGACAGAACCGGTAGTAAAAAAAATTTGAATCCCACCACTGGTTCTGTGGTCTACTCTACCCTGCTCTTTCCTGAGCGTTATTTCATTGCTTTAGAGCACAGCTAATTCGTGCGGCAGAGCAGCTTGTCTTGGCTCAGCTGTTTTATTCACAGGGGCTGCAGTTGAAGGTAAGTATTAGAGTTGAAAATTGGCTTTTTAAAATGTGAAGTGTGCATATGAAGTTTTCTGTCATGGGAAAAGATCAGACTCAAGACCAGAGTTGAATTCAGCTCTTTATTAACTCTCAGTAACTTCAACTAAACCGGAGCCGCAGCAGCCTCTTTTATAGCAGCTGCTCGCGGCTCGCGGCCAATGACACCATCTTAAACTTCCTGCCATCAGGCGGACCAATCGCAACTGTAGTTAAGTAACCAATCGATAGGCGGCAATAGTAGTCCAATTAGAATGTAGTATTACGAGTATGCAAATGTTTATATACAACATGAAGTACACACTCAGAGTGTACATTTGGTGCATGCTCACCGAACTGTTGTTACACTGGTTGAATCGCAGCACTGTATATAATGTATATATAAGCTTTAAAAGAATTAGAACTGATATCTGATGACTGCCAAAAAAATAACATATATTAAACGTTCAGTTGACAATCTGGCAAAAATAAACTATTGGTCTAGTTGTCAGCGATACATAGCTAAAAAACTTAAGTTAGCCCATTTGAGGGAATTTTGATTTTTTTAAAAAATGCTGCCCTATGATGCACTGTTTTGTCCAGTTAAAGATTAAAGGCACAAGAATTTTAGTAATATAGGGACCAAAAATATATCGTGAGCAGAAGCATGTTAAACATATGGTAGTTTTATTTAAACTCTTTATGAGCATAATTGACCCCAAAACCTTGAACAAATAACAAGCTAATTTTAATTAAAGGAAGTGTTTTCTTTGTGAAATATTGAGTTCATTCCTAAAAATGGTATTTTTTCAAGCAGAAAAGTTAAAAATAAAATGTTATTTGCTTATTTAAATTATCCACTCTGCTTTTTCATAATTAGGGTTCATTTTTCAATAAAAATATCTTTTGTCTTGCTATGCTGTTAAAAATTCAGTTACATAAACTTGAAAATTAAGTTTCAAATTAAGTTCCCCTACAACTTGGGAACATATGGCTATAATTATAGTCCTGGTCAGTTTTTTCAATGTCAGACTTTCTATAATAAATAAAACACTGTATATTTTCCGCTTTTCTCAAGTAAGTCTTATAAAATACGCTTATAACTATATTATATAATGCACCTACAGCACATATAATGCAGTCAGAAACATGCCAGTAATGCAGATGTTATTCCATTTTCAGCTTTTATATGGCCAAAATATTGCTGGATACTGTAGAAAAGGATTTGGAAAATAATTATCTATAGGGCAAAGAGAGAAATATGTAAATTTTATGTATTCAATAAACATGGGGTTTTTATTGTTTATATATTCTTCATTTAAATTGCTAACAGGTTCTTTGTGATGCTACATGTATTCAACAGTTCATTTAATCATTATTAATATGAGAGCTACTTTGGTCCAGTGGTTCAGTCACCAGACTAGAAAGCAAGAGACTTGTCCTACCTTATGCATGAAAGCCAGGTGGGTGACCTTGGACCAATCTCTGCCTCTCAGCTCAACCCATCTCACATGGTTGTTGTTCTGGGGAAAATAGGAGGAGGAAGGTATGCTGGATATGTTGGAGTTATTTAAATGAATACATAAAGATGAAATATCAAAATGACAATTGTGGAGCAAGTCTTCTTTAGGGAATTAAGATAACACTTTCTCCAAATGATTGTAGTTCCTTTCCTTTTTTATACATGGTGTTGCACTATCATCTTGATTTTCTTAACGAATGCTGCAGATATCGTTGGTATAGAGTATTATTTATTCCTAAATTGAATAATTACATCCACCCCTTATTTTCAAATTATTGCATTATGATTTTGTCTAATAAAGGAGAATATCTGTAGCTCAGGGTTGACATGAGGGGTCCTTGATGCTCTCTGAACTTGCTTGTTTTCTTGCAGACATTTCATTACCTTAACTAGGTAACATCATCAGTGCTATAAGAAGTGCTGTTTGCTCTCAGTTTATATTCTGGTGACTTGCTTGTCTGTATGACTGGGGGGGCAGTCTTAGAGATTTTTTGGTTGGGCTGTTTACTGATGGCTCTTTGGCAGTTTCTTGACTGTGATATTTCTAACTTGATTGTTGGTCTGAAGTTGGTCTTGGAGTTAATCTATGCTGATCTTGGGGGTGGAGAGGTGCTGGAGTCTTTTTGTTCTCTTTTGGGCTGGTTGATTATCTCTTCTGCACAATTTGCCAGAGTGCCAGGCTTCTAGAAATTCCCTCGCATTTTTGGACTTGGCCTGGTCTAGGATGGTCACATTTTCCCAGTTGAAACAATGGTTAAATCTGTCTATATGTTGTGAAATTAGATTTTGTCTAAGATTTAGGCTATATAATTTGGCGTTTGATCAGAAGTATGCATAATTCAAGGAACTAAGAAGATGGGTGCAAATTGAATTTAATTGTGCAAAACCAAAGCTAAGACTTGTGGGAAGATGAAACAATCAAATAATGTTTATTTTCCATTGCTAAAAATATAACATACAGCTGTCACAATGAAATCTGTTTCCATATTGCACAGATGACATAAATTCCTTGAGAGATGAAAAACAGAAGACGTCATCGAGAAGTCTTCATAATAACACAATAAAAATATAAATGTTGTTCAATCAGTCTTTATTATGGTCACAGACCAGCACCTTAAACAAAAGCATTAAAAACTATTTAAAAAATTAATAAAATAATAGGCAGACAAAATAATATATTGTGATTGGTGGTAGATTATCAGTGGGTAATTAAAGTTTGCCTAATTTTACATACAGTATAACAAAAATTGGCAACATTCAAATAAATTGTAGTGATCTGATAACTAATTGCACATAGAAAAAGATCAGCATTTACAGATATTTTACAGATATTTTATTAGATAAAGTGTTATAAATTGAGTCCGTGTTTCCTTATAGAAGTTGCAGCATATATAGATGTTATTTTTATATTTTAAGCCAATAAATGACACATTAAGACTACCTATCTTTAAAATATATCTTTAGAAACTAGAATCTTGGATATTACATTTTTCTTCTTGATATTTAACAAAGTTGATATCTTCTAAATTACCTTGCCATGAGAAAAAAAAGTCAACATTTTCACTGCAGAAATACATTTTTAAAAATAGCATATTAATATTCAAGTTCCTAATAATTGCATATTGACAGCACAATGTTCACACTGTCTCTTTGACTTTAAATATTCAGTTACAGCATTCATATTTTGTTACACTTCAAACAACTCAAGGCAGTATATGTAGTAGAAAAAAATAATATAAAATGATCAGAAAATTAATATTACTAATTAAGTTGCTGTCCCCATCTGTAAGAAAGTATGAAACAAAAAGGCTGGAGCATCTTACAATTGGAAGCAAACACTAGTGCTTATTTGGCAACCCCAAAAATATACGACCTGATCCTATTTTCTGGAAAACATGGGTATATGATTTCATTTTAGATTCTTTTGTCTCATCTAGGACTCTACGGCCTTCAGACACCAGAACAGGATTTTCCCCAGCCTCACAATCCCAGTGGAGAGATGAGTATTTAATTAATTAGCAGCAGCAGATTGATATCTCACCCAAAGTGATTGATGATCTCTTTCAGAAGTTGAATATAACTGTTAAATTGCATGGGGAAAACAGCACAATCTAACTAGCCCTTCATGCAGAATTGGCCACGACTTTATTTCCCCTAAGGATATCAAATCCTTCTGTCCAATCATTCTGGAAAACACTTTCTAACTTTCCTCATCATATCCACAATCACAAATTTCTTGCTCCTGAAAAATACCTAACTCCCAAAAAACCCAATCCTCACACTGTGACCCTAACCCTAACCCTAAACCCGAACCCTAACCCTAAACCTTAACCCTAACCCTAACCCTAACCCTAACCCTAACCCTAACCCTAACCCTAACCCTAAACCCTAACCCTAACCCTAAACCCTAACCCTAAACCCTAACCCTAACCCTAACCCTAAACCCTAACCCTAATCCTAACCTCAAATGCTAATGCTAACCCTAAAACATAACCCTAACCATAGTCCTAACCCTAAACCCTAACCCTAACCCTAAACCTAAACCTAACCCTTAACCCTTAAACCCTACCCTAAACCCTAACCCTAATCCTAACCCTAATCCTAACCCCTAACCCCTAACCCCTAACCCCTTATCTCTAACCCTAACCCATAACCCTCAAATCTAACCCGAACCCTAACCCCTAACCCAAACCCAAACCCAAACCTGAACCTGAACCCCTAATCCTGAACGCTAACCCTAACCCTCTCTAAACTCTAAACCCTAACCCTAATCCTAATCTTAACCCCTAACTCCTAACCCCTAACCCTCAAATCTAACCTAACCCGAACCCCAAACCCCAAACCCAAACTCAAACCCAAACCCAAATCTGAACCTGAACCCCTAATCCTGAACCCTAACCCTAACCCTAGCCTTAACCCGAACCCCTAACCCTAACCCTTAACCCTTAAACCCTACCCTAAACCCCAACCCTAACCCTAACTCTCTCTAAACTCTAAGCCCTAACACTAACCCCTAACCCCTAACCCTCAAATCTAACCTAACCCTAACCCCTAACCCAAACCCAAACCCAAACCTGAACCTGAACCCCTAATCCTGAACCCTAACCCTAACCCTAGTCCTAACCTGAACCCTAATTCTAACTCTAAATCCTAACCCTAACCCCTAACCCTAACCCTAATCCTAACAGGAACCTGAACCTGAACCCAAACCCAAACCTGAACCTGAACTCCTAATCTTGAACCCTAACCCTAATCCTAATTCTAACTCTAAAACCTAACCCTAACCCTTACCCCAACCTCTAACCCCTAACCTCAAACGCTAACCCTAACCCTAAACCCTAAACTTAAACCTTACCCTTACTTTAACCCTAACCCTAAACACTAACCATAAACACTAACCCTCACCTTCACCCTAACCCTCACCCTCACCCTCACCCTAACCCTAACCCTAACCCTAACTTTTACAATGCTAAACAGAGTAGAGATCTTTTGCCTATCTTATCACCCCAACCCCAACCCTAAACCCTAACCCTAACCCTAAACCCTAAACTTAAACCTTACCCTTACTTTAACCCTAACCCTAACCCTAACCCTAAACACTAACCATAAACACTAACCCTCACCTTCACCCTAACCCTCACCCTCACCCTCACCCTCACCCTAACCCTAACCCTAACCCTAACCCTAACCCTAACCCTAACCCTAACCCTAACCCTAAACACTAACCATAAACACTAACCCTCACCTTCACCCTAACCCTCACCCTCACCCTCACCCTCACCCTAACCCTAACCCTAACCCTAACCCTAACCCTAACCCTAACTTTTACAATGCTAAACAGAGTAGAGATCTTTTGCCTATCTTATCACCCCAACCCTAACCCTAACCCTCTCTAAACTCTAAACCCTAACCCCTAACCCCTAACCTCTAACCCTCAAATCTAACCTAACCCTAACCCCTAACCCCTAACCCCTAACCCCTAACCCCTAACCCAAACCCAAACCCAAACCCAAACCCAAACCTGAACCTGAACCTGAACCCCTAATCCTGAACCCTAACCCTAGCCCTAACCCGAACTCTAATTCTAACTCTAAATCCTAACCCTAACCCCTAACCCTAACCCTTAACCCTAATCCTAACACGAACCTGAACCCAAACCCAAACCCAAACCTGAACCTGAACCCCTAATCTTGAACCCTAACCCTAATTCTAACTCTAAAACCTAACCCTAACCCTTACCCCAACCTCTAACCCCTAACCCTAAACCCTAACCTCAAATGCTAACCCTAACCCTAAACCCTAAACTTAAACCTTACCCTTACTTTAACCCTAACCCTAAACACTAACCCTAAAGACTAACCCTCACCTCCACCCTAACCCTCACCCTCACCCTCACCCTAACCCTAACTTTTACAATGCTAAACATGTCGTGTCCGCAAAAAGACGATTAGAGTCGGTGACTTTCATGCAAAGCTCTTTATTAACAAAGGGAGAACCGAACCGGCGAAAGGTAAAAAGCCCGCGGCTTTTATACCTTTCGCAAGGCGGCCGCGGCCAATGGCAGCGATTCAAGTCTCCCGCTCTTGGTTTGCACCAATCGCGGGAGACTTCAATCGGGCCAATCAGCGCGGCTCGCCTGGCCAATCAGAAATCCCCGTGCCTTGGCCAATCAAGGCCCGGGGATTTCGAGTATACCATTTGAATACATAACACCCCTCCCCCCTTGGTATGGTCCGTCAGGTGGTGTAGTCACGCAGGTAGGCGGGGCTCCGTCGAGTCCTAGTTGACCTGCGCAACTCACTTTTCTGTTGTAACTCGGCCGGAGCGGTCGTTCCTTTGGCTGCTCCTGCCTCTTCGCGAACCGGCTGGATGATCGGGCCGGTTCCTTCGCCGCGGCTCCCGCCTGGGCCTACCGGGTCGGTTGAGCTGCAGATTTCGCCGCTCCCGCTTGGCTTCTCCGAGTCGGTAGAGCTGGCCAGACGGTTCTTCTCCGGAGGGGACTCGCGATGGCTGTTTTCTGGTGAGTATTTTTGGTTTATTTTATTTTGCGATTGTCTCTCCGGGTATTCCCTCCCCCCTTGGTTCGCTTCTTGGGGGTTGAGGTCAGTCGCCGTTCGGGACCTTAATTGGTCGATGTGCCGTTTCCAGGCTCGCCCATCCGTGGTTTGGAGCCGGTACGACTTTGGACCAGTGACTTGTGTTATGACGGCTGGGATCCATAGGGGGTCCCCCGTCATGTTTTTTGCGTATACCAGGTCACCTGGGTTAAATGTCCGGAACCTGGAGCTGGAGTCTGGGGGCTGCTCCGGGTTGTAAGTCGGGTGCAGTCTGTCAAGTGGAGACCTCAGCTTTCTGCCCATCAACAGCTCTGCCGGACTCTTGTTGGTCGTAGTGTTGGGAGTGATGTGTTGTATGAATAGTAGGCGGTTGATTTTGTCGTTGATCTCCCCGTGGTCCATTTTCCTGAGGGTCTTTTTTGTAAACTGGACCATCCGTTCCGCCCTACCGTTCGCCGCCGGATGCGCCGGTGCTGTTAATGCGTGGCGGATACCTCTTTCCGCCAGGAACCGTTCAAACTCGATGGACGTGAACTGGGGTCCGTTGTCTGAGACGACGACGTCTGGGAGGCCGTGAGTGGAAAACAGTTTACACAGTTCTTTAATGACGGCCTCTGTGGTAGTGGACTTCATGTCGCTGACTTCTAGCCAATTGGAATATGCGTCGACTGTGATTAAAAATGTATGTCCATTTGTGGGGCCCGCAAAGTCAAGATGGATTCTGGACCAGGGCCCCCGTGGTGTTTCCCAATCCCGTATGGGTGCTGCGGATGGGCTGGATCTGGTCTCCTGGCATCGGTGGCATTTGGCGACCCATGCCTCAATTTGCTTGTCCATCCCTGGCCACCAAGCGTAACTTCTGGCCAGGGCTTTAGTCTTGACGATGCCAGGATGACCCTCATGTAGCATCCTCAAGACTTTTTCTTGCAATCTTTCTGGAATTACCACCCGGTCGCCCCATAGAATGCATCCTCTCAGGAGTGACAGTTCGGTCTGGCGCTGGCGGAATGTTTTAAAAGTCTCATCACTGTCCTTATCCGGCCAGCCTTTTTCTAACCAGTGCAAGATTCGTGCCAGACGCCTGTCCTTAATGGTTTCTCTGGCAATGTCGGATGCGGTAATAGGTAAACTTTCTATGCTCAAGGTATTTGTTGTTGGTGCTGGGTCAGGTTCTGAGTCAGGTAAGGGCGAGCGGCTTAAAGCGTCCGCGTGCGAGATTTTCTTACCTGGCTTGTGTAGCAGTTCGTAATTGTAGGCTGCCAGGAATTCCGACCATCTTGTCATTCGGGGTGACAAGATGTTGGGAGTGGCTCGGTTTCCCGCGAGGATGCCCAGCAGAGGCTTGTGATCCGTCATGATGGTGAACGGGCGGCCGTACAAGTATTCATGAAAACGTTTAACGGCGGCAACTATAGCCAAAGCTTCCTTGTCCAGCTGGCTATAGTTGCGCTCTGGTTTGGTCAGAGTTCTGGAAAAAAAGGCGATGGGTGCTTCTCTCTGGTCTGGGAGGGTGTGGCTGAGGACAGCGCCGACGCCGAAGGGTGATGCGTCGCAAGTGACAGCTAGGGGTAAGGTCTCACTAAATTGCATCAGGACAGCGTCGGAGGTGAGGAGGTCCTTGGTTCTTTGAAAAGCGGTTTGTTCTCACCTCCCCCAAGTCCAGGCTGCCTTCTTGTCTAGGAGTCTATGTAAGGGCTCCGCCGCCGTTGCCTTTTGAGGTAGGAAAACATTATAGAAATTTAGTAATCCTAGGAACGCTTGTAATTCCGTTTTGGATTTTGGGGTGGGGGCTTCCTTGATGGCTTTTACTTTTTTAGTTGTAGGGTGAATGCCCTTCTGGTCTAGGAGATAGCCCAAAAACTCTACTTGCTTTGTACAAAGATTGCATTTTTCTCGCTTAACTTTAAGTCCTGTTTCTTTAAATTTTGTTAAAACTTGTCTGAGTCGGTTCTCTAATTCGGCTTCATTTGGCGCCGCAATTAATACGTCATCAAAATAGGGCACCACCCCTTTTATGCCCTGTAACAAACGTTCCATCAGGCTTTGAAAAATGCCTGGTGCCACGCTGACTCCAAATTGGAGCCGGTTACACTTAAAAGCCCCTCGATGGGTTACTATTGTTTGGGCTTCCGCCGTTTTCTCGTCTACAGGTAGTTGCTGATATGCCTGGGCAAGGTCGAGTTTTGCAAAGACTTTGCCCCCTCCTAGCGAGTGTAGTAAATGTTGTACTATAGGGACTGGGTAGGCGCTTTGTTGTAATGCGTCATTTAGGGTGGCCTTATAGTCCCCGCAAATTCTCACGGACCCGTCTGGTTTTACTGGGGTCACTATAGGGGTTTCCCATCTGGCATGGTCTATCGGTTGCAATACCCCTTGTTTGACGAGCTTGTCGAGCTGCTCGTCAATCTTTGGTTTTAATGCAAACGGTACCCTTCTAGGTTTAAGTCTCTTAGGGGGAACCCTTGGGTCTAAGTCAAACGAGATAAGGGGCCCCTGGTACTTGCCCAAACCTCCATCGAACACCTCCTGGAATTCCTGGGTTAGCCGCTGTTCCCAAGCTTCGATGGTGACTTGGTTGACACCTGTCAGCGCGATGTTAAGCGGGGCGAACCATTGTAGACCCAGTAGGCTTGGGCGGTCGCGATCGACGATTGTGAGTGGTAGTTGTTCAGTGTGGCCTTTGTAAGTTATGTTGAAATTCTTGGTGCCCACTACCGGGACACGGTTCCCTTGGTAGTCTTTAATGATGATCTTTTGTGTGTGCACGTTTCTCTTTTGTAGAGTAGGCACCAGTCTTTTGATTTCGCGCCATGCAATCATGGAAAGGTAGGACCCAGAGTCCACTTCCATCTTGCATGGCTGGCCTTCTATATGTACTTCTACATGTACCTTTCTGGCGCCGTCGGAGATGGCGTGGCCGATGGTCACCGTCTGGTGGGTTTCTTCTTTCCGTCGACCGTCGCCGCTTCTTTGAGATCGTTGAGCGCGGTCCCATCGACCGTCTGGCTGGCGTTCTCTGGTTCTGGGCGGGGAGTTTTCTCTCCGTCTGTCGTGCTGTTCCCATTTGGGCGGGCTGCGAGTCTTCTTTTGGCGGCAAACTCAGGCGATGTGACCCCTTCGTTCACAATGCCTACAGATAGAGTCAAAAAATCGGCATTCTGACCTGGGGTGGTCGCCGCCGCACCCGGCGCAACTGGTCCTCGACTTGCGACCTTTTCGGCTTCGTTGGTCGCCGCGTCCCGTCTGTACTCGGTGAATGTCCTCCTCGTCTTCTGACGTGCTGGAGTTTGACTGGTATTCACCGTAGTGTGCGGTTGCTTCACTTCTTGCATCGGCCGACCTTGCCGGGTTGTTGTTTCCGCCCTTCGCGTCAGATCTTCGCATGCTGTCTGCCGACGTGCGCGTTGCTTCAGCGGCTGCGGCTGCTGTAAGGGCATCTGCTAGGCTGATGTCGCCCTTGGCCATAAGTCGGCTCTGAAGTGTAGGATCCCATAACCCGAGTACGAAGCGGTCTCTTATGAGACTGTTGAGACCCTCGAACTCACAGAGTCCTCCTAGGCGCCGAAGTTCTGCGACGAAATCGCTCAATTTTTCGTCTGGTTTCTGGTTTCGGCGGTAGAACTCGTTGCGCCGTATCAGGATGGGGACTTCGGGAGCGTAATGGCACCGTAGTATGGGTTCCAGGACGTCCCAGTCCATGGCTGTGGCGTCTGCTGGCTTGGCCAAGGCTTTGGCCATTTGGAAGACCTCTGGTCCGCAGTGTGTGAGAAAGACGGCGCGTTTTAGCGGGGCCGGGGCGTCCTTCATCCCGGCGCATTCCAGGTACATCCGGAATCGATCCGAGTATGATTCCCAGTCCTCGGCTGCGGGGTTGAACGGGGCGGGCGGTGCTATCTTCGCCATCTTCGCACTGGAACTGGTTCTTGGACACGGGGTTCGGTTCAGGGGCGAGATCCCACCTTCGTTGCCAGTGTCGTGTCCGCAAAAAGACGATTAGAGTCGGTGACTTTCATGCAAAGCTCTTTATTAACAAAGGGAGAACCGAACCGGTGAAAGGTAAAAAGCCCGCGGCTTTTATACCTTTCGCAAGGCGGCCGCGGCCAATGGCAGCGATTCAAGTCTCCCGCTCTTGGTTTGCACCAATCGCGGGAGACTTCAATCGGGCCAATCAGCGCGGCTCGCCTGGCCAATCAGAAATCCCCGTGCCTTGGCCAATCAAGGCCCGGGGATTTCGAGTATACCATTTGAATACATAACAAAACAGAGTAGAGATCTTTTGCCTATCTTATCACCCCAACCCTAACCCTAAACCCTAACCCTTAAATCCTACCCTAAACCCTAACCCTTAAATCCTACCCTAAACCCTAACCCTTAAATCCTACCCTAAACCCTAACCCTAAACCCTAACCCTAAACCCTAACCCTAAACCCTAACCCTAAATTCTAGTCTAACCCGAACCCTAAACCCGAACCCTAACCCTAACCCCCGAACCCTAAACCCGAACCCTAACCCTAACCCTAACCCTAACCCTTAGCCCTTGTTATTTTCATTTGATTGAAAAAATACCAAACATTAAGTGCACTGTCCATTTTATATATTGAGTAAAGAATGAAAAATATAACAACTGCAAACTACCTCCCCCCTCTAAAGATCTACTAATGACTGAACAGCATTCTCCATGTGACTATCTCCAAAGAGAGTGACCCATCTTAATTTGTCTATGTTTGAATTGCAATAAAATGCATTCCTTAAGTAGATTCTGCTATTTTGATAAATTATGATGCACAGCTCTCCCAATCCATTGGCTCATAAAAGCAGTGAAATGGGGGAGGAGGGATCAAAATCATGAAGATAAGCAGTCTAAAAAATTCAAGAGTAGAAATGATGCTTTTCTTTCATGAGGATATAAACTCTCAGCTGGGGTATCAAGCTCCATTTGCTAAAGTTAGATTTTGCTTGGGGAATAATCAGAGAGTTTGGAGAACTTCATACACAATGACAATTCTAATTTCACTAAAGCTAAATTATCTTAATCCCCAGATCCAAACATTTAGAATTTGAAGCTGACATTGCAAAACGCTATTGTGAGATGCGGCTTGCTGAATAAAATCATTTTCTCCAAGCACAAAGTGGCCCCCTTCAGAACAAATAATCTTTTGTTGTTGTTTTTCTAAATAACCCTGGAAAAGGCCCAAAGAAATCCACTAAACGTTAGAATATTTCTGCATGCCCAGTTGATCATCCCATTGGATCAGATCAAGTGCCATTTAGGTGAATATTCCTTAAAGTGGTTCTTGCTCTCTAAACAAGAACAGGGAAAAAGTGGAATTATGCAGGAGTGGGCTTCAAAAAATTTTTTGCAAAGGATTCTCTGCCCAGTTGTTGGATGGGTGTGGCTATGGTGGGTGTGGCCTAGTCCACCTCCTGCACCATGAGTGGGGGGAGTTTTTGCCCTCCCTGGGCTCCGGAGGCTTTCTTCAAGCCTCCAGGAGGGCGAAAATGGCCTCCCTGTACTCCGTAGACTCTCTGGAAGCTGGAAACAGGCTAATTTCTGGACTTCCCAAACTTCCAGGAGGCCCTCCCAGTGCATGCACCCTGCACTTACCTGATCCAAAATGGGCCACAGGGGACTCCTGGGGTGGGGAGGGCAAGCAAGGAGTAGGGTTTGGCGGTTCTTCAAACTCTACAGAATATTAGCTAGGGGTTCCCCAGCAGACAGTCCCTGGAATTGGGTTACAAAACAAAGAACTGAGTACCTAACCATCACCCTCCCAGTGTGATTGTATTATTCTGAGAGAGATGCAGAAGGGATCCTGCCTTTTTGAAAAACACTTGTCTATTTTAGGGTTTCGGGTTTTGTTTGTTTGTTTTGTCTCTTTTAGTGGTCAGGTTTCCCTCCTTTTCCCTTCCACCCATCCCAACCACCAGCAGGTTTCAGAGCTCAGAGATTTTCTTTTTCTTTAATATGTTTATTGAAAGTTTCATAAAAAAAGAATATATTTTAAAAAAAGAAAAACATGTTCTCACATTTTTGCAGCATTTTCATAGTAGTGTACAATTCTATTCGTGTCAATTAATAGTAGTGTACATTTCTATTAGTGTCAATCATTTGTTACAAGTACATCTATAACTTATTTCTTAAATCTTTACTTTTTGTTAGGTTATCATGACAATGACAATACAATATTTATTTAATTATATTACTTTACATATATTCATAGCTATATATACATTTATCCTTATTTCCATTTTCCCTTGTTTGTTTAATCAGTTTCACTCGACATCTTTACTTCCTTTTTATACAACCATTTGTACCATATATTCCAAATTGTAAAAAAAAAAAAAAAACAACTCCCGCTCTTCCTTATTTTTTAGTAACATAGAGCTCAGACATTTTCTTATCCAAGCAGTTAAACCTGTATCAGCTCTAATAGCTATGAGCTCATCTTGTATAAGCACATTTTTTCGTTAAAACCTCACAATCTTGAAGGTTGCGGGGGGGGGGAGAAAAATGTTAGTGCTTTTAAATAGGCTGGCTTGGAATAACTTGCCATGTGACGCCTGCCACAGGAAATAAAGTGGCATGAGGCACCTAGAAAATATTTCTCAAACAAGTCATTGAAGCCCATCAGGGCCATGGCTCAGCTTTTCGGAAGTCACTTATTAAGAGTCAACACCAACCCTGCCAAGCTAAGCTCTTGCTGTTGGTGATCTTCCAAACTGAATATTCAGGGCCTTGTCTCAGCTGTGTTTTCAGGGAAGTACATGCCTGGAATGTTAGCAAGCTATTTGCTAGAGAGAGGGAGGGGAAAACTGCCCACACAGATCAGCGTTGATCACATCAGTGTGTGTTTGAGTGGGTATAGAGTGGAAACGATTGAAAGTACTTCCAGATCTTGGTCGCTGGGGGACAAAGCCCACTCTGTTCTCTGATCTGATGGTCGTGTTTTGTTTTTTTTCCAGGGGAGGATGTGGTGCAGAAGAAAGGGAACCAACCATAGCTGGCTGAAGAATTCTGGGAATTGAAGTCCACAAGTCTTAAAGTTGACAAGTTTGGGGACCCTGATCGAGTGGATGAGTGGGAAATGAAACACAGATGGATCAGCTGGACAACAACAACAACAACAACAACAACAATAAACTAGAGGAAACCAGTCAAGCCAAAGATTAAAACAAATGTAATATAGGGTATGGAAGAGGAATGCTCAGACCTGAAACAGGGATGAAGTCAAGAGAAATATTTGGAAAGCTTAAGATAAGAGTGAAGATTGGACAAAATTGTGAATGAAAGTAAATATACGTGTCCCAGGATATAATGTTGCAGGATCCAATTTGTGTCAGTCACCAGGACTAGAGGTTTAGTCTTCCAATCTTTTAGACCAGGGGTCCCCAACCATTGGGCCCTGGACCAGTACCGGTCCGTGGATCATTTTGTACCGGGCCACAAAGAAATAAAAATAAAAAATAAAATAAAAATGGCGGCTTGCTTCGCCTTCGGTGAATGCTGCTGGGATCAGGGATCAAGAACACAAAGGAGAGAAGGGGAGGGAGGAAGCAACCGAAGCCTGTCCTGCTCTCCGGCTCAGTGGCTGCGGTTTCCTCCCGCCTCGTTCCTCTCTCAGTCGCTTTCTTGCTCCTCCACCAGCCCAGGAAGAAACTGCTTCAAAGAAGCTGGCAGGGTGGCTTCTCCTATCGGCGCAGCTCCGAAGCGCCAGTTCACCCCCACCCAGCCGCCCGCGGTTCAATCCAGTGCTCCGTTCTGCCTGCCTGCCTTCCTGCCTTCGTTTCTGGTTGTTTCGGAGCAGCTTCGGCTGAGAAAAAGAGGCGAATAGTTTTTATTCTCAGCCAAAGCTGCTCCAAAACAACTAGAAACGAAGGCAGACAGGCAGAACGGAGCACTGGATTAAACCTTGGGCAGCTGTGTGGGGGTGAATGGGCGCTTCGGAGGAGCTGCGCCGACAGGAAAAGCCACGCTGCCGGCATCTTTGAAGCAGTTTCTTCCTGGGCTGGTGGAGAAGCGAGAGAGCGACTGAGAGAGGAACGAGGCAGACACCTGAGGGATGAGGCTGAGGGAGGGAGGGTCGAGAGGCGGGGCTTCTCAGCCATTCTGCAGGGACTTGTCATGAGCCACGGAGACAGCCGTGGGCCGCCACCACCCAGTGCTCAGTTTTGAAGGCGCTCCTCAGCCAGGTGCAGTTCCTGAATCAGCAGCTGAAACCCTCCGTTTTAAATGTCCCAATAGAAGAAAATATCTATCACTCGGGGTTGCAATGAGGAGGCATTGGCGCTCCCTGAACTTGGTGGTTTGCTGGAAGACGTTTTATTACCCGACTAGGTAACAACATCAGATGTTACTGTCGTGTCCGCAAAAAGACGATTAGAGTCGGTGACTTTCATGCAAAGCTCTTTATTAACAAAGGGAGAACCGAACCGGCGAAAGGTAAAAAGCCCGCGGCTTTTATACCTTTCGCAAGGCGGCCGCGGCCAATGGCAGCGATTCAAGTCTCCCGCTCTCGGTTTGCACCAATCGCGGGAGACCTCAATCGGGCCAATCAGCGCGGCTCGCCTGGCCAATCAGAAATCCCCGTGCCTTGGCCAATCAAGGCCCGGGGATTTCGAGTATACCATTTGAATACATAACACCCCTCCCCCCTTGGTATGGTCCGTCAGGTGGTGTAGTCACGCAGGTAGGCGGGGCTCCGTCGAGTCCTAGTTGACCTGCGCAACTCACTTTTCTGTTGTAACTCGGCCGGAGCGGTCGTTCCTTTGGCTGCTCCTGCCTCTTCGCGAACCGGCTGGATGATCGGGCCGGTTCTTTCGCCGTGGCTCCCGCCTGGGCCTACCGGGTCGGTTGAGCTGCGGATTTCGCCGCTCCCGCTTGGCTTCTCCGAGTCGGTAGAGCTGGCCAGACGGTTCTTCTCCGGAGGGGACTCGCGATGGCTGTTTTCTGGTGAGTATTTTTGGTTTATTTTATTTTGCGATTGTCTCTCCAGGTATTCCCTCCCCCCTTGGTTCGCTTCTTGGGGGTTGAGGTCAGTCGCCGCTCGGGACCTTAATTGGTCGATGTGCCGTTTCCAGGCTCGCCCATCCGTGGTTTGGAGCCGGTACGACTTTGGACCAGTGACTTGTGTTATGACGGCTGGGATCCATAGGGGGTCCCCCATCATGTTTTTTGCGTATACCAGGTCACCTGGGTTAAATGTCCGGAACCTGGAGCTGGAGTCTGGGGGCTGCTCCGGGTTGTAAGTCGGGTGCAGTCTGTCAAGTGGAGACCTCAGCTTTCTGCCCATCAACAGCTCTGCCGGACTCTTGTTGGTCGTAGTGTTGGGAGTGATGTGTTGTATGAAGAGTAGGCGGTTGATTTTGTCGTTGATCTCCCCGTGGTCCATTTTCCTGAGGGTCTTTTTTGTAAACTGGACCATCCGTTCCGCCCTACCGTTCGCCGCCGGATGCGCCGGTGCTGTTAATGCGTGGCGGATCCCTCTTTCCGCCAGGAACCGTTCAAACTCGATGGACGTGAACTGGGGTCCGTTGTCTGAGACGACGACGTCTGGGAGGCCGTGAGTGGAAAACAGTTTACACAGTTCTTTAATGACGGCCTCTGTGGTAGTGGACTTCATGTTGCTGACTTCCAGCCAATTGGAATATGCGTCGACTGTGATTAAAAATGTATGTCCATTTGTGGGGCCCGCAAAGTCAAGATGGATTCTGGACCAGGGCCCCCGTGGTGTTTCCCAATCCCGTATGGGTGCTGCGGATGGGCTGGATCTGGTCTCCTGGCATCGGTGGCATTTGGCGACCCATGCCTCAATTTGCTTGTCCATCCCTGGCCACCAAGCGTAGCTTCTGGCCAGGGCTTTAGTTCTGACGATGCCAGGATGACCCTCATGTAGCATCCTCAAGACTTTTTCTTGCAATCTATCTGGAATTACCACCCGGTCACCCCATAGAATGCATCCTCTCAGGAGTGACAGTTCGGTCTGGCGCTGGCGGAATGTTTTAAAAGTCTCGTCACTGTCCTTTTCCGGCCAGCCTTTTTCTAACCAGTGCAAGATTCGTGCCAGACGCCTGTCCTTAATGGTTTCTCTGGCAATGTCGGATGCGGTAATAGGTAAACTTTCTATGCTCAAGGTATTTGTTGTTGGTGCTGGGTCAGGTTCTGAGTCAGGTAAGGGCGAGCGGCTTAAAGCGTCCGCGTGCGAGATTTTCTTACCTGGCTTGTGTAGCAGTTCGTAATTGTAGGCTGCCAGGAATTCCGACCATCTTGTCATTCGGGGTGACAAGATGTTGGGAGTGGCTCGGTTTCCCGCGAGGATGCCCAGCAGAGGCTTGTGATCCGTCACGATGGTGAACGGGCGGCCGTACAAATATTCATGAAAACGTTTAACGGTGGCAACTATAGCCAAAGCTTCCTTGTCCAGCTGGCTATAGTTGCGCTCTGGTTTGGTCAGAGTTCTGGAAAAAAAGGCGATGGGTGCTTCTCTCTGGTCTGGGAGGGTGTGGCTGAGGACAGCGCCGACGCCGAAGGGTGATGCGTCGCAAGTGACAGCTAGGGGTAAAGTCTCACTAAATTGCATCAGGACAGCATCGGAGGTGAGGAGGTCCTTGGTTCTTTGAAAAGCGGCTTGTTCTCGCCTCCCCCAAGTCCAGGCTGCTTTTTTGTCTAGGAGTCTATGTAAGGGCTCCGCCGCTGTTGCCTTTTGAGGTAGGAAAACATTATAGAAATTTAGTAATCCTAGGAACGCTTGTAATTCCGTTTTGGATTTTGGGGTGGGGGCTTCCTTGATGGCTTTTACTTTTTTAGTTGTAGGGTGAATGCCCTTCTGGTCTAGGAGATAGCCCAAAAACTCTACTTGCTTTGTACAAAGATTGCATTTTTCTCGCTTAACTTTAAGTCCTGTTTCTTTAAATTTTGTTAAGACTTGTCTGAGTCGGTTCTCTAATTCGGCTTCATTTGGCGCCGCAATTAATACGTCATCAAAATAGGGCACCACCCCTTTTATGCCCTGTAACAAACGTTCCATCAGGCTTTGAAAAATGCCTGGTGCCACGCTGACTCCAAATTGGAGCCGGTTACACTTGAAGGCCCCTCGATGGGTTACTATTGTTTGGGCTTCCGCCGTTTTCTCGTCTACAGGTAGTTGCTGATATGCCTGGGCAAGGTCGAGTTTTGCAAAGACCTTGCCCCCTCCTAGCGAGTGTAGTAAATGTTGTACTATAGGGACTGGGTAGGCGCTTTGTTGTAATGCGTCATTTAGGGTGGCCTTATAGTCCCCGCAAATTCTCACGGACCCGTCTGGTTTTACTGGGGTCACTATAGGGGTTTCCCATCTGGCATGGTCTATCGGTTGCAATACCCCTTGTTTGACGAGCTTGTCGAGCTGCTCGTCAATCTTTGGTTTTAATGCAAACGGTACCCTTCTAGGTTTAAGTCTCTTAGGGGGAACCCTTGGGTCTAAGTCAAACGAGATAAGGGGCCCCTGGTACTTGCCCAAACCTCCATCGAACACCTCCTGGAACTCCTGGGTTAGCCGCTGTTCCCAAGCTTCGATGGTGACTTGGTTGACACCTGTCAGCGCGATGTTAAGTGGGGCGAACCATTGTAGACCCAGTAGGCTTGGGCGGTCGCGATCGACGATTGTGAGTGGTAGTTGTTCAGTGTGGCCTTTGTAAGTTATGTTGAAATTCTTGGTGCCCACTACCGGGACACGGTTCCCTTGGTAGTCTTTAATGATGATCTTTTGCGTATTCACGTTTCTCTTTTGTAGAGTAGGCACCAGTCTTTTGATTTCGCGCCATGCAATCATGGAAAGGTAGGACCCAGAGTCCACTTCCATCTTGCATGGCTGGCCTTCTATATGTACTTCTACATGTACCTTTCTGGCGCCGTCGGAGATGGCGTGGCCGATGGTCACCGTCTGGTGGGTTTCTTCTTTCCGCCGACCGTCGCCGCTTCTTTGAGATCGTTGAGCGCTGTCCCATCGACCGTCTGGCTGGCGTTCTCTGGTTCTGGTGGGGGAGTTTTCTCTCCGTCTGTCGTGCTGTTCCCATTTGGGCGGGCTGCGAGTCTTCTTTTGGCGGCAAACTCGGGCGATGTGACCCCTTCGTTCACAATGCCTACAGATAGAGTCAAAAAATCGGCATTCTGACCTGGGGTGGTCGCCGCCGCACCCGGCGCAACTGGTCCTCGACTTGCGACCTTTTCGGCTTCGTTGGTCGCCGCATCCCGTCTGTACTCGGTGAATGTCCTCCTCGTCTTCTGACGTGCTGGAGTTTGACTGGTATTCACCGTAGTGTGTGGTTGCTTCACTTCTTGCATCGGCCGACCTTGCCGGGTTGTTGTTTCCGCCCTTCGCGTCAGATCTTCGCATGCTGTCTGCCGACGTGCGCGTTGCTTCAGCGGCTGCGGCTGCTGTAAGGGCATCGGCTAGGCTGATGTCGCCCTTGGCCATAAGTCGGCTCTGAAGTGTAGGATCCCATAATCCGAGTACAAAGCGGTCTCTTATGAGACTGTTGAGACCCTCGAACTCACAGAGTCCTCCTAGGCGCTGAAGTTCTGCGACGAAATCGCTCAATTTTTTGTCTGGTTTCTGGTTTCGGCGGTAGAACTCGTTGCGCCGTATCAGGATGGGGACTTCGGGAGCGTAATGGCGCCGTAGTATGGGTTCCAGGACGTCCCAGTCCATGGCTGTGGCGTCTGCTGGCTTGGCCAAGGCTTTGGCCATTTGGAAGACCTCTGGTCCGCAGTGTGTGAGAAAGACGGCGCGTTTTAGCGGGGCCGGGGCGTCCTTCATCCCGGCGCATTCCAGGTACATCCGGAATCGATCCGAGTATGATTCCCAGTCCTCGGCTGCGGGGTTGAACGGGGCGGGCGGTGCTATCTTCGCCATCTTCGCGCTGGAACTGGTTCTTGGACACGGGGTTCGGTTCAGGGGCGAGATCCCATCCTCGTCGCCAGTGTCGTGTCCGCAAAAAGACGATTAGAGTCGGTGACTTTCATTCAAAGCTCTTTATTAACAAAGGAAGAACCGAACCGGCGAAAGGTAAAAAGCCCGCGGCTTTTATACCTTTCGCAAGGCGGCCGCGGCCAATGGCAGCGATTCAAGTCTCCCGCTCTCGGTTTGCACCAATCGCGGGAGACCTCAATCGGGCCAATCAGCGCGGCTCGCCTGGCCAATCAGAAATCCCCGTGCCTTGGCCAATCAAGGCCCGGGGATTTCGAGTATACCATTTGAATACATAACAGTTACCTAGTCAGGTAATGAAATGTCTGCAAGCAAACCACCAAACTCAGACTCCCCCCCCCCCAGTCCTTGAAAAAGTGTTTCTGCGTGAAACTGGTCCCTGGTACAAAAAAGGTTGGGGACCACTGCTTTAGACTCATGCTGGAGCCCATTCTCTCTAGCAGCATGTGTGCTTTGAGCTATTTTATGTGTGGTATTTATATGGTGCCTGGTTGTGTATGGGTTTTTTAGTTGTTAATTGGGGTGTTGATGGCCAGCTATTAAGTCATTGGCCATGCTACCAAGCCATCACCTCCTAAACCCTTGAAAAGCTGCTGGTAAATCAGCATGCCTGTTGAGTGACAAGGGGCCCATTTCCCAGGCTTCAATCATTTCCCTGGCTATTTTTGTACCTGCTCAGCTGACAATTTTAGTAGTTGTAAAATTGAATGTACTGTATGTCCTCGCTCTCTTCTCAAATCACTGTACTTCTAATGGAGGGTTTCTCAACCCTGGCAACTTAAGGTGTGTGAACTCCAGAATTCCTTACCCATTCCCATGCTGACTGGGGAATTCTGGGAGTTGGAGTTCATGCATCTTGAATTGCTAAATTTGAAACTCATTCGTGGGTAGTTCTCCTTCAACTTGCTCCCTACATTTGGGAATATAAAACATTCAACAGCCTGCAGGGGAAAACAGAACAAATATCTTCAGGAAATGTTTTAGAATATTATTGTAAACATTGTATGAAATATTACAGGATTTGCGGGGCTGCGGCCAAAAGTGTCAACATGGTATTTCCACACATGCATACATCATGCATATCTAGTAAAGCAAAATATAACATCCTCGTTCTTCCACTTTCATAAATCATAAAGTTGTTGAGCCATTCTTAAAACTCCAGATATTCTCTTCCTTAAGTGGATATTGCTGTTTTTACAGCAAGGAGAGTGTTGAGGATACTGATATGTAGAGAGTGTTACTAGAAGGTATTTTTTCACTATCTTAGATGGCATAACTTCAAAAGAATTTAAAGAAAAAAAAAACTTCAACAAGTAATTTCTTTTTGAGGGATCTTGGTGCTCACTAAAGTTGGTTGATTTCTTGTAGACATTTCACTACTCAAATCAGGTAACATTACCTGTGCTGCAAGAAAATAACCGAAGTACCAGGGATGCCATTTTCAACCCTGAGCTACAAATATTCTCCTTTCTTGATACTTTTTCTTTCCCCTCAGGTATAAAACTCACTTCAGATTATTGGGCCACTTCCACTAATCAGTGGTTGATTTGCTATGTCTTTCATACACCATGGAATATTTCCTCCCATAGACCGCACCATTATCTGCTGAGTTTCAAGATTTGTATACTTACCATGACCATTTTTATATGTGTTTGTTTGTTTAAAAGAAATCAACATTGCCTGAAAAGGCTCCTGTGCATAGTTGTTATTATTTTTAAAGGCAAGTACTAATTGTTTGACATATTAATTTTGGATTCTTTTTTTTTTAAAATATGCAGCAGGATATATCTTTGCAAAGATATCTATATTTAAATTTCAGATACTAGCCAGATGCTATATCCACTTTTTTTTAAATGACATTGTCTTGCACAACCATCTCAAATGCTACATTTGGCACTCATTCAACAATAAACCTTTTTCTTGGAAGATGTTTAGCTTCTCATCCAAGAAAGGAGCTGAAGAAGCTTCTTGGATGAGAAGTGAAACATCTTCCAAGAAAAATAAAAAAATCCAGTTTCCTCTTGAAAAAGCATCTTTGAGTTCCTCCACATTTTTTAGGTAGAAGTTGGGTTCCTCCACATTTTTTTAGGTAAAGGTTTCTTACATGAAAAGTGAGATCATGTGGTTCCAATAGTGAGGTCATGTGGTTCCAATTATTGTTTGTCAGACAGCTTCATTCATAAATCATCTTCTCATATTTATAAATCATCTTCACCAGTGATGGGATTCAATTTTTTTAACTACCGGTTCTGTGGGTGTGGCTTGGTAGGCATGGCATGGCTTGGTGGGCATGGAAGGGGAAGGACACTGTAAAATCTCCCTTCCCTCCCCACCCCACTAACCTGCTTTCCAGCTCCATTTTCCTGTGCAGGACAACAAAAGAGTCCTGACCCAGCTCAGGACTTGGGATGCAGAGAAAAGATGGGGGCAGAGCCAGTCAGAGGTGGGATTTGCCGGTTCTCCAAGCAACTCAAAATTTCCGCTATCTGTGCTCCAGAACTGGTCAGAACCTGCTGAATACCACTTCTGATCTTCACAGAGGTGATCTTCTCATCATCTTCTTGTTGCCTGGTCAAGAACAACCTTGACCTGTATGGAAATTGCTGATTAGACAGTGTGGCAGGGTGGGAAGATCAAAGGACAAACTAAGGAATTGGACCTTCCCTATAGAAGATACTTTGTGTGAATGTAGAGAAGCACAATCCATCTCACATATGTTATGGTGCATACAGTGTCCTTCAATGTGTGTGGAGGAACACCTCATGCTGGTGAGAGAAAATACTGATGAAGGGGCCAGATACTGGGATGATGTCATTTAGTTTTAATCTTATGTATTTTTTCATATATGTTTTACACATGTTATATTTCTATTACCTATTTTGGTACCTATTTTATCTGCTCAATGCTGAATGTTATGTGTATAATTTGTAGATGCTTCTGACCTGACTAAAGAAAATATTTTCACAGTAAAAAAAAACGTTGCTGTCAACCCTGAAGTTGGTCTAACTGTGGCCATTTTCTTCTTGTAGCGTTTATCTAGGGAGGTTTCTCTTCTCACTGTTTCAGGGCCAACACAGACTGGAGCGAAGGGGCCAGGGATAGCTGGGGTGTTGTAGCCTAAATAAAATTCTCTCCCTGGGAATCAAGGATTTTGGTGCAGGTGTTTAAAAGGTGGAGACTGAGGTCACCTAGCAACTAGACTGCACACTGATTGGACCATGTGACTGGAGATGCTAAGAGGAAGTGACAAAGTTTTACTTTTCATTGGATGTAAAACCAGCAGGAACTTTTTCACCAAGAATGTACCAATTTGATATGTCCCAATAAAATGTTCTTTGAGGACATTGCTTGACTCAAGAGTTCTTATTGAATGGGATGTATTACTTGGAACCTTGACATTTGCCAAGCAACTTGATTCAGTTATACCAATTGTGGATTGCTGACATCATGATAGTATCAAAAAATGTGACAAACTCTGTCTGTTGCCAACCCATTGATTTTCCAGTGGTTTGCTCCCCAAATAGTCTTAACAGTGGAGAAAGAGTCTAAAAGGGAAATGTTTTCTTGAGCAAGTGTTTTGGTGGAGATGGGGTATCAGACTTTCATCTCTCTGCTGGCAGCATAAAAAGAGGGTTAATCCTTTTATCCGAGCTCCAATGATGGGCATGGGACAACTTGTCGTAGCCAATTCACCACACTCAACACGCCATGGCCAACTCACCACAGGACAACTTTCCCTGGGCAGCTTGCCACAGGAAAACTCACTACGGGATAATTGAACTATTCTATTTAAATATTTACAATAAATAAAAATTATTTTAATTTTTGCCATTTACATTTCATTCTGTCCCTCCTTTTGCATCCTTTCTTTAATGGTTTTATTCCACCATTTCTTTAATATTAGTGTAACTCGTGTCCCACAGTGAGTTGTCCTGTGGCAAGATGGCCATGGTAAGTTGCCCTGCAGTGCATTGGCCATGGTAAGTTGGCCATGGTCATGACAGCAAATCGTCGTAGACCCTCTAATGTCATGGTTGATTGGAGGTAGTTAGCATAGCTAGCCTCCTTCTTCCAACCACTATTGCCTCTTTGGGACTGGATTTGCAGTTTGCATCATACATGAATATTCTCATAATCCATCTAAGAGTGCAATGCAAACCATGACTATGTGCTTATTGTGTAGTTTTCTATGTATTTCATTTCTCTTCATAGGAACAACTTTCTTTCAGAACACAAGGGTGGTTCATCGTCCAATTCTGGAATGGAGTGTTGTGTATTAAATAGTTCTAAATCTCATAGCTGCCATTCAACTCCTGACCCATCCAGTTGGAGGAAGCATCATTCCTATGGCTTTTCCCCAGGGAGTTAGCTAATTCCATAAATAGTTTCCATGACAATTCAAATGAGACGACCTTCCTAAATTGTGAAAAACAAACTGATCCTGGCTTATGCCAGATACAACAAAATGCAAGAAATTATTCTGATATTGTGCCATGAAGAGCAACTTCTCATTTTTCTTCTTTGTGAGAACTCTAGCTAGATGCTGGTGTGAAGACAAGCTGGCAACAATTAAGTTTATTACCAACTTCCTTCCGAATAATTACAGCCCTCTTGCTGAAGACTTTGGGTCAAATGAGAGACACTAATATATCAATACATGTCAGTAACTTTGATTCAAAATTATATATCATATGCTTTATAAATGTCTTGTGGATCAGAACCACAGCAGGACAACTAGAAGTTTTTTTCTTCTCATCCTTGAATCATTCTCAGCTGTTCCATTTTCTCCGGTGAAAACCACCCCAAATTGCTATTTGCTTACATTAGGGAGGGCTGTTTGGATTCAACATGAGTTTTTTCCTTGAGGAGATGGGAGAGGAAGAGTGACTTTAGTTAGGAAAAATAGAAGTGGGTGGAAGCAATGTCTATAGCAAATCACAGTGAGACTAAAATAATATATCCAGGTTAATGTCAAACGCCATTTGACTTATATACCTCTTCATAGTACTTCCCAGCTCCTCTCTAAGTAGTTTACAGAGTCAACCTATTGCCCCCAACAATCTGGGTCCTCATTTTACTGACCTCAGAAGGATGGAAGGCTGAGTCAACCTTGAGCTGGTCAGGATCAAACTCCTGACAGTAAACAGTGAGTTAGCCTGCAATACTGCATTCTAACCACTGTGTCACCACAGCTGATTAGTTACTTGCAAACTGCAAACAAGAAAACTGGTGCAAGTATATAAATGGTTGGTAGTTCGTGTTTCCATCAGAAACAGTTAGGATGACCAGGGATAGAGGTTGATAGGAATGTAGTACAACTGCATCAGAATATTCACAGGGTGCCTTTTTCCAACAGACAAGGATTTATCTCAATGATGCATATATTTACCTGATATTTCACTCCTTCCACATTTCACTCCTTCTGTCTGTAACATGAGAACAATATTACTGGTCTAGTTTATAAATGTGTTGTCAAGAATTACAATGTGCTAGTGGTTGCATCCCAATTTTAACAATTACCAGATTAATGTTAGTTCCTAGTTAATCTAATTTAAGCAGCATGCACGGAACAAATATTGTTATTATGTTGTTAATTCATATTTATTAGTTTTTACTAGGCCATATAACATTGCACTTAACCAAAATAAGTATGTGAGAAAGGCAACAGCCTTTAAAAGTTATTTAACCACAAAATAATATTTTACAAAAGATGATCTTCTTAATGAATCTTAAGCCTCGTCTCTGAAAGTTTTAAGTTTTTGAAGCTACTAGAACAGTAACATTAACCAACTGTTTCATTGTTTGATTAATCTCATAAAAAGGCTTTCCCTATTTTCTATATCATCCCAATAACAATTTATCTCCATAAGAGGCAATTCTATAAAGTTATACATCCTGCAAATACCAGAGTACAAAAAATATATTGCTTTCTATCATGATATTGGATTTTTCAGGAATGAATAAAACTACAATGCTTTAGACAGAAGAAAATTGTGTGTTTGTGTGTTTCAAAAATGCTTTTCAAATGTTATTTCTGTTTTTTTCTAAATATTTTTCATAACAGTAACACATAACAGTCCCCCCTTTCCCTCTCCTTCTCCCTCCCCCCTTAGCAATAAAGCAATTTCTTTCATTTTGGTCAAGTATAGAACGTTTTCCATCCTGGATTAGATCCAAGAAAACCTGTTCTTCTGGTCTGCAGCCAAAAGGGGTTGTCAGTGCTGTTTTCCTAATTCATATCAGGCACTTCCATACATTCAAACAGCCTCAGATTGTGCTCTTTCCACAATGTTGGAGAAATGAGCTCATTTTATTTCAGCTGCAGTGTAGTTGAACCTGTGGCAAAGCTTGGTTTCTTTATTTTAACAGGATTGGAGGGGACTTTTGAGGTCTTCTAGTCTACTCAAACAGAAGATCCTATATCATTCTAGACAAGTGGCTGTCCAGTCTCTTTTTCTAAACCTCCAGTGATGAAACCTCCACAACCTCTGGAGGCAAGCTGTTCCATTGGTTTGTTGTTCTCATCATTACTAAATTTCTCCTTAGTTCCAAGTTGCTTCTGTCCTTGATTAGTTCCATCCATTGTTTCTCCTCTTGCCTTCTGGAGCTTTGGGGAATAGATTGACCCCAGTCTTCTCTGTGACAGCCCCTCAAATCTTGGAATGCTGCTATCGTGTCACCTCTGGTTCTTCTTTCACTACACTAGACATACCCAATTCCTTCAACTATTCTTCATATGGTTTAGCCTCCAGCCTCCTAACCATCCCTGTTGCTCTTTTCTGTACTTTTTTCCAGAGTCTCTACATCTTTTTTTCTGATATGGTGACCAACAGTGAATGCAATATTCCAAGTGTGGTCCTACTAAGGCTTTATAAAGTGATACTAATACTTTCTGCGATTGAAAATGCTGTCAATCAGTTTCTCTGTTGGATGAAACTGTTGCATAATCCCCCCCCCAACACACACACACACGCACATGCATGCACAGTTATTCAGTTGCATGCTCTTTTTGTCTTCTTTTCCTTCCTTCCTTCCTTCCTTCCTTCCTTCCTTCCTTCCTTCCTTCCTTCCTTCCTTCCTTCCTTCCTTCCTTCCTTCCTTCCTTTCTTCCTTCCTTCCTTTCTTTCTGTATAAACAAAGGCATAGAATGTTTTATCTTCCTTTCTTTTAGTCTTCTTTCTTCTCCAAATATTTCCAAATATTCTCTTCTAAATATTTTGAGTGGTGCAGTGGCCTAGTGGTAGACCTCTCGCCTCACAATCTGGAGGCTGTGAATTCAATCCTAGGTAGAAACAGATATTTCTCTCTCTGGGCACACTGAGAATATATCTGCTGAACAAAGCTCTGCATTGGCAACAGGAAGGGCATCCAGCCAGTAAATACTCAGCTCCATTCAGTTGCCCAGACTCCACCCCGCTAGAGATTATGGGGTCATTAAAAAAAATGATGATTCTCCTCTAAATATTTGATCATATGGAAGAAGAAGAATTATTTATTGGCCAAGTGTGATTGGATACACAAGGAGTTTGTCTTGGTGCAAATGCTCTCAGTGTACATAAAAGAAAAGATATATTTGTCAAGAGTCAAGAATCATAAAGTACGGCACTTAATGATAGTCATAGGGTACAATAAGCAATCAAATCATACTAGGAAACAGTCAGTATAAATCGTAAGGATACACATGACAAATCATACTAGGAAACAGTCAGTATAAATCGTAAGGATACACGCGGCAAAGTTACCTTCATGCAGTCACAAATGGGAGGGGATGGGTGATAAGGAGTGATGAGAAGATTAATAGTAATAGAAGTGCAGATTTTGTAAATAGTTGGACAGTGTTGAGGGGATTATTTGTTTAGCAGAGTGATGGCGTTCAGGAAAAAAACTGTCCTTGTGTCTAGTTATTCTGGTATGCTGTGCTCTATAGCATCGTTTTAAGGGTAGGAGTTGAAACAGTTTATGTTCAGGATGTGAGGAGTCTATAGATATTTTAACAGCCCTCTTTTTGACTTTTGAAGTAGACAGGTCCTTGATGGAAGACAGGTTGATAGTAATTGTTTTTTTGCAGTCCCAATAGTCCTCTGAAGTCTGTGTCTGTCCTGTTGTGTTGCAGAACCAAACCAGACAGTTATAGGGATGCTGCAATGGTTGTTTAGTGTGAAAAACTATCAAAAGTCACTTTTTTTAAACTTCAAACAGTTACTAAATGAATGACTGAAAGTCAAGGAGTGCCTATAGAAACAAATGTTAGGTGTTTTCAGAAGACAAAACAGCAAAGAGTAAATGGATTAGTAATTTTAATGGGTTCATGGGCTATTATTATAATTATTTCTTTTTTTTTTTCTACCATCCAATCCATATTCATTTCAGCCACACTGGCATTTTCTTTCACCGATTCGATTTGCTTGGAAAAAATAACTTCAACATCAATAAAGTAGCATATGTTGTGAAAGCCACATGCAACACCTTTTGCTGCCCAGATGTGAAAAGCAGCTGGTGCTTCAGCCATGCATTTATTCATGATTAGCTGATAAGAAAGTGGCCAAACAAATAAACAAAACTTCCATTGGTTTCAATTTGAAAGGTCTGGGAGAACAGGGTTATTTTTATCTGCAGATGCTTTTAATTTGTTGGGAGGTAGGTTTTAATACACTACCACATGTTCTTCCAGAAGTTCAAAAACAACAGCAACAAACATCTAATTTTATTTATTTTTTTCAAGAAAAGGTGGAGGTTGTAACTATGCCTTTGCACAGAAATATATATATATAGTTAAATGGCTTATCTCCATTGAGCTTTTTCCCTTAATATGTTCTTAATTAGGAGCCCATCTATTTACTTGCTATGACCGGCTGAACAATGTGGCAGTGATTTCTTAACAGAACTTTCGGTTGTTTGAACTGCAAATATGGAGGGACGGAACGGAACATGGGGAAATGAAGCCAGATGCAAACGCTCCAGATCCATGTTCAGATGTTCTCCCAAAAGGGACCTGAACTAACAGCTGGGAACATTCCCCCCCCCCCCCCCCACTCTTAGAAAATATTCTTAGGAAATATTCCTGCAGTTTTTTTCATTAATGCTGCAGCTGTTTTCCTATTGAGGTCTGTGGCTGTCCAAGAAACATATCTCATCAGAGGACACATAACTATAACTATAACTATAAAGTTTGGTGACTTTTTTTTCCAGAAGAGTAGGAGAATGCAAACTCATTGGGCTGCAGCTTCAGAATTTTTTTACACTTAAGACCTGTAACTTATTGCTCAATTTTGCTGGAACTGGGTATGTCTAGTTTAATGAAAAGAAGAACTAGGGTTGACAGAGTCGCAGAGTTCCAATATCTCAGGGGCTGCCACAAAGAAGAGGGGGGAGTCAAGCTATTCTCCAAAGCATCTGAGAGTAGGACAAGAAGCAATGGGAAACTAATCAGGGATAGAATCAACTTAGAATTAAGGAGAAATTTCCTGACAGAACAATTATCCAGTGGAAAGACTTGCCTCCAGAAGCTGTAAATGCTCCAACACTGAAAATTCGTAAGAAGAGATTGGATAACCATTTGTCTGAAGTGGTGTAGGGTTTCCTGCCTGAGCTCAAGATTGGACTAGAAGACCTCCAAGGTCCCTTCCAACTCTGTTATTCTATTCTATTTACCAAATACAGTGGTATACCTTGGTACTCAACTACTCTGAAACTCATTGAATTTGGTACTCGATGCATTTTGATGTGAGCATTTTGTCCTGGTGTTCCTCATTTGTTTAGTAATCAATGCACAACCTAGAATTGTCAGTATCAGCTGCCTTGTGACTTATTATATTATTCCTTATGAGAAAAAATTGTTTGGTACTCATCATTTTTAGTAATCATCACACCTTCTGAAACCAATTACTGAGGTATCACTGAATTTCCCAATGCACAGAATTAGGTATGAATGGGAGGAAAATAGTTTCTTCTTTACAATTTTAGATCCACACGCTTAACTTCACAGTCTTTCAAGGACACCCAATTCACACAATGATTGCATAATCCTGTAACCAAACACAATTGCTGTCCTTTGTCTGTAACTTTTGTACCACTTAATGAATTTTGCACACAGTTCAACTTTTATCAGAGTCTAAACTCACTTCACTGGAAAAAAAATGTTTGCTTTAACTTTAAGGCAGTAATAAACATTACATGAATCGATTCAAACATTCCTGTGGAGTTTTTTTATATAGTAAAATTAAAAATGTTGACCTTTTTTAATTTAAAAAACTCTCTTGTATAAACATTTAAACTAATATCTTACCTGTACCGACGTAAGAAGTTAATATTTGATTAAATTAATTGGCAAGCTTATACCCAGAGGAATAGAGAAGTGATTACATCTTAAGGTTTCCAATAGGACCCATAATATTGCAAGCTAATAATAAAGAAAATAAAAGCAACTTATAAATATGAGCAGCTATGCCTCAGCAACAAGAAACGATAAGAAAAATAATACAATATCAGGAAAAAAAAACTTCCATATGATACGTGTTAAGCCTGGGCCCATAACCAGTGTTAAGCCTGGGTTCCCCAACCAGTGTTAAGGAGACAAGCTAAACAGAATGTGCAGTGTTAGTCAGATAGGCACACAGATAAATGAGTGAGATAAGCTTGTATGTTTGTTAACATACAGTAAAAATAACAGATACGCTTGTGCTATCAAAATATAGTTTATTCCATTTAGAGTTTATAGCATAGTCAAAATAACAGTCCATTAGTCATGTATTGTTTTAGTCAGTCCATTCAAGGATATTCAATTAGCAAAGTCCGTGTAGAATATCCAATGTCAGTACACTTATAATAAATCAGTCCTCTCACCGTTGATAAATCAACAGTCCTTTCTCTCTCCCATTCCAGTAGGGGAAAAACGCAGTCTTCAGTCTATCCAGTAATTAGGGATCATCAAGCCAGAGAGAGCAAGCTGCCGTGCCTTGCTTCTTTTATGGTGCTTTTACAACCACTCCCTTAATTACATTCTTACTGTTAAAGTTACAGACACTTTAACTAACAAACCATGATAACATATTTATTATTTTACCTAAACCAGTTAGGGTAAACAATGTTATCCCTAACAATACATGTTAGTTATCTGCAACTTTCAAGCACACCCAGAGGGGGAAAAAAAGAAATATACTAAGGGATGAATAAGATCTTATTCACCCCTCCAAAGAACAAAACTAATGGGAACTAAACATTATGTATTTCAGCACAAAACCTACATGGGGTTGGAACAGAGGTGGCATTTAGCTGGTTCTAACAGGTTCTATAGAACCGGTAGTGGGAATTTTGAGTAGTTCAGAAAACTGGCCAATACCACCTTTGACTGGCCCTGTCTCCATCTATTCTTTGCCTCCCAAGTCCCAGATGATTGGCTGGGTCTTCTTTTGTTGGCCTGCACAGGAGAACGGAGCTGGAAAGCAGGTTAGTGGGTGGGGAGGGAATAGGGATTTTGCAGTATATCCTTCCCCTTGGGGTGGTGTGGACATGGGGATTTTATAGTATCCTTCCCCTGCCACACTCACCAAGCCACACCATACCCACCAAGCGATGCCCACAGAACCGGTAATAAGAAAAATGAATACCACAATACCACCACTGTACTGGAAGTAGCATATTTCTACTTCATTCAAGATTGGCTTTAATAGCAATAGCAATAGCTATTAGACTTCTATATCACTTTATAGTGCCTTACAGCCCTCTCAAAATGGTTTACAGAGTCAGCCTATTGCCCCCAACCATTTGGGTCCTCATGTTACCCACCTTGGAGGGATGGAAGGCTGAGTCAACCTTGAACCTGATGGGATTCAATCTGCCAAATTACAGTAGGAGTAGCTTGCAGTACAGCACTCTAACCACTGTGCCACCGAGGCTCATGTTAGGCAATGAGCAGTTACTTTGGGCCACAGATGCTGGCATGCACAAAAGGGGAGAGAAGACCAAAAAGAGGAAACCGTGCATGGTTTGAATTTGGAATGGGACAACTCACCACTGCTGATTTGCCACGGCCATCTTGCCATGGCCAACTCACTGCAGCCAACTCGCATGGCCAACTCATTGAGGGACAATGTGACTCAGGTCAACTTGCCATGGGAAATTCCGTGCTGGATAATTCAAGAGAAGCCCAAGTAGAATTGCAGCTCAGCCCAGCCTCAAAGGTCTTCTAACTTGAGAAGGTTCAAGTCTAACGGAAGGCAAGGCCTGCTGGGATTCATTTCTCCTTCTCTTGAGTTATCCCTCGTTGAATTGTCCTGCAGCAATTTGTCCTGTGGCGAGTTGACCGTGGTGAGTCATCAGTGATGAAATGGCCTGGGTGAGTCAACCGCAGTGAATTGTCCTAGAGCAGTGATGGCTAGCCTTTCCATCCTTGCATCTATAAGGCCTCCCCATGCTCCATGTGCATGCACACATGACCCCCATGTGTGCCACACATCTCTGTGCATATACGTGTGACACCCCCCTGCATGTTTCTTCACATGCACGCATGACCACCACCCCATGCACATGTGCATTTTTGCACATGTGCGTGTGACCCCCGCATACCCCGCACATTTCTGTGCATGCACACACCTCTCCCCCATGCACCTTGCCCCCTGCACATGCATGGCAGCTACCCAACGATCAGCTGGTGGGCAGGTGGCATAAACGCACGCATGTGCAGTGGACCTGCTCCAGCTCGTGTGCTGGCGGAGATGGCTCTGCGTGTCACTTCCATCACACATACCATAGGTTTGCCATCATGGTCCTAGAGCCATCTGAGTTGCATTTAGATATTATGAAAGATAATCTCCTGATGTTGCTGAAAAAAATAAGATGCTGCTGCAAGGATGATTGGAAAAAAAGGTTCCCTTTATTGATGAAGCAGAACCACCAACCACATGTGATTCAGGGACAGCTGACAAAATGGAGTTTAGAGTAGGTGGTTTTTTTATATACTTTCTGGATTCCGATGGGGGTCATGTAGGGGTTATGTAGGGATCATAGCTGGCTCTCTAGGCAAAAGACAAAATGCAAATCCTAGGTGTTTGAGCTAAATTTGTTGAGCTTTTGTTTATTGCTTATCTGAGTTTCTCTTCTTGATCCAGTCTCTCTGAATGGATTACCAAATCTGCATTTCTAAAAACTGGCCTCCTCAGTTTCTGCTTGGGGTAGGGAAACTGGGACTGATTTCTACATCCCTTAAGATTTTTTTTTCCATTTCTCCTTTAGGAGAAATATTTTATCCTGCCTTTTTAATATTTCCAAAAATATTTCATTGTTCTAGAAGGGGGTGGGTTTCCGACAGTAACCACATTCCTTGGCATATTATCATGCTGGCCACAAAACCACGGAAGAGTCTTTTAGCCACACTTGCTCTCTCTGCTAAGAAATAGAGGTGAGTACCACCAAGTAGAGTCAGACACAACTGGATAGGGGAATCCTTTACCTTTATCTTATAATCAGTGGACTATGTATTTATTTCCTTTGATATCCTTTGGCTTTCTCTGTTATTCATTGTACATCACCTGCTGCATGTATTCTATCAGTTACTGAATGGTAGCAAATCAATGGCAAAGTATTACAAACTCTCCTTGATCTTCTGTACGTTTGTTTGTCTTAGTCAGCTACTTCGTTTGTAGGTAGTCTCTTGGTCATTTTTTCACTCATTCTAGCTAAGGAAAACAAATAGTTCTTCACCCTAAGGGGCTGTCACAAAGAAGAGTGGGTCATCAACCTATTCTCCAAAGTATCTGAAGGCAAGACAAGAAGTAACAGATGGAAATTTATCAAGGAGAGATCTAACCTAGAACTAAAGAGAAATGTCTTGACAGCGAGAACAATTAATCAATGGAACAGCTTGCCTTCAGGAACTGTAGATGCTCCACCAACGGAGGTTTTTAGGAAGAGAATGTAGAGCCATTTGTACAGAATTATATAGGGTCTTCTGCTTGAGCAAAGAGTTGGACTAGAAGACCCACTAAGATCCCATAAAACTGCATTTAATGGAATAACAGAATAACATCCTGTTATTCAGTTCTGTTATAACATTCTGTTGTTCCAGAACTGCAATAACATTCTGTGATTCCATTAAATGCAGTTTTGCTATCTTTCCTGTTGTATCAGGATCTGCTAGATAGCTAGTTAGATTACTGCTTTAGAAATGGAAGACTATTTTATGCAGTGGTGGGATTAAAAAAAATTACTACCAGTTCTGTGGGCATGGCTTGGTGGGTATGGCAGGGGAAGGATACTGAAAATCTCCATCCCCTCCCCATTCAAGGGAAAGGATAATGTAAAATCTCCATTTCCTCCCCACTCCTGGGGGAAGGATCCTGCAAAATCCCCATTCCCATCCCACCCCGCAAACCTGCTTTCCAGTTCTGTTCTCCTGTGCAGGGCAACAAAAGAAGACCCAGGTGATCAGCTGGGACTTGGGAGCCAGAGAATAGATGCGGGCAGGGCCAGTCAGAGATAGTATTTGCTGGTTCTCCGAACTACTCAAAATTTCTGCTACCGGTTCTCCAGAACTGATCAGAACCTGCTGAATACCACCTCTGATTTTATGCTTCTTTTTGTTACAATGAATGTTTGAAATTTTGGGAGGTGGTGAGAGCTCAGCAACTGGAAAATAGCCAAGATTCCATAACATTCCATGAATGGGAAATGAGGTGGTTCGATTAAATTATGGGAAAGCAGCACAGCTGAAGAACAAAGAAGAAAAAGAGAAGGAAAATGTTTACCGCAAAGTTATTTTTTCTTCCCTGGACTGCTCAAGTTCAAAATAGGAACTGAATCTTTGCAAACTTCCTGTGCAAACCTATTTGAGCCATAAAGTCATGCCGTGACCCCATGAAGAATGGTCAAGCAAAGAATGCACAGTTAGCAGGACTGTTATGGAGAGAGGTCATGCTGCAGTCTGCTTGAAGTACAAAATGACAACTAGAAGAATTAGAGCTGATGTAGACATTTCCTGGAATGGCAAGGCAGGAAAACAAATGTATTACAGTGAGGGCTGATCACCCCTCAGAGCTTTTGTCATTGTTTATATGTTGCAATATAGTTCTTGACAGTATAATCTACTGCTCCTCTGAAGTGAATTTCCATTTAATTCACTGAACCTTTCTTCCAATTGAAGATTTAATTACAACTGATAAGTGCCATTTCCTAAGGGGGAAAAATACGTTCTATTTTAATACAAATATTGAAAGTTCTTGTTATGATTTTCATCAGTGGTGGGATTCAATTTTTTTTAATACCGGTTCTGCGGGTGTGGCTTGGTGAGCATGGCAGGGGAAAGATACTGCACAATCCCATTCCCTCCCCACTCCTGGGGGAAGGTTACTGCAAAATCTCCATTCCCACCCCACCCCACTAACTGCTTTCCAGCTCCGTTCTCTTGTGCAGGGCAACAAAAGAAGACCCAGCCGACAGCTGGTACTCAGAAGGCAGAGGATAGATGGGGATGGGACCAGTCAGAGGTGGTATTTGCCAGTTCTCTGAACTACTCAAAATTTCTGCTACCACCTCTGATTTCCATTTTAAAACAGAAATAAAACAGGGAGGAAAAAAAGACACAATGAAAATAGATTGATCCACCTTAGCTTGAGATGATGTGACCAAATGTATTATAATCCAAGATTAGATAGAAATACTACAATGAAACCAAGGGAAAAGAAAAATATATGGAACTGAATGTTTGACAAGCAATGCAGTATCCCAGATCATTGTGTGTGAGGGCTGTTGGAAATTATCTAATGCAATCCACTGCCCAGAGCAGTAATTTAATAACTGCAATGACAACAATAACAGTTGTTAATAGCACCAATAGTAATGGGTGTCTTTTCGGGACCATCCCAAAACTATTGGATACCACTTGAGTACCATCGGCCTTGACAAAAATCACCATCAGTCAGTTTCAAAAGGCTGCCTTAAAGCTTGGGACAGTTTACTGTATACCCTGTGGTGATATCTTTAAAACCAGGAAACAACATCTATTTACTCCAGGTCCTTGGGAAGAACTTGATAAGTTGATAAAAATATCAAATCCTGGTCTAAACATCTGGCTGACTGCAATGAACCATAATCAAAATAATTCATTCAACTTGTGTACCACCGGACATTCAACATCTCTGATTATTGAAGCATCTCAAAAAATGAAAGTCTACCATCTCCCAAAAGACTCACCAACTATTTCCCTGTTGCACAGTTTCTTCTCCTATCTTCTGGAACAGTGGTGAACAAGTCTACCCTTCAAATACCTGAAGTCAGCAGTTGTCTCTTTTGCAAACATGTCCATCTATTCCTCAAGTGAGTCTAGGACAAGGGTCTTCAAACTTGGAAAGTTTAAGACTTGTAGTCTGCAACTCCAAGAATTCCTGAACTAACACAACTGGAGGAGGAATTCTGGGAGTTGAAGTCCACAAGTCTTAAACTTTCCAAGTCTGAAGACCCCTGGTCTAGGACAACTCACCACAGCCAACACACTGTGGCCATGTGCAATATGTGATTATATTTTAGATGTATATTTTCTTGACATGCATGTCTGCACTGAACGATGAGTTGCTCTAATCTCACTGTGTATGCGTATAATGCAAATTGTACATGTGGATAGTGACAATAAAAGGCATTCTAATTCTAATTCTAATTCTAATTCTAATCTTGCTGTAGCCAACTCACCACAGCCATCTCACTGTGGCCAACTCACCAGAGGACAACTCTCCAAGGAACAATCCATTGTTCTGACCCAGCTTTAACAGGTAATGATAATCTGCTTACTCACAAGTAAAAACAAACCCCTTTTCAAGCAGGGTAGGAACAGTCTTTTATTCATATGGTTAAACAAAAATCAAACATAATAAGTCCCAACAGACCTGTCCAAGAAAACCAAATTGCTTGCTATCCTAAAAGCAAACAGTTTTCTGTGACAACCGGCTACTCCCAAGCCCCTCCTATTTACTTCCCAGCCAGAACAAAACAGTGAGCATTCTGAGTATCCAGACAGCGAGCACACTGTGAAAGTTGTAAGTAGAGTCACTTGACTAAGACCTGTGATATACATTCATAAACTCAGCAATAGCCAGGGACAGTTCACTGGCTGAAAAGACCTGTGTCTATTGTGCAGTAACAGAGGAAAAGGGGTTGGGGGTTATTTCCGTATTTGCATAGGTAGCAGGAGATGACAATTGGCATGTTTGTCATCATGGTCTGTGTTGCATAATGCATGATTGGATAACTCTACCACTATATGCATCTTAGAAGCCTTGTGGGTTCAAATTAATTGGAATGTGTTTGCAAACATTTTCTATCTTGTTTAGTATAACTTGTTATTTGTAGGATGAAAAATTGTCTAATTTGTCCAAAAATTGACTAGGGGAGACATGATAACAGTGTTCCAATATTTTAGAATAAAATAGCAGAGTTGGAAGGGACCTTGGAGGTCTTCTAGTCCAACCTTTGCTTAGGCAGGAAACCCTACACACCACTTCAGAAAAATGATTATCCAACATCTTTTTTTAAAACTTCCAGTGTTGGAGCATTCATAACTTCTGGAGGCAAGTTGTTCCACAGATCAATTGTTCTATCTGTCAGGAAATTTCTCCTTAGTTCTAAGTTGCTTCTCTCCTGGATTAGTCTCCACCCACTGCTTTTTGTTCTGCTCTCAGGTGCTTTGGAGGACAATTGATTTGAGGCGCTGCCACAAAGATGAGGGGGTCAACCAGAAGTGGGATTCAATTTTTTTTAACAACCGGCTCTGTGGGCGTGGCTTAGTTGGTGGGCGTGGCTTGGTGGTCATGTGACTGGCTGGGCGTGGCCAACTCGGCATCACTCACATCGAGGCACGCCTCTCCTCGCCTGGCCTCTTGTGACTGTGGGGTTGCTGCAACAGACGTAAGTGTGAAAAATGGTCATAAGTCACTTTTTTCAGTGACATTGTAATTGGTCATTCCACACAAGCAAATTACCAGCAAAGGAGGGAAAAAGAAACTCCAGAGAAGTTCCTGAGACAGGAAGTCTAGTCCTGCCAAGAATGTAATAAGGGTTAACAGAGAGGCAGTTTCTGTAAGCAACCCCAGAATGTTTCCTTCCTGCCTTCCTTACAGGATTAGGCCAGTAATTTCTTCTAACAACCGGTTCTCCCAACTGCTTAGAATGTTAACAACTGGTTCAAGCGAATAGGTGTGAACTGGTAGAACCCCACCCTGGGGTCAACCTATTTTCCAAAGCACGACAAGAAACAATGGATGGAAAGTAATCAAAGAGAGAAGCAACCTAGAACTAAGGAGAAATTACCTGACAGAAAAATTAATCAGTGGAACAACTTGTCTCCAGAAGTTGCAAATGCTCTGACACTGGAGGTTTTCAAGAAGAAAATGGACAGTCATTTGTCTGAAATGGTATGGGATTACATGACCTCCGAGGTCCCTTCCAACTCTGTTATTCTACTCATTAAGATAAGCCATGTTGCAGATGCTGTTGGGAATCATTGTACTAAAACAAAAAAGGACTGAGGCCAACATTTCAAGATCTAAACAGTACAGAATATATATAAATGTGCCTGAAGAGACATCCACTTTGAAATATTTTCTATTTTTGTGATTTATAACATACCTTGAATATATCACAATCAACTATACGGCATGAAACCAATGTTATAACATCAATCCATGACTTGAGGCTCACAGACTTCCTGATCAGTCATGAAAACACAATTAACATTTCATTTGATTCACAAGAGGTTCTCCAGGCACAAAACAATTCCTATTTGTTTTACCAGGAACTAAGGAAATGAAATTTAAGACTATTGGAATTTCTTTTAATCTAATTATGGGGGGAAAACTAAATCTATAATTGAGATAGATAAGCAATCCTATGCTACATTTCTAGCAAGATTAATTTATCTGTTCTAGGTATAATTAAGTTAACCTGAACAGATAGTCATAGAAAAGGACTTTCATCAAAATATGAGTTAAAAGAGGAGATCCCGTATAGATATCAGAGTCTTGATTTCATTTCCTTGAAAATTGTGGCATTTAGGTTGACAGCAATAACTAACTGATCTCACTGATTGCAGTGATTAAAAACATAACTTTCACTTGACTTAAGGTCATAATATAAAAGGCAACCGCAATTCCAATTTTTAATATGCATTATGGTTCAGAGTACAAGTAGTTCTTGACTTATGACCACAACTGAGCTCAAAATTACCGGTTCTGTGGGCATAGAATGGCTTGTTTGGTGTAGCTTGGTGGGGGTGACAGGGGAAAGATATACTGTAAAATCCCCATTCCCACCCCACCCCATTAACCTGCTTTCCAGCTCCTTTCTCCTGTGCAGGGCAACAAAATAAGACCAGCTGATCAGCTGGGACTTGGGAGGCAGAGAATAGATGGGGGTGAGGCCAGTCAGAAGTGGTATTTGCTGGTTCTCTGAACCACTCAAAATGTCCACTATCAGTTCTTCAGAACTGGTCAGAACCTGCTGAATACCACCTCTGGTTCAGTGAGTTTTGGCCCTTTTATGATCTTTCTTGCCAGAGATAACTATTATCTCTCTTCAGATGGCTTACTTTTTTTTAATCCCTCTTCATCTTCATCGATATTTTCTGACCTTGGTACAGGTAATCCTTGATTGCTATAAATGTTTGCATCATTTAAGTCTCTTTGACAAGACAACCATCTGCCCTGTTGCTCTGTATGGCACTGAATGCTGGGAAGCAACAACAGGGACCAAAAGCTATCTCCATGCCATGGAAATGGAAATGCTCCATTGGATATCAGGCATCTCTCTTCTTTACCACATCACAAATGACACCGTTCGACCAGGGGTGGGATCCGACCAGTGTCACTACCGGTTTGGTGATTTACGTTTTGCGCGCGTGTGAGAAACATCGTCATCTTGCTTCCTGGACAGCTGAGCAGCACTGCGTGCGGGTGTGCAGCATTTGAAAAAGTACTTTTTTCCTGCTTTTTCAACTGCAGCTGTGCCACGCAAAGCAGCTGAGGTTGAAAAAGCAGGAAATAAAGGTCAGGTAAGAGCACGGGCGGGTGGGCAGGCCAAAACAGCAGCAGACATAGAACCGGTTCTGTGTCTGCTGCTCTTTCAGAGCAACCTGTTCTACAGAGCCAGACAGAACCGGTAGAATTCCACCCCTGCATTCGACAGCATTTTGGTGTAGCACCTATTATAGAGAAGATGAGAGAAGGCCGACTGGTATGGACATGTCCTGACAGCAGCACCTTCCACCATGGCCAAGGCTGCCTATCAACTGGAAGTCAATGGCCAAC